>CM033026.1:21065000-21665000 GCA_019207045.1 Branchiostoma floridae x Branchiostoma belcheri | reverse complement strand
CTTACTTTTGATGTACTTTATAGTATTTATCACCAAAAAGTAGAAGTTCATACAAACAAAAAGGGTTGTCTCTAATCATAATCAATGGTGACAGGGACTCCTGTGTGCCTTATGACTGTAAAGTCCTCCCTAACACAAGTTTCATATTATAACCTACATCTGTAGTGGTACCAAATACCTGGTAAGATAGCTTCCCCTGTTTGGGTATTTTTGTCCAGAGAATTTCAAACCAAAGTTGATACAAAAATAAAGATAAGTCTGTCTCCTCAATATCTAATACCTCATGTCTAGCCTTGTACTAAGTTGTAGAATTTGAGTCCACATCCAACAGGAGTAACTGTTGAGAAGTAGACCTTTGCTGTACAAGCCTTGTTACCAGGCTGGAGACCACAGCTGTACAAGCCTGGACCACAGCTTGTTCTGTACAAGTCTGGTTTGCAGGCTACAGACTTCAGCTAGACACCAGGCTACACAACTTATGCTTATGGTGACTTTTAGAACTCCTCTTGCATGCCTGATGGTTGAGGCTGGAGTCCTCGCTCCCTCATAGCCTTGACCTTGGCCTTCTCCTCCTCCTGCTTGGCCAGCTGCTCTGTCCGCTGGGCCTCCAGAATCTCATCAATAGAAACCTGCTGCAGCGGGAGTTTGTTCTCGTTGTCTAGATCCTGGGGAGGAAGTACAATACATGTATCCACCCACATGTATCCAAGACTGTGTACCCAATTATAAGTACCCCCTGTGGTGTCCGTACCCCCTGTAGTGTTCGCACCCTCTGTAGTGTTCGTACCACCTGTTGTGTTCATACCCCCTGTACTGTAAGTACCCCTGTAGTGTCCGTACCCCCTGAAGTGTCCGTACCGGGTCACCCCCTATTGTGTCCATACCCCCTGTACTGTAAGTACCGCTGATGGGTCCATACTCCCTGTAGCATCTGTACCGCCTGTAGCATTTGTACCCCCTGTTGTGAAGTCATGTATCCACCCAGAGCACATCTGAACAAATTAAAGACCGTAGTGTCTGTAGACTCTGTACCCCGTGAAGTGTTCATACCCCTAGTGTCCATACCCCCTGTACTGTCCATACCCCCTGTACTATCCGTAACCCCTGTACTATCCGTAACCCCTGTACTGTCCATACCCCCTGTACTATCCGTAACCCCTGTACTGTCCATACCCCCTGTACTGTCCATACCCCCTGTACTATCCGTAACCCCTGTACTGTCCATACCCCCTGTACTGTCCATACCCCCTGTACTATCCGTAACCCCTGTACTGTCCATACCCCCAGTACTGTCCATACCCCCTGTACTATCCGTAACCCCTGTACTGTCCATACCCCCTGTACTGTCCATACCCCCTGTACTATCCGTAACCCCTGTACTGTCCATACCCCCTGTACTGTCCATACCCCCTGTACTATCCGTAACCCCTGTACTGTCCGTAACCCCTGTACTGTCCATACCCCCTGTACTATCCGTAACCCCTGTACTGTCCATACCCCCTGTACTGTCCATACCCCCTGTACTATCCGTAACCCCTGTACTGTCCATACCCCCTGTACTGTCCATACCCCCTGTACTATCCGTAACCCCTGTACTGTCCATACCCCCTGTACTGTCCATACCCCCTGTACTATCCGTAACCCCTGTACTGTGGTGTCCGTACTCCTTGTAGTGTCCATATACCACTGTAGTGTCCGTACCCCCTGAAGTGTCCATACCCCCTGTTGTGTCCGTACCCCCTGTACTGTCCATACCCCTGTAGTGTCCATACCCCCAGTGTTGTCCGTACCCCCTGTAGTGTCCGTACCCCTGGCCCTGTAGTGTCCGTATAACCTATCATACTTGTCATATTCATTATCATACAATTTTGTATAGTGATGGTGATGGTAAGTGAGTGAGTGTATAACAGTATACTTACTATCTCCCCCAGCAAGACCACATTCTCTCCTCGCACAACAAATATCCCCCGTGGAATGTCTCCGTACTGTTTCCCAACATGGATGCGCTCTATTGTCTTGTGGAGCACCAGGTTTGCTGTGTTCAAAATAAGTAGAGGAGGTAAAACTACCTACTTTCCATGGACTTTACAACATTGGTATGTAGCAATGTTTAGGCACATCTAGTACATCTGGTATCCAGCCAGTATTGACCTTGGGAAGTAGACCAGTTGTATACCAGTTGCCAGGGGTGCCTTTATTCATATGATCCTTACTTAATTCATACGATCAACTACTAAGAAACATACGATCCTTACAGGAAACAAAAATCCTTGAGGAAATCACATGATCCACCACTAAGAAACATATGATCCTAACATTGTATTTTAGGCCTTATGATAATTACTCGCAAAATCACAGTATAAGTCTGGTAGAAAGCCTAGCACTTTCTGTACACCCAGATAGAGCTAGGCAAGAAGACAGCACTGACATAGTGTATAGACTCACAATGTAAGGCAGGCAACACTAGACATAGCTGCAGAGACTTTTGATGGGCTGTTTTTGCTTGCAGTCTCATTTAATAGCCCTATCATGTAAAAGACTGCAAGCAAAAGAAGCATGTCAACAGTTGCCGCGGCTACACCAGACTAAAGGTTATACTAGTACTCACCAAACTGGTCTATACTGCGCAGATATCCGATGAGAGTTCGCCCATCCCTGAGGACAACCAACAGTTTCTCTGCAAGAAAATCACTTGTGAAATTAATTTTGAAAGAATAAAGAGTTTCATCTCAGGAATGTCATAATCATCTAATTCACTACATTATCAATATCATTTTCATAAACAATTTCTGATAGAATGCAACCGTGATCTTATCTCATTCTATTGTCAAAATTAACCATGACCCTAACTCAATAGCGAATCTACGTACAACACATTTTGGTATTTCAGGTAAATTCATGAGTAAGCATACCACTGAGAATAAAATAATAGGGAGGGGGGCGAGTCAACTCTCCATGCCCTCGTTCCTCTGTTTTGAACAGTAATGTAGCTTAAGACTTACTATCAATTTCCTCTATGAGGCTAGCAGTCCCTGGCATGTAGTTCATTGTCATGGCTACTTATATATTTGCGGACACCGAACAAGAAATGTTAAATACTCGACACCAAAAACTCTAAACTATCCCTTGCCCTGAGCCATGCTCTTTGACCTTAGCAACGTAACGTTACCATTATGCTGAAAGGGACTATATTAGTTCTTCCTCCGTAGCAAAACACTACATCAATAATATATATCCTTTATTTACGGTACTATGTACTTTAATGTAATATTTTCTTGTTATTTTGTATGTTTAACTTTCAGTAATAATCTTTTAAAGATATTTGAATAGAAATTTCACCCCCTCATACATAGTGTATTACCCCAGATTGTTCCAGACAGCTCCATGATGGCGACTCTCCTGCGGTTAGGATTCCGGCGAGGGGTGAGGGTGTCACACGATTTCCCTGTTTTATACAGCTAACATCAGATCTAAACTCTCATCCTGCATGAAATGTGTTCTCAGTGTGATGATGTGGTGACGAATATGTAGACTGACAGTGTTGTTTTTGTGCAGGTTGGGGCGGTGAGCCGGCTGAGTTGCGCGGCCACACAGGGGTCACACAAACACGCTTTCAGCTCAGGTGATGCATGTTCCCTTTAGGATAATTAGTTTATCACCTAAATCTTAATCCCCAAGCAGACCCCATGGTAGCATAACCTATTATTAATTTATTACCAAAAGCTGGCAAAGTAATTTAGTCGGCCTAGGAGTGTGCATTTGCTACTACCTTATGCAACCATAGGATCTGCTTGGAGATAACGTAACTCGTGCATCTTCTCACGTCGTCCGGACCTTATATGGAATACCAAAATAAAACAACATACTTCATCAGCATGGCGAATATCATGATCAACACATAGAGGTCAAGACTAGATAGGTCATAGCTAAGTTCCCCATGTTACATCAGTCATCTCCAAGCAGATGTTAGACTGCCCGCAACTCTGTGGGAGGCTGTTGTAACAGAATTGGGGAGCTACAAATGTACAAAAATGTCACAATTTTACCTTCCAACATCTGCTTGGAGATTGGGGGTTGTGGGTATCATTCAGAGCAGCTTTGTCATCAACAGATTCAGGATTCAACAGATAGAGATGAGATCTGCACCTGCATGAGTGCACCATGGTGTGGAGTTGTTTTCCTTGCAAGTTCTCAATAAGTCTAGTAAAGCAATCATGGGTTTTCAATGACAAATATGTACAAATTAAGTGTTTTTGTCATGTAACCCTTGCCCTGCTGTGGCTGTCCATGATCCAAGCTTGTGTTGGTCTTTATGTTGGCGGGGAAGGTGCTTCGATTTATTGCTTTAGCTTGGCTTGAAACTTAGACTCCCACTGTTACTAACAAGATGCTGGTATTAGGCTATGCAAAAAAAAAAAACTAATTGATATCAGCACAGCTTGGTGGCAAGCAATAAAAATAATTGAAAGCATTATTGGTCCTGATCAGGTGTAACAAAACCTTTTGTGCTCCCGCACCCATTGCAATTAATTTGCATCATTTCAGCAATGAATAACATTCTCTTAACATAATTAAGTTTATTATCGTTTGAAAATGGCTGGCAGTTAAAATGTCTGCATGGCTGTGTATGTTTGACCTGCTTGGCCTTCTCTTTCTTCTCCTTGGTGTGCAGCTTCCTGCTTGCAGGCCCCTGCAGTTACCCAGCCTGCACCAGACTTTACAGGCACAGCTGTAGTAAACGGGGAATTCAAAGATATCAGCCTGGTCGACTTCAAGGACGGATATCTGGTGCTGCTCTTCTACCCCCTGGACTTGTAAGTTCCTGTAGACAGTTAGTTAGCTGGTTGGATTAGCCAGAGGGAATCACACCAGTGTGGTACAGATGTGTGCTGTGTGTTTTTGCAGTGCTGATCAGCTGTGTTATTTCTGTGTGTGTGTCCAGTGCCACCTGTGCCTGTAGCTGCTGCTGTCACCTGCAAGGCACCTGCCTTCACGGGTACAGCTGTAGTTGGGAATGGGTTTCAAGAAATCGGTCTCCAAGACTTCAAGGGAAAATATGTGGTCCTTTTATTTTATCCACTGGATTTGTAAGTCAAGATCAAGAGTGATTGACTACAACTTTTAATGTTTACCAATCGGTATTGATGGAAAGTGACTTATGGATTTTTTATGGTGACAGTAAGATATTGTCTATCTGTGGCTTTCTGTGTCAAAGTTTGTGTTGTTAATGTGCTCTGTGAATCTTCTTTTGTTCTCAATATGTACCTATGTTTTGATAAGCATACGTCTTAAGTAAATGTTTCTAAGTATTTTAAATGTCTTGCTATGTCTATATTAGATACTACTGCTACAATCATGATATCATATGGTGCTCATATACTGTACTGTGCTAGTGAGACTTATGCCAGTGTCGCCATATCTGAATAGCTAGGAAATTGGACTTTACTTGTAGAAACATTTCACTAAACATGAAGTGTGGTGGAAACTCTTGGAATCACAGTGTTTCTGTTTCCTCCCGGCAGCACGTTTGTGTGTCCCACTGAAATCATTGCATTCAGTGAGAAGGCTGAGGAGTTCCAGAAGCTGAAGGCAGAGGTGGTGGGGGTGTCCACGGACTCACACTTCAGTCATCTGGCATGGATCAACACTCCCAGGAAGGTTACGTGGAGTGGATGATATTAATACATCCAGTGCTCGAAATACCCACTTGCACACTTGCAAATGCAACTGTTACAGTATTTTTCTTGGCTCAACTTAATTTTATACGCAGGTAGCAGAGTGCGCAACCTGAAATTTTGCAGTTGGAACACCGATTTTCCCCAACCTACGAGCATAAGCTTTTGCATTTATTTCTTGATAAGATAAAACATATTTTTTAAGTAGCTACATGTGACTGGAAGAAAAGATCATGGATAAGTAGTTAATTTTAAGAATACATTTGTAACTTGGAAGTGGGGTAACCTGAAATGTTGATGGTGTAACCTGGCTTTTGACTCAGGTTGCCGCCTTGGTTGATAACCTTATATTCTTGTTTACCCATCCTTGCAGCAAGGAGGCCTGGGAGAGATGAAGATAGCATTGCTGTCTGACTTTAACAAGAAGATTGCAAGGGACTATGGAGTGCTGCTGGAGGATGCTGGGATTGCTCTCAGGTAAGATGATAGAAAATAACAAAGTTTGAAATGAAGGCTTGAAAAGGGGAAGAAAAAGAAGGGAAGATCATTCATTGTAGTGAGAGGGACTTCCATCATAATCACATCTGTCAGGTGTAGTTTGTAAAGACACGAGCGCAAGCACATCTAACCCTTACCAGATGGGGAACTTCAGTGATCACTTCATGAGAGTCATCTGAGATGGAGATGAGTATTTCTTCACAGGAGCACGGAGAGGGAATTTCAAGACATTCTTATCTTTACTTCGCTGCATTTAGGACAAGTATTGCAGAATAAGGAAATGCAGCCGGTTATTGTACCTTTTTGTCAAAGAAATTGTGAATTTTCCATCCTGCCTCAGACTGTATTGGCTAAATTTATATTTTATTATAAAGAGGGCTGCCTTCCTGTCTACAAGGGAATGTTCATTATTGATCCCATCCTGTCCACAGGGGCCTGTTCATCATTGATCCCCGTGGGATCATCAGACACATGAGTGTGAACGACCTCCCCGTGGGGCGCTCCGTGGATGAAACCATCCGGCTGATCCAAGCCTTCCAGTTTGTGGAGAAGCACGGAGAGGTGTGTCCTGCAGGCTGGCAGCCGGGCGGGGATACGGTAAGAACTTGTTAAGAATGGTCACTAGATTCTTGGTTGTTTTCGAAATGAGAAGTTGTAAGATGTACTATGCTCAAGCTCAGACTACAGTATATATGGTGCGACGGGAAGTAGAGTTCATGGGTGGTAGACTATATCCTGTGACAGGAAGTAGTGTTGGATGGTGGTAGAACCAGTCATTTTTCAGATATGACAGCGTACAATGTAGGTTATGGGCCAATGGAGAGAGAGAGAGAGGAAAAGGGTACTACACTGTACTAGTAATTCACTGGAAGGTATGGTGTGGGTCTATTTTTGTTTTTACAGTTACAAATTTTCCATATGCTAGTCAAGTTCACTTTTAATAGAGTGACGGAAAGTGATCAATCTAGTTTGCATAATTGATAAAGTACAATTGAGCAAGACATTAAAAAAATTCCAAGTATTGTGGTTTCCAAACTCATTTCATTTCTACTGATAGATGGACAAGTAATTTCTTTATACAAACTTAATTGTAAACATGTACCTGTAGTACATTTATTTTTAGTTCATTTATTAAGCTGTAGTGAATACAAATGATTCGGATTACAGATTGTTGTGTTTTAGGTTTGGAATTTTTTTGTCTCCCGTGTACTGATGATTTTCTACTTGCAAAGCTCTAAAATGTTTTCTCTTTCTTCCATGTAGATCAAACCAGATCCAAAGGGATCGAAGAAGTACTTTGACAAGTCGAGCTAGATGTCAGGGGTGAGCAGTCACAGGATCACTGTCAGCAGGTAGATGGAAAAATGTCATCCCACCCACCAGCAATTCATTTGTAAAGCTGTTGATAAAGGCACAGCCCATAAGTATTACCTAACCTTGTGACTAATATTTTACATTTAACAGTTTGCAAACCAGGAAGAATAGTACAATCTTTGAACATAAATACCTAGGTTTGTACAAAGTGGGAAACTACGCTCTGCCACTTGTGTGTTGCGTGACTAAATTGTATCAAACTGGACAAATTTGTGCTAAGTTACTGAGTGAAGCTGTCAAGTACAAAAATGTAGTCATATTTTGTGCACCTATTATCATGCAGCCTACTGTAAAATTTATCCAAACTTTTTTGTTGTCACATCATGGAGCTTAGTATCAAAATTATGGCTGGGATTTGTGTGATGTGTTGGCTAGTACAAATGCAATATATGGTGTCTGGTCAAGCTCACATGTGGTCTTTCTTTACATTAATTGCCAAGTTTTATAGATGGTATAACACTACAGTCAAACCTGTGCTAGTGACCACCTCTACATAAGGACCACCTGGCCATTGTGTCCGTTGGCCACTTTTTGGTGCCCGCTTAAAAAAAGTGAGAAAAACAAAAGATCACAACTGGAAACATTTATTGATACACAACACATTTACAATATCATGGCAAAAACAGAAGAACAACTTTTCTTTAGAACTAAACAAACACAAACATTGCACCCAAAGTGAATATTTCCACTACACTACACAACAGTTCTCCATTTTTAACGTACTTAAGTAAGTTTAACAATATTTCTTTACATAAGAACAAAGTAATAAACTGTGTGGCACAGCCACATTGCACCCAGAACAATCTGGAAACATTACACATTGTCTCAAGCATTACACTTCCATATCTCTGCTGTCAGTGCGCTGAAGTAAATTACTATAGTAAACACATACACAGAACAGTACACATTTACTGTGACTGTGTGAATGTGTGTGATTCTGTATGCGACGTGGCTTGACAGTTGTGTTCTCTAGAAGCCATGACTCAGGCGTCTTTCAACATAATGTTTTGTAGCAGTGTCCACAAAGGCTAATTACATGTAAGTGATGTACAATTCAGAAAGCAAGAAGCACCCATGGTCTTGCATCAGTGCTGATTTCATCAATCAAAAAAGATGGAGTGTGTCTTGTAGGCACCATATTGTAGAATGCCACTCATCATCATATCTTGCCGCTGATCTACAAGGTACCACTGAATTTGATTCTTCATACTAATGCCTAATTCTGACCCAATTGGCACTGAATTACTGCAATTCTAGATGGTAATTAAATTTATGCATCAGATATTACTTCTTAGAGGTCCTCTTATGTAATTTACATGTATTGCAGCAAAGCAGTCAGGTGAACTGTGGAAATCATTTCATGGGATGATCTTTCTTTTCATCTGATTTTCTCTTTGGCACTGGAGGGTTACTGACAATGGTTTATAATCATGTTTTGTGCTCTTTACTATATTTTTTGTGGCTTGTGTAATCTCTTGTGTTATAACATTTGACAACAACACCATATACTTATCACACAAATTTTTTCTAGTCATTCGGTTTAACCTCATTGACAGTTGATTTTTGATTTGAGAATTTTACCATACACATGTTTTTTTCTACATTGTAAACCATGATTTTGTAATATGTAAGACTCTCATGACATCTGAATAACTACAGATTTGTCAAATATAAACAACAATGTACAAAATTCTAAATACAAAGTATTCAACATCAGGATCACACAAGCTTTGTATGAACTTGATACATGATATGATAAAAGGTTGGAGATAGAAATGTTTCACAAAATATTTACATGCAATGGATGACTCAGCTTTCAGCATCCTACAATATACACAACAACATAACAGACAAATCTTTATATAACAGACAAATCAACACAAAGATCACCGTGTATTTTTCATGCTGGTGATAAGTAGGGATGATCTAGCCTGACCATCTCTCAAGGCATAATGATACCAGACAACTTACAGAAGATTCCAAACGTGTAAAATTGGTAATAAATTCTTAAGAATGCATCCAAAATGTGTTAAACAACACACTGCACTTGACCATTGTACTGTGACAAGTGTCATAGTTACTTTAAATACTGCACTTCCCTCATAACTAACTGTGTTACTCTTGGTACAACAGTATCAACCCCAGCTCTTTGTCTGTCATCCACTGTACCATGTACTGTACTATGGGCAGAGGGTGTTTTAAATACAGGAACACTTAGCAATACACTGACTCACTGTCATCAGGATTTTTTTTTTCAAAACCACCATGTCTCTAACTTACATGAAAGAACACCTTAATCTGAATGCACATGAAGCAGCATGGTACATGGTTTTCATTTCACAACTTATCAACTTTATCGACAAGGAAATACTGGTACTGTACTTGATTTCATAATAAGCTACATGTAACTGTGGGTCTGGATAGTATGAAGTCTTTCTTTGATACTAGTATGCAGACTTGTTACAGACCAGTCTTGTATGTAGGACAGTGTATTTGGAAGGCTGTAGGCTGCAGGTTTACTTGGAATTGTCCTTACTATTACATGTTAGACCATTGAAAGAATGAAGAATAGATTTTCTTAACTTCTCCCTGTGAGGAATACATGGCAGAAAGGAAAATGTTTTGGCAGCAAATAGTTGATTCATTTGCCCAAATTTGGCTGTGCACTTTGTTGTGTGAAGTAAATTGTAATATTTAGGGCAATGATATCATTTGGAAACACTAATTTAAAAATATTGCTGCTGACATTTGTAGTTGTAGATGTAATCCTTCATCCGAAATGTCAAGGTCACTTCATTATCCACTTTTATGGATTCATGCATGGACTTGCCTCAAGTGTGCATGGAGTCAATGTTGCTTTCATTCCTATCAATGATGACAATGATAGTAGATGATTTTGCAAGGATGAGGAACTCAAATCAGGCCTTACATGAGTCACATCACTATTAAGTCCTATCATAGCACCAGGAGCAACCCCTGCCATCATATTAATAAACCATTTTTACCATTCAAAGGCTTGTAATGCAGACACCAGGAGGTATTTTGATACATCCTTCTCTGCAAATGCCATTTCCTTCCCTGGTAGGTTATTTCTGGTGCAAAGGTTATTTTTGATCCTCGGAACTTCCTCCTGTTACCATAAAAGGAGAGTCATCTCCTGTCCTGTTCTGTATTTAATTGAAAGGTGGTGGTTTTGCTTCAGTGATGAAAGAGAGATAATCGAAGACATCTAAGAAAAGTCAGTCCCCATTTCCTTTTATGGGGGCATCTTTAACAAGATAACTTCTTACAAAGGTTCTGACAAGTGTATTGGACACCAAGGCATCTATCATGCATTTACTGAGTTTTCTCTAGCTCCTCTATGAAAGGTCAGCTCAGCATGAGCCTGTCTCAGCAGATTTCTAGACACTAAACATTACATCCTTCCCACTCCATTAACAAAGCGTCACTTCTGAGATACTGTTATTTATGTTATACCTGGGCTACAATAACGATTTGGGTGTTCTAGACTGGGTGCTAACTTGCCGTATCACATTGGTTTATCACATAGGCTTTTGTCAATGGAATTGAATGCACTTAACATGCACCAAAAATCTGCAGAAGATTCAAATACCAGAGTTGGACTTTGGAATTACTTTTGTTACAATTTTTTTTGTTCCAGGGCACCAAATGTACACAATTTCTGGCACATTTCGTATTGAAACATGTTTTCTAGGGTGGGTATGACATAAATACAATACAACACGGTGCATTCCGCATCACATTATGTATTTCAGTGTATTCTGCATCCATTATGTGGAATATGCTGTGTTGTATTCTATATGTACATGTATGATATAACTTTGTGCTTCATGCAGAGTTGCACACGTTGGAAGCAGGAGGCCTGGAGTCTTTCCTACCCAGCAGCAGGACAGAGTTGGTGTGCTGACTTGCCTGGCTGCAGTCTGCATTGTACACTGTACACTTCCAACACCTGCAGAAAATACACAGATCAAATCATTAAACACAGAAGATGCACAGAGCAAATCACTTATCATCAAGTTGTTGTCATACAAACAACAGATTTTATACGTTGCTACTAACAGACAGTTTTATGGCTATGGTAGAATATGATTTTAGAAATTCATACTTTTCTTGAGGCATTGGCAAAAGCTTGGAGAACTTCTGAAGACTTATTTAGATATCCTATTTCTTTCAGAAGTGGTTTGACTTTGGGGACATTGATAGATAGGATGTATTCCATCTTCCACATCATCCCCTGGAATGTAATAATGCCTTTTATGTTGATTGGCAGTTTTCTGTCATTTTCGATTCACTGTTAGACACTTAATAGAAAGCCTCTTCTCAGCCGCCACGCCACGTCGAGAGTTTGAGGCTTTTTTATTTTCCTTCCGCGAGAGAAAGTAGTCCGTTCCATGACTTCGGGCGTCAACAGCCCCTACAAGAAAGCTTATCGCAGGAGTACATTACCGTTTATCTTACTAATGTCAAGTTATTTACAATATTTTAGACTCATTTGTTATCTCTGTGGATTTTTGAACCGATAGTTTATCGTTTTCCTGTCAATTATACGGCCCGAAATCTCGTGATTTTCGTGTAATTTCCCCTCATATTTTTTAACTGTTGTAGATTTCAAACCAACAGGAATTTGGGACCACAAGAAAGAGCAAACATTGTAGTTTCTGTCGGTATAAGGCTCATCATAGATTTTGAGGGCGTAATGCAAATGCCGCCAATCCGCGCGGAGTCATGTCATAATTTTGACTCCAGAATAGAACGCGCCCGATTTGACTTTTTCAGTAATTATCGACTCTGGACAGGTCTTCGTCCCATAGATATCGAATCTTTGACCGGAACCAAGTTAACAGTGGTCCCCCGTATATAAATTCCAACTTTCAAGTTGATATGCCAATCCGAGATGATATAAATATAACTTCAAAAGTTCTAACTGACTACCGTAGCGAAACGCGCGCCGTTTTGTGACAGTTCTACGTTCCATGACCCCCGGGCGTTGGGACTACTTACAAGAAAGCCTGCTGCTTGAGTTTACAACTATGTATATTCAACATTTCATCGCATATACATTTTTAAAGCTTCTCACTTCACTCCTTTGGATTTTTAACAGATTTGTCTAGCTGTATCCAGTTGATTTTATAACCTGAAATCAGTTGATTTTAGTGCAATTTCCACCGCTTTTTTTTCTTGTGACAGATTTGAAAATAAACGGAAAATTTAGTGCACAGAATAGTCCGAATTCTCTTCTTTCAGTCGGTATATGGCATACTATCCATTTCGTGGTAGTAATAGGCTTTTTTCCCAATCGCGCGAGGGCACCTCATCAGAGGCATTCAAAAAAGAACGCTTCCGCCCTTGCGTCAACGCCCGTTCCACGGAGCCCGCGCCAGACACGCACCGCCGTATTTGCGTCCTAGTTGCCGTAAGACCAATGTAGCATTTGCTAATTCAGTCCGTCTCAACACTGTTTTATTCCGTATGCGTCCTCTGACAATACCGGGGATGTGCATCGGTACCGCATCTTGTGTTAAAAAGCCAGCTGTACTCGAATCAGCTACACCAACAACTTGCAATATTTGCGCGTAAAACAGTCGATAAGGTGACCCCGATAGACATGGACTTTCAAACCTTTCCAAATTTCAAACCAACAGGATCTTTACCTGAGTTGTAGTCGAAGATTCGACAAAGCTAATTCACTAGTCATTAAAGATAGAATCGAGGGCGTAATGCAAATGCCGTCAATGTGAAATTCGTCGAAATTTTTGCCCAGTACGGCACCGCCATTTTGCTAATTTTACTATGTAACAAATATGACCATGAAACTAACTTTAATTGCCGTAAAATCCCCCCAAAACGGTTTATACAGAGAGCACATGGTGTTCCCTTCTTGTACATATAACGCAATATTTGTAAAATGGCCGCCAAATAGGTTTATAACAGCTGTTTAAGTCGGGTGAAATTTCATCCAACTGTCACGCGACAAGCCTTTCCTTAGCAACGACGTTGCTAGGGACCGCGGAACACTTCGAACTGCAAATAAAAACGGTTCGATTCGTGTTCGATTTACTACGTGGCTTGGCGGCTGCTTCTGTAAGTACCACCCTCTTCAGCTGTTGTTGTCCATGGTGCTGAACTACTGACAGCCATTACTGTCCTTGGTGCTGAACTACTGACAGCCGTTACTGTCCATGGTGCTGAACTACTGACAGCTGTTACTGTCTATGGTGCTGAACTACTGACAGCTGTTACTGTCCATAGTGCTGAACTACTGACAGCTGTTACTGTCTATGGTGCTGAACTACTGACAGCTGTTACTGTCCATGGTGCTGAACTACTGACAGCCATTTCTGTCCATGGTGTTGAACTACTGACAGCCATTACTGTCCATGGTGCTGAACTACTGACAGCTGCTACTGTCTATGATGCTGAACTACTGACAGCTGTTACTGTCTATGGTGCTGAACTACTGACAGCCGCTACTGTCCGTGGTGCTGAACTACTGACAGCCGTTACTGTCCATGGTGCTGAACTACTGACAGCTGCTACTGTCTATGGTGCTGAACTACTGACAGCTGCTACTGTCTATGGTGCTGAACTACTGACAGCCGTTACTGTCCATGGTGCTGAACTACTGACAGCTGCTACTGTCTATGGTGCTGAACTACTGACAGCCATAACTGTCTGTGGTGCTGAACTACTGACAGCCGTTACTGTCTGTGGTGCTGAACTACTGACAGCCATAACTGTCTATGGTGCTGAACTACTGACAGCCATAACTGTCTGTGGTGCTGAACTACTGACAGCTGTTACTGTCCATGGTGCTGAACTACTGACATCCGTGACTTTTTAACTAATATTTGGATATTTATAATACATGAGCAAATCAACAGTGCCTTCACTCCAGCTATGTATTTGACTCATTGTTGAGGCAAAAAGGGTTGCCATGTAGTATTACAAGTTGGACTCTTTGATGTCAGTTCCTGCATTTGGAGAGTAATTAAATCAGACACGCTTCAGGCACCTATCAGATTCCATCTGCATTTCAAAGACTCCCTTGCAAAGACTCCCATCAGCTCTTGCCATTAGAAGTTATATCACTTTCATCTTGATACTTCTACCACTGTTTGAATTTTTACTTGAACCAGAGAGGCACCCCAGTCATAGTAAGAATGCGTGGAGCAAGGAGATCTTATATCCTTCTGGCATGGGGGCATCACTCTGAATGTTACAGCTACAATTGACTCCTTGTGAGACATGTTTGATGGTCAGGACCTGGCAGGCCACATCCTGTTTTTGTTTGATGTATGGAGGCTTTTGAAATGGGAATACAGGAAATACGCCTCAGGCTGATTACAGTCAAAGTGACATCAGAAGGAATGAAATAACGCTTGTAGGTTCAACAATTGCTTGACTGTCGTCCTGTTTGACATTTTTGGGAATATTAGTCCGACACATTTTTACCCTCCCGGTTTTTGCAACTCTAAATGTTGAATTTTTGTCCCTTTTACCCTTTACCTCATCATTGTTATGGTCCTTTAGCCAAGACAACATTCACTCATCTCCCCCAAGTATCCCTCCAAGTATCAGTCCCTCGAAAGGTCTTGAAACTTAAACCTTGCTATTGTAAATTACTGCTCTTCATATGTGTAAGCTAGCAGTTTTTGTGGTGGCTACTTCACCGCGAACTTAAAAGCACCACACACATTTTTCCATTACAGTATGTGACTACAGTCTATGGTGCTACTGCGAACTTAAAATCATCGCGAACACTCCATTTTCCCGCTAACGCGAAATGAAATCCCTGCAAACTTAAATCCATTTAACGTTACAGTATTGTTTGTGTTGAATCTATAGTTTTATCCATTTTTTGCATCCTCTTCTCAAATGTTTGTGTGAAATCTGTGCAAAGATTGGATCCACCACTCAGAAAGAGAGTCCAAATCTAAGACACAACAAGTAAATCAACTTAGAAACCACAACAGCCTCTTGCTTCTATTCACACAAGCAACAAATGTCAGCTGCAGGATAAATACTGAATAAACAAACCTGTATGCTTCATTGAGAGTAAACCATGCACTTTTGTTGTTCTAAGTAACCTTTGAAACTCAAAGTTCAACATCTCTACCCTTAGATCCTAGAACATTGTTACATTTCAGCCTTCCAGCGTTAACATTACACGGTCCACACATGAAAGGGTACTGCATGAGTTGTATTTCATCTTTATGAAGAAGGGTTTACAAATGTGAACATGAAAGGTTGAAACGATCAAAGACAGGAAGCATTTCACACCAGGGAAAGGCCACCTGCTTCCTGAATGCCTGAGTAGTTAAATGTCAGTTAAGCCCTAGAAGGCGGCAGGTTCATCAGAGATCCCTCAACCTCCCTGACAAGGCAAATGGAATCACTTTGTGAGCCAAACGAATGCCAAGTAAGCTGAAACTCTGTTTTCAGAGATGAATTTCAATGACCTTGCACATATATGCACTTTATTACATGTACATTGTATAAAGTAACTGTCAGCCTTGTCAGTGGGACTTAAGTAGACAGACGGCTGCTCTCTACTAAATATAGTCCATTACTGAATGTTAACCATGATTTGGCTGTGTAACAGGGAAGCAAAGAATTTAAACGCAGGTAGTGAGCTCAAGATGACTGTCTGTTTACAACAGGACAATCAGCTCTCTTACACATCATGTGACAGGAAGACCAGACGGGCATACAGAAACCTGCAATAGCCTTGAAGAGGAGACGCAATGTCTGAAGAACAACAACATCAAAAACTCAGATAGTGGAAGTAATTTTGCTACATTGATCTGGTTATACCAAGGACAGAAACTGTTCCTCTAACATTGTCTGTGTCACGCAAAGGTTTATGAAGTTGCAACTAGACTGGTAAAACACAAAGGTAGCCACTAATGCAGAAGCAATGTCACCAAAAATATGGAGGATTAGATCTGGCAGGTAGACTGAGCAGACTGTGCACGCAAACAATTCAAATCCTTGTCTCTGTTATCCGGTTGGTGAAATTGGATGGGATCAGGGCACTTGTGTAATCATTTTTCCTGTGTGTGTCTCACAGTCACAATGGTGGAACATTGAACTGAATAATGATTTCTGATAGCATGTTGAATAGACACGCCTTAAAGAAGTCCTCAGTCTAGGTCACTGATGACCAACTGGTTATTTCTGAAAGCATCTGCTGTGGTCCTAATGATTGCAGGGGCGTTCAGAGTACCTGCCTTGAGGAGGACAGTTGGGTTCATTAGGAATATCACATCACATGAAAGTGTTGCCTGCGTTACAAATTTTTCCTGTGTGGAATGCTATCGCTCTGATTTGGCCACAGTGCCATTATGAACCTGATATCATGATGATGATGATATAGTTTCCATGAATTTTGTTAGTGTAAAATCTCATTTGTCACTTGTTAATGAACACTCTCCAAGTCACAGTGGAGATGTCCACACTTCTGGTCTGACAATCAAGCAAGGAAATTGGGCCAATGGGAATACTAACAATGAAGCTATGATTCACCTGAGTGTGATACCTGGAATATTATTAATGGTCTCTAGTTGCCTTGATATTCATTATCATAATAATAAATACATGAAAATTGTGCATGATGTCAGGGATACATAAGTGTTGAGCACCATCTTTGACAAAATATAAATCTGGACTTTCATTTTTGGTTAAAGCAACTGAATTGATTGACTTGCCTTGCCATGCTTACTTGTGCCATACAGAGCTTGAAGTCTTGTAGAAAGGACATGTAAAGCCCATGTTAGCCCTTCATCATTTATTCTCCTTGAACAGGACCTGTGGTTACGGTACAATTCCCCGAGGCGGAATGCCTCAAACCAGTCCTTTCTCCGAGTGCAGCCTTTAATCACTACAATGGGTTGTGCCACAGGACAGGTTTTCTGTTCAAGCTTGTGCAATTAGGATCTGTACATACATGTAATTATGCTGTCTGTTATCAACATTGCAATGGGAAACTCTGGTGGTGATTGAAATTGCCTAATAAGTATTTTTAGTGATAATGATAAAACACCAAAAACGTAGTCACTAGGATAAAAGTGTACTGTATGTTATTCTGCCTTAGCTGTCATACCCACTGGGCTTTACTGAAGGCTGTGCCATAATGCACAGTTCACCATGATTACCTCAGTAATGGAAATCAAACAAAGGAGATCAGTATGGCACAGCAGGTTGGGCACAGATGTGTCTCTAAAAGCCAGGCTAAGTATACTCGGGTGATAAGCATTTGTATGAATTTTGTCAATTTCATGTGATGTTATGAAAATTTGACATGCTTAATCATCAAATTGGTATGAAAATCATTGAATTTTGTGTGAGACATCCAAATGTCTGATCTCAACCAAAATAGATCTGTTGTAGTATATGTACAAATTTTGAATGGATGCTTGACAATTGGCTGATACTAGACTAGTATTATCCAGCAAACATTCCATATACAGCATGAAAAAAGCTGTTCATGTCTTTTATCTCTTTAGCACCAGTAGGATTTTGAAACATTTTCTGTGGTTATGAATCTTTGATGTTATTATTCCAAAGCACACATTCAAACATTTATTTTTAGTATTCATCCTCTAGAATGGACAAATGCAACAAAAAATCTGAAGACACCCGTATTGCCAGCTGCTTCTGTTCCTCTTCTAGATAGGGAGAAGAAAAGAGACAAAAATGGAGGCAGGGGTCAGATTACTTCTTCCCTTGAAAGAGTGGCAGATCATGTGTCCTGATGGCTGATCTATTGATTGTCAGGTGGCTAGTGGGGGGGGGGACATACTTGATGGCTGAAATCATCATCCAACCATTATTCTGATTGCAGGTATTTTTCAACATTTACACAGATCTTCTTTCTTATCAAAAATAACAAACTAAGCAACCAATTTCTCCTACATTCAATTGATACTTTTTCCTTAACTAGTAAAGTACTTTTTGGCATAAAGCTTACTTGGATACTGAATTATACTAAAAATTTCTCGTATGACAAACTGTTGTTTTTCTCATCAGCTGCCTTATTAATGGTTGTGAGGAACGTTCTGTCCTTGAACACAACATCTCCACTTCTCTTTGATGACAAATAATGGCTGCCTTGAGAGTATATTTTGTACTTTTGTATCTTCCCTCAGTGTACTAGTAATGCTACAAAAGAGCACAACCCTTACTCTCATACCTCCCAGTTTTCTGCAATATAGCAATCACATTCCCTTCATCAGGTGTGCAGCCTGCATGTGGATTTTCAGTCCCAAACGTCAGCTTGAGAGGCAGGGAGTCAGGTTGCATTAGGCTAATGGGTGGAATGTTTGTTTGAAGCTGCCACATAAAATCAGGTTCCCACTTTGAAGTTTATCCTGGGGTTCTGCCAGCCAACTGAACAGAAGAAGAGTGGAAGGGACTATCTGAATATTACTGATGGATCAAAACTCGTTCAGTTCATTTCAGAAGGAACTCCTAACAGAAGTTGTTGAAGAGGCAAACCATTGACTGAGTGAGACAGGGAACCAAACTAGGCTGCCACACAACCACACCTTCTACATGATTAAAGGTTGTCCATGAAAAAAGTAAAGGTTGTTATTACCAACAAGTGAAGTGTGTTACTATAATTGTGCCCTAATGATAGTCCTCGACATTTCATGACAGAACATCCAGTCAGCTACACACACACACACACACAGACGGACAACCCCCTTTTACCTAGGGGACATATGTCTGACATATTTCTCCGGGTGTATGTGACAATCATAGTGGTTCTTGATGGAAGCTAATGACAAGGGGTAAAGCCTTAGAAAAGTCAGTTTACTGAAAAATATTATCTACATCATAAGTCCCTAACTTTCAGCTGCAAATGCCATGGATACAGCAGCATAAAACAGAAACATACAGAGAGGACCAGGTAACAAAAGTGGGTGACGCAAACCATGCCAGCAAGTGCTATTATGCTGGTGGCTTGATTGACAGGTTCAGCTACTGAAAACAGTCTATTTTAAGAAAAGAACAAAGGATGGCAAATAAAGTGGTAAGAATTCGCAACGTACAAAACGTAGATTGACAGTTCATGTCAACAGTTGTCAACAAAGAAGGGTTTACAAACCTTCCAAAGGTAAATTTCAAGCAAAACTTTCCATATCTATATTAGGTGCATTCCAAGAAACTCGAAAACCTGACCATTGGCATGACTGAACACTTGTCGGACCAGTCCATTCATGTTGACCTGTCCGTTTCCCACCTGCATGTAGTGCCAATCATGAACACCTGACCTACTTTACTAATCGTGGAGTCTTCTCCTGTGCCATACAATTCACACATTTCTAAGTTCAAGAAGACTTCCAGACATGCTTTGTTGGTAAATTTCTGCACTTATTTTCTAAAGAACTGTCCATATCACACTTGTGACACATGCTACAAAACTGCATGTCATTGTTTACCCATAGGTCATGAGAATTGATACCTCCCTTATTGTACAATGTACCAGCACTGGTATTCAGTGGGTATGGTGTAGGATAGTGCTGGACAGAATGGGAGCATCTGAATCTATGGAGTTCCATACATTTCAATGGTTGTTATCCATGAACATACTTTTCATTCAACTGAAAGCTTTGGTTTGGTTTGGAAATGTGTTAAACTTTTCTGGAAATGGAGCAAAGCATAAGGTAGAGTCTGACTACAAACTAATGACAATCATCTGTGTAAATTCTGCTGGGCCATAGGGTGCACAAAACAAGGATGAAAATGCTTAAATGATGGAATAATTAGCTAGTAATTCAGGTGATTGAAGAAGTAGTGTGACCCACACACTGTGTATTTACAGTGCAAGTGTCATTGATTATTCAATAGTGTTGCATTAGGTCATAGCAATTTATGTCAGCAAGTTTCTTTGCCATTTGTCTATCGCAGGGCTATATATTTCTATCGCTAACCCGGTCAATTTATTATCATGGTGAAACTTCCTGTAAGATTCACTATGCAACATTCCCATGGGACTATAGACAGAAAATGTGACATATTCAAAGTGGTTCGTAAGCAAGTTTTATAACTTTGCATCTGATCTCACCAGGATATGCCTCACACCTCATCAGTTAAACAATAAATATGCGAGTTATCTATAAAACTTAAGCTAAAGGTCACTTTTTATTTCTAATCCCTTTGTACATTGCATGTCTGTGAGAATTAGAGGCAGCAGCACACGTATGCCCGTGCAGTGGCGTGTGGCATATCTTGTGAAGCACTATTGTGCAGTGCACCCCAACTGGAACAGCCTAATCTGCAGAGCCTTAGCAACAGGTAACCACGCAGCCCACTCTCTGGGTTTAACCAAGGTCACTTTCTTTGTCATGTTGTTGTTTTCAGTCTCATCATCATCCTTTTATGTAGATAATAAAAACAGATCTGGTGTCTAAGGTAGACTCAGAGCATACATTTAGTACTAGGGAAGGGTTTGGTCTGCGACTGTTTATGCCATTCAGGCATGTTTTAGACCACGTTTTGGAGTGGAGAATGTGTTGGGGAACCAGATTATGACTAGCTATGAGTCTTTCTCACTGTTAAGCTCTACCCAAGGGACATAGATGCAAAACTTCTACACAAAATGAACCCAAAGTGGCCTGTATGTAAACTGGTATCTTAATGCCACCTATACCTGTACATGCTTAAGCACATACATATTGGGCAACCTGAGTGTGTAGTAGGTCCCATCATACTGTTTTGCCTGTAGGTTGGTCTATGTTGTGTCTAGTTTGCAAAGTTGAAAGTTTGTTCAGCTTTCTCATACCTAACATCTCAATAGCCTTAAGTGTTGTCTAATTGTTGAGGACAGGAAGCCAGGGTACAGGTGGGCCGAGAGGTGACGTCATCACGGTAATCAGCTGTTTTATCCTGAACAATAATCATTTCCCTCGAAGAGTAACCTAATTCTTTTTTTAAAACAACACAAATATGCTAGACAAACACTGTTCATGTGTGATGCTGGATTACATTTTACAGGTGTGAACCTTCAGTCATCATCAACCAGTAACGATTCCAGTTTGAATTCAGTGCCTGTAAAGTACTCCTGACTCTCTGTGGTGGAGTTGCTCTGATTGACAGACCCTTAGCCTCATGTGTATATCATCAACCTAGCACAGCAACCAACATTTTAAAAAAAGACTAAAGAAATTCTACAGCTTTTCATTTTCCATCACTTACTTCCAATGTTTAATGTGGTCATTTGAAGAGAAAGACAAAGTGTATTATGAAGATGGTTTGACCACATGCATGCTTTTTTCCATATACAAAATGTAGTTGCTTTTTTTAGTGCCTGCAAATGTACATCAGAGCAGCAAGACACCTACATCACTTTCCATTCCAAACAAAATGGTTTCCAAACAGAGCTGGTTTTAGAGGAGGATCACACCAGTACTTATCAGCTAAGCTGCTAGGCAATAACGCAGGTAAAAAGGTAACCTTTTTATGCCATAGGAGCAATGGGTTGTTATCTACTATATCTGGGGCATGTTATTGGGAGGCAGAACCCATCCCTCTCCTCCCACTGCCTTTTATCTCTGTAACTGATGTCAGGTACATCATTTCTTCACCTGGGTGGTGTGAGGGAAGTCATGTTAAGTGTCTTTTCAAAAGTGCCCAACATTGGTGGCATGTCAAGGGTCCTATTTGTTTTGGGCCAAACACCCTAATTGTTAAGCCAATATGACACAATCTATTAGGTACAGATTACAGTACATTGCTAACTTGGCACTGACAGTTTGGCACTTCAGGTGGGTCCCAGGTAGAGCACCCAACTCCAATTTTGTCAATAATGTTGGTCCCAAATATGTTACCAATGATCGGCACCTCTCACACTGAGTAGTGAGAGTTGTGTTGTATTCACCACCTGTCCTGCTACAGCAGGCTCGCTACAGATACTGACAATGGACCTAGAAGTCCAGCACCATGACAGCAGGGTTCAGTGGGTTGTGAAACTGTCCTTGGTCTCTTTTCCTGGACGCAATATCTACCCGTGATTACATGCTACGATGGACATGAACAGTAAGAATTGTCAGGCGCTTTGGCCCTTTAACAACTCAGCCCATGTCAGATCACCTCGGTCCAAGACCCTAATCCACTATTATATAAAGTCCAACACCCTTACCCAAAACCTGACCCTATATGTAATCGTAATCCTTGCCATCGAGTTGATAAGAGTGTTGGGCCAAGTTAGTATCAAGAGCCAAATTGTCCTAATCAAGATTTGCCCACCTGTTAGATTGCTACCTAACTCTCAGGATAGCAGTGCCTACAGCAAATGGAGTGCCTGATTGTATATTTCAAGTGTTTGTTGATATCATTGAATGTTGCAAAGCACCATCAAAGTAATATGACTTGTAATTATTGCACAACAACAAGAGGATTAACCCCTCTGTCAGAATTGTAAATTATCATCATAAATGAAGGTTGTAAATGAAGGTCGTAAATAAAGGTCTATTGAGGCCAAGGCTGAACTGTTTGAAGGGCGTATTGTATAATGGAATCTTTAAAAAAATATTTGCCTTAAACAGTGAGTTTCTGAATCAAGATTGGGTAATATAAATGGAATTGAAGTATGTTTGTACAGAAGTCAAGTTTTTAAGGGACATTGATGTGTTTGCCATGCTACATATATCAAAAAAAATGTTTAAAAACTTGGCTTTGTTCCACCTTATCTGTATCATAGGCAAGCATGTTTATTGTGCTTTACAATAATGATATCCCTTTTGGTATGATCATTTATTTTTTAGATGAGCAACAGGTACATACTGTGGGAGTGGGTTGCAAAAACAAAGTGCCCAGATTTTCTTGATAAGTTTCCAATTTTCCTTGTTCGACTTTTCTGAGAGTTAAGTATTCTATAGCTCAGGTTAAATAATCAATGTCAATAGAAAGTCCTCTTTACATCCAGAAACTGTCATAAAAACACCAGTACACAGCATAAAGAACAATAAATACTCTTACAGGTCATTTGGGGACAAGTGAGCTTGGGGGAACACATGAAGACTGTCAATGAAAGTGGTTTATTCTAAGTATTATGCACCATGATTTTAGTTTACCCTCAGCAAGAATGTGAATTTGAATTTATTCCATGTCCTCTTTAATGCAGTAAAAGTGATTACAAGGAGGACAGTGCCATGTTGCTATGGCTACACTGTGATGGGGAAATGTCATGTCACCTTGGTTATTATGTTCTGAAGAGCACTTGACCCTACTTCCCCCAAACCCAGCCTCATGGTGTGCACAGGTAATACGTTCTACCTGCACACCCACAGAACAAAGCCTGGTGCCATGACCAAACATGAGATGACAGCTCGACATGCTCAGGTCTTGTCACGGGATGCTTTTATGTCAGTTTTGTTTCATCTCACAAAAGCACTGCAGGACAAGGAGCCATAGTGTCTGGGCCACCTGATCATCACAATCTTTGAGTGGCTGTTTGCCATAAAACAATTACAAATATTTGTGTCAAATATTTGAATCTTGGCAACTTTGCTTCTTTTGTTTTTGTTTGAATTTGACTTTTTGGTTTGTGAATCTTATATATTAAAAGAACCAATGTAGAGCTTGTATTTAGAAAAAACACTTTGTTGAAGAACTTAGCTCTGTTTATGTTTCCTTGTGAGAGCTGTCAGACCAGTCCTCCTAACTTTTCTGGAACGTCTATAACGTTAACGTTAAATGTACATGTAGAATCAGAGTTAGTCGGACTTACTTGTGGTTATGGTGCTGAGGATGAACTCGTGCGGATCCTGTTCAGGGAGATGTCAGTCTGTGACAGCGGCCGTAACCTTGGGAAACTTCCTCCCTTCTCCAGACGGGGCGTGGTGAGCTCCTGTCCCGACGACTCCACCGGGGTCTCCCGGTCCCACAGGCGGGGCGTGGTCAGCTCCTGTCCCGCCGACTCCCCCGTGGCCTCCCCGTCAGACTCCTCCTCCTGGGACATCTCCGTCCCGCTGTCGTTCCCTCCTCCCTCATCCACGTCGCACTTCTTACTCCCGCTAAGGAGCATGTCAGGAGACTTCATGCCCGACTCTAAGGAGCTGAAGTCGGCTGCCTGGATGGACAGTCTCTCCTGACTCGACACGTGATAGTGGAGACCCTCACTTGTGGAGAACAGCACCGGCACGTTAAAGGTCGGACTGGTCGGGAGTCTCGCTTTGGAATGTCTCAGCTCCTGGTCAAAGGCCACTTGCGTGGTGAGTGTGTTATCTTTGGCAGAGTCTATGATAGAATTGCTTTTCCTGCACAAGACCATGTCTTTAAAGGCTTGTCCCAGCTCCTTTTTCTTACTAAAAGCAACGATTGGCAAGAAAACAGCATGGCTGAACATGAGCCATACCAGAGTGGTGTCTACTTGGCTGGCGTAGTCCAAGTCGGCCTGAGAGGCGGTGTACACGTGGATGAGCGCTGTCATGATGTAGGGTGCCCTGAGGACGATAAAGGACACCACTATCATCCCTGTTAGCTTGGCTATGTCCACCTCAGCCCAGAAGGCCTGGTCGTGCGGCAGCACTGCGTCCGTGTACTGGAACTGGCCCATCGCCTTGACACGGCTCCGCTCCGACACGATGTACTTGAGGATGACGCAGAACGCCATGATGATCATCAGCAAGGGCAGGAGGAAGCAGAAGATGGACACCACCACGACGTACGCCAGCGAGTCGTGGGGCGACAGCGAACACAGGAACCGGGCGCTGTAGTACACGGATGCAGGCGTGCCGATGAGGATGCAGAGGGAGAAGGCCAGGCTGTGAGCCCAGGTGTACCCGAGCACGGCCCCTGCGCGAAGAGGGGACGCCAGCACGCTGTACTGCAGAGGTTCACGCAGGGCCATCACCCGGTCCCAGCACATCGTGCAGATCAGCAGGATAAGCTCGATGTTTATAAACTGCACGAAGAAGGAGTTGAACTGACAGGGGAGAATTGTGGCGGTACTGTTGAGAGGTAGACCATCCGCAGCCGTGGTGGAAGCCAGCACGAAGGGGATGTTCAGAAGACAGTCCGCTAGGTTCGTCGTGGCCAGGTTGATGAGGAAGATATTGAAGACGACATTGCGGAGTCTCTCGGCGCTGGCGATGGTCGCGATCAGGAGACTATTTCCCAGAAGGCCGAGCAGAAGGAACAAGGCCAGGAAGAGACCCCGTGCAGCTACCGCCCCGTCCACGGCCGCGCTGTCGGTGGTGTTGAGATCCTGCACGGGGGACGGCGAACTGTTGGTCCCGACCAGGTTGGCAGTGGCGGGGGTCAGCGTCGGGGCCGAGGTGCTGAGCGCTTCCGTGAACGCCGTGGTGAATGAGGTATTCGCCATGTCGACCTGGATACGGCGCAGGTGGAAGGTGCGCAGGGCAGGGGTGGCTCAGACGCACCGCCGGCCGCCAGGCTTCTCTGTCCGTCCGTCCTACCGGCCCAGCAGGTGAGCTATCCCGGGAACATCTCACCTCATCTCTGCCGCTCGGAACGTGGATATGTTAGGTACGAACGTGCCACCCAACAAGGAACCTGTCACAAACACTGGAGAAATGGCGGCGATAAATACAGTATACCACACTGCGCTGGGGCCAAAGGTGTCTGTTGACTATGCAAATGAGCCGCCCTGACGTGGTAACCAATCAGGTAGAACACCTGAGACAACCAGTCGACCGACTTCCGGATTTCTGAAACACACACCCAAGACACGTTTTGGTATCTTCCAAGGATCGTCTTCTCTTTGTAGCTTTCAGATGAACGTAAATATGAAAACAATCTAATGGCTTTAATTGTGATAGAAGTAATCCAAACATGAAACAAGACGTATACCTTACCCTTCCCTGTCCGTTCACGACTATTTCCCGGTCGCGAGGAATTCGAAGCTCATATAACGTTATATCCCTAGATCCCATGTAAAGCTGAGCGCCAAGCTGTTGATGACTGCCTCACGGCGTTGACTTATGTGACGTGAAAAATATTGGGACTGCCTGGAGGTGCCAGAACTCAGTAGCACAGCCTGGAGGATGTATTAGAGGGCAAGGGTACTTCTTTTCTTGACGCAAACAGTCGTAGAACTCAATCTTAGTCGTGTAGAAATGTTGTCTCGATGAAAAACAACACTGTACCATCGTCATTATGTCACTATGGAAACTGAACATGAAACATACCAGACGGGTACACACACAAAAGGTCAGTACACATCGACCTTCACTTTCTCGATAAAAGCGTGAATTTTCTTAATCTGTGTGATTGCGAACATCATTTTTGATTAGAAACTACAAAACACAGTAACAACAACAATTAAATGAAAATGAAACAGTAATCACGTGATTTGTATTTTTTATTGTATGTTTTGTTTGCAATGATATTAATAGGGCAACACGCCATAAAATTGCAAAACATATGCCCTACGACCCTCCTGTAAGAAAGACAGGTCAGAGTTTAAATTTGATTTGGTGGAAGATGGCATTTCACGCACCATCAGTGGTGGGCACTTTGCTTGTGGACGGTCTGACCAATCAAATACTCACAGATTTCTGTCCCGTTAACGGTCGCTGCTTTTTGAAAATGTCGATGCCACATCACAGAACGATGCACTTTAAATTTATAATATCAATGAATGAAATATCAGTGTGCACATTCATGCCTCGACGGGCTAGGCACAGGCACAGGTTAGTAGTATGACATAACAGACATATGCAGGAAAGTACAAACAACAATACATGAGCTAACTATACAAAAGTGTTATACTAAGGTAATAGAATAGTTAACACCTTGTCGCTTGTGTAGATGTAGATACAGTAGATGTAGATATAATGTTTCTTATACAAGGTTTGTGATGCAATTTCCAGTCTAAGATAAAATTTCGTTCATCTTCTACTTCTCGCGCGTCGGAGCAGGTTCTATCTGAAGCAAGGATAGTCCCGCTGCCATGGAATATTTAGGTTGTTTCGGGAAAACTACCATTTTTGTAACGCACTCTTTCTACAAATGAAAATTTGACAAATGCCAACTGATGGTTGTATTCTTGTGAATGCTATGGTATCTACGAGCGTATCTCGATTAATACACGTATCGTGGAATTATGCTTTGCAGGATACGCGCACACAAGCGCAAATATTTGTGTCCTGTCTGAATAAAAGTGCCCTGTTATTGATTTAAGGAAACGTTATAGCATCACACTATCAATAAATGGCTTACGGTATATGTTTCATTTTGACACTGGATTATTTTGTCTTTCACCACAATTTCAAACATGTCAGAAATATGTTACGTTTTGCAGTTATGAAACATTTTTTCAAAGATTACTGTTTTTGATCTTGTGTATGTTTGTCCTAGTGTGTGTTGGCAGTTATTGGAATATTTGCAGAGTATTAGGATGTGAGGTAGAGAATGGTGTAACTGTAGATTTGTAGGATGGGAAGAATAGTGCCCGGGAATTTGGACACAGGAAGGCAAGAAAATGAAGATATAATTAGCGAGAAATTCACAATGATGAATGAAACACGAAAGTCACAAAGACCCTATATGTTTCATGGATGTATCAGACGTTTGATGTCTTGTTAGATTCTGTAACACATATGCATGGTACAACATCAAGTTTTGACTGCGCCTTGATAGATCCTGTTAAACCGAAACCGAAGCATCCTGTATCCGTGCCGGAGCGCGGAGTCACGTCACGTCAGCAGCCCGCCTCAGGGTTTCCTGTGTGTGTCATGCCGTGTGTAATGTTGGATACACTTGTCAGGCGCCGTTACCTCACTTCCTGGTCACTGAAGCGTATTTTCTGGTTGCTACGATAAATTACGCCATGACCCGTTTTACCGTCAGAACTTAAGACATGAAAAGGGCTCAGACATGTCAAAAGAAATTAGATACAGAACCAACCACTTCAGGGACTCGCCAACTTTGTACCATGTCAGACCTATGTGTGCAGTACATTCATTCATTCAATTAACTTCTACATATAGTATGCATTTTCCGTAACCTCCCAGAGTTTCCATTTTGTGAAAAGCTGCGACCAACGGAAGAAGAAAATATGCAGTATGTAGTTACGTGGCATTGTCAGTAGTTTGAGCCGACTGAGCACGTGGTTTTCTTTAAGAAACTGGCATCATACCGTGATTTAGCCTTGATGATGACAGGACGTACGCAGAAAGAGATGAAATTTTCTCGGAAAGAGGTTCCAGTTAAAGGTCACAGTCCCGACGTGATCCTAGATTTCCCGCTCTTTCCTATCTGTTCGACGTCACCAGATAAAGGTGAGTTTGTCTCATCATGCACGCGTCCTTCCTTACATAAGATGACCTTACGGCTACCCTTTTATTGTAGCTTTGCTCAGTGCCTAGCAACGCCAATACCTGTCACAAACTGCCCTTTCAGCATTTATCTTTTTGACTGTGTGGTCATTCAGTTTCACGTAAAGGATGACCCTCTTTTCCCCGTGCTCTTTTCGTATAAACTTTACTAACGTCACTCAAGAATTCCATGTAAGTAAATAATTGCTGAACAAAGTTTGATTGCCTCAATAAGGAACAAGCACATTCTTTGCTAATGTAAGACTTTCATACTGCCAAGAAGTTGTATCTTCAGCTTATTTGGGAAGAGAAGGTGATCAACCGACATGAACTATGCAAGGAGAACATAATTATTGTTTCCAAAATCAATGATAAACCTTAATGATTGTGGCAAAATAAAAAGGCCGTGCAACTCTA
This sequence comes from Branchiostoma floridae x Branchiostoma belcheri, assembly GCA_019207045.1. Lineage (NCBI taxonomy): Eukaryota > Metazoa > Chordata > Leptocardii > Amphioxiformes > Branchiostomatidae > Branchiostoma > Branchiostoma floridae x Branchiostoma belcheri. The sequence goes on along the minus strand of CM033026.1, from coordinate 21,635,728 downwards.
GTTAAGTGTTTAACCATGAAGTCTGTATCTTTGTTATATTTTAACAACCAACAATGACCTCCCCACCCATTAGCTTAATGAAAAGTGGCATGCAGACGGATATGAGCTTCTCACGAATAAACAAATGTTTAAACAAACAAACAAATGAACAAACCAACAAACAAAAAGAAACACTAGCTCAAAGCTTCACCTTCAATGTTTAAAGGATGCCGTATCCTATCGCCTTCCGTTTGGCTTTCAAATGTCCTAGTGGGGTTGGAAAGAGAATAGGTGCCGATGATAAACATTTTAGAAAACAGCAGGTGAAATCCATTACCAACGTATGCGGCTAGTTGTAACATCAGATCTGTTTCTAAACATTTAGTCCACCCAACTTCTAACGCCTCTTCATCTGTCTAACACTTGTACCGCAGGCGGCTAGTTGTAACTATAGCTATAACTCTGTTTCTAATCTCTTAGTCTGCCCAATGCAAATCATAACGTTGCTTCGTTTGCCTGGAGACTAACAGCTTTCCTAGTGCAGAAATAGCTACCGGCTGCCTCCCGGCCACCTCACATATAGCACTGGCACCACAGGCGGCTAGTTATAACTATAACTATAACTTTGTTTCTAGTCTACCAAACTCACAACGTTGCTTCATTTGCCTGGAGACTAGAAGTCCTAGTGCAGAAATAGCTCCCGACTGCCTCCCGCCGTGCGATGACCACCTTAATGAGCGGTTTGTCTCTTTATTGCCGCCCCTCGTCATGCGGTAACAGCGGGCATTTCGATTGATGTCAAAACGCGACCACGAAGTGTCTCTATTTATAACAGAGCCTGTGTTCCGTCCTCTGTCATTATCATGTGTGAGTTTGTAATGTTGTCTCATTAACCCATGGATGAGAACAATGATCAGTCAGACGGGCTGGCATATCAGCGCCACACTGGCGCGTCGTGTCTACGTATACGTAACGACCGTACATCAGACATGCATCTTGGCATTAACGTTCATCTCAGTTGGTAAAATACATGTTGAAGAGATGAACTATTCTCTAACTAAAAAATCGGACTCATTAAATTGACTCGCCTCATCTTTCTCAGCTGCCTGGCCCAATCATTGCTGACGCGTGACTTTCTGCACGTGTGGCGTCAGCAATGGGTCAAATGTCGGAAGTCAATATTGTCCCCCGTCCGGCTTAAGAGAAGGTCGGTGTGCCGTGATGTAGAGAGGCTCGTTTACTCCTCTCAGAAAGTAGCCCTGTCCTGTCACACGAGTTCACAGCCAGTTTGGCGAGACGGTCGAAAAAAATTCCATTGAGTCCAATCTTTGAGTTGGAGAACAGTTTATTTCTTCATAAGAAAAGCATCTTTTAATGTAAATCGTACAACTGGGTACGATATACAGATAAATAGTCCATTGAACAATCTTATGTTTCTCCTTGTGGTAGAACTTCCTCCCACGCTATGGTTCCGTTCATAACTGAATCGGTATTTTTCTACATCTATAAATCTGTAAAGGATACGTTTCTCTGTTGAAGCACATCAGTACAATGAAGGCCAGTATAGAGTGGCTTTGCATGCAAAAGCTAATAAAGATGAGCGTAAGATCTTTGACTTTGTCGTGATTATAGTGATCGGAACTGGTTTTGCACGTATATGTACAGCCGTAAGTTGTGACATGATATATTTGACAAATTTGTAAAACCCATCTTTATGTACTGTTCAGAAATCACTTGCTTTGACCGTTTTTCTAAAAGTATAAGAATCATTGTATCACATACCAATAACATCTGCGAACCTTCCTCAAAGGTTTTTTCTACTTTACTTAAAAAACTTAATATTCAAGATAACTTTCCAGCTACCATTCGAAAAACCACCTCTTCTGCTTTGAATACTACTTATGTTGTATGTTTGGAAAGAAATACAGATAAAGAAATACTATTGCGTCATGCCAATAGCCATATTTTACGTGATAACGGTTTCCAAATTATAAACCTAGACTCAAATCAACAAATTCCAGAATTTGACATCATTGACATGCGCTTCCAAAAATTTCTGTTAGGCATTCATGCCAAAGCCTCAAACGATGGTGTCAGGGGAGAATTGGGAACTTTCCCAGCTAGGATTGATGCAGAAATGCAACTTGTGAAATATTGGCATCGTTTAGTTAATCTGCCCGAAGATGCCCTTCTTCGTGAGGCATACAATACTGTTTCATTCGGAGAACATGATTGGATTGTCCACGTAAAAAATATCCTCAACTACCAAGGCTTTGGACACATATGGCTGAACCCGAGGTCATACCACATAGACACAATCACCACTCAGTTACGACAACGTTTACAAGATATATACGTGCAAAATTGGCATTCCTCTATTCGAAACAATTCCAAACTCTCATCTCTTTCTACATTGAACAAGCATTACAAGCAAGAAAATTACATTTCAACCATAAAGAGCCTTGACGTTCGTAGGGCAATCACACAACTCAGAATTGGCTGTCACAAATTAAATATAGAAACCGGAAGATTCCAAAAAATCCCTATTGACCAGAGGGTTTGTCCATTCTGTCCAGAGCTAATCGAAGACGAATATCACTTTATGGTTGTATGTCCCAAATATTCCGATATACGCAATTCTCTATACAGAAGGCTGTCATTTTGTACACAAGGATTTATCCAAATGGACCTGAAGTGCAAATTCAGATACATAATGACATGTGACAATCCCTGCATGGCAGATATAGGAAAATATATCAAAGAAGGTTTTGACATTAGAAATTCCCCAAATGATTGTAAAAGCCTCCAATGATTGTAAGAAACTTATCCCATACTACAACTCCTGTATTAGTTAGATAAGCCCTAAGTTAAGTTATAGCACTGTAGTTATGTAGATGCCATACTTTGTACCTCGTACAATTGTTGTGCAATAAAGTTATTGCATATAATATTTCTCCGCCCGTTGTGCAGTGATGACGCCGTACTCTCCAAGCGCTTGGATCCTTACATTCTTACATCTTCCCTGGGTAGGCCTTAGGTGCTGTCACCTGAGACTGAGAGCATCCTCTTTTCTACTCTTGAATGTATTGGCTACCGGTAGCCAATACACACTCCTAGGCCGGCTACACTCCTTTGCCAGCTTTTGATACTATCTCATGCTATAGTAGGATCTGCCTGGAGATTAATGACGCCGTACATCCATGTAATTGTACAAACTCACGCACAGCTTCAAACATCATGTAACTGCCGGGCCAGCTGCCACAAAGGCAAGTGGCAATTGCAATACATGGTAAGTTTTGTGTACCCCAATACATGGTCGTCTACTTTCCCTACTCTTCCCCAAAAGCAGCGACAACAGGACAGACGTGACACACCATGTCACCTGTATGTGAGAGACAACTGGGGAGCACTTAGTACCATTTGCGTGCCTTTCTGCAAGGCTCTGAAATAACCTGACCAATCAGGCCTACATGTAGCTGGTCGAATAATGTATGAAATAGTGAATGAGCGAATTTGCTCAGCTTCGCTCCTCTCCTCTCGAGGCACAACATGGAGAATTGCCCCCCGATGCTACAGAGGGACATGTAAAACTTATGCCTGCCTTTAAAGGATATCGTGGTAAATTGACTGTATATGTATTTTGCCGCCGGTGATTGCTTTCTATTTCAGTCTTCTAGTTCTTCCATCCCTTCAATTTCCTGTGAATATCCGATACAAAGGCGCCCAAGGTGCAATAATACGTTTTTATTTGGATAAGATTTAAGAACTGACTGTTTCTGTGCAGCATTTCTATCTAATTTATTGTAATAACGTCCTTGATGTAACGTTAAGCTAGCTACAGTAAAAAAGAATAGTCGCGTGACTGCGGCACATTGCAAGGAAACGTGATCGCTAATCAAGAACGTTTATGCCAGACATGAATGAAATCTCATCTAGTGCCGAAGCTGAACGTGCACACTTGTCGGTTAGGACCACGTAATTATTTTAGGGGTGGAGCAGCTGTCTCTCACCGTCATCATTTCAAATGTCGCCAAGGACAATCTCATTATATTGTAGTCACGCTATCAGTCATTAGGTCGTTCTGCTGTGTGATGGAAATGTCTGTGGTATATTCATGGGCACATTCGGCTACTCGATACTGCCCGTTCATGTTTTATTCGATAGAGGTCGTAATTCTACGTAAACGAAGGATCCATGCATAGAAGCATATAAAACACGGCTGATGATATCACAAAAAATCCTTGATATTAATGATATTGACTTAGTCACCAGCGACTGGCACAAACAACCCTTTTGAAGCGTTAGGAGTGGCATCTCGTTAGAAGAGTTTCTAATGATCAGGGAAGAATTTCTCACTGTGAGATAAATGCGCTGCTACGAAAAGCCCTTAGCATTGTTGGATTGTGACGTCTAATATTAGTTATTTTGTGATGGTGGAAAACTACAGAAAGTAATAATCTTAAAGTCAAATTTTCTGGAAGGTATTGTTTCCCTTACCATCCTCCCTGTATTGTTGTGAGTGCTGTGTTAAGTGTGAAAAAATGTCTTTTTCTTTTCCAGCGTAGTGTATCTGTTTTCGTTTTGAAATCTTGCAGAATAAAGCAGAAAAGGTGAAATGTTGTCGATGACGGCGGCAGCTAGTATATCTCTGTTGATCACGTGTTTGACGTCAACCCAACACGTGATCCTGACACATCAGTGGGAGCTTGCTGAGCAGACCGTTTGTGCTGTTGACAGTTTCTTCACATGACATTTCACCGGGAACCGCGATGACGCAAGCGGGATGAGACAGGGTTTACCTGTGTCGAGCGCGCGTCTGCATCTCGCAAACGGTCGATGACACTTGGAACGGTCGATGTCATATCCGAGCGTATCATAACTGTTGATCATATCTTGGGGGGGGGGGGCAACAAGTCAAACAACGTACAAAAAGCACCTTTACAATCACAAGTTTACGACAGTATCGTGAAAAATTGTAAAAATATTTAGCGAAAAACGGAAGTATGGTTCATACCTGTGATTCAAAACTGCTAAGCCACGATATAACCAGTGTATTGACGGATCGTGGTAATAAAATTCAGCCGCTCTGTTTCACGATAAGATGTCAATTGTTTCAAATGGCAAGGAGACAACTTAGTGGCGACGTCCTGGGTGCTGAACTGCCACGTGCCAAAACTCAGTCTGGATTCCAGTCGGGTTCACTTTTAGTCTGCTGTCAACTGTCACTACTCCGCCCAACTCACTTAAAGGGATGGATAAATTAACAATACATATAAGTCAAGGTGTGACCATTGCAAAAATATGTCTTTTAAAAGAAAGAACGAATTCTATCGGCTTTTCAAGAAAAACGCGTTTCAGGTGGGGGTGAAAAAAGGTCGCCGTCCTTGGTGCTGAACTAATGAACTGAAGGACAGGATCAGCGCACTGACGTAGATTAGTCTGCTTGAAACGTATCGAAATGTCAAAGCGTCAAATGGGGGTGCTGGTGGATTATTGAGAGAAAGGACGACGTCTAGCGGCTCGTTAACAGATAGCAGCGATATCATAAAGTGGGCGTGGTCTTCCGGGAATCTGGGGGCGCAGGTTGTGAAAGGGAAAGTAAACCCGTCATGCCTCGCGCTCCAAAATGGCGAACTGCAACTGCTTTTTCTGCCTGCCTTCGCCTTCGGAGGGGAATTCCTGGAAGAGCACAGCTCTGTGTTTGTTAGGCGGGGCGGCGCTGGCGTCTGCGTCCATAGTGTTCGTCAGCAGAATCTGGGAGAAATTCAGGTGAGGTCGGACTCGCGCAGGGCGCCAGTTGGAATATTATGTAAGGTTTATATCAGGTTACAAAACATTGTTATTGTTATTGTTATGGAAGCGACACCGTGCAATATAAAGCGAAGCCATCATGATTAGGACTGCACTAAATAACCTGTGTAGCCAGGAGCAATGAAATAGAATAAAGTAGATTAGATGTGCTACAGTACATTTATTTTTTACGTTCTTCAGCGTTCTGTGCTGACCTCTCATAGATCGATATGTATACCCATGTCTCACCTCCGTGCGGACATGTGAGTACTTTATGGTAGGGCTGATTAATACTGTCCATATAAGGGCAAATGATAAATGTTATGTCCAGGATGTGAACACTCACCGCTGCACAGTTGAGCAGGGGAGAATAACAACTAACCATCAGCATCTTACCAAAATTATCGATCTCAAGTCTTATGTTTCAATGGAAGCACAACCAATCAATCAATCAACCAGTAAACTTAAGTATGAAATATTTTTTTCATACAACATGTCGATGAATCTGAATCAACATTGCATTTAGATGATAACATTTGTACTGTGATACTTGTTTTTCCATCATGGAAACAAAATGACGACAAAGTGAATTTTTTTCACGTCCATTTAACCAGCAGATCATGTTGCATTTCTACTGCCTCTCATGGAAGAGGTTCAAACCTAAGTCCAGCCAACCCTGCAAGAACATAACATTGGGATATCTACAGGCTCCATATCATCAGTGTAATTTGGAGGATTTGAGTTAGAGTGTGTGGAGTGTGATGTAAACCAGCTATTTTTGTCCATTGGAACTCTACAAAGCACTGTTTCAGGCATTTATTTCAATTCTAAAGAAGACTGCTGTGAAAATGTCTCCTCCTGTTTATGTTGGAAGAAAGTTTTATCTCTGTAACACTAGTTCACCTATATCTGTGGGGTAGCCTATATCCGTTGTTTTTAAAAACAGGGTATGTAGAGATATTTTGTCAATGGGTGGTAGTTTCAAGCTGCAATATCCTGAGAATAATGCAATTTTATAGTAACTTCTGTTGACTTGATATCTGTACATATCCTGTTTAAAAAATGGAAATAGGATACCCAACGGATAAAGGTGAACTAACGTTACTATGTTATGAACACAGATGAATATCCTTGTACATAATTTTTTGTATGTTTTGCATTTTTTTCTGCAGACAGAAAAACACAGTGTATCCAGAAGACACAGTAGTTCTGCATCAGTTCCAGAGAGCCAAGCACGTCCCCAGTCTGTCACCCTTCTGCCTGAAACTAGAGACCTTCCTCCGTATGCACAACATTCCATATATGGTAAGGGTCTTCCTCCATATGCACAACATTCCATATATGGTAAGGGTCTTCCTCCGTATGCACAACATTCCATATATGGTAAGGGTCTTCCTCCGTATGCACAACATTCCATATATGGTAAGGATATTCCTCAACATGCACAATATTCCCTACGTACAGCTAGTGTCTATGTACCCATATGTGAATAGTATTCAGCACCAGGTAGAGGTGTGTTTGTGTGTGGATGGCGTTCAGCACCAAGGACAGGTGTGTTTACCTGTGTGTGGTTGGTATTCAGCATCGGTGTGTTTTACCTATTTTTGGATGGTGTTCAGCTCCAGGAACAGGTGTGTTAATTGTGTTTGGATGGCATTTAGCACAAGGGACAAGTGTGTTTACTTGTGTGTGAATGGTGTTCATCATTAGAGACAGGTGTGTTTACCTGTGTTTGGATGGTGTTCAGCATCCTTATTAGACAAAGTAATATGTTTGATTTTGTTGATTAAACTCTGTTGCATTCATCTGGCTAGTAATATTCCCTGAACATCAAATGATGATCATTGATGGATGTTGGTCTTGAACTTGGTGCAAATTGTTGAAAAATCGATGGTTTCTTGCCTTTAGTTACTATCTAAACATAATACACATATGCATGGAAGACTTTTATGCTAATAGTATCCCTATTATACATTTACATCCCGTCCCTTGCCCTCCTTTCAGACAATACTGGACAGTCCCTTGTCCAGCAAGGGAAAGATGCCTTGGATCCAGTTTAACCAGAGTCGAGTGGAGGACGCAACCTTCTCCATCATGTTCCTGTCGGACACGTTCCACATCGAGGTGAACGGGATGAGCGGCAGTGTGACCAGCCAGCAGAAGGCCATGTCTCGTGCTGTCGTGTCTCTCGTGGAGGAGAGTCTATACTGGTCTGGACATCTTAGTCATAAATCAGTCATATCTTACTAACATATCAGTCATATCTCAATCACATCTCAGTTACAACATAGTCAAATGTCAGTCACTTCTCAGTCACTTCTCAGTAACATCTCAGTAACATCTCAGTAACATCTCAATCACATCTTAGTCATATCTCAGTAACATCTCAGTCACATTTCCATCACATCTCAGTAACACCTCAATATATCAATAGCACTTCAGTTTTAACTGAGTTACATCTCAGTAACATCTCGGTCATCTCAATAACATCTCAGTAACATTTCTGTCACATCTCAGTAACATCTCAGTCACATCTCAGTCTGATCTGTAGAAGCCAAAATAACTATATAGTAATGGTTGTTGAACTTATGAACTTATGATATTGCTGCTATCTGTTATCTTACTTACTTAGTGTTCTTACAGCATGTGTTCAGTTTTTGCTTTCCTTAAAATATGGTTTGAATGGTAAAGTCAAGAGTCAGAAAATGCTTTGTGCCAAAACTAAAAACGTGAGACTCTGGTTTCCTCTCTTGTTTTTTTCTTATGTGTTTGCTTACCTGATTTATTTAACTGTTTATTTTGCTTGACATGTTTTGCTGCACAGCTCCATTGCAGGCTGTGGTGTCTACCATGTCTACTGCCAAACATGCCGGGCACAATGACCCGACAACGTGATGAAATGGGTATGAAGTATAATAAAAAAACGCACGCTTTCCTGTGCAAGGAAAGCATCCCACATAAAAATCAGTAATAAAAAACTGCTATGCTGATGAAATAAATATCTCCCTAATGTAGGCTCATTGTTGTGCCAAATTTTGCATATGGAGTAGATTTGTGAGGAAAAAGTACTTCTTCTATGATTTGTTTTAACAGACTTTTTTGTTCTTTGTTCAGTGTATGTTGTATTCTGCTTCCTCTGATCTTGTTTGGATTTGGACTCATATGTTTACGTATTTTGTGCATAATCATATCATTATGGGGCAGCTGAGTATGTCTGCAGATGTGGTTTTGTCTTAATGGTCTGATACATGTCTCCTTGCTACTTAATTTATTATCAGGATATAACCATCCTCCTACGCACGGTGCCCAATGGCTAGCTAACTCAACGTTACGACTGTGGTCCCTCTGCGTAGGAGAATGGATATAACAGTAACAGCCTTTATCTAGGCAGCCCTGCTGATATGGTACATGTACGCTCCCTTACAGGACAGTGGCGTACTGCAGGTGGGTAGACCATGTTGACCAGACCCGAGCAGAGCTGCCTTACGACGGAATGCTGAAGTTTGTGGTGCCGTGGATGATGGCAGGGATCATATTACGGGAGATGTATGCACATGGCATCGGCAAGAACAGCAGGGATGAGCTGTACAGGATCATGGAAGAAGATCTCAAGGCCCTGTCAGACTTACTAGGTATCCATCTAACATACATTTGCATATTTCCACCGGGTGCCATTATACCGCCACCTCAAAAAATGTTGTTATAGAGGCCTTCACAAGGTTGTCTTCAACACGTAATATCTGAATTGTATTACATTTAGGATATTTAACATTCAGTGCTCAAGACAATCTTGGGAAGACCTCTATACTAACGTTTTTTTGAGGTGGCAGTATTATGGCACCTGGTGGAATTATGATAGTCGATGTTAAATAGCTACAGTGATAGGAAGCAGTATTCCTGGGGAAGGTGGTCATCTTTCCCACATGATTCCTTAGATGACAGTATTATGTCAAGCCCTACAGCCCAGGTATTGTTTTATCCAGGTGGACAGACCTTTATCCTGGTGATGGCTGTTGTTTTACAGGTGAACAGTCCTTTATCCTGGGGGAGCGTCCGTGCGAGGCAGATTGCTCGTTGTTTGGAGTGCTGGCACAGATCATGTGGACCCTCCCAGGCACCAGAGCAGAGGCTCTTGTTAAGGGTGAGGAACAATTATAATGGATTGATGTTTCAATATCTGTAGTGGAATTTTATTCAATCTGACACATGTACAACAGCTTTTTTGTTCTTCATTCAGAACAAAATGGTATATGAATGAAACTTAATGTTTAACTTTATACTTAGCCATAAGTCCAGATAAGATTAAATTGATACACAACTGCACATGTTGCTTCATCTTCTTTTTCAAAAACACATTTTGTAACTACGAAACCATAATTACCACAACTTTGTTGATTTATTGTTTTTCATGCCTTTGTGCAGGTGAGTACATAAACCTGGCCAACTACTGCATCAGGATGAGGGAACTGTTCTGGCCGGACTGGAGCAGGGTCGTCACCGAGAAACACTGACACGGCAGAGCATCATGGGACATATAGGAGCATCATGGGACATAGAGGAGCATCATGGGGCATATAGGAGCATCATGGGACATAGAGGAGCATCATGGGGCATGCAAGTAGGATTGTCATGCAAACTGTGGACTTCTGGGTAGACGTACTACATAATATGAAGACATACAGCATAACATGGGTTGCCATAGAAACAAAGAGAAAGTTGTAAACTTTAAGGAAGTTGTAAAGGACAGCGTATCCTGCACTAAGACTTCAGTTAGACAGCATCTTCAAAATGTCTGTCCCAGAAACAGTGTACTGAGATACACATTACAGCTGCCTGTCATGGAAATACTTGTAGTAGTTCTGTCTGAACTGTTGCGTCATGAGAGGTCAGTGTTGTCAGCACAAGCTGCAGTGTCCTGTTGGCTGATGTCCTTGTCTGAACTGTGGGTTCTGCAGCTACATGTTACCTCAGCCGTGTGGACTGTCCAGACAGAGCGTATATACCCAACAAAGGGACTGAGATATACAGTTCCTTACTTTCATTCCCTCCTTGGGAAAACCCTCAGACATAGCATCATAGTTGGTATTAGAGAAAAAAAGCCTGACCCATGTCCATTTTTCAGTGGTAATAGATGTTGCGCAATGCCATCCCTCTGCCCTGGATTTAGCACACTCAGACTTATCAGTGTTAAAGCGTCCGCCTGTCTCCATACAGATCATGTAAGTCTGGTTTCCTTGTTGAACACTGTTAATGTTCCACTTACTGGATAGTTGTGCTGTCCTCAGGTCCCCATTAATCCTATTTGTACATGTACTTCGATGCAGCCCTATGTTCATGGTGAGGCAATAGTAAAGAGAGTATTCAGGGATTAGCTGTAGAGCCTCACCATGTAGATAGACATCACCACCCCTGCAGGGAATCTGTCCTTCTGTCTCACACATCCCTGTCTTTCAACAAGTCCTCCATTTCAACTTCTGGCTTTATTCTGTATATACATGTTTGAGATACTTTCCTCTCAATCAAACTGTGACATGCCTAATCTGTCTCTTAATTGTTGCCATCCCATCTTCCCCTGTGTCCTTAAGATATGTTGGTAGTAGGTATATATTGTACACTATACCATACAGAAGCTGCATTTCAACTCGTCTTGCTGTAGATGCCAAAGGTTCCATCATCTTCTGACATCTCTGTCCTTGTCAGCACATAATAACAATACCTTTCCAGAGATCTAGAAAGAGAATAGGACCAAACAAGCTATGTGCATGATAGATGGCACAGTGTAAATAGCACTTATCTGTAACTCATCTTCATATATTAATGTATATACATGTAGACATTATCTCAAGTCAATTACTATCACTATGCACTGTTGCTGTTATGATAAAAATGCTGGTAGACAAATTCAGCTATGGTAACATAATAGAGAGCATACATGGCTATAAAGTTCTAACTGCTACATGATTCATATAACATGTAGCAACAGGGGCGATTCTCCTTCACAGATTTGAACCCACGTCATAGAACTCTGCTCAGTTTGTACTCTGCTTAACTGCCTTGTCCTTTCCACTACTAGGGGTATTACCAGTGACCACCAGTCAGCCAATCAGAGAATGTCTTCAAGTTGGTGTTGTCCAAAGGGAAAACTTGTGCTAAATATGGCATGCTCATTAGTATTGAGCGGGATGGTTGTCTGTGAACATACCATAACCTTCCATCTTTTCCAAATTTGTTTATCAGGTACCAAATTTGTCAGCCTGCATGCCCTTCATATTTGAAATCTAGGTGCTGCAGATTGGCTCGTACCCAAATATGGCAAGCTCATTGATATTCATAAGTAAGATGGGTCAATAGTGCAGCCTGCAGGGTGATTAAGCAGAGGTGATTCCAGAGTGGTTTCTGCGACACGGATCAGCTGTGCTTAGGAGAATGGAAGGGTATGCTTTAACACAAGTGTTATGTGCCTGCAATGGTATTTGTCTGTAAGAGCAAGTGGTGAAGCCTGGCAACAGTTGCTAAGGTGTGTCAAAGCTTTGACAAATTGAGATGATATGTCAGAAAACTTCACTCTTGTTCTAACATTATAGCGCTGTTGAGATTCTGTAGTGGAAGGATATATGTATATATCTATATCAGGAATGTCAGCTGTGAACAGCAGACCTTGTCTCTCATGTCTTGAGATTCGGAAATGACATGTGCTGCACTAGTTTGCTGCTAATTCCATGTGAGCTTCATGAACCTCAGCTTACATGTGCAATGACTATGCAGTATGCAATGTGCAATGACTATGTACAAGTACAGTACAAGGTGGGAAGTCTTTGATGCTCTCAAATCACATATCAGAGGCCCCCGCGGAATATTAAAGAAGAATCTGTATGAGAAGTCTTGTAAAAACTTTAAAAAGTCTCAGTGTAAAATATAGATATTTCAGCAGCAAAAAAAATGTTCATATGTATAAACTATGTGCAGTATGTGAAGTAAATGTTGAAATCTCTGCTGTGTCCTGTTGATTTAATGGATGGGAGGAGCACAGAAGGGAACGTTAACCCACTTGTTTCCTTTCATTAGATATACTCAATAGAGTGTGCAGTCCATTGTGAGCAGCCCTGCCTCTGGACCAAGAAGACATGACCTTGAATCCTGGCTGTGTCACACCACTAAAAAATCCTTAGGATCCTCTGTTCAAAAGATCTAGGGTATTTTTCTGGTACAGTGAACATGTAAATACTGTACATAGTGTCTGTCTTCTCTGTCACAACCAGTAGAGGATTAGCTCTAATCATCATCATCATCCGGGCGTGCTGGTTGCACGGATGGAAATGACTCTCTCCCACGTATTAGCTCAAATAAGCCCTGATATATTCCATCCACAGCAACCTAACCTGCCCATTCTACTATGATTATGAAAGCTGTTGTGTGGGATGCACATTACAGACAGTTTTAAAGGGAACAACAGGGACATTAGGTATGGCTCAGGGGTTATTAAAAACGCCTTCCACGCTGTAAACCTACTTGTATTAGATACCTACTTCAGCGTTAGAAATGCAGAGTGAACAAAATACAAGGATGAGGCATAGAGGAAATACACATGGTCAAGGAATGATGTCAGATTTCTTGTTATTTGAATCCGTATTGAAGGTTTTCCATAATGTGTTAGAACTGGGCATAACATTCAGCACCAAGGGCAGAGCCTGTCTGTTGTGGTGGTGAGGTTAACTGTTGAATGTGCTTATTTGCTCATGGGTAAATCCATAACATCCCACTTAAAGAATGAAATAGACAAACAGAAGTAAATGTGGTATTCAAACACGATGATCTGTCCCTGTATGGACTGTAATTCCAAACATTGTCGCTGGGAGTGCCATTTGAGACTCAATGAAAGTTCGCGGTATTTTCTTTAACGGTGGATGACGTCATTAGAAATGGTTAGCTATCGTCAGACAGCCCGGTAGGAACGTAAATCAATTGTTTTTCACTTTGGACTGCACAGTATCGACATAGATTGATGATCAATTTGCTGTAATAGCATCGGTAGGGAATACAGGAGACAGTTTGGGCAATTGGATTGACCGAGTTTCTACCATTTATCTAAATTTAGATGTAGGAACTACTGAAGTAGTTAATCCTGAGTTGCTTGAATGTTTCTGTTTTGTTTCTGTTGTAGATTTTTGTCCAATTAACCTAAACGCATTACAACAATTAATTTGAATTCCGTTGGAAGCTTTAGACCTAGTTCACATGTACATTTCCAGACCGGGGCCCGACCGGGAAGCTTTCGGGAACGAAGAGTATGAGGTAAAAGACACCAAACTACACAAGACGTAAAGAGAATTGTCGTGGACATAATTGTTTCTTACGTATACATGTCTTTTTTTCGTTGCCACAAACAGCCCGACCGGGCCCGGTATGGAAATGTGACGTTAGTAGGGCTGGGTACCGGTACAGAAAATTCAGGTTCAGGTCCGGTTCAGGTCCAAAGGATCAGGTCCAGGTCTGGACCTGAACCTGGACCTGATTCAGTATGACTCATACCAATGGTCCATTTCACTACAAAGAAATCTGTTTGATGAAGTATAAGACTTACACTGGCGTTTTAAAATCCTACAACACTAACTGCATCTGTACGATTGACTGTAAAACTTGGTAGAAATGACTATAAACTCTACTCTACTTCACTCTTGTTATTTTCTTCCACCTGCAAGCGCCAAAAACGTGTGAATGCCTGATCAAATAATATGTTAATTTTCTAACCGGTCCAACATCCGGTCCACCTAATTTTTTCAGGTCCGGTTTTTCTGGACCGGTCCAATAAGAAAAAACGGTTTTGTACCGGTGGGCTGTACCGATACCCAGCCCTAGACGTTAGCCTTAGGTATCGGATAAAATCGCGCCAGTCAGTATTGCAGACAGGGGAAGACTGGGCGCATGACATGTACAGCCTCAGCCCAGTTATCAATGCCGTACAAGTATACATGAAAGGACACTTTCATGCTGGAAAAAAAGAAGATAACCGGACAGGGAAGGTTGTGCTTTTTAAATAAATAAATACGGCACACACATCAATGACAGTGTCAGTAACATCTACAAGACCCTTTTACAATACCGTGAATCACTCAATTAGAATTACCCCACATTGAAGCAACATTCTTCTTTGCCGACCTGCGGACAAGAATTGGGATTCCGTGCAATTAACAGAAGTATGCAGTTATCCTTTGTGCAATTTACTGGCTTCTACTTACATTCTAATGTTTCTTTAGTAATCTAGAGGATTTGATTTATGTCTTTGAGCAGAAGAAAACTTTGGCCATCTAAGAAAAGGGACAGCAGCACACGCGGGGGAGGGGAGGTGTTGCTCCGCACCATCTATGACACCCGGAGTTACCGGTACGCACAAATCGGACTCACGGCATGGTCTGTCTAAGCCTCTGTTGGCCCGTCTAAAACCCTCACCTTCGAAGTGGATGATACAAGTTTTAATGTAAGACAGGATCTGTCTCACACACAAGCGCACCTGGGGGTGGGATTCCAGTTTCGAGACAGATCTTTGTAAGAACGTGTCTTTTGATGATACAGTAGGAGTATAGGCGGATGCCCATGTAGCTCAACTGGTAGCAGCCTCACAGTTGAGCTTCTGTTTCCAATTTGTTGGTAACTTGGAGAATTTATGTTCAATGCTGGGAAGGGCATCTCGGTTGGGGCTGTACCCGTCTCTCGAAAGGACGTAAAAGAGGGTGCAGTATTCGAGGAGTTGCCTCCATCACGTTAAAAGAGAAGTGTACTTATGTGTCCTCCTACTAAAACAGCAAGAAAACTTGCTGTCCTACATGCCACTAGGCATTACAAGGGTCCAAACGAACGGACGTAGGAGTATATAAGTCGTGTAAAACGTGATAGTGCTATAGAAGAATATAAGCTAGGTAAGCTACAGATGCCAGACTACCGGATTTGCCGCCTGTCTGCTTGCCATGGAAACAGTACATGGACTGACGTAGACGGGAAACATCGGGTTTGTTAAAAGCGCAGTTCCAACATTTCAACCCTCCGTTGTTTTCGAAAGTCCTAGGGTTTTCGTATATCTTTGCTTCTTAAGTCTGTCACTCAAAAAGCTACGATGACATTTAGATTTACATTTGGAATATTCAACAGCCGGGTTATCCTCAAAATGCTCCCAAGCATAAAAACAACTAAAATACAAAAAGTATTTCATTGCTGACACATCCTTGTCAAATCCCGAGTCTTCGCCAATTTAACCTAGACATGCCATGCCATGTTCATACATTAAAGTTGATAAAGTAAAGTTATCTTTTGACTGTCAGAAGTAGCAAGACCATCTGAACTGAATATGTTAGACTTATATGTATACGGCAGAAAATGCGTGCAATGTTCCGAAGGTGAGTTTAGTTCTGAAGATACCGAGCTATAATGATATTTTGATGGGGGGGGGGGGTTCTGAGAAAGTCACCACTACAACGGGACTTAATAGATAAAAGAACCACTCACACGTGCACCCAAATCCTACTTTCCTCCCGCGCCAGCTTTGACAGCCGGCTGATCTTGGTATTAAATGAAAGTTTTATAGGAATACAGACGGCCACACTTTGCACAATAAAGACACTCCAAGGAACTTGAACCAGGCAACTTGATACCAAGCTTCTTTACACTTTGCTGTAATGTCAGTTCTGTCTCGTTGTCTGTATTGTGATCTGGGCGCACCTGTGACCTGTTAGACTATACTATATATACTGCAGCATCCGGCACAATTGCAGAAAAACATGTTTCATGTGTAGTCCTGACGTCATACAACGTCAAAACGGCTGAAAGGTTTAGTAAGACCAGCCGTTTGTCTGTCATTAGTGTGTGTTGTTATTGTTCAGTTACAGTTGTACTGTAGCACAGCAAGGACACGACGTACTCTCAGCAACACAAATACAAGCAAAATAGAGGTGTAGCGAAATAAAGACAGAAAGAATAGAGCGCGGGAACAAGGCCACCGAGTAACGTTAACGTTACACTCAACAAACCTGAGGTGCAGGGACATGTGTTGGGCAAATGTGGTGCAGAGGAGTCATCTACGCCCGTTGCACTGATTTATTTGACAAATTGAGTTTTCCCCATGCAAAAATGTGCCACCTTACGTAAGTACATGTACCTCCTTCACCGGAAATGGTTTCCTCGATTATTCATCCGAATTCGATGCTAAAACAGGATCCAAATCCTCTGTAAAGAGCACGAAAACGTTCATCGCTGAATTCTTAGGTTTCATATTGTAATTTTCCATCGAAAACAGCCATTAATTAACCTTCACCTTCCTCTTCACTGATTGGCTGACTCATAGATTGAATTAACTCCTGTGAGCCGACCGTCGTCCCAGGTGTGAGGTGAACGTTTGGGAGGTCACAGCCGAACGCGGAAAGAAAACCGATTTCTCCTCAGAAAAATGCTGAAATCAATCATTTTAAAGTCGTTTATGCGCAAAATTTGCTTGGATCATTTTACCAAATATTCAATGCACATCTATACCAACTAACACTTGCTCCTTGTTATGATTTATTCCTAAGAAGCAGCGATGCTGGTTCCCGATACCCCTGTACGTGTTGCCTACCACCCAACAATGCACCCAAAAGTTGAATAGCAGAACTAGTGTTTCGAGGTCATTTTCAGGGACGTTCTCAAGGCTATGTGGATGTTCAACGTACCACGAGGAGGGATTGCAATGTCTCTGCAAACATCAGGGGTGCAGTTAGAGTTTGTATGTGGGAGGAAAACCTCCATAAGGGCCATCTTTCACCTTACATGAATAAATTTCTCTCCCCATCGTGTCTTCTTGGAACACGTTCTCCAAGTGGAGATGATAGAACCGTGTTCGTTATCATAAAGGCAAATATCATTCCCCTGCGCAACATGTGGTACACACTACATTGTGCTGTAGCAAAGTAAGGAACCAAAGTACTTTCATCAGAATAAACACAAGCAAAATAGAGGTGAAGTGTAAATATAATAAGAATAGAGCCCGGGACTTGAACAGGGTCACCGAGTAACGTAACTATCAACAAACCTGAGATGTAAGAAGGTGATCATATGTTTGTATAAAGTACAGCCTGAATGTAGTATGTTTTCATGTTATTAGCAATAGAACATTGCATAACCTTTATCTATTGTTACTTTGTTAGATTAATTCCACTACTAGCAT
Source organism: Branchiostoma floridae x Branchiostoma belcheri (assembly GCA_019207045.1). Classification (NCBI taxonomy): domain Eukaryota; kingdom Metazoa; phylum Chordata; class Leptocardii; order Amphioxiformes; family Branchiostomatidae; genus Branchiostoma; species Branchiostoma floridae x Branchiostoma belcheri. Next base: position 21,617,772 of record CM033026.1, on the reverse strand, counting down.
ATTGCTAGTGGTCTGTACAATATAACGCTACCTAAGTTTGCCTTACATTGTAACGTTACCCGTTTACAAATGTTGTGCAATAAACTTTGACTTGACTTGACTATGAGGCCACAGGAATGCAGAGGGGTAATTTATGTGTGTATCTGACTTCCCATCCTACTTTATATGTCCTCTATCAGACTCGGCATGTTGAAGGGATGAAGTCCAAACCATTGCTTGGCACACCCCCTTATCAACTTGCCTTTCCCTGAACTCAAAAATACCTTCAGCGGAGCCAAGGATAGATTGAATACTGTTTGTCTCTGTTTTTAAACACAAGAGTGATGTAGGATTGTTAAAGACGTAAGCACTATCTTTCTAGAACTAACCGTTATCTTGAGTTCGTGATACGGTTGTTTTCAATAGCTCCAGGACAGCGGGATACAAGGACAAACTTTCTGCTGCAAACTCGTTCGCAGAGTTAGTTTTGGCCAATACCTCCTGACTGAATTTCTTGCTGTGTTGGAGAACATTCCGGTGACTTTTCTATTGCCCCTGGGTATTTGGCAACGTAACAAGCAAATTCATCCTACGAGTTAACAACACTGACTGGATCTTATAAGCCCGCCTACCGAACACGCCACCGACAACCCACGCAACTCCCACAAATGATGGACAGCTATCGCTATAAAAGTCGGGCCGCAAACCAGCGACCGCCCTCACTCATCCGTGTGAACAGTCGGCGGCACGTAGCCATCAACAGGTCCCGAACACTGACAAGTAAAAGTGTCTGAGGATGACAGCAGTGGGAAGACCGTCTCTCCTGGCATTGGTGCTGGTTCTGCCGGTATGCACCATGGGCTTTATCTTCGCAGAGACAATGCATTCCCCCAGCAGCCTTCCTCCATGGCGCTTACGTGAGTAGTTTGTGCTTTCATTGTAGATATTAGCCAAAATTACTTTCGTGTTTTCATATTGTTAAGACTGACAATATAGCTGATTATTGTGTAAGGCGCCGACTTAAACATATGCAAACGAAACTGTTGGCCACATATATCAGGTTAGCGAAGGAAAAGGGAACGCCACTATCAAATATAGAATGCCAGTAACCATATCAGAGGATTTGCGTCCTTCAAACATATCAACAAGTTCTTTGGTTTTCCCGGCGAGTGCTCGTTGTAAGATTGTCAAGGATGTTTTTGCGCGGTGACATGTCAACGATGGAGGCTAAGATAATTCCATGAAAGAAGGACACCTCTAGTTGCTAATTGTAAGCAGCAACACGTCAGCCACATTTTTTGTATATTGTATGTAAAATTGTGTATATAGACTTGTAAGACTCATTAGGACTTTAAACTTATATGCTTTGTCTGACCCTTGCCTCTTCCCTGATGATCTCAATGAAAAGCGGCGTGCAGGCCAATTTTAGCTTTCATGAATAAATAAAGGTTTATGATGATAGGAATCACTGGACATGCATAATAAGTCCCTCCATTTAACGAGCTTCATCGACTCTACCGTTACATATACGTTTTGTCAATGAATTTGGCTAAGGAGGTGATATCTCCCTGGAACGGTAATTGTGCCAGAGAAAACAGGGACAAAAACTACTAACGTTACATACGTAGCTTCATCAATGAATGACCCTTGTCTAGGGCCTTTGCCAACCGGTGCTTTCTAATGTTCGCGGTATCGTTTACAGGACGGAAAGGGCGCGCGCCATAACCTGTAGAAATGATATCAACTAATGTTGTTAAGTGAACTATCTGTGTTTTTTCTCAAGCAGGTCCAAAAGTCCAAATGTTTTCTTGCTGCTAATTATCCATTCCTCCAACCGTTCATCAATCAAATGATCGATCAATTAAATCGAGGAAGCAATCAGTTGATGAATCACTTCGTTTTTTATTGGTGCCCACTCATCAGGCGATGTACATGTGCATTTTCCTCAAAAAAAGTTTTGAGAGCAGGGACCATATGTTTGCTGAACAACCAATCTATGCTTCTACATCCACGATGTTCAAGTATGTGTTGTACACGTACATAGATAGGGTCTACTCTGGCCTTGGTGCTGACCTCCATCTGCACACCGTGATTGCAGACTTGTCAGAAATTGAGATGCAACATATTGGGGGCAGAAGCACTTTGGGTGATTTCTATTCACTTTTTTCACGGATGCAAAGCCAAAAAACGTGACAGAAATCTATTTGCCATATTGTTTTTTAGACCTTGGCTTTCGTCTTGTTCAAGACATAAATTGAAAGCAGCAGGCGCTTTAAGGCATGTAGGATTCAAACAAACTATAGAAGAACTGGACTTGGACGTACAAATACCTGCTATTTGAGTGGACAAAGTTTTTCTTAAAATGACACTTCGTGGCGGCGGAATGGGGAAGGGAAAAGATTATTTAGGTATGCCAAGGAGGTACGATCAGCATCAAGTCCCTTGGTGACTATTCAAGAACTTTTGCTTCTGTGTTAAGATTGTAAAAGGCAGTTCTAAAGCTGCCACGTGCTACTTAAAGGAAAGCCGCTGGTAATGAGTAGCAAGTTGTAACTCAAGGATTTAGATGACCTTGGGATAAATTGTCATAAGCAATACCGATTCCAAATACTTTGCAAACTGCAATTTCGTTTTCTTTGTACTGATCACCATTGCTGCTCTCAAGCAATCGGTCATCTAAAAGATAGGTCTCAAGAGCACATTCTCTATCTTAATGCATCTAAGATCTACAGGCACTACCGGTGTCGCCCACACTTTTCCTCTCACGGGAGATTTTAGAGATATCCTTCTCCGTGTAGGTGGCCTGCAGCAGTGTCTCAAGGGGTCATCAGTGATCGGCTGCGACGTCTTCGCCTGTCTTGAAGACACGTGTGAAGCTGGAGGCATGTACCGGCTCTGCCAGCGGCTCTTGGACAACGGACATCGCTTCAACACACAGGTGCGAGTCTTACACTTCGCTCATCCTGGGATTATGACAAATGTCAGAAGTTATGCAAAGCCGTCACAAGCTTATAGTATAGAAGTTGGTGGGAGTTTTTTTGGCGACGCCTCAGGGGCGGAGGCATTCTTACAGTATTACGATCGCTTTGAAAATATTCCAAAAATTGCACGAATGCATTCCCTAGGGAATTGGTTTTGAGGTAGCCTTTACCTGTTTGGTCTTTTGTCGGAACAGAAACGGCCTTTGTTTTGAAGTCACATATAATGTCTTATTTTGCTTCTGGCAAATGAGTTGTATGTTAACATTACAACTATAAATTCCTCTTTTGGTATTCTTTGAGAGAAATAGGAATACTATATTAAAGCTTTAATGTTTCAAATACGTTTTTTTGTTTCACCCGTGAACACAATCGTATTTCGAATTTGCTAAATATGATTTCAAACAATGGTTATTTTCAAGGTGTTTGTAGAAAGCAGAAAACGCCATGACTGTCCACATTGAAATAAAACAAGACAAACGATCCACACAATTGCCTATACCTTTATTCCATCATCATTCACATCAAACACACGTTTGTCACATCTCAAGACACAAACACCGAGAATATAAAAACCTTGCAGACTGCACATGGCAAAGACGCAATTGACCTTTGGCAATACATTCAAGCAAAACACATTTTTTGTAATTCTGTTGACATTATTACAAATTGTTTGCATGCATATTAGTTCCACAAAATTACTGGAACTATAGAGTGATTGACCTCCGTTTCGTTAAAGGCAATAGATTTTGTGCATTTTATAGCTACTGTTACTGTCGTCCAAGTTCAACTCTTAATTTCTTGGGACTGTTGTTGTTGTTGTCATGTAGAGCTGAAAGAAATAATATAGAACAGATTAGGCATAGTTAACACATGTTGTCAGACTCGAACATCTTGCACAGTGTGGTAACAGTATTCTTAGCCTTGGATGGTAGGAATTTAAGCACATTACCAAACACCAAGGCCATACCAAAGTGCACCATCTGGAGATCCTAAATTTCATATATGTAGTATGATCTAGTATGTATATATATATATATATATATATATATAGAGAGAGAGAGAGAGAGGGACAGAGAGAATGTTGTATATCAAATACAATAACAGAAGCAAAATTGTTATGCCTAGATTTTTTACGCATATGTTTAAAGAAACAAACTACTGGTTGTGATTTGTATTATACATAAACAAAACAAAGTAACACATACATGGGTTTAAATCTGTGACCCTCATTTAATACTAAATTCTGACAAGAATTTCAAACAAGATAAACATATTAATAGTCAACAAATATTAAGAATAATCTTTATTGCAAGGTCATTCCCGTGGGCTAATTGCAAACAAAGTAAAGCAGTGGTATACATAATTGTATACTTAACAGAGGAGGAAATGAGATTTACAGATAAATCAGAAGGGAAATAACGTCTATATAAAGAAGGGAATTTTGGCTCTGATATCTTTACTTGTGATTTATGAGCTGAGCTACAGGGCTAGCCAAGGGCAAAAAGAGAACAAAGAGTTTTCATTCCCGATAGTATGTTTCGGGGCTAGCCATGGGCAAAAAGAGAACAAAGACTTTTCATTCCCGACAGTATGTTTCGGGGCTAGCCATGGGCAAAAAGAGAACAAAGAGTTTTCATTCCCGACAGTATGTTTCGGGGCTAGCCATGGGCACAAAAGAACAAAGAGTTTTCATTCTCGGCAGTATGTTTCGGGGCTAGCCATGGGCACAAAGGGAACAAAGAGTTTTCATTCCCGACAGTATGTTTCGGGGCTAGCCATGGGCACAAAGAGAACAAAGAGATTTTATTCCCGACAGTATGTTTCGGGGCTAGCCATGGGCACAAAAGAACAAAGAGTTTTCATTCTCGGCAGTATGTTTCGGGGCTAGCCATGGGCACAAAGGGAACAAAGAGTTTTCATTCCCGACAGTATGTTTCGGGGCTAGCCATGGGGACACAAAGAGAACAATGGGTTTTCTTTCCTGACAGCATACTGTCTTGTTTATTGACCGAAACTCACATAGTAACTCTCTCAAAAATAATTGTTAAGCGGGGAGTATTCAATGCACAATTTCTCGTGGTCTTATTTAGGGGTGTCTGTGGTAAAATTTCCTTGTCACGTCAGAAACAGTCTGGCAAGCATTAGGTTTATTGAGACAAACTTATTAGAAACAACTATATAATAGTTTGGAAAAGCATACCAAATATATGAAGCCGGAAAATTTTGATCACTCACCTTTTTGTGCTCTGTTCTGTGTCCGTCTGTCCCCAAGAAAGCTGACCAAAGATTGCCCGGCTGAATGACAATACACCAGGTTACGTCTGCTCCCATCCAGTATGTCTGCTCCCAACACCGGAGGGTCTATTGCAAAAGTTCTCAAATGTTCTTCCTCATCTCTGTGCCCGCCTTTGGGTTGATCTTAAGTGTTAACACCCAATAAGGTCGACCCAGCTCCCCTCCCACCTTTCCTCCCAACCAATAACGTCCACCCTGCTTTCCATACAAATCTCCGCCCAGCTGTCGGTCCAGCTGGTCATCAATCATCGCACAGTACAGGCACAAACGCTTTCTGTGGTAATTGATAACAGTACTAAAACACAGCTATATGCTGGTAACGTTCTATGAGTTTAGTTGATTTGATTTATCTATTTGATCATTTTAACATAAAGCAAAATTAAAGGAAACATGAAAACGTGCCGTGTGGCTTATACATACTCTTCCCCCTTTAAAATTTACAAATCATAAAACAATTTAACAACTCATAAAGTAATAAAGGTTGAACGGATATTAATATTATAGATTAAACAATAATATAACCCAGTGTAAGATACCGATTAACAAAATGATAACTAAGGAACGAAATAATAATAGTTCAATAATTGATGACTAAGATCGGTAGAGAAAAAGGAACATTACATCACAAGATCTAGAAACATAACGACTAAAGAAAAGAAAGCAGAATGTAGAAATAGAATACAATTAATACGTCGTGACACGACTAGCTCTTACAATGTCTATTGCAGCTATATTCTTCCTGTGGTCCTTTATTTATTAATATCCATGGTACAAAACTACATATAACACACAGGAAAATATCATGTACAGTATATACTGTATATTCACAAGAGTCACAAATAGTAGAAAGTCTACATTAGTTCCATGAACAATTGGGCAAAATCCAATTTCCTTACAGCAAACTATAATTCCAGTTGTTAGTCATTCTGTACAGAAATCGTCTGTTTTGAGCATCTGAATTTGTTATGGGTCTCGATTAGCGGATGTTTTCTTATCACTTTGAAGATCTGGTAATCTGGTCTGATAACAGTGATCTTGCATTGCGAGTATAATTTACAGATATAGGTTTTCTGCTGGATCATGTCTTTCAAGGGTAACCACCCTTACGTCAGCATCTGCAGTAAAGAGTCTCTGTGGAGCTGTCGCAATCAAGGGTGATCCTGGTCGCTATGTTTTGTATCACTTGGAACCTGAAGTCGTTCTATGCCTTTCTCTGATGTACTTCCTCACACTGAGCTGTGTCAGTACCAGCTTAAATCAGTGCCACCTTCTGTCTGCGTGGACCGGAAGTGATTTTCTCACTCGCAGCTCACTTACTTGACCATGCTGCTATTGCACCTCTTTGCGACATAGCCTATTTGATCGTCTAATGCAAGACTCAGATAACGTAAGATTTGCGTCAATATGAACTTGACAGTGGTTACCTGTTTTAAACACTGCCCATTGAGCGCAGGGTTCAGTTGTACAGGCAGTGGTGCGAGTGAAACGTTTTCACAGATGTCCCCATAAACTCCCAGTTCTAAGCTTGACAGTGGCTACCTGTTAAACACTTTCCTCTGAGTTCGGGTTTCAGCTATACAGGTGGTGCTAGTGTTATGATTTCACAGATGTCCCCACGAGCACGGTATACTCAAGGAGGTTAAAAGTAGTCTTTTTTAACCTCTTTGGTATACTGGAACATTAATTCGCTCCAGATGTCCTGGTCTGGCAATCTGTGCTTTGGGACTTTCAATCAGCTTCTTCGGGTCACCATTGTGACATTGTCAATCGCAATGAAGTGATTAATCCCCTAATAAACCAACCATTTACCCATATGAAGATGAACTCCACTTCGTCATGGATTGTTCTAGATATAATACGTTGCGTCGTAAGTTATTCACATCTCTCTTATCAAGTAGATCAGCTTTTAAGAGACTAGATGCTACAGACAGATTTGAATATGAATAAATATAAATTATCTTCAATGGCACAACGCAAAATAAGCAAATATATAAAAGACAGCTTTGTTATTAGAAAATATACTGACAGTCATGATTAGCCCCACTCGATTGAAATTTGATATCGAAATTTATGGTAGCATTTATTGTTATAGTAATTAGGATATTCAGTTTCACCCAATACCTTTATTTCATACTCTGTGTAATTGTTGCTGTCATACATTGTACCGTGTGCAATTGTGAAATTAAGGTCATTCATTAATCCATTCATATACTGTCAAGACACAGACAGTCCACATCAGAGACAAATGGTGTCTATGACAGCAGAGGTCTTAATAAGACAAATAAACAAACAAACAACTATTCCATCGTAACCTTTCGTCGCCTGTGTTTTTATAAACACCATGCGTGTTTCAACTTCAAAGACTCTGTCATGGTGTTCGTTGGTAAGGCTTTGCGTGATGGTAATCTTTCATAAGTGACATGGGAGGGCGGTGATGGTCCGTTTTGTTTCTCGTCCTGAAACGTTAGACCAGTCGGTTTAGAAGATTGTGAAGAAAGAAAAGCCGGCACTTTACCAGCATCTGCACTAGGCATGGTGCTTTCCGCGAGGATAACTACACAGCATCGTGACGCAAATACAATTCATCCTTTGATCGTCGATAAAACAAACTCGTCCAGTAGCAAAATGGACATAATACCCAGAAACGTTGTCTTTACCCGGTGATATTTCATTTAAGCCCATCATCTTTCTCAGGGATCTGTCTGGAATTAAGTCAGTCTGCGTCCTGTTTAGTGGATAATACCCCCTGGCAAACCTGGGATAGCGGCTTCGGAACAAAGTCCTGCATTATGCTATATCATCGTTATTTGATCTGAAAAGATCCACATGTAGATTTAGAGGTTTGTCGTGAGAAATGTAATTCCACCGAGAAAGTTCAGGACAGTATTTCACTATGTATGCACCTAATCTATGGTTTAAGGCAGTAGTTCTGAGATTCTGATCTAAGTACGTCGATAACGGAGTTCTTAGTGTCTGTATCTCGCAACAGCACGTCAGCTCATATCACCGGTAACCATGAATATGGAATATGCAGAGCTCCAATAGACATACATATCCCATATGATTCTATTACCCCAAAAATGACTAATAATGTTGCAAAGAAGGATGGAGACAACTTTGCCAGAAAAGACAAAAAAAGTGTGGATGTGAATAGTTGAATAATTTGGCTTCAAACTAATAATAAAAGCAAACCAGAAATTTTAAAAAGTGGACATACGGATTTCATGGCAAAGAGGTCCCTCGCATGCATAATGTATGAGCATTTTTTTTCAGACTTGACAATCAAGCGTTAGGAATATAGGTAAAGATGGATGCATAAATATGAAAACGTGATATGCATATTTGCATAACGTCTACGTTAGTTCCTGCCAAATATTTATTCCGTTTTCATGTAAGTCTGGATTTGAGCTGGTATATTCTTGATGAATTGCTGCTTAATTTCGATGAAGGTTCATCAGTTTGCTGACGCGTCAAGCAGACATTATCTGATATAGACCGATGGAACGGGGGTTGAAGACTGTGATAAGGTATTACATGAGAACTTAAAGATTCTTCAACAGAAGTGAAGCATAACATGACGTGAGATACGGGAAATGATCACCTGTTTTGATGATCTTCCAGACATTAGAATCTGTGTACTTTCTCTCGTGCTCTTTGACTCGGAGGGGAGGCTTATTAGGGATCTGGTGCAGAAAAGCAGCTTAGTGAAGTTAGCAGTCACAAAGGGACTTAACTCATGAAGAGGGAGTATTCCATAATTTCGCGACTACGTCGGCGTATCATACACAGGATCATGTTTTAAAGTTCAAGTTCACTTCTGTTTAGGAATCTCCAGCTTATGTCATACCTTATCACAACCACCACATGACGCATTGCTTTATAAAAGATAACCACGTATGCAAATACGTTGTCAAAGACATATCAGCATCGATGAATGATTAAAAAGTTTATTACAAATCCTTGCCCGTGGGCTAATTGCAGGTAACATGATAAATTTAGACAAAGTAAAAACAATATAAAAGGTGTCTACTCTAGTCTAAAACTTGTAAAAACTAACTCTAGATCCTGGGTTATTGGGTTCGACTCATTTTTCGAAGACAGTGGAAGATGAAAGATCCCACCTTTTCTATTATGTGTGGGTTTTCTGAAGTAAGAAGGAGAATTGTTTTCTTTTTATCGGTGAATGTTAAAAAGTTTGGATGGAATTTTGTGGCATCTTCAAACAGCTCTTTTCTTTCGTGATCGTAGAAAGAGCAGTTTCACATAAAATGTGTTTCGTCTTTCACCATATAGTGTACAGATATTGCATCGAAACGAAAGTACACCATGTCAGACTCTGTGACCAGATTCGTTCCCTTTTCACAACCATGGTGTGTTGTTCCGCAGGGCAAAGTGTTCCTGAAAGGAGCACTACCCTGCATGGCCAGAACCTTGACCAATGACGTCAGCTTGGTGTCAGGCTCGTGTGTGGAGCTGCAGGAGCTGGTCATCATGGCGGAGTCGCACTGCTTAGAAGAACACGGCCTCTGCAATGTGGCTGCTAACAACACTCAGGCCATCAAGGCGATCATGCCTGTACAGGAGCTGCTACGGAACAGGTACTGGCTCGTAATGTGTCCTCATATCAAGACAGCCATGTCTCATTCACAATCACAGCTTGAATGAACGATGTAGCATCTACACCATGGCCGTTTTACGATTGATTATCTAGAACAAAATTAGTTTAAGCTGGCACAAGAAGGATCTGTCGTACCATTTTGCTTCTTCACATTACTAGCCTGGTATCCAGCAGTATTATAGCTCCCGAGTCTCTTCTGTCCTCTTCGTATTTGTGAAGAGGACCGAAGAGACTCGGAAGCTATAATACGGCTGGATACCAGGCTACTCTTCACTTCACATTCTTCTATTCTCCATTTTGGTCACCACACTCTATTAGTAATGGTTGATACAAAAGTTAGAGTGTGTCACGTCTATCTTAGCACCTGCAACATTGTCTGAACCTTGACCAGTAGCACCGTATTTTCTTAACCGCCGACCTTGTCAGTATGAGTATCACGATGGTTTTTGAATGTTATTACATTAATGATAACACGTTTGGTTTCGGCAGACCCACCTATGAGCTGATCCGGTCCATCATGGAGTGTGAGGATGACGTCCGCGCGCAGTTCCGGCCCGACCTGACGGCAGCCGTGGGAGAGGCCGTCCTGTCCGTCATGAACAAGTTCGGCCTGGGGTGCTGGTTCTCCATGTACGGCTAACAACAACAATGGGCAACAGTAATCTTACATCGGTGCCATAGATTATATCCAAGCAAAATACATGATACATTATACGTTTATTGTGAGAAGAGTGATAGATGTCACTCGAAACGTCTGGAAGTAATGCCCAAATATTATCCAGTTGTAGAGATCATGATTTGTCTTTGAACGACATTTTGCTGAGCGGAACAAGATAAAGAAACTAAATGATTTAATAACAACTCAAGACCTTCAGTAAGCAAATGACCAAGTGTTATACTTAAGCGTTCAAACTACTTCTAATGTACAGTATGTGTTAAGTTGGAATGATACTCTTGCACAGAGAGTAATCTACATAACTTGCCGCCCTAACACCATTGAACCTAGATTGCTGATACCAACATTTCAGTCCTACACAGACATAGTAACACCTTGAAGATTTCATTCAGTAACAGCACATTGCTTTGCACCAAAAATGAGCTTTATTGTTAGAGAAAAATATCTCTTAATATTTATTCAACACTGCTTCCATCCGTTTGTCAAAATCGTGACGAAGTAATGGCGCGGAGAGAATGACAAAAAAAAACATATGTAAGACAAAGTCAGACGGTTACCGGTTGTGTGATTTGTAACAGTGCTTCTTGAATTGTTTCATCAGTCACCTGTATCAGAGCCTTATGTATTATCCAGTGAGTTTCCCAATAGGAGACCCACCCTGTTCAGTCTGTAGGCGTAAGTAAGGATTCCATGGATGTATTGTTGGTCCAATTACAACTTCATGTCCTGATTTATGTCATGTCCTGATATTCCGATATGGATGTGCCAAACACATTAAAGCCGAGGAGTGTCAATGTTGTTGTATCTAACAGTGCCATTTCAATGTTACTCACCATTTAATTCAGACACGATGGATGGTTTCTACACCGGTGTCTTTTGATGCAATGAAGCAAAGCAATGAAGACATGAAGTTATTTCCTAGATAACACCGTCCCCTGTAGCTCTTGTCCTGATATGCTTCTTCGGTCTGTTCAGTTTACTGGAACGATTGGGTACCGCTGACTGACCATGAAACGTCTTCTCGCCAAAGTGTTATTGATGACATGCCCGGTCCACTCTGTGACAGGAGATACGTCCTCATTAACCATACCGCCCACGTCACCCCTCTGTAAGTGGCATATCTATCGATTTATATCGAGGTGGCCTGACTAAAATCTCTGGGGGCTGACGACTAACGTTACATGACGTATTAAGTTTGCTATGGCAAAGGCAATTTTTCAAAACGGCGGATTTTCACCTGGTGAAGACCATAGACGTGTCCAAAATAGACTATCTGTGGCCTTCTCAACAAAAAAGAAATAATACATGTACTATGAATGGTTTTCTAGTGCGTTTGTGGCGTATTTTTTGTTAGATTTACAACATTGACCAACATTGCAGGTAACATGAAACAGTGTACAATTGTGCAAGTGTCTGCATGCTCTAGTCTGAAGATGGCTCTAGAATTCTGGGTTATCTTCTTTTCCAAAGACAGTGGAAGACGAATGATCCCACCTTTTCTATTATGCATGGGTCTGTGATGTTTTAGGAGATAATTGACACACTAGCACGGCCTGGTTGTGCCGCGAGAGCAGTGTCACCCACCACACAATTAAAGTGGTCCCAGCTTGTACCACAGGCGCCGGCTATGTCTGAATAGACGTCTAAAACAACATATAGCCTAAAATCTGCTAGGAGATAATTGGTCCCACTTTGAATCATCAAGTTGATAAAGTCGTCACACCTGATCGAGCCAGGAGAGCAATGCCCGCAGTGTCACTGGCACCACGCAATTAAAATGGCACAGCTTATATAGTGCCTCAAACTGATGAATAGCGAAGAAGACCTTGTATATAATTCCCTTTCCATTTACAACGGCCTTTGCAAAATGAAAAGCCAGGATCAGTATAATTGTGCTTTCTGACTTACAATAAGCCCTATCCTTATCCAAGTTCCAAAGGGACAATTCGAGGAGGTGTTCGACAATACCAGGGTGTGTCAAAGACTGACCAGAAATGACACGTATTACACAGTAGCAAGCCCATACCTGCAACCGAGCTCTTGTCTACGCGAAGCCCAAGCAGACACCGGCTGAGATTTATTACGAGAAACCTAGGTTGTATTAGCAATTCATAATCTATAAACCGAGGATCTTATTTTTCTTAATGCCTTAGCGTTATCATGCGATGCACAAGTTGATGCTCAAAAAGCTCCGAAATATCCGACTGGGGTCAACGATCTCGCTTGACAGAACAGATGTCTATTAAGTATACCATACTACTTTCAAGAAGGGAGTGTCCGTCTGTAATGCAGTGGCAGTTCAGTGTTCTTCCCTCTTGAGAAGATATAGTGATGGGTATGAGCCTTAAACGCTTGGAAGCCAGTTTCAGTTTTAGTGATCTCTCTGACCGATCTCTCTGATCTCTGGGAGCCTGTTCCAGGTAGTAGATGTTGATGTGAATGAATGTCCTGCCAGTTGATTGTGTTCTTTAGAGAGGGTCAGTTAGACCATTGGCTAATTTGTTGCTTATGTTTTGTATTTATTGTTTATGAATTGTAGGACTCCAGGAAGAATAGTGATACTACATGTATCACTAATGCAGATCAAAATAAAACAAACAAACAAACATAGCTCGACTATTTAAATGCGCGTTATCAGTGTGCATATAAATGGCTTACTTAAGTTTTACAGTATGGTATATCATACTAAATATGTAAATTATATGTCGTCCTCATGACAAGATATCTACCAGCATCAGCGATGTGATATCAGCTTATTAGTCATCAATACATAGATAAACCGGCAAAGCGTACTTATCAATTGCTAAAAATGATATCATATGAATATTCCATCACCAAACCTGACCATGCATTGCTTTATATAGTTTACTAAACGATCAAGCCTTGCGCCAATCCCTTCATATAAGTCCACTTTGCCAAAGTAAGACTTGAACGAATCGATATCAATAGTCTCATTCATAATGAGAGATTGTCGTAGTTTAGACGAGAACATTTGGCCAGGTCCTGTTTTATCGCTGAACCGTTTAAGTCTGGAGGCAATGTGCTTTGTAAAGCGACAGTTCACGAATTGGTCCGAAGGAAGCACATCAGGGTTTGAACAGATATTCGGGCACGCGTCGTGTTTCTCCGTAGATGCTCGGGTACCTTCGGGTTGAAGCGACGCAGGGCATCTGAGAATGGACTCGCACACGTTGGTTGAGACGTCAGGCCAGAATGCTTTATCGTTATCATTACTAGTACTCACGAAACGCAGCTCCGACATAGCCAGCCTTTCTTTTGTAGGATTGTGAACTAAGAAATGAAACACGAAAATATCGGCAAGATCCCGCAACATTTGCCTTGTCACTCCGACGTTTTCGAGCTGAGAAACGTTTGCACTATGATTGAAGAATTCTCTGACTTGTGGATGTAGCTGTATCTTTTCTTTTAGGGACTTCATTTTCCCTACAACAACAACATTTAGAGAATGATAAAGTTCATGTTGACCTTTCTGAAGTTGTTTTGCTATCCACTGTATGCTTTTAGATGTCGTCTTCGATTCAGCATCAGTAAGGTACCGCCCCAGTGTGTCCTTTTTACCGCTGAAATCTTCCAACACCTCCCCTTGCACGTTGATGACGCCGTTTATTGGGACCGTCCCGTCCAGGCGCAGCTGCCGTGCAGCGGAGACAGCCGCTCGACCCATCCCGAGCAGACGGTCGAGGTGATACGCTACCAGCTCAGCGAGGCCCCCATTGAATACGTGCCCGTCCATGTCCTCTCGCACCTCACCGCCGACAACTTTCAAGTACGCTACCTTACCGTCCGCAAACTTTGCAAGAATGTAGTCCCTCCCGTGTACCAAGTATGATTCCGTGATAGCCGATGTCTTGTACACCTTTCTAAGAGAGCTGTCAAACTTGTCGGGATTGTTACCCTCGCAAAGAGCGTTGTACTCAGCGACTAGGACGGACACGCGCCCGTCCACTTCCTCGTAGATCTCAGGGTCTTCCTCCAACACGAGCGGCGCCATGGCAGGGTGCGATTCAACTTCCTTCCGAAACTGCGTCCCAAGACTTGGAACCTGTTAGTAACGAGAAAGAATGAAAGTTATTGAAAATGATTGTCCAACACCTACCTACATCTCACACAGAGGCTAAATACATATAGATTTCTCTCGAGTTGTGCTACACACAACGTAACAGGATAAGAGTGATAGTTAATGAAAATACTCCTGTTATCCTTGCCCGTACATTTGTCATCTGCTTATTTGATATTGCTTACTTTATCTAATTACAAGCGCGCGCACGTACGCACATGCACACACACACACACACACACACATACACGCACATACACACACATATGCACACACATACACACACACATACACTCACATATATATATACACACACATATATACACATACATACACACACATATACACACATATACACACACACATATACACACACACACATACACACACACACACACACACACACATGCACACACATACACACACACACACACACATGCACACACACATACACATAGACACACACATACGCACACACACACACACACACACACACACACACAAAAGAGCGATGCCATACTTTGGAGAGAGAATGAAAGCAAAGCCTTGTCGCACGTGTTTAGGTTGTAACGTTACATGTATTTCAACCCCTGGTGGGCCTGCCTAGACTCTGTGTATACATACCTGTGATGAAACTGCGTTCATCCGCTTCAACCTGTGGATGACATCGTCAAGGACCTGACACACAGGGCGTTTGTTAAACATCTTAGCAAGGTGATTAACATCATTTCTGCAAGTAGACAAGAAACACAAGATTCAAGAAAGATGAAGGGAGGTATGAAGAATTAGAACGCAATGGTTGATTGTCTTGCATGTTGGTTACAATATATAATACTATTTTGATCTTGTCTACAATCGGTAATGCTTTCATATTGTATTTATTGTATAATTCACGTATATATATATACATTCTTGTCTCCTGATTTTACTTGTATGTGCTGATATGGGCCTGTAGTGCCTGAAATAAAGAATAATATAAAAATGTAAACCGAACCTTGGGGTTGCAATCCCTACTACATGTTACTATTGAACTAATTGTAACATATCAAATCTATATTGTTTACTCATGGTAATAGTATGTACATGAACAAGTAGAATGAATATGGTGTCATCTGAGGCCACCGTCAACACGTATGGTAATTAAAAAAACATACCATGGCGATGGTGGCCTTTGAGCAAAATGTGTCCTCGTGTGCGTAAATCATATCAGTTGATCATCATCTTTTTGACTCAGGAAGCACAAACTCTTTAAAGTTTAACAGTCCTATCTAAGCTTGATCTAAGTAAAGAAGCATATTGTAGCATTTCCCTACCAATTTGGTTAATGAGACCCTGATTGACATAATGTGTCACATCTATTAACTTCGAAATGATGCAAGTATTAAATTTCAATCGTTTATCGTCCGTAGAATTGAACTATTTTCTCATTGATTATGCAAATTAATGTATATTTTGCATAATATTCTGCTGATGATGTTCTGTCTGGAGGGTAAAGATTGGTACGAACTCGAACATGTTCCATACGACAGTCCCTCTACAGACGAGTTGCCACAGCTGTGCTCACCTGGCCTGCCTCAGAATAAATTAACCTTACCCGCCAGCATGACTATTTGATTAAGAAGCGCCAAAAGCGTGATTAAATTAAACTGCAGGTGTTCGTTCACCTTTGACCCCCCGCGACCCTATCGGCTACCAGACAACGGTCGTTGTCGATGAGCACGTAGTCGTTGGTCTCCTTGTTGACGAAATGGCTGTGTGCTGACTTCATGCAGTTGCCGATGTACAGGAAAGTCCTGTACTTGTCGACGTTATTAGGCTGGGGAAGCCCACGGCCATGAGTGTAGATTGCTGGGGAAGTACCGGGAAAAAGCTGGTGTTAGTCGGATGGTAATTGTGTACTGACTTTACAAATCTGTGTAGCGACATTTACTTTGTTAATTCATGTCCATCACAGTACATTACTAATCTGACTTCAAAGAAGCGAAAGCAAGAAATATGGAATGCAAATCAAGGCCACCAATTTCAAGGAATACAGTACAGTAGTTGCACATTTTGAGATGACACTATCATTTTGAATCTTAAGTACATGTGATTGTCCCTGTATTCAAATATCAAGAATCGAAAACAAATCGAAACATTTTAAGACTTTGAAAATGACAAAATCTCCAAACAAAATACTTACTAATATTTGGGATATATTCCGTAACGAAAGCTGAAAGTCCATGTGTGGCCCGTTGACTGGAAGGACACATCATTGCCTTCTTGATTAACGCGGATGAATCTCTTTCAGGAATGTGTGAGAAGTCCCAAATCACGCCGAATGACTTCGCGGTCATATTGGTCTGCATCACCCGGTCCAAGTAGTGCGTCTTTAGCTCTCGCAAGTGGCTTTCACCCTGCAACAAATATCTTACATTAGACAATAATTAATAGAATGGCTATAATATATGTAAAATGGCACAAAAAATAACTCATGGTGCATCGACCGAAAAGGATGTTCAGAACTAGAAAAGAATATTCTAAAATTACAGTTTCAGTTAATGGTTTTCGAATCTAACGAGTGATGATCTTTTGTACACAGGCCTGTGTCTAAATATTGACGTGACGCGTCTTGACAATGAGATAATCACTAGGCAATCTCGTTTTTTTGTTGTTGCCTCGCTATTCAATGATAATATCAAAAGTTGTATCCAAAGGAACAACCCGGCTAAGCTGAACATGATTCACCCCTAAGCGATGCCCACTGTAGGCCGACTTGACGTAAACCTTCTGCACGATACAGTCGCTGTGGTTGTGTTGGTACAGGTCTGCAGAAAACGTCATTCCGCACTCCAGTTTCCGGAATTCTGGCGGATGAATAGAGGCCCGTTTCATGTCCCGTATGTTTTCCATGATCCAGTTCTCATAATTTCCGAACTCCAGAGACCATACGGTTTTGCAACAGTTTTTACACAGATCTGGTCCTTGCAACTTGTGGATCAGTTGATCTCCCGCTTCACGGTTAAATGAGCGGGCGGACTTGATTCTGACGCTGGCTTGGCAAGTCTCGGTAGGGGCGTGGTCATCTCGCGTCTCCACGGTAACGGAGAGCTGCAACACTCCGACTCTTGAGATGGTCAGGTTTGTTGTCCCCACACCGTAATACAAATCCACTGTGGAAACGTGAGTGGAGTTACCAGGGCTGAAACGAACTGTCGCGTAGGACCGGGGAAGGGATCTGATGTTCCCACGGAGAACTTCGATCCTAACTGGAAACACGGCGTCGACAAGGACGATGGGCGGGGCACTGACTTCCGCTTTACATGATGCGCTGAAGCTGGTGACGTATTGTGGGAAAACGTGGCTGACATAGCCGAGGTCGATATTCGTAATAAGTATAATGACGATAGTCAGGACGATCACCAGGAGCGTCCAAAGACGTAGCGTAGAATGCGGCAGACAAAAGCCTGTAATAGATAATGGACACATGTCGTAATGCAAGAGTTGACAATAATACGTAATCACTAGGAAATAAACTTTATCTACACAACGGAAGTGACGTTGCATTCATTGACTATCAAATGACTGTGTTCTCCTTTAAAAAGTACTACTTGTTTAAGAACCAGTTCTTGTTTGTAAATTTTAATAGAGTGATATATATTGACTGTTTGGAGGGCCTATATCTACTCCTGTCCTGTATAAAGTTAAAAGTTTCCTCTACTTTGTGACAGTAGGCCCTCCAAACTCTTATTAGACCATTAACTACTATCATTACTATGTCATTGTACCTGTTTTGATGGCCATGTCGTGACGTGTTACACAGGTCCTGCAGTCCTTCGTTTGAATGATCCTTTTGTTGTTGATCCTATCTGGACCTCTGTGATGTTATATACTTGTACCTATATGTACGAGGAAATGAAGATGAAAATAGTTATAACCAGTGTACATCAGAATATGACGATTCCTATCCATCATTTGTAAGAAAATGATGTTTGGATCAGTCATTCAAGATACCGGCGTGTGTGGCGAAACTGGTAAAGTATTGGGCTCGGAATCTAGAGGTCCCGGATTCTATGCTCGCCATGTCCCCGGCGTTGTGCCATTCGGCTATTTGGTCAACAGTATGCCAAACCTTGTCAACGTTTGCCACTGAGAGCCGACAAATTATTGATGCAAAATACTGTGCTTTTTTGGCGACGCCCCAGGCGCTAGCCTAATAGTCAATGACAATGACAATGAAGTTTATTGCATATTCATGCCCCAATAGTATAGTGTGCGTCCGTTTGACAAGAATTCCCCAAATCTCGCAGGCATGTCAGGAATTTTTCCCCGCCTGCGCAGTTGTATCATCACTTTAGAGGGGAATAACTCGGGAATGGGTTGACGGATCTTCATGATATTTGGAATGTAAATAGCTTCCGAGATGCCTTACATAATTAGATGCTAATTATGCAATTCAGGGGTTAATTTGCATAATTAATGAAGATAGTTTATAAATACACTGCATTTCATATTAGAATACTAAAAACTATGCCATATGTTACTCAAAAAGAGAGAAATTTTAGGCTCTAGGTTAAGTATGTATCCGATTGGCAAAAATTCCCGAAATTCCACAGCAATTCGTCTGCGCATAGGCAATTGCACCATCCTTTTGGAAGGGTATAACTCGGGAAGGGGTAAAATGATTCTAACGTTAAAACAAGTGTCAGTCTGCAGGGGATGACATCAGAAAAATTTACTTGTTGTGGCCTAAGACAAAAATGTTCGTGAACGAAAACGAAAGGTTGAACATATCAATTAATTTCGAATAAAATGTGGCATTGTGAAGTGTATGATCACCACCGGCTTAAAATACTTCACAACATTGAATTTGAAATTGAGATACCTGTTAACAGAAATAACCGCATACTGGCAGTGTAACGCAGACTGGCAAGTCCCCCGGCCTCTCAGAATTGCTAAGACCATGCTGATTTGACTAATAACATAGATGATATCCTTTGGGAACCCCAAAACTGATGCGAGCGTGCAAATTTCAAAAATTTCCCTTCATTATGAAATCTAAGTGGTCAGGCAGGCTGAACAAATGATTGAAAACACGGAACAGTAGCTTCTTTATGTTTGTGTTTTCACATATTCTTTGAACTTGGAATTGACCTTCAGGCTTGTTATTCTATGACATAAGTAGACGTTTTGCGATAAATTTTGCATTCTACAGCGTACGAATTACAGTATGGCTGAGAACGTCTTTTTTTGCAAACGGCCGAAAATTCATGCGAGCGTGGATGTCATCCATATGATCAAATCAACATGGCCTATAAACGGCGTCACGCGAACCCGGATGTAACTCTCCCAGCCTCGTCATGTCCACTTTGCCTCCTAAGACCAGGTAGGTACTAGGTCGGTAGTTAGGGTATCTGAACACGACATTACAAATCAGCATACTTTTCCCGACTGGGCTGCTTTCGTTAACGAAAAGTATGATATAAAAACACCAAACTACACAAGACCTATAGAGAATAGTCATTATTTGTGTATATTTTACGTATAGATTTCTGTTTTTGGTTTCTACAAACATCCCGGCCGGGCCCAGGTTTGGAACTGTAACGTTGGTCTTACATACTACAGCTATAAGCACACTAAAAGATAAACAGCATGGTTGCATTTCCCGTTAAACTGAGCCATTCAATGTCAACTCTAATGGCTATTCCACGCACAGGGGTACACAGTATATTGCCATTGTGTGCACGTGATTCTATCTCCAATAAACTTCCTTTAGCTAGTTTAGGCCATGTTGATTTGATTATATGGATGACATCCTCCGGGAACTCCAAAACTGATGCGAGCGAGCGAATAAAAAAAAAGTTTGGCCCCCCAAAAAAAGTTGCCTCCAGTATGGAATCAAAGTGGCCAGGAAGGTTGAACATAGGACTTAACACACATAGTATGGCATACCAACAGTTAACGTGTAGGGACCAGTACATCATACGGGTGCAAAACATTTTTTTTCTTCTTGGACCAATCCGAAAAAAAAAAAAACCTGAAAAAAATCAGAGGAACAGGTTTCGTCAATCACAAAATGGACACACTATGTCGGCAGGCATTTGGGGTCTTACCGGGGGCCAAGAAGACAACAAGAGCGAAGTCAAGTAGAGTTTATAGTCAATTGTACCAAGTTTTTACAGTCAAAGGTACAGAGACGGTTAGCATTTATTACCAATAATCCACCAGATTCCTTTGTAGAAAAATTGACCAATTACCATTGTTTTGAGTGCCAGTTCTCAAGTTTCCACAGACAATCAGGTCCAGGTTCAGGTACTGGTACCTCCCCCAACCAACAATAGATTTTTTTTCTTTCTGTCCTTTCACATCTTACTCTTTGACTTTAGATTTATTTTGGCATTCTATGGCATTAGTTATCTGTCATCTGATACTTTTTTTTCAATCTACGGGATATTTGTGCTCACTTTACAGCTGCTTTGCACAATTTATTGCGTGGTCGAAAACTTTTTTTGGAAACGGCCGAAAATTGGTGCGAGCGCGGATGTCATCCATATAATCAAATCAACATGGCCTTAGTAAATTTCCGCTTAGAACAGGCCGAATGCATTGTTGTGCAAGGCAACAATTTTATAACAGCTCTTGAATGTTGAGTTATTGCTAGGTCATATGTACACTGCTTAATTCATCGTACGAAATAAAATCATCGCAAATGATGGCATTCTCGGGATAGTCCTGCAACATTCAGCTGGCTTATTACGGGAAAGGCTGCCTTAGATCCTTGTCAGTGGTTGGTTCTGTCACATCTTCCTCAGAAATTCTACAGCACCATAATCGTACGGCGACCTAAGTCGAATATGAACGCGCCGTAACTTTGTTCCGAAAGAAGACTTCACCCCAAACGTTCTAACAGGTGTTTATCTATTTATTCTCGTTACAGTACTTTGAAAAAATCATCTTCTGCAATGTTCTTGCCATAATGGTAGACTTTCCGTCATTTGCGGGGGTCTATGCTTTGCCAAAGTTAAAAATACACATTAACATAAATGTACACATACGCATAGCCCGTGGTTGCTTTCTAAAAAGAAATACGGATGCGGACATTATCAAATGTATATCAATACGAATTAACGAGAAAAGAAATATGCTAAACTTACAGTTTGGCTGTCAACCGTAAGTCGGACTGACAAAGCTTGGATTTGTCCGGCGCTACTTGTGCGGCAAGTGCGTGGGAATTTTCATAGCTTTGCACTCTTGAGCGCAGCTAAAGTCAGTTTGATCGCGATTTATAATCCCGAATTGAGCGAGAGTCCAATAAAATAGATTAGTTTTTAGCGACGTGTTTGGCTAAGGAACCAGGCAGCAACCTTTGGGCAACTTTCCACGTTGTTCTCTTTGTACCTGGTGTCCCAAAACTCAATGATTTACTGTCGTGATTAGAGGTAAGATTAATGAGGAAATCTAATTAGTTGCTTTTGAAGTCAAGTTATAATTAAATCCTATCTCTCACAGCTGTTCACTTGGCTGTCTTTGCAACTTTTTAAAATTATTGTGTGCTGCGTGGCAACTCGTGCGGCGTCTCCATAGGAACACGGAATTATTGCTGGAAGAGCAAATTACAGAAAATCATTATTCTATCATTTGTCAAGTTAAAGAACTCTAAATGAGAATTTGAACTTTGTGCCCCAGCGTTCACGCCCTTGGCACATGTGGAACACAGACTTATTATGTTTTATGGGCACCAAGCTTTGCCTTTCCGTTGGCTCTCCTTTTGGGCGCGTGTTCGGGCCGGGGACCGGTAGGTTGTTTTGTGTGGGGACGTGGAATCCGGCTCGTTGCTATGGCAATAGAGGGACGCGGGCGATAGGGAGCCTGATCATGACCTCTTCCCCGCCCAGGAAGGTTGTTGATGCAGGATAGTTGTCATAAAAACCGGCCATGCCTCATGACAATGTATACACCCAAGGAGAGCGGATCATTAACACTATATTGTCCTTCCCTTCCAATAAAGCATTATATGGGTGCTTTTAAACTTGCAATGGACATTGGACATATATCTGTAACTTACACAATTTATATGTGTTAAGTTGTACTGTAAGTAGTTGTTATACATGTAGACCTTACGAAAGTCGCTGTACTTTTGTCGTGTCAATATAAGGTTGTATGATATCTGGAACAGGACGTACTTCAATACTCCAACAGCCAGCACTAACTTCACCTTTCATTATTCAATTCAGTATGATATGCTTACCACACTATTGAGGGTCTGCATGGGGGCTCCTGGCAACGCTTAACGGTAAATTTAGGAAGGCAAGGGTAAATTAAACTGAATTTTCTATACACACTACGCCAGAATCGGGTTTCTCAATCGGTAAACTAGGCTGCACGCCCTCACCAACACAAGAGAACGTTCTGTCGCAACTACGCATTACGAAGAATGTGCCAATATCAAACGCTTGACGCTGAGTTCGGGGTAACAATATACATTCTACATAGGATTAAAGTGACCAACCATGCTTCACGAGTCAGTTACGGACAACGCTTAATATTGAATTTAAGCGCTGACTACGATTCACGGTGAATAAAAGTAGCTTGATACGACTGATGTTACATGAAGACCCGCACCTTTCGTGTGCAGTGGCGGTGCCGTAGGTGTAGAAGCTTTCACAGAATTACCTAGCTGGATGCGTGTGTCCATATTACCATTCGTTTGAGTGTTCTGTCCAGCCAACAGATCGAGGGACCTTGCCGTATGCGGCGGTACACAGACACATGCTGACACGATCAACGTGCACTTGTGACCTTAAAGGTGAGTCATAATCACTGTACAGCATTTACCGAATAGCGATGAATGACAGGCAAGTCTAATGATGGTTACTTTAGCATTTGATGTTTTCGGCAGAAGACAGTGATAAGATGGCAAACATTAAAATCTGTGATCTCTCTGACCGCACTGTCTGGGAGCCTGTTCCAGGTAGTAGATGTTGCGTGAAGGAATGTCCTGTCAGTTGAGTGTGTTCTTCAGTTAGACCATGGCTGAACATAGTTTGACTAATGCGCGTTGTTCGTCTAACGGGGTTACATGTAAACGGCTTCAATAAGGTCTCTCATGCAAAATATGTAAATCATATGTCGTCTTCATGACAAGATTTTCTACAAATAGCAGCGATATGATATCAGCTAATTTGTCATCAATACATAGATAAACCGGCAAATCTTACTTATATATATTACATCATATGAATATTCCATCACCAAACCTGACCATACATTGCTTTATATAGTTTGCTAAACGATCCAGCCTTGCGCCAATCCCTTCATATAAGTCCACTTTGCCAAAGTAAGACTTGAACGAATGGATATCAACAGTCTCGTTCATAATGAGAGATCGTCGTAGTTTAGACGAGAACATTTGGCCAGGTCCTGTTTTATCGCTGAACCGTTTAAGTCCGGAGGCAATGTGCTTTGTAAAGCGACAGTTCACGAATTGGTCCGAAGGAAGCACATCAGGGTTCGAACGGATATTCGGACACGCGTCGTGTTTCTCCGTAGATGCTCGGGTGGCTTCGGGTTGAAGCGACGCAGGGCATCTGAGAATGGACTCGCACACGTTGGTTGAGACGTCAGGCCAGAATGCTTTATCGTTATCATTACTCACGAAGCGTAGCTCCGACATAGCCAGCCTTTCTTTTGTAGGATTGTGAATTAAGAAATCAAACACGAAAATATCGGCAAGATCCCGCAACATTTGCCTTGTCACTCCGACGTTTTCGAGCTGAGAAACGTTTGCACTATGATTGAAGAATTCTCTGACTTGTGGATGTAGCTCTATATTGTCTTTTAGGGACTTCACTTTCCCTACAACAACAAAATTCAGAGAATGATGAAGTTCATGTTGACCTTTCTGAAGTTGTTTTGCTATCCACTGTATGCTTTTAGAGGTCGTCTTCGATTCAGTAAGGTACCGGCCCAGTGTGTCCCTTTTACCGCTGAAATCTTCCAACACCCCCCCTTGCACGTTGATGACGCCGTTTATCGGGACCGTCCCGTCCAGGCGCAGCCGCCGTGCAGCGGAGACAGCCGCTCGACCCATCCCGAGCAGACGGTCGAGGTGATACGCTACCAGCTCAGCGAGGCCCCCATTGAATACATACCCGTCAATGTCCTCTCGCACCTCACCGCCGACAACTTTCAAGTACGCTTTCATACCGTCCGCAAACTTTGCAAGAACGTAGTCCCTGCCGTGTACCAAGTATGATTCCGTGATAGCCGATGTCTTGTACACCTTTCTAAGAGAGCTGTCAAACTTGTCGGGGTTGTTACCCTCGCAAAGAGCGTTGTACTCAGCGACTAGGACGGACACGCGCCCGTCCACTTCCTCGTAGATCTCAGGGTCTTCCTCCAACACGAGCGGCGCCATGGCAGGGTGCGACTCAACTTCCTTCCGAAACTGTGTCCCAAGACTTGGAACCTGTTTGTTACGAGAAAGAAGGAAAGATATTGAAAGAGATTTCCAACACCTACCTACATCTAACACAGATGCCAAATAAATAAATATAGATTTATTTGTACTAAATTATAGCCTCTGGAGTTGTGCTACTTACAAAGTAACAGGATAAGAGTTAATGAAACAAACTCTTGTTATCCTTGCCGTACATGTTTCATCTGATTAGTTGACATTGCTTCATTAACTTTATCTTATTCATTATTTGATCCTCTATTAAAAATCACACACAGTTTACTCAGATTGACCTCCGTTACAGTGTATGTGAGACTATACATTAGTAAAATAGTATTGTACGGTACCACTATTTTTTATTAAAGCTCATTCCTTGAACCAGAGGGGATTTTAAAGTGCCAGATTCAACATGATTGATCTTGGCGAAATAAATAAGAACTGTAACAGATTTGGGGAAAATAAAAGTAAAGCCGCCTTGCATGTGTTTAGGGTGTACTTGTACGTCGTACATACATGTATTCTAACCAGCGATTGATGTGTTTAGATTGTGCATACTTGTGATGAAACTGCGTTCATCTTCTTCAACCTGTAGATCACATCGCCAGGTACCTGACACACCTGGCGTTTGTTAAACAGGATGACAGCAAGGCGATCTGCTAGTTTTCTGCAAGCACAAGATTCAAGAAAGATCAAGAGAGGCAAGAATTTTAGAACACAATGGTCGATTGTCGTGCATGTTTGTTGCCATCAGTTCATGAACTTGTTCACCCGAGAAACATAAACTCTTTAAAGTAAAACAGATTCATCTAAACTTGATCTGAGTTAAGCCCCGGTCACAAAGGGGGACGATTTGCTGCGATGGAGGTTTTATACGCGGTATAATACCCCCCCCCCCCTCACATTAGGTGAAAATCGATCGGACGACGAGTCTGCGAGCTCTAAATTACAAGGAGGCATGACCCTGACGGGAATTCGAAGGGGGAACTCTGCCATTTCTTCGTCGGCAGCAGGGTCATGCCTCCTTGTAATATAGAGCTCGCAGACTCGTCGTCTGATCGATTTTCGCCTAATGTGAGGGGGGTATAAGCGCAGTGCGTCGTAAGTCGGAGAAGAATCGGAAGCAATGGTTTAGATATGTAAAACCGTGGTCACAAAGATCGTAGGACATCGTACGATGAGGTCAGAAGAGCGCACCTGCGTCAATCGCAGTTAATCATAGTAAATCAGGGAGCTTCTTATTACGAAAAATAGAGCTGAAATGGATTTTGAACATGTTCAACATGTTCAAGTTTCTCTTTCGTCGTGCGATTTTTATTGTCTCCATAGCAGAGTTCATTACGGCATTTTTTTCTACTGATGACGTTCAATATTAGTAAATTTTCAGTATATTGTGATGCTTTCAGTTTTCTCTGATATTACCGATCTTGATGAAAAGTGAAACCATCGGAGTACAGTAGCAACCAGAAAACAGCACGCCCGTAGAAGAGCCTTCTCCCAAGGCTTAAGGTTTTCCACGTGGCAGATTCAGTACCAGGTGCAGGTGATGCATGCATTTCTTTGATGACTACATACATGTGGGCTCATAATTAGATCAGATCTCAGCTCACGTCAGTCTCGGGTCACTTTACAATGACTGTACCAGGGCAACAACTCGAAGAGATGGGCAGGCTCTAAGAGTCGGGGTTATTTTTCGGATGGGGTGGGGGTGGGGGTGGAGCTAATGGTATGATCTTTTTTTTGATGACATTTTTTTCTTGATGGCATGACATCAGAAAATAAGCACATTTTGATTTCCGGAATAGCCTGACTCAAAGAGCCGACCATAAAGTGATAACCATGCATGTACCAATACTATTGCTTCATTGGAACCTTTGTTTGTATGACTCATGTTCATTTTCTTCTTTCTCACAGCGAGACATTATAGACTGGTACTCAACAGCTAAGTCCACATTCGGTTGGTTAAAGAAGCACACAAGCGTTCAGGCGATTATTCAGGAAAAGGCACGACTGAAAAATCGTGCGACGCTGGAAAAATTTTGAACATCATCCAATGCTCTGCGATGGCTGATTTTGCTTACGATTTACTGCGCTCATCGTGCCATATGCGGAATATGCTATCGCAAGAAATCGTACACGCTTTGTGACAGGGGCTTATAAAGAAGCTTGTTGTAGCATCTCCTTATCAATTAGGTGAAAGAGGCTCAAATTAACATAATCTGTCAAATGACGGTCACATCTACTAATTATCTTAATGCAATTAAGCGGGACTGAATCAAACTGCAGATGCTCGTTCACCTTTCACCCCCCGCGACCCTATCGGGCACCAGACAACGGTCGTTGTCGATGAGCACGTAGTTGTTGGTCTCCTTGCTGACGAAATCGGAGTGAGCTGACTTCATGCAGTTACCGATGTACAGGAAAGCCACGTACTTGTGGAAGTTGTTTGGATGGGGAAGCTCAGCGAGTTGGACCGTCATGCCAGTGTAGATTGCTGAAGAAGTAACGGGGGAAAGGCTGGTGTTAGGCGATCCGATTCTACTTGTGTACTGAGTTTATAAATACGTGTAGTGACAGTTACTTTGTCAATTCATGTCGATTACAGTACACTGCCAATCTGACTTCAAAGAAACGAATATAAAATCATGGCCAACAACTTCTAGGAATACAGAAGGTATACATTTTGAGATGACACTATCATTTTGAACTTTATGTACATGTGATTGTCCTTACAATATATTCAAATATCAAACATGGAAAACCAATGAAAACATCTTCTTAAAACTTTGCAAATGACAAAATCACCAAACAAAATACTTACTAATATTTGGAAGAAATTTCGTAACGAAAGCTGAAAGTCCATGTGTGGCCCGTTGACTGTAAGGACACGTCATTGCCGCCCTGATCAACGCGCATGAATTTCTTTCAGGAATGTGTGAGAAGTCCCAGATCACGCCGAATGACTTCGCGGTCATATTGGTCTGCATCACCCGGTCCAAGTAGTGCGTCTTGAGCTCTCGCAAGTGGCTTTCACCCTGTTACAAATACCTTACATTAGAATACAGTTAAATCTTTGTAATGCATTCTGAAAAGGAGATGATATGACATGAATATATAGAAATTACAGTTTTAGTTGTAATAAATGATTTTTGAAATCTTGCTACCCATCATGCAGACGATGACGGCATTTTTTTTGTACACCAACCACAGTTAAATGATGGCCTGTGTCTAAGTGACACGTCTTGACAATGAGATAACAACCAGGCAATAAATCATGCAATAATTCCAAATTCCCCAAGGAGTGAGTGGAATTTCAATCTCCCCTAAGAGTATTCCGAATTCCTCCAATCTACCCTGTGACATATATATGTATTTCAACGATAACACCAAACGTTGTATGCAAGGAAACAACCGTTACGGCTAAGCATTATTCACCAAATAGTGATTTAGATCACTGTAGACCGACTTGACGTGAACCTTCTGCACGATACAGTCGCTGTGGTTGTGTTGGTACAGGTCTGCAGAAAACGTCATTCCGCATCCCTCTTTACGCAATGATCTCGGATAAATAGTGGCACGTTTCATGCCCCGTATGTTTTTAATGCTCCAGTTCTCATAATTTCCGAACTCCAGAGACGATACGGTCTTGCAACAGTTTTTACACAGATCTGGTCCTTGCAACTTGTGGATCATTTTATCTCCCACTTCACGGTTAGATAAGGGTGCGGCCTGGATTCTGACGCTGGCCTGGCAGGTCTCGGTAGGGGCGTGGTCATCTCGCGTCTCCACGGTAACGTAGAGCTGCAACACTCCGGTTTTTGAGATGGTCAGGTTTGTTGTCCCCACACCGTAGTATAAATCCAATGTGGAAACATGACTGGAGTTGCCAGGGCTGAAACGAACTGTCGCGTAGGACCGGGGAAGGGATCTGATGTTCCCACGGAGAACTTCGATCTTGACCGGAAACACGGCGTCGACAAGGACGATGGGCGGGGCAGTGACTTCCGCTTTACATGATGCGCTGAAGCTGGTGACGGATTGTGGGAAAACGTGGCTGACATAATCGAGGCCGACATTCGTAAGGACAATTATGACGGTAGCGAGGAGGACCACTAGGAGCGTCAAAAGACGTAGCGTAGAATGCGGCAGACAAAAGCCTGTAATAGATAATGGACACATGTGTACGTCGTAATGCTTTACGTAAACAACTAGGAAATACACTTTATTTACACAAAAGAATTAACGTTGCATTGACTATCAAATGATTAAGGACCAGTTTAAGAACCAGTTCTTGTTTGTTAATTTCCATGTGATATACATGTATTGACAGTTTGGACGGCGTAGATAACGTCCTGCCCTCCATAAAGTTAGAACTCTCCTCTACTTCGTGGCGGTAGGCCTTCCAAACTCTTATAAGACCCTTAACAGCTATCATTACTATGCCATTGTACCTGTTTTGATGGCCATGTCGTGACGTGTTACACAGGTCCTGCAGCCCTTCGTTTGAATGTTCCTTTTGTTGTAGATCCTTTCTGGACCTCTGTGATGTTATATACTTGTACCTATATGTACGAGGAAATGAAGACGGAGATAGACATGATTAGTGTAGTATATGACGATCCTTATCCATCTTTTGTAAGAAAATAATGAAGTCCAAAGGACAGCGAGTTACAGCTGAAAACACACATGTCTGAATACGATTACGATACCCCAGTAGGAGGTGAACCTCCTTTACGGAGGTAACAATATTTCCCAACACAAATACCGATAGCCCGTTTAATAGTGTTGTAAATTTAAGATGCGGGTCACTGTCAAACTTACGTATCAAAACTAAACGCAAACTGGCCAATTTCCCCGCATTTTCCGCCAAATAACATTTTCTCGATTGTCTCAACTAACCCTACCAAAGTCAAATCTGCCGAAAGTGACTCATATTCAATTGCCATGCGGAATGTTGGTAAATTCAATGACAAAGACTTGTATTCTAACGTTCAATGTACGCGTACTGCGTACCGTCCGCTACTGCTCAAATGACCCTGTCTGAACTCCAAATCCTCGCAAACTACAATTTTAAACCGGGTACAGGGTAACACATCACTTTGAAAATTTAACAGGAGAAAGAAGATACATTACGAACACAATATATTTCATCATGCTACGTATTGCTAACATATAAATAATGCACATATTATCTTCCTAATAGCATATTCTTTGCAGTACCTTTTATTGAGTAACATAAATTTCAAAATCCTCCCAAATATGCATGGTTGCGTCTACATACACACGTGACAATGTTAGCCAATCAGCTTCAGTTTTGGAAATTCGCGCTTTGTTTGGCAAGTGTTGTGTCATTAGTTGTTTTAATACCAATTGGCGACAAAGTGTTCCTTCCTCTTCGCTGATTGGCTGGCGGCGCAATTCAATTAATTAGCAGACCGACACCTGCCACCTGTCGCCCAGGGCGGGAGTTATTGCTTTGTTTGCCATATATGGAACGCACTGAACGCCGAGAATGGCCAAAACAAGTCCCGTAAATTGGAGAATGACAAAAAATCCCCAAATATATCATTTTGAAGAGGTTTATGCCAAAAATTATACATGTGTCATTTGAATAAGTATCTAGTGCACCCATTTACCCAAATTTAGGTCACTTGGTTTTAAAACCAGGGTACAGGAGCCAAAGGTGTACGTTTTTGGTCATAAAATGGCCAAACAGTCGCAAAATTAAGCATTTTGTTGTACTGTATGCCTAAAGTGTTGATGAATCCATGTGCGCATATGTGTATGGCACTCCTATACTAAATTTCAGATCATTTGGTTTTAAAACCAGGGTACAGGAGCCAAAAGTGTCCTTTTTTGGTAAAAAACTGGTCAAAAAATCGCAAAAATAAGCATTTTGTTGTACTGTACACCAAAAGTGTTATTGAATTCATATGGGGGGATTATCAAGGCACATCTGTGTCAAATTTCAGCTCAGTTGGTTGTAATACCAGGGTACAGGGGCCAAAAGTGTCCTTTTTTGGTAAAAAATTGGTCAGAAAATCGAAAAAAATAAGCATTTTGTTGTACTGTACACCAAAAGTGTTATTGAATTTATATGGGGGCATTATCAAGGCACATCTCTGTCAAATTTCAGCTCATTTGGTTGTAATACCAGGGTACAGGGGCCAAAATATACAGTTTTGGTCTAAAATTGACCAAAAAACCTTAATAAAACCTCTTAAGAGACAGATATGAAAAAATTGGAAAAAACGTCCGAGGGTATTAGCCCACTCTACCCTTGTGCCAAATTTCAGGTCATTCGGTCCACGAACGACGGAGATGATTCGATTTGAAGATTTGACAGGAGAAAGAAAGAAAGAAGAAAGAAAGAAAGAAATATTACGAATACAATATATTTCACCATACCTATGGTATGGCTGAAATATAACTATATATAACTATCTGTACTGTATAACTTTACATTACACCAATGAAGTAGGGCGAACAAAACGTCAGAGCTTAGATATCGATACGCATTTCATATGATTTGTTCACGTCATTTGAAGCGGTTCACGTCGATTAGAAAACTCGAACTTTGCTATTGACGCCGGGCCGCGGCTCTCCAAGACGGCCGGGTCTGCAAAGGCGACAAGACAGGTGCACAAAACGAGTCAAACGTACAGACATCGATCGAAAGAATGGAGGATGCTAACAACGGCAACGATATGATATGATAGAAAACACTATCGTTGACTAACATTAGTTCCTTGGATGTTTGTTTTTTTGGCCAGCGAGCTTTGCCTTTCCGTCGGCCCTCCTTTTGGGCGCGATCCTGGGCCTGGTGCTGTTTGGTACCCACAGCGGGCTCGGACCGGGCGCCGGTGGGTTGTTTGGTGTGGGGACGTGGAACCCCGCTGGTTGCCAAGCTTACAGAGGGACACAGGAGATAGTGCGATACATTTAAGAGGGCCGACAACGCCTAACGGTTAATATAGGAGGACAGCAACGCTTAACGGTAAACTGACGCACTTCTCTACACGCACTATGCCAGAATCGGGTTTCTCAATTAGTAAACTAGAGTACGGCGACCTCATACCTCCAAGAAATATTTAGAGCTTTTGTAAATTTTATGCAAATAACTTGCATGATCTATGCATGGTGATGTTCATCATTGACTAACATACACATGTCACAAGTATAAAATTCCCATCATTAATCATTAAGCGGTTTTGCAATTTTCGCATATATTAAGCAAATCAGTTCCTTATTAGCATTTTTGCTATCTGCTTCTGTTCCATCTATCATAATTTACATGTTTTACATCTATTGAAGTCCAGTTATTGGAAACAATGGAATTATGCACTTTCCACATTAAGTATGCAAGTTAAGTCCTCATAATATTCATATCATTATGAACATCTTTGCCTAAGCTACCCGCATGCCTAAAATGATGTCAATCCGTCATTCCTTTCTGCAGTTATCCTCTTTGGAATGTCTTGACAAAAATGCCCCTGCAGTTCCAAAAATAAATGTTAGGGGGATATGAAACATGTTTCACTTTGTCATGACGCTAAAAGCTATCTACCACTAAAAATAGTAAAATGTCAAGACCATATCCTGTTGCTATGATAGACTATTCTCATTAATTATGCAAATGCACTATTTTGCATAATTAGTATTTTATTTCGTACAACTTTGTCTAAGGTACCTACATACCAAAAATC
This sequence comes from Branchiostoma floridae x Branchiostoma belcheri, assembly GCA_019207045.1. Taxonomy (NCBI): domain Eukaryota; kingdom Metazoa; phylum Chordata; class Leptocardii; order Amphioxiformes; family Branchiostomatidae; genus Branchiostoma; species Branchiostoma floridae x Branchiostoma belcheri. The sequence goes on along the minus strand of CM033026.1, from coordinate 21,585,007 downwards.
ATGAAAAGTCGTTGTTCCCTTCTTGAGTTATCCACTTCAGAAGTTTTTGACAAAAATGCCCCTGCTATCACAATACTAATCGCCAGGGAGCCCAAACTTATGTCACTTACTTCTGAGCACAATAGCTATCTAATACTCAAAAGTTTTGACCATAGCTTGTTCAGAGCACGAGATAGCAAGCCGGAACACAAGTTATGTCGTGACTACGCAACACGAAAATAAGTAAGTTACCAACAACACTTAACATTGAACTTGATCCCGATCGACTACGATGAACTAAAATAGCTCGATACGACTCACGTAACAGGCATGAAGACTCGTACCTTCCGTGTGCAGTGGCGGTGCCGTAGGTGCAGTACGTACACAGAAGCATCGACAGAATTACCTAGCTGGATGCGTGTGTCCATAGAACCATTCCCCTGTGAGAGTAAACGTTCGGGTGTTCTGGCCAGCCAACAGATCGAGGGACCTTGCCGTATGCGGCGGTACACAGACACATGCTGACACGATCAACGTGCACTTGTGACCTTAAAGGTGAGTCATAATCACTGTACAGCATTTACCGAATAGCGATGAATGACAGGCAAGTCTAATGATGGTTACTTTAGCATTTGATGTTTTGGGCAGAAGACTTACATGTCATTTATCGCTATTATTCAGTCAACCATTCCCAGACATACCTTTTAGACTTAGATGATTACTAAGGGCACTCGCCACGTATACATAGCTTTTAAGCAGTTGACTTACATCTAAGTCCAGGTGCTATTTGAAAATAACACCTGGACTTAGATGTAGGCCAAACTGCACAACAGAGGGATTTACTGGTAGCGATAGCTACACCGAGTAAACCCATACTGGCGCCGCGTAATAAGCAACCTTTACATGACTTATTCGGCATTCATCATCATTGTTGAATTCCACTTCTCCGGTAGGGTTTCTTGTACTTTGAGAACGAATACAAATACAGCACTTTTCCTCCCAATTTTTTTATTCAACTCTAAGCACGAAGTTGTTTTTTTTGCACCGTTTTATACTTCTTGAAATTATGAAATTATGCTTTGTGATTTTATCCTATGCGAAATAGAAAAGCACTAATACAAAAAAAAGTTGGGCTGCTCTGAGCTTACGCTTTGACTTGCTGAAAGCAGACATCGTTATGTTTAGAAAAAGATGAAAAGCTGCGCTCATCGTACTAGTAATACAAATCATTTCATGTTGTACTGAAAAATGTCTGCGTGAACAGAACCACAGATTTTGCAAATGCACATTGACGCCCATTTGCTCATTGCCTCAACATATGAAACTGACAAACATACCAAATGAAAACACTCACAGTGTCAATGCAGTAACTAAGGCAGTGTAGCAAGCCGGCCCCTAACCTCTGCTTGAAGAGTCGATAAATGGCCCCTGCTTATATATCAGACAGGCGCCAGCTGCGCTTAAAAAAGGACGTCTAGATCTATATAATAACAACCCATTGCCTAACCTCTGCTTGGAGAGCGCTTGACAACAAAAGCAAGAACTCAATGGAATATTCTACACTGTAATTGACGTGCATCATCAGATACTCAATAACAACCGACTTGTCCAGCCCCTGCAGCCCACAAAAGGCCGCTAGGGGTGTCTCACTCAAACATCACTATTAACATGCTACATATGTTGAGTACATAACAGAGTGACGTTCTACATGTAGGCATGTTCAGGATTAACACAGTGACGTACTAAATCTAGCCTTTTTTAGTACCAAGCGGAGTAACGTAATGTGCTAGAAGTAGTCCTGTTGAGTACTTAACAGAGTAACTTACTGCATTTAATCTTAATGAGTACTTTTTTCTGTCATGAAGGCAAAATGGCTCTGGAGATCGAATTTTACTTGCTCCACCTCGCCAGAGGATGACATACTACATTTAGTCTTGTTGAGTACTTAACGGGGTGACATACTAAATGTAGTCTTGTTTAGGACTTAACACAGTAACGTACTACATGTAGTATTATTCATTACTTCACAGGATAACATACATTTAGTCTTCTTGAGGACTTAACACAGTATCGCACTACATATAGTCTTGTTCAGTACTTCACAGAATAACATACTACATGCAGTCATGTTGAGTACTTAACGGAGTAACGTAGCTACATGTAGTTGGTTCCTTCAAACAATGAGCAGACGAGGTTGTTGAACTATCTAGGTGGGAATTGAATGCATGTCCCAAAGAGCATTGGTTCGTGCATCCTCTGTATTGACGTGTCAAATCTTACCCTCGCGTGGGGAGCGACAATTATCGATAGGAACTGGACACGTGGAACCCTCAAAATAACTTTGTGGCGAACGGTTTGTCACTTACTGGCACAGACTTCACATGTCATTGTATCCGTACCTTGGTCTCCGTACGTGCTTTCCGCTACAGCCTGACAAGGTAACCTCGGTGAGTACGGGAGTCATTTTCTCTTTGGTATACTTGTATTAGTTCACACGCGCTACACAACAGTAAGATTGGCATTGACATTGATAACTATGCCACTAGTTAACGAAAGAAATACGCTTGACTTAAAGTGATACATAGAACATACGTTGTTAATGATGTTAATGGTGAGATCTAATCGCCTTTATCTTCGATATTTTAAGAAAAAGGGGACTCTATAGCTAAGTCGGAACGGAATTTGGGCAAATCACGAATCGAGACGTCGCATAACGCGTCGTTAAAGGAATTGTAATTAAAGCAAACTGTAATAAAAGACGTCTTAATTTTTGTTGAGTATACTAGTAATATGCATATGGATGGTGCTTTGTGTTGGATACACTGAAAAGATAACAATCCAGCGGATCACTTGGAATGTACGAACGATAAAATATACACGTACTCACCCGAATTGTCTCAAAAGTATGCCTTAAAGTTTTATTATAATTTTGCCTGCTGGTGTTCATGTTGCCTCTGACTGCCAAGATCTCTCACCTGCAGTCATTATGTAGATAGATCTCAGTAATCCCCTAATCGTCGCGTTCGGCACTGTTCGGCAAAGGTCTTTCTTTGCACTTTCCGCTCAAGGTCGGTCAGTCACCGTATCTACTGTTAAAAAGTATAGTCTGTTAATCTCTTACAGCCAGACCAATCGCACAACGTACACGGAGCCCACAACCTTCTATCATTATGGCTGACAAAACCGCATAATGATCTCTCGTTAAGAATGAAAATAACACAACGCTGGATTTTTTCTTTCTCTATTCTGATCTCTGTGAGCAATTGCTGCAGATAAACGTGAAGTTGTTACCATTGTTGAAACGTCTCCGTCATTAATTAGACGGATTATGACGGAAAACAGGTTTACGGTAATCTTGGGGCGGTTCTCGGGAGGAAAGACCGTAAGGTCAGATTGTGGGACAACTGTGGAGACATCAGGATCTTGCCTACCAAGATATACTTGGAAGAAATTATTAGTGGAGGATGGTCAGATGGTCATTGTGTGTGTGTGGCTGTGTATTTCTGTGTGTGTGTATGTGTGTGTGTGTGTGTGTGCGCTCGCGCGTGTGTGTATGTGTGTGTGTGCGCACGTGTGTGTGTGTTCAGGAAGACAACCTAGGGGACTATCACTCGTTTGTCACCCAAGTATAATCTTAAGAACTCGATCCTCGAGTGCCAGATGGCCCAAAGACCCGGCTGTACAGTTGTACAGTTCACCTCAACGTGGCATTCTTGTTTAGCCTTCTCGTTTTGTTTTACCAGAAGGATCTACATGGCCATGACGTCATGGCTGCTGACACTTGTGATGGTGACGTCACCAACCGTCACTCTGTCATCAGGTGCTGAGGTTTCTGCCCTTGATTCCTCAGTAGCCCGACAGTCTGGGCGGGTTCCCACAGGGGTACAGCACGAAGAGGAACAGAAGACGGACGGTGAGCCTCTCCCCATTGACACACGCAATAAGGCCAAACACTTTATGCCAAAAATACACACAGACAAATGCATACAAGCAAACACACAAATGCATACAAATACAAACACAGTATTAAACTACTTTCACTAAGTTTTACTTTGTAACAAATTGTAACAAAAGAAACCAGCAGTTAGCTAAATCATAGGGACAAGAAAGTTAAGTCCGTACAACCGTGTACAAAACTTGCTAGACAGACCATTGCTTTTATGTCGCTTGTTGAAAGTTTTTACTCAAAAGTGAATATCTTTAGCTTGTGTGCCAGTAACTGAAAGTAATCTAAGACTCACATGCTTTGCTAAGTTACGTTGATGTCATGGAGTGGCATGAACATGTTGCTTTTGGACAAGACTGCTGAAAAAGATCAAGAGCGAACCATTTTCTTTTGCTCGTCAGTGTTATCTCTAGTGACATCAATATTTAATGACACACGGCCGTACTACATGGGCAACACCCAACAATCAAATTAGCAACAATAGATGTTCATGATGAGCTGATTAGGTCTCAGTGACCCCATAGAATGACAATAGAAAGAACCTCTTATAGTAGATGCTATATTACTACGTGTATCGTCTGTATATAATTCAGAGGTATGAACAACAACATGCCATGCATTTGGTGCCATTTTCCTCTATTTGTCTTGTTCTTGTCAACTATTCCAGCTTGGCGGAACAAAGTGTACCCGCTGAGAGAGGTAAGCTACTTCACACCGCCGACGAGGAATGCGTCCTTCGCCGTTGAAACAGTGACTCCAGCCGAGAGTAAGTTGATGTTTTTGCTGTGCTCCCGTGGCTACTTCATCTCCAACATGTCTGTCCGCTTCGGCAGTATTGCGCAGCTCCGGTCTAATAGTACAAGGGTCCGTCTGTACGGACTGAGAAACCTTCCTACATACATCACCGGGAACTCCACTAAAATCCATCGGGAGAAAGATGGAATGTACCGCGCCCAGGGTTCCCCCAGTCCACGGTACCACCCCGTGGGCACGGGCTGCGACCCGGCCTTGCGGTGTCTGTGGCACCAAGCCTGCATACTCAAACCAAGCCCCAAGTTGTGTGGGTACGACTCACAGCCGGAGAAAAGAAAACTCTTGGAAGTAAAATACGTCTGCGAGGCAGACTCATCGGTAGACGGACTGACATACGAAGAACATCAAAGAAAACGCAGAGAAGATGTTTTATATATTTCTGTGACTGGGATGGCCAATGGGACAGACGTTATCCAATGGAGCACTGTGGCTGAAAGTGACATATTTACTATCATGTGTCCTGGACCTGAACAAAACGGTTTTGAACGGTAAGTGAGGTTTTTTTATCGACTCCTTGCAACAGCAGACTAGTGTACATGTATATGCATATGCTGAAACTAATTTAGTACCATATACATTATAGGTTTCGAAGCATACCCGCTATGTATATAGCAATGGCATTACGCTGAATTCTTCAACTCAATTACATTGTATGGTTGTTCATGATAACCCCACTTGCTATACATTATCATGGTGTTCTGACGCTCATTGAGATACGACACAAGTCGGGTTGTAATACACCCAAAGAGTTGCAGTTTCAATTACGTAAAAGGTCTACATAAACATGGATGAATAAAACTTAGCACATATCTACAGTCGAGACAACACAAATATAACCTTCATTCATTATTCATGTATGAATTATATACAATATATATTACGCAGATATAACGGCGTCTGCGATGGCGAGCCTCCACCCCCGGAGCAGGTTGTCAGCGACTTGTGGAAAGTTGTCGCCAGGTAGGAACTAATGAAATGTGCGTTGTCTCTTTGTGCCATTGCTACAATGTACACTATGAAAGAGTTACCGTTAGACTTATTAACACATTTGAAAGTGTGCAGCAAAATGAGTTTCAGTGGAACATTCGAAGCAAAAGCCTTTGTTAACTCTTGATAATCAGCAAAGTCGATGCGACTACATACATGGATTTTAACTAAATGTGATCAGACTTGTGATGTAGTCACTGGTAGTTGTAGCCGTCTGATGTAACAGTATAGTCAGTATTAGTCCTAGCCGTCAAGTCAGTTGTGGTAGAAGTAGCCACCATATGACGCAACCTGTAGTCAGTAGTAGTCAGAAGCCGTGTAATGTAACGTAACAGTGTAGTCAGTAGTTGTAGCTGTGTTATGTATAGTCAACAGTGGTCGTAGCCGCGTGATGTAACCATGTGTGAAGTAGTAGTTGTAGTGTGTTGTGACAGTGTGTCTGTATTCCCGCCAGAGTGCCGAGTGAAGCATGCCGGGAAGAAGTGCTGCAGGTGTACTGTGCCTACCGCTATAACAAACATGGCGGCTGTTTGCCGCCTCTTCTCACCAACACCTCACAGGTCAGACATACATATTGTTTCTCTTGACCTCACGGCTGTGACAAATTTCCCCAAAGGGGCACATTTAGTTAGTAGCCATCACAAAGTTTGTCAATATAGCCATCCCAAAGTTTGCCAAAGCTCTGTGTAGGCGCAGTTCTACGTTTCAGACGATTATATATCACTATTACAAGATGTTAATCCTGTGCAGCAGCGGAAGAGATCGTTAACCAAGTAAAGTTTGCACCCATCTTTAAATTTCTTTAGCACTTGATTTTATCTTCTGCATGTATCCTTGGTCTTCCCTGCAGGTGCACAAGGGAGGGGCGATGTTGTACAGTGACATTGCTCTACCGAGGAAAGGGTCCCGTCCTGAAGACAGGAAACATGAAGAAGGTATAGCGTTATACGTGGCAAGCTTGATTTTCTGTATTCGTATTGCATAGTTGGTAGCTCGTAGCTGTATCAAATTGCACCATCTGCCACTTGACAATTGCTTCAGCTTTTAGTTTCCAATAGAAATAGACTCGCCGAATTTTCAATCCGGTTGCTCAGAACACGTGAAACATGGAATGGGTCAAAGGTGGTTGGAAGTTGGTATCGTCCATCGTCCCGACCCTGACAGGCTGTATCTCTAACTCCCCGCACTTTGTGCTCCTTCCTTCTGCGGTGCAACAGGTGTCTCTTGAAGCGTATTATAAGTGACCTGTAACTAGCTCGTCGAGGCATGAATTAAGGATTAATGACCCGCCCCGATGTGTATCTGGTGTCATAACGCCTGGTCCTTTGCTATAACCATCGAATGAAGTCACCACTGTGAGCGAAGCGAGCTTGTATAAAACCAGGTGAGCAAGACAAAAGTAAGACAAAACACAAGCTTGTATAAAACCAAGACCAAGAGATATTAAAGACCAAGAGCTATCAATGGTATAATACCATTACACGATAATCCAGATATTCAGTTACTAGTGAAATGATGGATAGAGTTTTAAACATACCCCTTTCTGATCGTTTGGTGTCTTGTTCCATGTACTACCAGTGTTGGCTCATCCGCACGTGAGTTTGATCCCAGCACGCACTGCGTTCGTGTTGCTGGTACACAACAACCCAGAAGCAGCCGTGAGTATTTCATGATTTTTTAAAACATTTCTATTGACTGATTTACCTGTTTCCCGCGTCTTCAATTTGTTGATTGAACCATTACCTCACAGTAGCATGATTGTGTTTGTTTTCATCACCAGGTTCAGTTACTGGATTCACTTTACCGTGAATATTTTCACTACGTAATCCACGTGGATAAAAGCAAACCACTCGTGCGGAAGGTTTGTCAACATGTCGATCTTTGTTCGATAACGCAACACATTCCCATACATTCACTTACAATGATACATAGAATAGCTAATCACATGTTAGACATGGTGGATTTCGTTGGACTGAGAAGTTTTCTCTTTATCTCTATATCTCATTATAAGAGTCATCTTCCTATCTTTACTGTTGCTAAAGTAAAACAACTGAAACTACCCTTCCGGACTTAGTGATGTGTAAAAGCCAGGTGAAAATTAACAAATATTATCCTTATTTTCCCACGAGCTTTGAAGATGCTTCTCTATATTGCGTAAATTTCATTTTTCAATGATCAAAATGACCACCATTTTACACGAAAAAATTATTGTACTTTGTTACATGATCTCCTAATTGAAAGCAAAACAAAACACCACAACATATATTTACTTCGTTTGACTTTGTCGTGATCATAGAATTCTCATAATGTATTACACAATGGTATTTGCGGCATCCTTTCTTAAGTATAGCAATTAATTTTTTGAATAATTTGTATTTGTATATTGAATCCTAGCATAACGCAATAATCATGCCAAAGACATACGTATCTTTCTTCTGTTTTGTGAACTTCAGTACCTTGTGCACCTTCTGGAAAGGAAATTCTCTCATGCTGAAAACATTAGGGTGCTTCCAGACCAAAGGTATGGTTGTGTTGTGTTTGTGGCTTTCTAATTGAAATTTTAAGACGTTTTGGTGTAGCAGTCACAACGTAAGAACCAGATGTTTTGAGTGCCTTTTTCTGTGTACTCAGGTCATTCAGATCGTCCTGGGGCTCCTACAACATACTGCGAGCAGAACTAGAGGTACATGTTTTGTGCCATGCATAATGAACATTTTCTAAATTTCCATGCCGTTGTAAAAAGTAATTTTTTTCAGGGGATATCTATAGGCTTTTTAGCCATAGGCATTGGTAATACACGTGGATGACACCGTCGCGCGTAAAAAAGTTCCGTCCGTTTGCAGAAGAAGTTTTCGCAGTAAATAGAAACAAATATCAGAAGATACCAACGTTGTAGAATGACAAATCCAATTCTAAAGCAAAACAAAAAGCAACGCCAAACTTTGTCCTTCAATCTTTCGCATCAGTTTGGGGTTCCCAGAAGATGTCGTCATGTAAATTATATAGAAATTCGAATCAACATGGCCTAACTTACATACTGATCTCTCATGGTAACCAAGGCGACAGAGGAGCTACTGCGCATGGGCAGTTGGGACTTCGTCATCAACCTGAGTGGGTCGGACCTGGCTCTGAGAGATGTGGACGACATCGCGGCTGCCCTGGCACCGTACAGAGGTAGGGCAAACATGGTACTCACACTGCACCGTACAGAGGTAGGGCAAACATGGTACTCATACTGCACCGTAGGGCAAACATGGTACTCACACTGCACCGTAGGGCAAACATGGTACTCACACTGCACCGAACAGAGGTAGGGCAAACATGGTACACACACTGCACAGTGCAGAGGTAGGGCAAACATGGTACTCACACTGCACCGTACAGCGGTAAGGCAAACATGGTACTCACACTGCACCGTACAGAGGTAGGGAAAACATGGTTCTTACACCGTGCAAAAGTAGGTAAGATAAACGGTGCTATCCTTAGTGCTGAATGGTATTCTACTAGATACGGATCTAGGACAAACATGGTACTCACGCTGCACAGAGGGAGGACAAGCATGGTACTGCCAAGTACAATGACAATAAATTTTTTAAAAAATTCGGGAAAGTCATGCTCTTGTCAGATGAGACGAGAGGAGCAAAATGGAGCTAGAACACGATGGTTTCCTGGCTACTCCCAACCCAGTACAGACCTTGCTTACGGAGTAGTCGGAAGCAAAGTCGTGTGAAGGTCCTGAATGTAGGGATTGACGTTCCTGTCAGTCTTGAAATAGAACAACAAGAAGTGGACTATATCAGTTACATCAAACATCTGCGTGGACAGAACGCATGAATAAGATTGCGTTCGATTGAGTGATAAAAATGTGCTAAAGCATGATAGGAAAATAACACACCTCATTAATATGAACCTTAGGAAAACAAAAATAATTGTTTTCACTAAGGGTGGTCGTATACCAAAAGATGTGTATTTCATGCATGTATAAGAACAATCCTGTTGAAATAGTGACAACCTATTGTTATTTAGGTATTGTGGTCAATTCCGCTGGTACTTTCAAGGCGAACAACAAACACTTGTACAGTAGGGGACTGAAAGCTTTGTTTGGGATAAATCAATCTCTAGACAAAGCCGATGCGCCTTTGTCTGTCAGAAACAAACTTTTTGATACCTGCGTTAAGCCCATAATTCTTTATGGATCGGAAATCTGGGGTTCTGCTAAAAACTCCAAATCCTGTCCTATCGAATCAATACATCTAAAATTCTGTAAGCAAACCCTACACGTGCCAAGATCTACAAGTGGCCTCGCCGCTAGAGCCGAGGGGATATTGACAATATTCGTCACAGGACGGCCGACACAAAACTACGAATCAGTTGACATAAATTACACATTGAAACCGGAAGACATAACCGCACTCCTCTAGAACAACGAATATGTAGATACTGCAATCTAGATAAGTTAGAAGACGAACATCATTTTGTAGCAGAATGTAGTTTGTACAAGAAAGAGAGGGCTGAACTCTACAGACTAATAGAACCCATGTTCCCCCACTTCATACATCTAAGTAATATAGACAAATTTCTATTCCTTATGAATCTAGACAAACCTTTACTTATAAAGCATATCTGTTCTTACATTTTCAATATCACAAAGAAACGAGAAGAAGCCGAATGTACGCAGTAGAATACGATTCTTGAGTAGTGTAGATTCATTGTATCATGTTGTAGCGTTTGTTGTGACCTGTACTGAACCCAGTGGGTATGTATGTACAATAAAGGTCTTCATTCATTAATGTAGTAGTAAAGTACTATCAGCAGGACCTACATTGTTTTCAGCAGTAACAGTGATGATTCAACATTTGATGGGTTTTAATCATGACAAACATTACGGTCGATAACCTGACTTGAGAGAGACGTTTCCAAAACTGTTAACTACATTCTAGCTCTGTCTCATCACTGAACAGGTAGAAATTTCCTCCGGCTCACCAAGCGATACAGAGACGGAGTCCTAAAAGCATCTCCCGACCGTATCAACACCGCGTGGTAAGGAAAACCAGTTAACTAAGATTGACCTACATGACGTTACCATGTTAACCATAGCTGCTGTTCATGATATTTGAGGACGTGATTTCTGTAGGAACAGCTACTGCATATAACGTTTCAGGACGTGATTTTTGTAGGTACAGTTGATGTTTACAACGTTTTAGGACGTGATTTCTGTAGATACCGCTACTATATATAACGTTTCAGGACGTGATTTCTGTAGGTATAGTTGCTGTTAACACGTTTCGGCACGTAATTTTGTTAGGTACACCTGCTGTTTACAACGTTTTAGGACTTGATTTCTGTAGGTACAGTTGATATTCACGTTTCAGGGCGTGATTTCTGTTGGTACAGTTGATATTCACGTTTCAGGGCGTGATTTCTGTAGGTACAGTTGATATTCACGTTTCAGGGCGTGATTTCTGTAGGTACAGTTGCTGTTTACAACATGTTAGGACTTGGTTTCTGTAGACGGTGGATGCGTGTATAACGCGTTGGGACGTAATCTCTGTAGGTACAGCTGCGATGGATACGTGTATAACGTAACACGGCGGGGGGACCCTCCGGCAGGGGCGGACATCAGCGGTTCGTCCCAGTGGGCTGTTCTCAGCAGGTCAGCGTAATTCTGGTTTCATTCACGTCAAAGATTATCTTTGTATCCAACTTCCTTCATTGTGAATTTCTTATTATATGTTTTTACCTTTTTCGGTCACAAAACATACCTAAACCGAAAAGATTTAATACGGAACTCATACGCCTTAAGCTTGAATATAGGCACTCGTGTGACCACTTCCTTACCAGAAATTACTAGTACCTAATAATTATAACATGTAGGGGCATCGTAAAAGGCTTCATGACTTCAAGTGTGCACATGTAGTTTACACCTGTGGTGAATAAGTTTACTTTTCTCGAAGGGACTTTGCGGAATTCGCAGTATCAAGCAAAAGCCAGGACAAGAGCATCGACTTTAACAGTCTCCAGTTCTACATGCAGACTACGGCTATTCCCGATGAGAAATACCTGGCATCTATCCTCATGTCATCACAGTTCAGGTCAGTTTGTACCCACCATATGTAAATTTTCCGTTCCCTGTAACCCAAAGGGTAGTCGATGTACTTTCAAAATGCTTTGCGTTAGGCTTACGTCACCATTTTTTTTCCAAACCGGGTCCCGGTCGGACTGTTTGTGGAAACGACAATTTAAAATGTATACGTAAAAAGTATACACAAATAATGAAAACGACTATTACCAGTACGTCTTGTGTAGTTTGTTGTCTTTTATATCATACTTTCCGTTCCCAAAAGCTGCCCGACCGGGCCCCGGCCGGTTTGGAAATAGCTAGGCCTAACGGCGGTTCCAGGGGTATAATGTTACTTGTTGTAATGCTCGTGTACAGTTCATGACAACACGTTAAACTTTACTATCACAGAGACACGCTCATTTCGGCACACCTGCACCGCCTGGCGCCGTTCCAGGGGAAGGACCAGTTGGGTGCCTGTCGGCATGGACACGAGACGGACATGTGCGGCAAGGTGAGCAGGCTCAGTACCAATAACGGGACAGATAGCAAACACACTGTACACACAGCTTTAGAATGACACGCTGAAAGTTGTAGGACATGATTAATCGGGTAGGAAACTATTTATGTCAGTCGGATTGGCAGGCGTCTTTTTTTGGGGGGGGGGAGTATTTAAGCAACCGAAACTTTGAGCCAGTTGGCACTAGAAGATCGTGTTCTTAAGATAACGCGAGTGACAAAACGAGTGATAGTCACCACAACAGGTTGTCTTCCTGAACACACACACACACGCACACACACACGCACACACACACACACACACACACACACATACACACATACACACACACACATACATACACACATACATACACACATACACACACACACACACAAAATGATAACAAGTAGTACAGACATTTTCAAAGACCCGTCTCTTCATCCCTGGTGCAATTAGAACCTCCAGGCAGATTTACCAGTGGCATAAAGCAATATGAAATGGGCCAGAGTAGAATATCTAACCGTCTGGTGGATGCTGTTTTTACTGCCACCTTTAAATCTGCTTGGAGATTCAATAGTATTAATGAATGAAGACCTTTATTGTACATTCATACCCACTGGGTTTAGTACAGGTCACAACAAATGATACAACATGATATAATGATACAATGAATCTACACTACTCAAGGATCGTATTCTACTGCGTACATTCGGCTTCTTCTCGTTTCTTTGTGATATTGAAAATGTAAGAACAGATATGCTTTATAAGTAAAGGCTTGTCTAGATTCATAAGGAATATAAATTTGTCTATATTACTTAGTTGTATGAAGTGGGGGAACATGGATTCTATTAGTCTGTAGAGTTCAGCTCTCTCTTTCTTGTACAAACTACATTCTACTACAAAATGATGTTCGTCTTCTAACTTATCTAGATTGCAGTATCTACATATTCGTTGTTCTAGAGGAGTGCGGTTATGTCTTCCGGTTTCGATGTGTAATTTGTGGCAACTGACTCGTAGTTTTGTGACGGCCGTCCTGTGCCGAATATTGTCAATATCCAGGTATTGTTCCACATTATAAGTGGACTTGAACAGTCTGTAAGACCTCAATTTGTTTTTAGCGGATCCACCTTTGTTGTCATTGTGTATCTCTCTTAAAAAAGTTTGACAATAAATGTCTTTCAGACGCTGATTGATAGAATTGATAATTTGAGACGAATTTGTATTGTGCTGTAGAGGACAATGCCATACATAACCATAGCCGCATTCCTCCAGTGACTGGCGAACTCCTGACGCCCAACACTTGGCTCCAGCCTTGTCTAAATCTATCTGGCAAGAAAGAGCGTCTGACTGGAAACTGTCTGCTGGTACTTTCTGGCGAAGTCTAATTAAGTGTTTAATAGCATTTAGGGAGGCTTCCAAATGAATGGGGAACCTCCCTAACTCGGCTCTAGCGGCGAGGCCACTTGTGGATCTTGGCACGTGTAGGGTTTGCTTACAGAATTTTAGATGTATTGTTTCAATAGGACAGGATTTGGGGCTTTTAACAGAACCCCAGATTTCCGATCCATAGAGAATTATGGGCTTAACACATGTATCAAAAAGTTTGTTTCTGACAGACAAAGGAGCATCGGCTTTGTCTAGGGATTGATTTATCCCGAATAAAGCTTTCAGACCCTTACTGTACAAGTGTTTGTTGTTCGCCTTGAAAGTACCCGCAGTAACGTTTGTCTACGTCACACCAGGGCCCGCGGACGTTCCGGGAGAAAGACGTCCCACTACTGCTGAACGTCTCGCGACGGTTCATGTTCGCCAGGAAGTTTGACGGGCAGCCGGAGGATCCTACAAGGCGCGCCGTCTTACACTGGCAAAGGGGACTGTTTTACCTGGAGCTGCAACGTCACCATGGGGTTTCGGACGCGCTGTTGAGGTTTATCTTTATTTCATTTTATACAGATCTTTTTATTCATGCGCATCCATGTGTGCGTGTATTTAAAGTGCTGCTAAGACATCAAAAGTGGGTTTCACACGTACACGTGCGTGTATATCAAAGTCCGCAAGAGGTCTGTATGGAAGTCTTAGCCTCTACCAGGCGCCATAGGTCGTGAAAAAATGGTGAAAATTGGGCAAATCTAGACACATAACATGCCACGCAGAGTTATCTGGCTGAGGTGTAAAGTTTGCGACCCAGCAAACTTGCCCAATTTCACCATTTTTCCAGTGACCCGTGGAGCCTGATAGAGGCTAATATATAAGAAATCCATACTGGCTTTAACAATGTATGCAGTGCTTATCTTGTAGATTTCTATCACTTTTCTATTTATGTGCAGGGCACTGGCTCAACGTGCGTGCGAGCATTTTCTTGGGGCCGGACACTCACAGGTCTGCAGGTGGGTGGGAATAACTATAAACATCTTGTAGCATTGCCGGCTGTATTGTCCTGTATTGCCGGTTGTACTGCACTCTCACTGACTCCACAGCCACTGCTGAAATGGGAATGTAATAGTACGGTAACGGCACGTTCACTGACCCTGTCAGTAATAATATATCATTCGTACAACAAATTCACTATAAACAAAAACACAAGACATCCCGGATATTAAAACTGTGATTTTCAGCAAAAAGTCCTGAGTCATATATGACATAAGGGATGTCATAGAAGTCACGGGTAGATTCCTTACAAAGACAGTACACTGTACACTGTACACTCCACTTGTTTGTGTGTTGGAAATAGTGTTCAGTGAGATCTTGCTTTGAAATGAATTGTCCGAACACACAGCTCTTCTTGCAGTTGACTATATGCTGTTGACTACTACCTACAATTGTCTTGTGCTTTGTTGGATTGTGTTTTTATTCCAAATTTGATCTTCACGTTATCCTGTATGCTCTACTGTTCCAGCTCCGTGTCCGTCGTTAGCTGGCGGGTGCTGCCTCGCCTGGTGCCTGATAAATCCAGCTGCTGCGTGAAGACCACGAGCCACTCATCCTCGCGATACTGGATAGACTTTTCCACGGCAAGTATAGATATTGAATTACAGCTGTTTAAAACATTGAATTTTTTAAACGTGTTTAGTAACAATAGAAGTTTGCTATTTTTCAATATCTTTGCTTTTCACGCCTTCTGCTTCAGGATTATGGAACACGGATGAATATGAGAGCATCACTTGTGAGTGTACTGTTCATTTGTCATACCATATTTTTGTGACCCAAAAGATGATTATCTACTGTTCATTTTGTAAGATATTTGCTGCATAGCAAACGATTTAACCCAAAGAAAAGTACTTGAATAATCACGCGCTCTGTTTCAGGCATACACTCAAAGAGGAACGTGCTTTGATCGAGGACATATCAAATATTTCGAAGTGTCAACAAGGTATGAACGTCTCCGTCAGACTATTGTTTTTTAAGGGGTACGAAGAGGACACATATAGGCGCGTTATAGATATGTTCTACCGATATACACACACTCTTGTATCAGCTGATAATGTGCAAATATTTCTTATAGATCAAAAAGTTTGTAAGCACGGATAACGTCACATGGTTTAATTTTTATGTGTTTCAACGTGGAGGAGGGGCGCTATACATGACACAAAAAGTGTTTGCAAGAAATTAGCCCGGGTGCTTTATGCCCCATCAAGCCCGCATACACTTGGATACCCTCCGATGTGCCTTGGGAACTTTAAAACAGACTAATTTTTGGGAGCATTTTGTTCTGTGAACGCGAAAACTGAATTTCTTGCCGGAAATATAAAGAGGGCCGATAGATATGTGAAAGCATTAATGTACGAATATTTCAGACATATTTTCTTAACTATATGTGTGCTTACACAAAATATCAAATATAAACGTCTAACAAAATTGATGAAATAAAATTCCCCTCTGCCTGTATGATAGGAAATGGGAGACCAATATGTCACACACCGTGTTGCCTGAACTAGAGGAGGCGGGGACAACCACGGTGTACCTTAGGCTGTACGCACAGGCAACACAGGAGGTGGAAGAAACGGGGACATGCACCCTAAACCAACCGAACAAAGGTATTGAATATTGATAGTCTTCGGTATTCCAAAAGAATTGTCAGCTGTCGTCACCCTGATGTTGATGATGAGTCACACTGGCTCTTTTCTTTTAAACATGCAGGCTACATGCAGGGTATCTGTTCATTAACTTTGTCAAACGTTGTGTATTCATCACAGGAAAAGGCAAGGAGACCACCTTTGCTCGGTTTGACAATAAAAATCGGGGCAATTGGCAAGAGAGCAAATATACTATCTTGCAATTCTCCGTCCGGTTGTTGAACCCCCAAGGTGAAGAACACTGTCGGAAGTTGACTTCGTTCATGTGGAACCCGCCAAAGGCTCGGCGGGGCATAGCGGTACGTGTTTCTTGCACACTACCTAAAGGATCGGGCACAGTCATGAGTTACCTGATTGTTTTACGTGTATAGTTGCCTGTGCGTAGTATGTATCTCATTACGTTACCTGAAATACGTACACAGATTTGTGATGTCTAACAAAATGTGTGCAAGACGAAATGATATTGGCAACGGCATCGATGATGTTATCTATAGTAAGAGGGCCAAGAATCAATTACATAGTAGCTTAGACTTTCGACGGAGTGACAATGATATGATGAAAACTACTTGATATTCTGTTTAAGTCTGTCTGTAATGTAGCTGCAGGACAAACTTGTGTGTGGCCACCTGTAAAAGTGATTAATCAAACTGTGATAAACTCTGTTTCAGCCTGAGATTTGGCTGCGTGACAGACTTGTGTGCAGCCCCTTGGGTCTGGGGAAATGGACAGTACGACTTGAGCAGGTGACTCGAGCTCTTTCTCTCCTGTTCAGTAGATGCTCACTATCCCATGTGGTACTTCTACATCTGTACTTCCGAAGGTGAATTGTGCTAAACCTCACACACCAATCCCATATGCATGATGTTCACTTCCGTCTTTATTGTATGGATATTACATTTACTCAGGGATTAACTACTTTAGGTACATCACCAACTTGTTATGTGTACAACCTTAGTGTGAAGAAATTAGGATATGCAAAGGACTATTATCTTTAAACCCATAGCAAAATGCATGTTTGCATCATCATCCTTGCGGGCTGATTGCCCGGACCAGGTCCACTCTCTCCTTCCAAACGTCTCGGTCCTCCATAGCATTCTCTAAGTCCTCAGCCTGCAACCCCACATCACGAGCAAGCTGGTCTATGTATGTTTGCAAAGGCTAACAATGTATGCGATCTTACCTCCACATGCAGCTGGGCGTTGCACATCCGTACCCGTACGAGACATCCTTCTACGTGGTTAGTAATGTCACCTTCAACAGGACCGGGAGTGCCTTCAGGGACATTTGGTATGTTGAAGATGTCATGGAAATCGCAGATCACATCAGCACAATAATCACCAAGAACCAGCTATTGTCCCAGTCAGTCATCGACTCATCAATGAGGAAGACCAGGCCATTATCACATTCAGTAATCAACTCCTCTATCACTAAGAACCAGGACTCGTCATCGCCATCATCACAGCCAGTACCAGTGAGAATGTCGCATCGCAAGTGGTTATCTGTTCAACTGAAAACTGTGTACATCAAAGACCAGGTTTCACCAGCAGAGAGCGGTGCAGCCATTGTCATGATTCTACTTATCTTGGTGATGTCGCATCAAAGCAGGTATGGAACATTTTCTCATAATTTTGCATCATTGCTAACTTTTGTATCTGTGATTACCTCCACGAAAAAAAAACATATTGTTTTTGGTGTGTATTTTTCAAATACAACTTAGGAGACATTATTTACTTTTCTGCTAGGAAGAAGAGGAGGTACAAGACGTTGTTCAATGTGACAAGACTTCTTCTGCTTCTCCTCATTATAACACTGGTACTGAGAACATTCAGGAATAGTATGGTTACTGTGTAACACTGGTACTGAGGAGTACCATCGATGGTACAGCTACTGTGTAACACTGGTACTGAGGAGCACCATCAACAGTTCAGCTACTCTGCAACACTGGTACAGAGGAGCACCATCAATGGTACAGCTACTTTGTAAGACTGGTGCTGAGGAGCATCATCAACGGTACAGCTACTCTGTAAGACTGGTACTGAGAAACATCACCAACAGTTTAGCTACTCTGTAACACTGGTGCTGAGGAGCATCACCAACAGTTTAGCTACTCTGTAACACTGGTACTGTGGAATACCATCAATGGTACAGCTACTCTGTAACACTGGTACTGAGGAGCACCATCGATGGTACAGCTACTGTGTAACACTGGTACTGAGGAGCACCATCAATGGCACAGCTACTCTGTAACACTGGTACTGAGGAGCTCCATCAACAGTTTAACTACACTGTGCTTACTTAACTACACTGTAACAGTTATTAACATTGAGTTCTTTTTGTACTGTTTTTTTTAAATACATTTTTATACCTGTTGTCTCTAGATCTAGATGTATTGCATGGATATATGAAACAGGAAATTCAAATTGTGGCTTTGCATTAGCCATGAACAATAGTATATTGGCCAAAATCTCTCAACAGTCTTACATCTTGGCCCACTTTGATTTGCCTGTCATATTCTTACATACCATGAGCTTATATATATTTATCATGCTTTATATATAAATATACTGTATACTTGACATTGAGTGTAAACGAGACATAATACATACATTTTGTAGCATAGATATAGCACACATAGGTATAACATAGACATATATACATGATGATGATATACATAGCACACATAAATATAACAATAAAACGGGCCTTAAAGTTCAATGTGTTGGTAAAGTCATAAAGAACAGGATATTGAATTTCTTACAATATACTCCTTACATGTATGTACTATACTTTGCGGGAAAAATACTGGTCTTATATATTTATAACATTCATGTCTTCTTAGCTGTGATCCAGGTGATTAATCTTATATCAAGTGTCATTTAAGTTGATACAGAATGGTACATAATACAAAAGAATGAGAAGAGAACAAGACAGAGGATACATAACGTTATACCATGACTACCTTTTAACAGTTTCGTTCTGCTGGTTCCCTGTAAGGCAGCTGTAGATGGAGGAACACATCCTCCTCACTGGATGCTGGCAGGTACTGATTCTGTGGAGCACAGAAAGAATTGTTTGTCAATAATCATTAAAAATGTGGGACTACTCATTACCCCCTGCCTCCAAAGATTAAGTCGACCCCCTATGCAGTAATGTACATGATGATGAATGTACATGGCAGGGCTCGAAATACTTTTTTCTGCATACTTGCACTGGTGCAGGTAACATAAAAAATTACCTGCACCAGACAAGTTTTACCTGCACCACTCTGACTTTAGGAAGTATGGATCATACTAAAATTGTTAAGGAACCATTGCTTTTTTTCTTTAAACCTAATAGATGGTAACAGTTAATGCAGCTAATTATAATAACAATCCACTTACACCTACATCATAGAACATTCATGTGTAAAACCCAGTGCAGGTTAGGTGCAGGTAGACAGCAGAAATACCTGCACAGCTCCAATTTTACCTGCACTAACCTGAATATGCAGGTGGTATTTTGAGCCCTGTACATGGAAATGTACAAATGTCAATAAAACGTTATCTAACAGTTATTCCAGTGTCACATTACTAACTATTATCATTCTCAATCAGATCTTTTTTCTTCATGTTAGAAGAGACAAATATGTTCGAAGCTGACTCAGTGTTTTACCTTTACTGTGTCATACAGCACATGGCTGGTGAGCTTCATGTTCATCTCATTGTCTGCATACAGCCTGAGGGACCTGTTAAAGTGCTGCAGGGTTCAAATGGACAAAGCACACATTAACTACAGACAGAAATACTGGCTATGCAAACCAAACTATCATCCTTAACTGGAACACACATGACATGTCTAAGTTAATTTGGTTACTAATTGTTCATACCTTGCTGATTGATTACACAGAAAACTGACAGCGAAATCCGACTAAATGCCTGGTCAATCTATTCTGGGACAAGTGTGTGTCACAAGTCTCTTGTGAGGTTGCTAGCAAGCTACTAAGTATGTAGAGACAACAGTTATTGACATATATCTGTCCTACACTAGACCTTACAAAGAACAGTGCAGACAGGGAGCTACTGTGCTGCCTACCTTGGATCCTGTCCATCCCACGAGTGCATATGCATACTGGCTAGCAGGAGCAATGATCAGATCTACCCTCCGACCAATCCAAGTTTTCTCTTCTGTTTTCTCTCCATCTAAGAAGCTCACAGTGCCTCCAGCTCTCTCCAGGCTTACTTTGTCCTTGTGATGTAGAAGATCTGGGCTGCTGCTTCCTTGTTGGACCTCACCAACTGGAGAGGGAGGTGCATGTTTGGTATTCTTGTTGGAACTGATCAGTGATTTGTCCAACTTGAAGATGGAGAAACATCTTTCAAAGTGATCCAGCGTGTACTCCTTCCTGGACACTGAGCTTGGATCATACGTATTGGCAGAGGTGGTTTCATAGGCAAGGAGGTCCTGAGGAGACAAGAAGACCATTGTTAGGCAATCACCATACGAGGGGCGTGCAATAAGTAATGGTCCTGACCCACTTCCAGTTGTCTGATCTAAATGAAATTTTGTATGTGTAATAATTCATATCTCTATGGGTTATGTTGCAAAAGACAGCTCTGAACTAATTGTGGTTTCTGATTTACTGGTGTTTGAACTTAGTCAGGTGCGAAATGGACCAGGTGTGAAATGGAACCAGTTGAGTGTCGCGCAGTGATCCGGTTTTTGTATTTGAAAGGACGCACACCAAAGAAGACTTTTGATGAAATAAATGAAACTTATGGTGATGATGCCCCATCATATGACCTTGTAAAACGCTGGCATCCTGAATTCAAACGTGGCTGGAAGTCTGTGGAAACAGCTCCCAGACCTCGTCGTATCTCTTGTGCCATTGATGAGGCATCAGTTGGAGGACCAACCTGGGGTGTCCTACAAAATCGGTGTCCAGAGCTGCATCAAACGATGGGAGAAATGCATAACTCTGGGTGATTCCTATGAAGAGAAAGACTAATAACTGTGCCAAGTTTCATTAATCTCCTGCTATGGGAAATGGGTCAGGACCATTACTAATTGCACGCCCCTCGTATCGTCTGTGTTCAACTTGGTAGAAGTCAGTGCCGAAATAAATCTTAATTGTGATGACCATTGCAAAAGAAACTGGACCCACCCTAGATCCTGGACTGCTCAGCAATAGTCCATGTGGAAGAATTAGTAATCCACTGTTTCCATGACATCATCACAAGCGTATTACATGACAGATATCTCATGCAGTAGGGATTCACCTTTTCCCTAAGCCTGTATCTCTTAACTCACCTTTTCCCGGAGCTTGGTCAGGACAGCAGACAGCAAGCCTGTCTCCTTGCCTTCTGTAGGATGAGAGATCAACAGGTCCACATCATGTCCCTTAGTCTTGCCTCTGTGGGGGGAGAAAACATTCATATTTCAACAGCACAATCTAAACTAAAGTATAAGGCAAACGTTACAAACTATTGAACTCGTGTTTTCCTATATGAGCAATTGAGATGATGTCATGTGCTGGCAGGCAGAAAACAGGTGGAAGACAAAAGATTAATTTACATGTACATGTCAATTTTGGAACGCTGTTGATTACATGTTGAAGCTTTGTAATATAATACTGCTGTACCTTCTGAACCCTCCTGTTAACACCACAGTTGCACCGGGCAGCAGTTTCTGCACCTCAGCCCTCACAAGCTCCTGGATGATGTCAGCTTCAGCCAGAGTTACTGGTGTGTTTAAGTCTTGGTACAGTTCTAGTCCTAAAGATCAGGGAATGGAACTCAACTTAGGGGAACAGAGGTGTGCTAAGGCACTGATTGACATGTACAGATGAAAATAAATGTGTTTGAAAAAGTATAAAAGTATTGAATAGCCATGAAATAACCATAAAAGTATCGCCAAAATTCACCAATTGTTTGGTCCTTTTTAAGAGAGAGGGTGGAATCATTCCTGATGTCATCCAGTGTGCGAAACCCCCTCTCATACCAGTTCCTCGCTGTAGCGGATCCAACACCAAAAATACCTGTAAACAGCTGACAGAAGACTCATGTCAAAGATGAGATGAAAAGTGGCAATTTACCCTGAAAGACTGGCAAAAAAGTCCTGTGCTTAATTTGGCCTTCTTTATCATTTTCCTAAAAATTGAAACCCAGAAAGGTAAGAAAAAGAACAAAGTTACAATATCATATTTTTAATGTTTTAATTTGGGTAGCCAGTCATTCCAAAACCAGTCTGTTAATTGATGATATTTGTATGAACACAGGATTACCAATGAGCCACATAGGACATGGGGTTTCAACATGGGACATGGTCAGACTATATCTTACCTGCATTGTGCCATAGAAGTCTCCATCACAGATGTCTTGGACCTCCTGGGAATACCCATCTTCAAGGATGTCCTTTCAAAAGAAAGACCAAAGGAAAGCAAAAAGTATGTTTCTGTCTCTTTCTACTGTGACATTTAGATCGTACCTGTATAACAAGACTGCACCTGTATGAAATTAAAATTGTACCTGTATAACATTAAGACTGTACCTGTATGACATTAAAACTGTACCGGTATGACATTGAAACTGTACCTGTATTACATCATGATAGTACTTGTGACTATACCTGTATGACATGAAGACTACACCTGTATGACATTAAAACTGCTCCTAGGCCTGTACGACATTAAAACTGTACCGGTATGACATTGAAACGGTACTTGTATTACATCGTGATAGTACTTGTGACTATACCTGTATGACATTAAGACTGTACCAGTATGACGTTAAGACTACACCTGTATGACATTCAGACTGTACCTGTGACTATGCCTGTAAGACATTAAGACTGTATATACATACCTGTATGACACTAAGACTGTGTGTACCGACGTATGGCAGTGTCCTAGCCTCCTCTACGTTAGTGAGAGGATGGGGGAGGGCTTTCAACGAACACGCTGCTCTCCTGAAGGCTCGAGCTCGGGAGTCTGTCTTCTGCCCAACCTGCAGGTATCCTGCATGTTCTTCCAATACCTCCAGAGCAGTCTGGCAAAAACAAGTTTATATAATCATATTTCTAAGCTGTCAAGCATGAGGTGGGACAGACATATTGACTTAACTATTTTTTTTTCAGTACACTTCATCAGCCAAGTTTTGTGTGAGGTTTTCTGATCTGTGCCCTTTAGGTAGAGCACCAACTTAATTATAACAGATTCCAAGGGAGAAGCACAATTCTTCATAACATTGATAGTTACTTACGGTGAACCTGTGGTTGTGGTGCTTTAGTCTTGTGATTCTCTGGCATTCATGCTTGGGCATTGTCATTTTCTCTGTAGAAACTGGTACAGCTGCCTACAGATGCACAGAAACAAAGTAAAACTTGTGATATCCTCATACCTATGCAGGGGACTAATATAATCTTTTCTAGGTGCACAGATGGTCAAATGGATAGGATTTTTAATGCTTGCATCAGTAGTAAAGCTAGCTTAGGGACAACCAAAAAGTGTACAATGTGCAGGTGTTATGTAAGGTGTATCTCCGTCATTTATGGCGTACGTGTATAATGTGTGGTATACCTGTGTCATGTATGGTGTAACTGTGTCATGTATGGTGTAACTGTGTCGTGTATGGTGTACCTGTATAATGTATGGTGTACCACTACTAGTATAGACTGTGATGGTGTACCTATGTTATGCATGGTATACCTGTGCAGGTTTCAGCCTGAGATGGTCTGTACAAGGTATTGGTTGTTTCTCCTCCATACTTCTAGTGAACCATTCCATGGTTAGGAGTTCCTGGCCTGGGTACAGACTGGTCACTCCTTTCTTAAGGAAATACTCCATCACCTGCGATTTAAGAAGTTTAAAAGAAATGTCTCAGAATCCGGCACGCCACGGAAACTATTGTCAAGGCGACGTTTTTTTATTGTTTATAAGTAAATGATGTGAATTTCTTGCAGGTTATCAAATGCATTTCACATTACAAATCCCATGTAGGCTTAGAAGCTTTAGTATAATCATGATGATACATGCAATGCATATAAAATGTATGAATGGGCTATCTTTTAAAGATTGTATTTACCTTTGACATGTACATACTTATTATTGGGTGTTATACCTCACCTGTTCAGAGCACAGGTGCTATACCTGACTTGTTCAGTAGAGAGGTGTTATACCTCACATGTTTGACAGGTGTTCTAGCTCACCTGTTCAGTAGACAGATGCTGTTCCTCACCTGTTCAGCAGACAGGTGCTATACCTCACCTGTTCAGTAGACAGATACTATACCTCAATTCATAAATTACCTTTGCCATGTACATATGTTACTCTCACTTGTTCAGTAAACAGGTGCAGTTCCTTACCTGCGTACTGGTCAGTAGACAAGTGCTATAGCCCAACTGTTCAATAGACAGATACTGTACCTCAATTCAAAAATTGTATTTACCTATTAGGATACAAAGGCCTCACCTGTTCAGTAGACAGGTCCTCTGCTACAATATGTGTCACTGCTGATCTGCAGGATGACAGAGAGTATTAGGCAATCAGAGGTGGCAGACTTCACCTCCTGTGGTTAGAACGCACAAAGCGTGCATTGCATAAATACAGGCACGCACACCGACACACACATCAATACACGCTCAAATAAATAAATACAGTGGAAAACACACACACACACATGCACACACAAACAAACATCCTGCCAAACAAAATCACATTGACATGAAGCACATTTAAGTCATAAACATCCAGAGAATCGGTGCAAACTCATCAAAGGATAAAACAGGAGACACATAATTTTGCTTTCCTTGCTTTTAATAATTTGTTTCATGAGTAACAACTTACCCGTACTGATCACACACTGCAAAGCCTTTTCTCCTCGCTAGCGCCTGAAGAAAGTCATGTCGAGCCTTTGTCATTTTCCTGTCGACAATGAATATGTTAGTTTCGGGAAAGAGAACTCGGTGTTCACATTTTTCTGTCTCCGCTATTCGCGCCTTCTTCCGCCTGGGGGCCGCCATTTTGACGAGACACTTCTCTGTTTTGGTCACATGACTCCTTCTTCTTGCTGGTTTTTACGTTCACTGGCAGAACATTACACCAAGATTATTACTCAGTTTTTGAGCCAGTATGTCTAGGTCTTTAATCAAATACACAGTGAGTATTTACAAGGTGACTGGAATAGACGAAGCGGTGATCTTTTCATAGCGAGAATGTGCGAGATTCTGCGAACTTTGACCTTAGCAGACGACGCAGAAAGCAAGGAAGTGAGAAGTTTACCTCATACGGAGTTCGGAAGGAGGACAGAGTTCAATCTTAGACGTAATGTTACTGTTTTATCTTTAACCTAGAAACCTCACTTATTGGTCTACTTTGTCTAAGCTACTTCTAGAATAACTTGAAAGTGTCAATTTGTTTATTATGAGGATGACGTTGTTTTAGTTAATGTCATGTTCTTCTTGCACTCAAAGGGGGGGGGCATTATCAAATTTCGTGATGTAAAGGTTTCACACTCTAACTTAAGTTTTAGATAGGCCACAACTAAGGCCTGCCCCCTATGTCTATTCGTGCAGCACTCTACTCTACTGACTACTCTACTCTACTCAAATGCATCGAATGCATCAATGCTGAACTGCCCTTTGTTATGTTGTCTATCAACAGGATCCAAAATGGCCACGGAAAAGAGCGGTGACCCAAAGCCAGAGGCAAAGCCGCCATCGTCAGCTGGTCCCAGATCCCCTGGACTCAGGCATGTCCAGACAACCACCTTGTTCCGAGTCGTCAACCCTGAACTTTTTATGCGCCCGGTAAGGTCCAGCTGGCAATTTTTAACCTATGAAATCACATAAAACTCATAGATTTATAGACATGAAGCTGCCATGTTAAAGGGGCACATAGTTTCCAGATGGCAAACCTCAGGGTTCATTGGAAATGAGCACTGACAGGCATTGAATGATTGATTTCATGACAGGAATAACTCTTTTCTGTGGCCCTTTTTAAATCTGCATAGATGTCAGCCAGTATCTTCAAGCAGAGATTAGGCTCCGGCTGTTTTTTTCCATTTTTTTACTCGTTTTTATCAGGCTTGCTATTTTGTATTGTTTCTGGAAGTCCGCCAACCAGGTTTTCACAATACAGGATACAATACAAAAATAGAAAGCCCGATAAAAACAGCCAGAGCCTAACCTCTGCTTGGAGAGTAAGCCGAATATTGGACATACTAAAAAGATGGTCCTGTTAAGCTGTAATGGTTGCAAAAAGGGTTTGTCTTTTCAGCTGGTTTGTAATGAGCCAACTTTAATAGGAAGGCAGATCTACTCTCATTCAATGTATGTAAGTTACATCGGACCGTACTCATACATTCTAAGAATCATGATGTCTTTTCTTTCAGAACAAAATGGTGATGGCCTTTGGGCTTGTGACCATTACTGGATGCATTGCCTACCTTGCCTACATGAATGCCAGCAAGGAGAACCAGAGGGACCAGCTTTATGTGAATGTCAGTTCAGATGGCACAGAAACTGTACAGAGGAGACGGTCTAAGTGGGACTGAACTGAAGGAATCAGACTTCCGGATCCCAGCAGTTTTCCATCTGTACCTGCATAAGTCTATGTAGAGATACATCTACAGTTGGACAACGGTGCAGACTTTCTGTATTGCTAGTAACTTACTAGTCTCTGATAGCAAGGAGATTTCTTTTGTTTGGAAAATCATGATACATGAGTAAGATACAGCTTCAGCACTTCAACTCATACGGATGCTCAATGTAGGTTACAGGTATGAGCGGTATACTGTAAATGCAGAAAATTTCGCGGTGGATTAATGTTCGCGGTTTTCGTGGCGGCCGCTTCACCGCGAATTTAAAACCATCGCGAAAATTTGTCCATAACAGCAAGAGACTGCAGTACATGGTGCTACCGCGAAATTAAATCCACCGCGAAAAGTCTATTTTGCCGCTACTGCGAAATTAAATCTCCACGAACTTAAATGCATTTACAGTATTTCAACAATGCTGTATAAACTGTGACAGACGTACAATGCAACTAAAGTCTGTCCGATTAGACTGGAGACAGCATGTGTCAACAGCACATTGTTATATACACGTGTGTCTCATTCCAAGATTGACTTATACCTGTCCTTTGTGATGCCTTTGAATGATTAATTTTGAATAATAGAATTGAAGTTTTTTTTCAATACTAATAATTCAATAAGTCATCTCAGATTTTAGGGAAAAACTAAGAGTTTATTGATCTCATACCACCATAAAATATTTATAAAGATGTTGTAAATTGTAAAATGTGGTATTCCTGTATTA
Organism: Branchiostoma floridae x Branchiostoma belcheri; assembly: GCA_019207045.1. NCBI lineage: Eukaryota > Metazoa > Chordata > Leptocardii > Amphioxiformes > Branchiostomatidae > Branchiostoma > Branchiostoma floridae x Branchiostoma belcheri. The sequence continues at coordinate 21,557,360 of CM033026.1, read as the reverse complement.
TTTAAATCAGGCTCTTATTTGCATGTTTGTTATCTGTTTGTGTTCCACTACCATGATTTACTTATATATGTTGCATGTCTTGAAGTACTAGAGAACTGACTGATGTTCAAGGTCATCTTCTTAATCACAGTATCTAGACACACGTAAATATGCATGTCTGCCTTGATTAGACCGGTCATTGTCATAACTTCCCTCCATTTGGAAGACTGTGAGGGGGGACCAGTTTTCATGGGTAGAACAAAATTTGAATACTAATAATTAATAAGGTACTGTGAGAATTGGTTCGCCCTTTAGTATTGCACCCCAGCCACATCTGAATCATGTCCAAACTCAATGTTAAGATTCACGTAAAGATACCCAAGTTAATAAGCTGATTGCCATAACTTAGACCACTCCATTTTAAGGACCTTCTAAAATGACTTAAACACTAATTAAATCAAGCATAAATAAACACATACATACGTACATATGTACATACATTCATCGGTAGTATAGTCCATCTCAAAAGATACCGAAAACATAACCTTGGCGAAACTGAACCTTCTCCTACATTTGTATTTCACGTGATCAAAACAGGTTAACGTATTACGTAATACGGGAGGTTTCATGTTACAGTTCAGAGGTCAGCTGAAGGTAAAACTGGGAAGGTAGTCTACAGCCATCTGTGCTGAAATGTCTAAAAGTTACGCAACATATCTCTGGGGAGCCTTCTAATTATATAGGATCATTTGGAGAAATGTCCAAACCACCGACCAGTGTGTTAATAAGAGTTTAAGACTCACCTTGGGGATTTGTAAAGGAGGAGAAGAAATGGAAAGGAAGACAAGGCCACGTAAGCCCAACCCGATGCTCTCGGCGAACTTCATGTCAAGGGCGTCCTTTTCGTAAGTCTGACATTTTTGACGTTCTCTAAATTATTATACATGTGTAACGTTAACTTTATATACTAAGGGGGCGTTACTTAAAGGCAGTTTGAGTTTGGGCAATTAAGCAATGTTGTGGACCTGTATCGTAGCCAAGACTGTTGTTGTCCGACTTGACGGGATATCCATGGATGTTACGCTGTATGCGTATGTCCTTGGGTATACAAAAGGTTAGGTCACCTGAGATGGTGATCACCTGTAGGCGGTGTGTTTTGGCGTGACACCAAGGAGGCGGGCATAGCTTCTAGGAACTGGAAGGTCGAGCGTTTCATTCCCAATGATTGTCGTCTCATAAGTTGCAGATGGAAATGGATAAAGTACCTACTCTGATCTACAGTTCAAAGAAGGACATTGATATAATGTCCTCGGGTTTAAAACATGTTTCATTGTACTTACAAATATTTACGAATCATATGATGATTTCGCTAGATAATGCTTTCATAGCTGTCCGCAAGTAGTAATACCATCTCTTGTTCTTCAGATGAGCAGTTTGAGACGATCTTGCGGTTTTTGATCGATATTTTTCATTTTCTCGAAACAAAGCCGGTCCTAGGGGAGGGCACCGAACCTGGACAAAAGAATTCACAGATGAAGTAAATAAATCAGTTTAAATTCAAGAAGGGAGATTTTACACCACAATATCTTTCAAACCCTAGTAGCTAACACTGTTGATAAGATTTTCGTATGCTCAACATTCTTTCATTCATTCATGACTTCATTCATTCATTTGTGACTTTATCAATTCCTCCCATTTTACGCTTTAGGTGGTTGGATCCTCTTTTTGCAAAAGGCTACAGGAAGAGGCTGGAGGAGTCGGACTTGTACAATGTTATAGAGGAGGAGTCTTCACAAAAACTTGGAGGAGACTTAGAGAGGTAAGTAAGCACGTGAGAGGCAAGACACGGCCAGAAACCAGAACAGAATGTTCTAATATTTTCGGTCTGCCCATGAGAATCGGTCCGCACGGGCGTGGCCTACAACCTACGAAAGCCTATACGTACAAAGTGCACATACGATGGCTACCTAACTGATAGCAACGTCATGGAACTCTACCCGCGTGTTGAAGTGCAGCTAGTAGACAGAAATTTCGGAGGCTGTTGTATGTAGTCTCCAAGCAGACCCTACGGTGCCTTAGAGATAGTATCAAAGCTGGCAAAGGAGTATAGCCCGTTTGACTCCCTTGCAGAGCTCCCTGATCGGTGTATGCTGCATGCGTATGCACAGTGCCTGATACAGCCGCTTGGTTGATGCACTTTGTATGACAGTATATATTGGTTTTCGTAGTTTTAGGCAACGCCCCGCGGCCCGATTCTCACTGTCGGACCAAAAATGTTACAACGCTGGAACGAATATTTTAGAAGGCCACACTGTGTGAACGATCACATCAGTGAGACTTTTAAAATCTATCCCCAGGGCATGGCAGAAAGAACTGGACCTGGCCACCACAACTTGGAAACCGCCCAGTTTCCAGAGAGCCCTGCTGCAATGCTTCGGGTTTAAGTATGCACTGATCGGCCTTTGTTTCTTTGTCGAGGTAAATATGAAATATCACTGCTGTACAGGCGTGATTGTAGATTTGATGTTTCCATACGATGTACAATACTATAGTGGTAAGTTAATAGAAGTCGTGTCGTTCATGTATGTTTATTTTTATGCATAATTATCAATTCTACTTATCTATTGTGTGAGTTTTCTCCAAAATCAGTTTATCTAAACTGTAGGGACTCATTTGCTACGATCAATGAATAGATGCGTGAATTTTGAAATTATATCATTGTAATTTGCTGTTCTAGGAAGTTTTACAACTTGCTCAGCCAGTTTTCTTGGGTCTGCTAATCTCGTCCCTCTCTGCGGACACCACCGTGTCCCGCCAGGAGGCGTACCTGTACGCGTTTGCCGTCAGTTTCTGCACGTTGTACAAGTCCGTGTGTCACCACCAGTGGCAGTGGCCGTCGTGGAGGTGGGGACAACTCAGGATCAAGGTGGCTTGCAGTTATCTCATCTACCGCAAGGTGGGTCTGTTCTAAAGTTCGCCATAACTTCGGGCATTTTTAATGTCTACTGTTCCATCAACTATAGTTTCTCACAAGCAATACATTTGATTTAATCGTATATTCTATTTTTTGACTATTGCTTGCTTCTGGTGTTATTATTTTAGACATTGCGACTGAGTAATTCGGCTCTGCAGAAGACAACGACTGGGCAAATCATAAACCTTCTTTCAAACGACATAGACAAGTTTGATCACGTAAGTACTATAAAACTTGAAGCCATGAAACCCATACAAGCTCATATACTACCAGGAAGTATCACGTATCAAGGAATAGTATACTTTATATCAACTGTACAAAAATCATAACGGATCATACAGGGCAACAACCGAGATTGTGAGCTCCATTAGAGTTAGTAATAAAGACGAAGAAATCAACAAGAAATCAAGCCTGCCTGAAGATTACGAAAACAGCTGTTTAGCCACACATGAAAATGCCATTTTGTTTTTCCTTGAAGTTTCCTTGAAATGATATTTTTATTGGCGTCGCCTTACAACGTCCTATTTGTCTTGAATGAAAGATATTTCTATTTCTTTTGCAGAAGTACTATCTTGCCCATTACTTCTGGCTGGCCCCGATGAATGTAATAGTAGTGACAGCGGTTCTGTGGAGAGAGCTGGGCCCGTCCTGTCTGCCAGGCATGTGTTACGTCCTGTTGCTGCTGCCTGTGCAATCTGCCATGGGGAAACTGTTCGGGAAATACAGGTACGCAAGAACATCATATATATAGGGGCCTGGCAACTCTTAGAGGTAAATTGAAGCACATTCCCATTTCATACTGTGAACTGGCTTGTTTCTTCCAAAAGGTCGCAGACCGCCAGCCGGACAGACGACCGTGTGCGGTTGATGAGTGAAGTTTTGGCCGCCATGAGGGTCATCAGGATGTACGCGTGGGAAAAACCGTTCGGTGCCGTGATCACGAAACTTAGGAGGTACGAATTTACCTTCTACGCAAAGGTTAATGATATGTTTGTAGCTGTCACAGAAAAGACCAGGTGCCCATATATTGTTGATTTTTTTTACACATTATGGGTACGCGTGTTCAACACGTGAAACATACTACAGTACATAGTGATTGGACTACCACGCGGTGGAGTCATCCAATCGGTACCAGCCGTCCTCAGCACATGACGCTTATAACAAGTACATGAAACCACGTAACGGCTCCCAATCTTGTTGGCTGGGTAGCGACTATATGAAGCGGACCAAATATAGACTCCAAGCTAAGTTCGACTCTGTATATGGTAGAATGGCTTAACTAACATATGAAAAATATATAACTGTGGAAACACTAACAAACGTAGACACACCGAAAATTGTTTCCCTCGTCTTAGGGACATAGATATTCTGCCATATTTAACCTCCTTGATCACACCTACGTTTCTGCTCGCAGACGTGAAGTGAGCACAATCATGAAAGGCGCCGTGTGCCAGGGGCTCAACAATGGGTTATCCTATGCCGCGGTTCGTGTGGTTGTCTTCCTCACGTTCGCTACGTACGCACTTCTGGGAAACCCTATCACTGCCTCCAAGCTCTTTGTTGCCATTGGCTTGTATAACCAGCTTCAGTTTACGGTTGCCAAGATATTTCCGCTTGCGGTTCAGCATTGGTTCGAGAGCCAAGTGTCCATCAAGAGAATACAGGTAAGAGAAAACCAATAAACCTGTAACTTAAAAAGTGTAAGACAACAATTGCGAGCGAATACAGCATATTTCATTCCATCCCCCTTGCTTCCCAAGAAAAAAGACTCTTCCATATAATTTTGCAGAAATGGAATACCCAAATATGGACTATTCTAACATCACTCCTACTCTAAACTAGAATTTCCCAAATTTGACGCTCCATACAATAACGGACTGAATAAAAAAATACTAAATTGTTAACTAAACTGCTATGTTTACGCTTAGATTAAAAAAAGGGATCGGAATTGCATATTACTTCATTCGTATGATATTACGTATTTTAGGGAAATTGACATTTGCATTTACAAATTACTACATTGTATTTACAATCATTATATGCTTGTCATGGTACTATATTCAAAGGTAGAAAACTAGAGCTCTACCTATCAGACTTTGCGAGTGCATCACAAAGCAAAAGTGCCCTCACATAGCCCTCCTCAATCATAACTAACAGGGTAGTATTGCAAAGGGAAATGGATAATATTTCCGATAACATGTACTAGCAACCGAAGTATTTATGTATATTAGACTTTTCCTTTTCACAACTAGTAGTCTCATCTGACTCAGATCTTCTGACTGGAGTGTTGTTTTTCGCTGTTATATGTAGCCGTTGTAGGTGGCGCTTTTGCGGAGAGAAGAAAATACCAATCGTGGCTAAGCTTGTGCCCCCCCCTCGTCCCGGTTCATTGACGTTTGCTGTGTTCAGGTTATTAGACTGACTGTCTGCCGTGGTACATTTTCAGGAGTTTTTGATGCTGGATGAAATACAGCCTGCCCTTGTCCGGGATTGTGACAACACGGCATCTGATTCCTGTCAATCTTCAAAGCAAACAATATGCAGTATAACGGCAGAAGGCATTTCAGCTAGCTGGGATCAGGTACTCTTATGATCTATTGCACTTGTCAATTCATCAATGTACATGTTCACTTAAATATTTCATTTTTTCGTTTTGTTTTGTAATTATACAGGAGACAGAAAAAGTTAACCTGAAGAATGTAAACTTCAGTGTGCAGTCCGGTCAGCTGCTAGCGGTCATTGGGCCCGTGGGTTCAGGAAAGGTGAGTTTTTTCCTTGTCAGTATCTTCCCAAAGAACGACATATCACTGATGTATCTAACTGCACCACGGTGAAGAGAATAAATGAGAATAAATCAGTTGAAGGTGAGCACATGTTACCTTCGCTAAGAAGGTTATGTTTCCGGTGCATGCCGTGGGGTGGGTGTTAGTTTATTTAGAATGGTTGAGTCCCCCCCTCACTGATGGAACAGTCGACGCATGCGGACTGAGGCTTGGGGGGCACTCCGGTACGATACCATCTGAGTGAATACACATGGTCACCAAGTGCTCTACATCTGTGTGGAAAGGCGTGAGTTATTCCCTAGTATAAGAGGGATCGGAGTCCAGTTAACAAATGGTAGCAGAGGGTGGTTCCAGTAGTGAAGTTCGGACTGTCATACTGGACCCCTAGTACCGTGTACGTGGTTCTGTCGACGATTCTGTGTGCAGTGTTTTTGGCGCGGATTTGACCAAAAATGGCGACGTGCGAGGGAGGCGCGCGGACAAAAATTCCACAGCTTGATCTTGCAAACAAAAGCTACGAACAGTTCAGATTTGAGTTACTTCTGTGGAACAAAATTACGAATATCCCGAAGAAGAAACGAGGTATTGAAATCCTGCTGAGTCTACCGGAGGGATCAAAAGATGAGCACAAGACGAGGGAATTCTTAGGTTCAAAACTCACGGAGGAGGAACTTGCCGCTGAGAATTCATTCCAAAATGTACTTGACAAAATGGACGAGCATCTGCGAAGAGACAACACCGGCCGACTGTGGGAGGCATTCGTTGCCTTCGACAAGTACAGCCGTGGTCCGACAACGACTATCAGTGAGTACATCTCCACATTTGACATATTATATAACAAACTGAACAGAGCCGGTGATGTGACCTTGCCTGAGTCCGTCCTGGGTCTACTACTTGTCCGCCGAGCCAACCTTACTCAAGAAGAGGCCAAGCTCGTAATGACTGGAGTAGATTATTCCAAGGAAGAAGTTAGTCTCTTCATGGCAAATATACAAAAGTAACTGTCTCCTCTGTCAGCACTGGAACACCAGTGCTGAAGTGGTCATCAGCACTGGAAGTCCAGTGCTGAGCCGGCGTCAGCACTGGAAATCCAGTGCTGAGGCAGCTTCAGCACTCGAAGCCCTCCTGTCAGCACTGGAAACCGAGTGCTGAGACTACAATCAGCACTGGATTTCCAGTGCTGAGGACATTTCAGCTCTGGAAATCCAGTGCTGACAAATATTCTGCACTGGAAACCGAGTATAAAATGTATAAAGTTGGTGAAAAGAACTTACATTCTGTAGCAAAATATAAATGGACAACTGTATTATACAATGTTTTTTAAATGATGCTTCTTTGCCGCACAAGCAGAAAGTGTCGTCCACCTGTATTAACCTATTCTTTGTAAAAAAACAAGCGATCTCTTTACCACACAGATAGACCAACTGTTAGTTGTCTAACTCTGACTACCTATTGTTTTTTAAATGATGCTACTTTGCCGCAAAAGCAGAATGTGTCGTCCACCTGTAACTACCTATTCTTTGTAAAAAAAAACAAGCGATCTCTTTACCACACAGATAGACCAACTGTTAGTTGTCTACCTCTGACTAAAAAGACACTACTTTGCCACAAGTATAGAATATGTGATTTGTTGATTTAAAATTTTCGTATCAATTGACCAAAAGAAAAGAAACTTGAGTGCCATTAACTGTATACACAATTAACAATATCACAAGTGTCTACTCTAGTCTAGAACTGGTAAAAGCTAGTGCCACGCAAGATCTGCTTGGAGATTAAATAACATGCACAGATATTACCTAAGTCTAAAGGAAATAACTCAGACAGCCGTACGGACGCATGCTACTAGTACACGAATATTACGTTCAGCACTGGAACGTTCCAGTGCTTTATAAACGTCAGCACTGGAAGCCCAGAGCTGAAGTTTTTACAGCACTGGTCTTCCAGTGCTGAAAAGTTCCCGAGCACTGGTAAATCCAGTGCTGAACCCGTTACTTTTGTATATCAGCACTCGGTTCCAGTGCTGACGGCGGTTTCAGCAATGGGTAACCAGTGCTGAATGACCTCTGCCGCGAGTTCAGCACTGGTACCCGAGTGCTGACGGCAGTTCAGCACTGGAAAACCAGTGCTCGGAGAAGTTCAGTACTGGAAATCCAGTGCTCGCATTGGGTTCAGCACTGGAATTCCAGTGCTGAGGGAGCTTCAGCACTCGAACAAGGCCGTTCAGCACTGGAAAACCAGTGCTGACGTTTCTTCAGCACTGGAAAACCAGTGCTGAGGCCGATTCGACCCATTGATTCAGCACTGGAACACCAGTGCGGAACCCGTTACTTTTGTATACTTGCCTCTTCATGCAAGCAAAAAGCAGCTTAAGAAAGTTCAGTGACGAATTGGTATCGTCACGTTCGTCTTATTCGGGCGGCATTCAGCAGGAGATTGCTCATGAAACAGAAGCGGAAGTCTATCAGACATCCCGTGGGGGCGGTGCTAAATGGTCCCGAGGTTCAGAACGCGGGTACAGTGGACAGACAGGCACTGCTAGAAATCGCAACGGGCACTTCCAAGATGGCGGCGCCCATGCGTTCAGGTCAGGGAACTCGGTAGCGGGAGCATGGTTTTGTCCCATATATGCAAATGAGCAGCATGCATACATTCACATGCTAATAAGTACGTGTAATTTAACATAAGCACTTTTTGTACATTTTGGTTCACACTGTACACTCCAGTACAGTTCTGTACACTCTTGTTCACTCTGCACTCTCTAGCTTCACTCTAGCACACTCTTATACACTATGGTACACTCTTATACACTCTAGTTCACTCTGTCACTTTGGTTCACTCTGTACTCTGCTTCCCTCTATTCACTCTAGCGCACTCTCATACACTCTGGTACACTCTAGTTCACTCTGTACACTTTGGTTCACTCTGTACTCTGCTTCCCTCTATTCACTCTAGCGCACTCTTATACACTCTTATACACTCTGGTACACTCTTATACACTCTAGTTCACTCTGTACACTTTGGTTCACTCTGTACTCTCTAGCTTCACTCTAGCGCACTCTTATACTCTGGTACACTCTTATACACTCTAGTTCACTCTGTACACTTTGGTTCACTCTGTACTCTCTAGCTTCACTCTAGCGCACTCTTATACACTCTGGTACACTCTTATACACTCTAGTTCACTCTGTACACTTTGGTTCACTCTGTACTCTGCTTTCCTCTATTCACTCTAGCGCACTCTCATACACTCTTATACACTCTGGTACACTCTAGTTCACTCTGTACACTTTGGTTCACTCTGTACTCTGCTTCCCTCTATTCACTCTAGCGCACCCTTATACACTCTTATACACTCTGGTACACTCTTATACACTCTAGTTCACTCTGTACACTTTGGTTCACTCTGTACTCTCTAGCTTCACTCTAGCGCACTCTTATACACTATGGTACACTCTTATACACTCTAGTTCACTCTGTACACTTTGGTTCACTCTGTACTCTCTAGCTTCACTCTAGCGCACTCTTATACACTCTGGTACACTCTTATACACTCTAGTTCACTCTGTACACTTTGGTTCACTCTGTACTCTGCTTCCCTCTATTCACTCTAGCGCACTCTTATACACTCTTATACACTCTGGTACACTCTAGTTCACTCTGTACACTTTGGTTCACTCTGTACTCTGCTTCCCTCTATTCACTCTAGCGCACTCTCATACACTCTTATACACTCTGGTACACTCTAGTTCACTCTGTACACTTTGGTTCACTCTGTACTCTGCTTCCCTCTATTCACTCTAGCGCACTCTCATACACTCTTATACACTCTGGTACACTCTAGTTCACTCTGTACACTTTGGTTCACTCTGTACTCTGCTTCCCTCTATTCACTCTAGCGCACTCTTATACACTCTGGTACACTCTTATACACTCTAGTTCACTCTGTACACTTTGGTTCACTCTGTACTCTCTAGCTTCACTCTAGAGCACTCTTATACACTCTGGTACACTCTTATACACTCTAGTTCACTCTGTACACTTTGGTTCACTCTGTACTCTCTAGCTTCACTCTAGCGCACTCTTATACACTCTGGTACACTCTTATACACTCTAGTTCACTCTGTACGCTTTGGTTCACTCTGTACTCTGCTTCCCTCTATTCACTCTAGCGCACTCTTATACACTCTTATACACTCTGGTACACTCTAGTTCACTCTGTACACTTTGGTTCACTCTGTACTCTGCTTCCCTCTATTCACTCTAGCGCACTCTTATACACTCTTATACACTCTGGTACACTCTTATACACTCTAGTTCACTCTGTACACTTTGGTTCACTCTGTACTCTCTAGCTTCACTCTAGCGCACTCTTATACACTCTGGTACACTCTTATACACTCTAGTTCACTCTGTACACTTTGGTTCACTCTGTACTCTCTAGCTTCACTCTAGCGCACTCTCATACACTCTGGTACACTCTTATACACTCTAGTTCACTCTGTACACTTTGGTTCACTCTGTACTCTCCAGCTTCACTCTAGCGCACTCTCATACACTCTGGTACACTCTTATACACTCTAGTTCACTCTGTACACTTTGGTTCACTCTGTACTCTGCTTCCCTCTATTCACTCTAGCGCACTCTTATACACTCTTATACACTCTTATACACTCTTATACACTCTGGTACACTCTTAGTTCACTCTGTACTCTTTGGTTCACTCTGTACTCTGCTTCCCTCTATTCACTCTAGCGCACTCTTATACACTCTTATACACTCTGGTACACTCTAGTTCACTCTGTTACTAACTCTTTGGTTCACTCTGGTTCACTCTTATACACTCCGGTACACTCTTATACACTCTAGTTCACTCTGTACACTTTGGTTCACTCTGTACTCTCCAGCTTCACTCTAGCGCACTCTTATACACTCTGGTACACTCTTATACACTCTAGTTCATTCTGAACACTTTGGTTCACTCTGTACTCTCTAGCTTCACTCTAGCGCACTCTTATACACTCTTATACACTCTAGTTCACTCTGTACACTTTGGTTCACTCTGTACTCTCTAGCTTCACTCTAGCGCACTCTTATACACTCTGGTACAGAGTGAACTAGAGTGTATAAGAGTGTACCAGAGTGTACAAGAGTGCGCTAGAGTGAAGCTAGAGAGTACAGAGTGAACCAAAGTGTACAGAGTGAACTAGAGTGTATAAGAGTGTACCAGAGTGTATAAGAGTGTATAAGAGTGCGCTAGAGTGAATAGAGGGAAGCAGAGTACAGAGTGAACCAAAGTGTACAGAGTGAATTAGAGTGTACCAGAGTGTATAAGAGTGTATAAGAGTGCGCTAGAGTGAATAGAGGGAAGCAGAGTACAGAGTGAACCAAAGTGTACAGAGTGAACTAGAGTGTATAAGAGTGTACCAGAGTGTATAAGAGTGCGCTAGAGTGAAGCTAGAGAGTACAGAGTGAACCAAAGTGTACAGAGTGAACTAGAGTGTATAAGAGTGTACCAGAGTGTATAAGAGTGCGCTAGAGTGAAGCTAGAGAGTACAGAGTGAACCAAAGTGTACAGAGTGAACTAGAGTGTATAAGAGTGTACCAGAGTGTATAAGAGTGCGCTAGAGTGAATAGAGGGAAGCAGAGTACAGAGTGAACCAAAGTGTACAGAGTGAACTAGAGTGTACCAGAGTGTATAAGAGTGCGCTAGAGTGAATAGAGGGAAGCAGAGTACAGAGTGAACCAAAGTGTACAGAGTGAACTAGAGTGTATAAGAGTGTATCAGAGTGTATAAGAGTGCGCTAGAGTGAAGCTAGAGAGTACAGAGTGAACCAAAGTGTACAGAGTGAACTAGAGTGTACCAGAGTGTATTAAGAGTGTATGAGAGTGCGCTAGAGTGAATAGAGGGAAGCAGAGTACAGAGTGAACCAAAGTGTACAGAGTGAACTAGAGTGTACCAGAGTGTATAAGAGTGTATAAGAGTGCGCTGGAGTGAATAGGGGGAAGCAGAGTACAGAGTGAACCAAAGTGTACAGAGTGAACTAGAGTGTACCAGAGTGTATAAGAGTGTATAAGAGTGCGCTAGAGTGAATAGAGGGAAGCAGAGTACAGGGTGAACCAAAGTGTACAGAGTGAACTAGAGTGTATAAGAGTGTACCAGAGTGTATAAGAGTGCGCTAGAGTGAATAGAGGGAAGCAGAGTACAGAGTGAACCAAAGTGTACAGAGTGAACTAGAGTGTATAAGAGTGTACCATTAAGTGTATAAGAGTGCGCTAGAGTGAAGCTAGAGAGTACAGAGTGAACCAAAGTGTACAGAGTGAACTAGAGTGTACCAGAGTGTATAAGAGTGTATGAGAGTGCGCTAGAGTGAATAGAGGGAAGCAGAGTACAGAGTGAACCAAAGTGTACAGAGTGAACTAGAGTGTATAAGAGTGTACCAGAGTGTATAAGAGTGCGCTAGAGTGAATAGAGGGAAGCAGAGTACACTCTATTGAGTGAACCAAAGTGTACAGAGTGAACTAGAGTGTACCAGAGTGTATAAGAGTGTATAAGAGTGCGCTAGAGTGAATAGAGGGAAGCAGAGTACAGAGTGAACCAAAGTGTACAGAGTGAACTAGAGTGTATAAGAGTGTACCAGAGTGTATAAGAGTGCGCTAGAGTGAAGCTAGAGAGTACAGAGTGAACCAAAGTGTACAGAGTGAACTAGAGTGTACCAGAGTGTATGAGAGTGCACTAGAGTGAATAGAGGGAAGCAGAGTACAGAGTGAACCAAAGTGTACAGAGTGAACTAGAGTGTACCAGAGTGTATAAGAGTGCGCTAGAGTGAATAGAGGGAAGCAGAGTACAGAGTGAACCAAAGTGTACAGAGTGAACTAGAGTGTACCAGAGTGTATAATAGTGTATAAGAGTGCGCTAGAGTGAATAGAGGGAAGCAGAGTACAGAGTGAACCAAAGTGTACAGAGTGAACTAGAGTGTATAAGAGTGTACCAGAGTGTATAAGAGTGCGCTAGAGTGAAGCTAGAGAGTACAGGGTGAACCAAAGTGTACAGAGTGAACTAGAGTGTATAAGAGTGTACCAGAGTGTATAAGAGTGCGCTAGAGTGAATAGAGGGAAGCAGAGTACAGAGTGAACCAAAGTGTACAGAGTGAACTAGAGTGTATAAGAGTGTACCATAGTGTATAAGAGTGCGCTAGAGTGAAGCTAGAGAGTACAGAGTGAACCAAAGTGTACAGAGTGAACTAGAGTGTATAAGAGTGTACCAGAGTGTATAAGAGTGCGCTAGAGTGAAGCTGGAGAGTACAGAGTGAACAAGAGTGTACAGAACTGTACTGGAGTGTACAGTGTGAACCAAAATGTACAAAAAGTGCTTATGTTAAATTACACGTACTTATTAGCATGTGAATGTATGCATGCTGCTCATTTGCATATATGGGACAAAACCATGCTCCCGCTACCGGGAACTCCCACGATGATGGCCCCCATACATACAGATCAGGACACTTCCAAGATGGCGGCCCCCAGGCGTATAGAACGGGTCAGAAGTCTGATTATGCTGGTGAAAAGCTGAATCCAACAGATCGTAACGGCGATTTCCTGCGTTGTCACTGTTGCGGCTCTTTCCGGCACCTGGTTCGGAAATGTCCAGATGCTACGTCAAAGGAGGCCTACACAACAGAGGCTGAAGATAAAAAGTTTACGGTGATGTTTGCCCATGGTGCTTCCGAGTGCATGATGTCGGAAGGGTCAGAAGAGGATTTGTTATGTGCTGTCCTCGACTCGGCATGTTCCTCCACTGTATGCGGTCGTGAGTGGTTGGATAAGTACTTATCGGTGTTGGATAAGAAGGCACGGGTGAATGTCACACGAGACACCAGTTCCCATGTGTTCAAGTTTGGAGGGGACGAGACATTACCTTCTTTGGGAAGATACCGAATCCCTGCTAACATAGCTGACAGACAGGTGCTGATATCAACCGATGTTGTAAACCGGGACATTCCATTACTGCTGTCTTTAGATGCCATGAAGAAGGCCGGTGTGGTACTGCACACGCAGGAGGACAGGGCCACAATATTTGGTAAGAATGTCGACCTCAAGTTGACGGCAACTGGACACTACTGTGTTCCCTTGGTGGATAAGCCACACAGGGTCAATGAGGTGTTCACGGTGACCCAGGGAACTGATACGAGCAAGTGCCATACAGGGGATAGTGCTCCGTCAGCAGCAGCACTGCCACATAAAGAGCTAGCTGCTCTCCAAGTCACGTATGCAGCACAGATTGCAAGTCTTAAGACTGATCTCCAGACTGCCCAAGTTAACATTGCTGATCTCAGGGAGAAAAATGCCACACTGACCAAAGCCAATCAAGAACTCAAATCTCTAGGTGAGCAGACAGAGGATGACGTTTCACAGTTGCAATTGTTGACTGATCAGTTGCGATATGAGAACAGCTCCATGAGAGAAGTGATAGCTACGGAAAAAGACAAAACTCAAACGTTACAGATGGATCTAAACAGTGTCATTCTCCAGACTGACAGCCTGACAAAGAAGTACCAGGACGCGGTTGGTCGCCTTGAAAAACTGGAAAGCCGTCAGGAAAAACAGGCGATGGTAGTACAGCCTGTCATAGTAGAAACTGAAAGCCTTGAAGGCCAAATCAGTCATGAAGTCAACATAGAAGACAGCAACGAAAACGCTAACGCAGTAGCACAAGTCAGTGAAAACAGCGAAGAAGACAAGGAAGAAGTGACTGTGTTATATGTATCCGTGTTATATGTGAACATCTTGGAACCGTCATGAACTGGTCGTTGTAAACAGTCATGTGGACATCTCTATCTGCTTACGGTATATGGACCGATCAATGATTAGCGAGTTTACAAGAAATGTGTAGAAGAGTGCTTGGTTAAGATGAAAAAAATACACATATGGTCAGAGAGATTATATTACCATCAGGACACTCAAAGTCAGACGGACTTTCCAAGAAGAACAAAAAGAAAAAAGGGGAAGTATTGGTAAGAAGAATGTATTGCTTTACTCTTGTGGTGATGAGACAAGACAGTATACATGTGTATTGTAATACTCCTGTTGTGATGAGACAAGACAGCATATTGTAGTACTCTTGTGATGAGACCAGACAGCATATTGTATTACTCTTGTGATGAGACAAGTATTTTGTATGACACTTTTGAAGAGCATTTTGTATTGCAAGTATATCGTAATACACTGAAAAGAGTATTGTTACTAGCACACAGTTGTGATGAGAAGAAGGTATTGGTTGAGAAAGTCTGATTAGAAATATGTTGGAGAAGTATATTGTAATA
Source organism: Branchiostoma floridae x Branchiostoma belcheri (assembly GCA_019207045.1). NCBI lineage: Eukaryota > Metazoa > Chordata > Leptocardii > Amphioxiformes > Branchiostomatidae > Branchiostoma > Branchiostoma floridae x Branchiostoma belcheri. Next base: position 21,542,304 of record CM033026.1, on the reverse strand, counting down.
CACTGAGAAGAGTGTTGTTACCAGCACACAGTTGTGATGAGAAGAGGGTATTGGTTGTTTTGTACTAGTATGTAGAAGAAACAGTTTACACTGATATGTTGAAAAAGTCTGATATGTTCATCTACCTTCCTAGTTTATTTAGTCTCTTTAGAACTTAGTAAGTATTAATTCCAAAAATACTTTTTGTGTAGTATAAAATTATGTCACCTTTATAGTTTTCTAGTTTTAGACTGCTATAGACTGTTAACAGATTTCTTTGCTTAAACTTATATAACGTTTATGTAGAGTAGCCAAAAAAGAGAACAAAAAAGGGGGAATGTTAGTTTATTTAGAATGGTTGAGTCCCCCCCTCACTGATGGAACAGTCGACGCATGCGGACTGAGGCTTGGGGGGCACTCCGGTACGATACCATCTGAGTGAATACACATGGTCACCAAGTGCTCTACATCTGTGTGGAAAGGCGTGAGTTATTCCCTAGTATAAGAGGGATCGGAGTCCAGTTAACAGTGGGTTCTTCTATTGTATTGCTAGCTGGCAGAACATGTACAGTTTATATATATTCGGACCTGGCTCTTTTGGCGACGCCTCATGGGGGCGAGCCTAACAGTTTAGTGTGCGTCCGTTTGTCAAGAATTCCCAGAATTGTACAGGCATGTATGGAATTTACATTCCGCGCGTGCGTAGTTGCATCTGCTGGACTGAACCATTACCTCCATGGGTAGACTTTTCTGTTGCAGGGCTCACACTCATTATGTGTGCACGGTGGTGTAAGTACTCGCAGCAATTTTTGACCAACCGTCGTGTAAAACTGAGAAATGGTGTTCAGGAACAGGATGCGACCCACAATGTTGAAAAGAAATGACGTGTTTGGTGGAGACAGGGAGGTGGACAGAGTTCTATTGTATTTAGAGTCCCAAGAATCGGGACAGGCATTCCAAGACGTCTGGAATTAGACAGTTCCCAGACAGGATAACAAGAGGTCAGAGTTGCTAGATAGCCCATCCATCAAGTACCTAGTTAGGACCTTGTTAGCACTTGGCAGGCTGTAAACAGAGCCAGAGGAAAGGCGAATACTAAAACATACCAACAATATACAAACCATAACTCCGTCGCCATTGGGATGCTTTTTCATTGCAACAATGTTTTGTAACTGCAGTGGGTCATTGCTGAAAACTTATGGACTTATGGCTGGTGGATCGAATTTGATGTATTTCGTATGTCGGTACCTCAGGTGATTGACACAGAGAAATGCCGTTTATGCAAATTATGGCACTCTTTCTTCTCTAATTCATTTACTGAACGTGCTTGTCTATAATATCGATTAAGGTCAGACATTTACGGCACTGGAAAACTCTCTAAAGATTCAGACGTTTCCTGCTGCATCCAGTACCTTTGCGACCGATAATGACCGATAATGACCACTAAGGAACATATTTCCTTTCCTTTCTAAAGTCTTCCTTGCTGAGTGCCATACTCGGGGAGCTCCCGCCGGTGTCCGGGCGGATGTCTGTCCGCGGGCGGGTTGCGTACACGTCCCAGCAGCCCTGGGTCTTCTCCGGCACCGTCAGACAGAACATTCTCTTCGGAGCAACCTGGGATGCAGACAGATACAAGGACGTGCTGAATGTTACCGCACTTAGTAAGGTAATTATGGGTTAGTGCGTCGCAAGGAAAAACTACACGAAAGACTTATTCGAGACTCTCCTTTAACTAAAATGATCGTATGCTTTTATGTACATCCGAACCCGGAAAGGTTTATTTCTACCTGTGTTGCCAATTCTACAAGAGCACAATGCTATGGTACGTAAACGTTTCGTGAATTAGTATTTTTCTGGTAGCATGGATCATCCTATAACTTCTTAGCTCCCACAAAATTTCCGATAGCACTTTCACAATGCACATTTCCTTACCCCCAACAGTGTATCCCTGTGTAATTGTTCGTCTGCTTAAGGGTACTAGCGTTAGCGAATAAACTATGATTTTATGTATTTTTCTGTCTGTCTCCCCGTTGTTTAACTAGGACATTGAGTCGTTTCCACACGGAGACCGGACGTTAGTAGGGGACCGAGGGATCACCTTGAGCGGTGGGCAGAAGGCCAGGATTGGTCTGGCAAGGTACGTTAGGACGGTTTTCATCTCTTATATCCATGTACGACTCTGTGTGTCCTTGTATGTTCGTGTGTGCATCTCTTTCTCTCTCTCTTTCTCTCTCTTTCTCTCTCTCTCTCTTTTTCTCTCTCTCTCTCTCTCTTTCTCTCTCTCTCTCTCTCTCTGTGAGTATGTAGTGTTTCCAACCCCACTCACTGTTCTGCGCTAAACAGTATTAGAGTGGGTCTTTGGACTTCCCTAACTGATGGTGCCTATCTTTTCTTCAGAGCCCTTTACCGAGACGCAGACATATATCTCCTTGATGACCCACTAAGTGCTGTGGACGCAAAGGTGGGAAGACACATCTTTGATAGGTAAGCCTTGATCTTGAGTTTATTTCTAATTATATCGTTTTTTGCTCATCTTATTCGTGTATGCTATAATTTAGGCGCAAAAGCGTAAAGTTAAGCTAAGGATGTAAGACCAACTGCTAGCCAGTCGCTTGCAAAACTGAAGACTCTGGCAGAATTCTAGACTTCTTTCCGACATGCTTCTGGAAGAAGACTCAGACTCTTTGCATGTCAATAACGAAATCAGAGTATTGCTCTGCGGTTTTTCAGGTGCATTCTTGGGGCCCTGAAGTCCAGAATATGCGTCCTGGTGACGCACCAGCTGCAGTATCTACAGCAGGCAGATCAGATACTCGTGCTAAAAAAAGTGAGTAGAAACTCTCCGCAGGACATCCTAAATAAAGGGCATTTAAGAAAACGATAAACTGAAAAAGATCTTCATATCAAATGCAAAATCAATCATCCCCAAGCTATACATACTTCAGAGATACAGATGGTTTTTGAGAAGGCATGTTATCAAAATGGCCATTATGATTGGATAGAGGTCAACTACTATCAAACTTGTACAATGGGAGGTTCACTCTAATGCGCACTTCCATAGGGACAGCAGGCTGCCATCGGCACATATTCAGAGCTGCTTCAGTCTGGCCTGGACTTTGCCGAGCTGCTCAAAAGAAAGGAGGACGAAGAAAGTTCTTGTGGAAAAGACGATTTTGTGGAGAAGAGAAGAGAGTCATTGAAACGGTCTTTACGTCGAAGAAGAAGAACATCTTCCGTTGCCGTGACTGGGTCAGGACCTACCCGGGAACATGAGGTAATTTGGCTGATTTTATGAAATGTATTGATCAAAACAGTGAGGAAATCAAATGCACTGCAAAAAAAGGGTGTTTGCTGCCACGTGACTATGACGTCATCAAGTGTCCGCCATGTTTGTGGTTAAAGATGTTGGCATAGTCAATATGCAAAAAATGGTTAGAAATGATTTTCCTTGACCTTTATCTGTGTTTTTCTGAAAACATATGAATCAAACAGTTTGAATAATTCATTTTCCGGCATTTGTTTCTCCCGGAGAGTTAACGTCAACTCTAATACTTGTTCCACCGGGGACTCTAAATCAAGACCTTCTCAAGGGTGTCTTGTACACCGGTATCTGTAAATATGATGTGTGAATACCTCGGTGGTTCACATTCAGATTCAAGGGCCGTCTGGCAGAAATAAGTTACCAGCAATATGGGAGCCGCAGATGTTAATGTCCTCATCTCTTTCCCAGGACGAAGATCACGAGGTAGAGGAGGATAGAGAAAAGGGTCACGTGAGTTGGAGTGTCTACAAAGACTTCGTGACGTCAGGGACAGGAGTGTGGGGGGTCCTGCTGGCAATACTCCTCAACATTGCTTACCAGGTGATCTACAGGTTTGCGAATGTCAACTTGCATTCTATATTTAGCAATCATTCAAAAGGTATACATATATTGGAATTGTCTTGTGACATAAATGAGCTAAATTGTGTTTTACTCTTTCAGAGTTTGTATATGCTGACAGATTGGTGGTTTACCTACTGGTAAGTGTGTGCATCATTAAAGGCTGTGTAATAAAAGGCAAGAACCACATATGACTATCAAGAGCATCGCATTACTATCCCTACGTGTAAAAAGTTACTTCAACAGTAGTGCTAGATTGCAAAGTGATCGCCATATTCACTGGGATGCCATCATCAGTCATAAATATAGTACCTAACAAAATCCTGAGTCTAAAGAATGGTTTTATGGTATGATGTATTTCGAGCAAACATGGACATATGTAAATTGCATAATATCACCATACTGTTGGATGTAATCAGAAAATATTGTATTTTGGTTTCATACAAAATTTCAGTTTCTAAAGTATCTTTATTTTTGTCAGTGTCACACCATACATGGATTAGTTCTAAAAGAAGTCTACTTCATATGGCATACATACATGATGTAATATAACGTACAGTTGGTCCTTTTTAATCTTTGCAATACCCAGGGCAAATCAGTACTTGAAGGAGGGTCGAAATGTGTCTACCTCATCCTCAGATATCAATCTAACAGTGAATGGAACTATAACGCAAGCTAACGCCAGTGCTGCAGTTTTGGACATTACGTACTACGTCACTGTGAGTGCTGCTTTGACGGCGACTGTCTTGGTTCTGAGCATCTTACGGGCGGTCTTCTTGTTCTACATGTGTCTCTCGTCTTCACGGAGCCTACATAATCAGATGTTTGCCGCCATCATCAGGGTCCCGATCTTGTTCTTTGACACGAACCCCGTCGGTAAGTGTCTGATGTTCGAGTCATGTTTTATCTACTCTCCCAGCACATTTCCAGTTAGATCTTGAAAGCACAAACTGTGATGGGGCATGAGTGGTTATGCCCAGTGCATGTTGGTCTACGTTTTTAATGGATGCTTTTTCTTTCAACATGGCAGCCGTTTTGCCTCGGTAAAAATATTAATGTCCATTGCGATATGGTATCCAGTAACCATTGGTTCAAAACCTGCCAGTTTTTATAAGTTTTGGTCAAGGTCCTACCAACACACAAAATCTAAGAAAGTTTTATTTTTTTCTATTTGATATTTCCATTTTTTTCTTTTAATTTTTCTTTGCTTTTACTGACATTATACATCAGCTTTGAATTGTTCCAACATGCGTATCGTGAGGGTGATTGTGTCATTAGTCTTTTATTGGATTACAGACCTTATAATTAATCAACCAGAATTTGGGGTTGTACTTCCACCAATGTTTATAACATATGATACAGGTAAAAAAAGTCCGTATCTTGTTACTTAATAGAACCACCTGCTCCTTCCAGGGCGCATCTTAAACAGATTTTCCAAAGATGTTGGGTTGTTGGACCACCTGTTGCCCTTAAACGTTGCCGAAGTAATTCAGGTATGTAAAAAAAATCATGCCTTCCCCTCAAAGGATCAATAGTAATACCGTACATCCACCGGCAAGATACAATATCAAGCTTTCAAAACTCTACTGACTTCAAAATTGGACAGTATCTTGATTAGATTAAAAATGGACAGTGTCTTGAAAGTATGAAAATCTTTTGATCTCTTCACTTCTGAGTGTTGAACTGAATTCTGTATTCTTCGTCGTCGTGATTTGTCTGTCAGTGATCAAACTCCAACCTTCAAAGTTCCAATCGTTCCACCAAACCTACCACATTGAAACAATGGTGTTATCAAGGCCTTCCTGAGAATGTCTCGAAAACCTGGATACCTGATTACTGACGCTGTAATAATAGATCTATGAAACTTCAGCATCTTCCCTAACATGGTGATATTGGCGTATCCGTTGGCATAATGAGAGCTGATTTTAACTACTCGTTACGATTTCCAGTTCTTGATGATGACTGTTGGCGTGTTTCTATTGGCGGGGATCGTGAACCCCTGGGTTTTCATCCCGAGCATCCCCATCATGGTCACGTGTCTCGTCGTCATCAGGTATTACCTGGCGACGTCACGTGACATCAAGCGTTTAGAAGGCACCAGTGAGTTTTTTTTTTAATTACGCCCTGCAAGGGTCTTATCGGGATACAATATAAACCTCTTACCCCCAATATTGTGTTGGCTCGTAGGTTTGTTAGTTTATTACCTCCATTCCCCTTTGGTCCTCTTATCACTGACAGAAGTGTTAATCATAATCAATACAAATTGACCTCCACAATATACCTCATACAAGGTGGCTGTTGTCTAACTTTTTACTGTATTTGTACACTCAGCCCGCAGCCCAGTGTTCTCCCACTTGTCGGCCACTCTGCAGGGTCTGTGGACCGTCCGGGCCTGCAATGCGCAGCACATCTGCCAGGAGGCGTTCAGCGCGCACCTGGACCTGCAGTCGGAAGCCGTGTTCCTGTTTCTCGCCATCAACAGGTGGCTGGCGCTGCGGCTGGACGTGCTGGTCGCGCTGTTCGTGGTGGTGGTGGCCTTCATCAGCGTGTTTGCTGCTGAGAGTAAGCACATATCCAGTATTCCTACCTGTCATACAGTCAGGACGTCAGCAACATGAGTTGATGAGAAAGAAATCCGTTATCAATATATTGCCCACTTTTAGAAATGATAGGAAGGGTTTCGGTTCTTACCATGCATAACATAATAGTTGGGCCATCATCATTATTGTCATCACAAAAATTCTAAAATCATAAGTCTTTTTTTCAGGTCTCGACGGAGGCCTTGTTGGTCTGTCCTTGTCCTATGCAATATACCTGACCAACGGGTTCCAGTATGCGGTACGGCTGGCGGCAGAGGTGGAGACATTGGTAAGCATGTCATAAAACACAAAATTCTGTCATATTGAGAGAATCTTGCTGCACAAAAAGTCCATTTAATGAATCTTGTTTCCTACTTTCAAAACGTTTAATCCAACAAAATGCCGAGAAGGTGCCGATTTCTGATTATCTCATCTTTCTAACATTTCAACAGTAAGAAAACGTGCATCCCAAAACCTGCTCACCGGTATATGTGTTCAATCGTTCTATGATACTAACATTACAAAAATGTTGGTCTTTGGTCTCTTCACTTCTACAGTTTTAGTCTTCCTATGCCTAACACTGTACAACACCCTTCACTACGTTTACTGTACACTCAGATGACGTCGGCTGAAAGAGTCCTGACCTACGCCCGGATGGAGCCCGAGGCCCCGCTACAAACAGCCGTTACCCCGCCGCCGGGCTGGCCCCAGCATGGCAGCATCCGCCTGGAGGGAGCGTCCTTCGCATACACACCTGGCGGACCGGACGTGCTGACGGGACTCCATGCCACCATCCATGGCGGAGAAAAGGTCAAGTTTCACCATACGTCACCGACAAGACCCTATGCCATTTTAATGCCAACACATTGCTAGCCCGAGGTACTAGTACTTGCGGATGTCAAATCCGCCCCCATTTACTCCTTTCCATTTGGGATTCTGTGGTAACACTCGAAGTCGACGAAAAATGTTGCCACTATGTTAAGCAATGCCACACAATGTTATATGGCCAGGCCTCTTCAGAAACTTTCTACCAAATGATGTTGTCAAAATCACAACTGTGTGTTCAGAACTTCTCATAGCACCCCAAAGAAGTACGATGACGCCCTATCTTCATGTTCTCTTGTTGTCTAGATCGGCATCGTGGGTAGGACGGGTGCAGGTAAGAGCTCGCTTGTGCAGATGTTGTTCCGAATGGCGGAGCCGCGAGGTAACATCACGATCGACGGCATGGACATCGCCGGGCTCGGGCTGCACACTCTGCGGACCAACCTTTCCGTCATCCCGCAGGACCCCGTCCTGTTCTCCGGTACCCTCAGGAAAAATCTCGACCCGTTCGAGCAGTTCTCAGACCAACAACTGTGGCGCGTTCTTGAGGAGGTAAAGGCAATCTTCACTCTCAGATCATTTTTTATCAAAATCTTTTTTGTCTGTTAAAGAAAATACATATCTGTCGCCCTGTATTTACAATTGCCATACTTTGAAACACATTTTCCCGTACTTGTATCGGTATCAACATAACAAGCACGTGACATCCAGGTAATAATATGCCCCCAAAAGCAGTTACTCAATGAACTGGATATGATTTTGGAAACGGTCAGACGTTTTTGATAGCATCCACCATATTTCGTCACTGGCGAACGATAGTGGCTGCTATCTAAAACTGTCGGTCAGACGGCGAAACGATCGGACTTTCCAACGTTTGGCAGGTCTTATAAAGAAGCTTTTTATCGTGATTGGTAATAGGATGGTGTGACTTTATAACACCCCAGGTCTTAGATGGTCAAGCATACAAGAAATATAGATTACATGTCAAAATATCCTGTTTAGCAATGAATACCGAGGTAGAACAAAGCACCTGGCGTGATAACCGTCTGTCACTCCAGGTGCAGTTAAACCAGGTGGTCGCAGACCTACCTGGGAAGCTGGAGACAGAGCTGTTAGAGTCCGGGAGTAACCTCAGTGTGGGACAGCGGCAGCTGATGTGTCTGGCCAGGGCGATGCTTAGGAGAAATAAGATCCTCATCATTGACGAGGCTACAGCGAACGTTGACCCCAGGTAACAACGTCCGGGCGTTCCATGTCCATGCCAGTTTCAATTACCTAAAATCATCTTCAGTTATCTTCATTGAGTTTGCGACAAACCATCAAGGACAAGATGAATGGCCGTATCTTAAATATTTCATGTTATGAGATCTTTGAACTTTTATCTTGTTGGTGATTTTTTGCTGCATCAGACGTGAGTATAATGTTACAGTAGTCGGTTTAATCACAAAAGTCAGCTGGTTTTGGAGCCTGAACGAGGTTTTAAAACTAGCCTGCGCGTACCATCCTATTACTACTGAGGCTTCTTCTGCTTGCTGCCTTTTGTTTCAGGGTAGCGAGTAAAAGGAGCCCCAATAGTAATTGTATGGTACACAGGCCAGTTCCTGACCCTGGAACTGCTTGTTTGAGAAGTATGATATCATAGAAATGACAAAGTTCTTAGTATGCAGAGGGTTTGGGGTGGGGGCTTCCGCCAAGTCCGGCGATATTGATAATCAGCTGCCATGGCCAGCCTTCGCTATGTCTACTGGTTGTTCTATTGGGCCAAAATTTGCTGCATCATTGCGTTTAGATCGTCATCAGTAGCTAACACATTGGTATGCTTCCTGAAAGCTGAACTCGACTATAGTACATGTCTTTATCAGATATGTGCTGGAAATATATTCTCCTACACAGATTAAAACCCGCGTCTCATAACTCCGCTAGGTTCGTGAGTACAGATCTAGAGGAATATCTACTACTCGGCCGGTTCATCTCTGCATAGGAGAATGACTGGACATGGGGCCTGGCAAAACGTTGTGGCGAATCAAACGTCTTCACTTTAATTACCACAGGACCGATCAATTGATCCAGGAGACCATCAGAGTGAAGTTTAGATCTTGCACGGTACTGACCATCGCACACAGACTCCACACTATCATAGACTCCTACAAAATCATGGTGAGTTCGTTTTCTCGCACAATCCTTATTCTACTCTCCAAGCAGAGGTTGGCTCCGGCTGTTTGTAGATATGAAATCAGTGGATATGAAAAAAAAAACCCGGCACAAAATGGACCGCCTGACAGAAACACATAAAACACGTCAAACACAGCCGGAGCCGATCCTCTGCTTGGAAAATACGTCTATAGATACTCAAACTTCAGTGCGTTCTTATAATTAGCTTAATGCCAGGCTTTCCAACACTTGTAGGTGACAATCTTCGTCCACATAGTTATGTAAGAATTGCAGCTTGGGATTGTCCACCTGTAGTGGCGTATGGTCCACTACATGTATACTATAAACGTAACACAGAAAATTTGATCATATCCGCGTAAAGACTTTATCAAATGCTTTGTATTATATATCAAGAGATAGAGAACTGTCCTTTACGGAGTCATTCGCAAATTGATTACCTGAGCTATTTATTTCAGTACGTCGCGAAAAATAAATGTTGCACATAAGCGAGTAAAGATTCTCCATATATAGGCATAGTCGTGTTTCTTTAGTCAAGCAACCACTGGCTATGGCAACATATCATATTACTGGGCTTTTTTTTTACTTACAAACAACGTATTTCTCAAGGTTATTTCAGATGGTCTCATTCAGGAGTTTGATGAGCCATTTTGGCTGCTGAAGAACAGACAGGGCCACCTGAGTCGCCTGTTGAGAGACCTAGGAGAGGCCGAGGCTGGCCAGCTTAGAGCCGAAGCACAGAGGTGCTTCTACAGCCGGCATCCAAATGCGGAGGTCACGGGTTTATGAATAGTTCTGTGTACATTTCTGAATGGTCCTTTTTTTTCATATATAATATTTGCCATCGCGGTAATCTCCCAACACATGGATCAGTTCATATTCATCAATTATAGGTGCATGGTACATACATGATACAAAATCATTTTATTAATAATTAACAGTTTCTTTAAAACAATTAGATACTTATACCATGATTCACACATAGTATGTTGAATAAACGTAGTATTTTGTGTCTTTTGAGTGAAATAGGGTTATCTTTATGACAGGAATATGGGTACTTTGCTAGAGTGAGGTAAACATTTAGATATTCACCAAGTAGAACAAATTGCATATGTCCATATCTAAACCAAAGATTTGTTTTTTAGTTCTATCCCACTATTCTTGCAGCCATTTACACTCGATGAACATGTGAATGTATGTAGTTTTCCTCTTTGTTATATATTTCGCATGTGGGGCTGTAAATATTCCCGGTAGCGTTTACTGTTTTTCATCTATTGAGTAAAAGTTTACAATGGATAATCTTGTAGAATTTTGAAATTGAATTATCTAAGTTTGATTATCTAAGTTTGTGCTTTTCATATTCTACTCCAGACTAAATTGGGGAATTAAGTGTTCCAATGGATTTCGACAGAAGGTATTATAACATGTTTCATAAGACTAACGAAGTACAAGAATCGACTGATAAGTATATCAATTTGAACACTGCAGGAATTAAACCATAACTTATAGTCATTAATGCTACGTAACATTTCCCTGGAAGTTGTTCGCATTCATAAATTCACTCATCCTCATTGCTTCATAAATTACCTTCTATCTTAAAGATTTTTAACAGCCTATCGGATGTAACATTTTCCGAGTTGTCACATACGAGGGTGCTTCAGAAAGTAATGCCATTGGTTTTATAACAGGCTCAATTTTTCATCAAATGAGTTGAAATTTGGCAAAGGTAAAGGCATATGTCCTCTTGATATTGATATATTTCAATTAGTTATTCAGATTTTAATGAGCAACTGAGTTGATTTCAAGATGATCACACCCCTTGCATGTTGTCAGATGATCAGTTCCTCTAGATCTGACCCACTTATAACTACTGTAGGAAACTGACATTTCGTCTGCTTATTAGTGTGTGTCTCTGTAAATGACATGCCAATTTTCATTTTGGAACTCCCAGTGGTTTCTCTTTCACAGCTCTTAGAATTGAGCGAGTTGCTATGGTGCAGGAAGTTTGAATACTAGCCAGATATGTGATTTGTTGATTAAAGGCTTGTGTAGACTGCTTTTTCATTAACTAAAAGATATTAAACCTGACACAATCACTGTTTAAAGATCAAGAAGTTTGTCAATTTTGATTCCTCTCACCTAATTAGAAAGTCGGCTACGGAAACTTTAATCAGTCCGCCCCTGATGCACGACCCTGATGACATTTCTCATTACCTTACTTCACCCCAGGAACTAAAAAAGACAAACTGATTGGAATTCAAAGATGAAAATAGACATGTGGTTTAACGAGGATTGCAACTTCATACATGGGTAGGCTCAATCTCTTACAATGGCGACAAATGAGTCAGGGACATTATCAATTACAGGCTATAAGAGCCTCACATTTCTTCCGACGGGCTACCAGGGGTGTAGTCATCTTTTACTCAACTCAGTCACTCATAAAAACATCCAAAAAATTGAGATGTATCAATCTAAGGGAGATATATGCCTTTACATTTGTGCCAAATTCCAACTCATTCGATGGAAACATTACCCATGCTGCCTGTAAGCACTACCCTAACCCTAACCCTAACCCTAACCCTAACCCTAACCCTAACCCTAACCCTAACCCTAACCCTAGCGGTTAGTGCTTAAGTCATATCTCGGGAAGTGAGCACCCGATTTCCAAACGGTTTGCAGATTACAACTCTGTACCAAGATACCTTTTCAATGATACCAAGTTTGACCGACTAGAATACACTCTTAGCTATGTTGCCTCTAAGCACTACCCTAATCCTAACCGTAACCCTTACCCTAACCCTGGCGGTTAGTGCTTAAGTCATCTTTCGGGAAGTAAGCACCCGATTTCAAAACGGTTTGCAGATTACAACTCTGTACCAAGATACCTTTTCAATGATACCAAGTTTGACCGACTAGAATACACTCTTAGCCAAGTTGCCTCTAAGCACTACCCTAACCCTAACCGTAACCCTAACCCTAACGCTAGCGGTTAGTGCTTAAGTCATATCTCGGGAAGTTAGCACCCGATTTCAAAACGGTTTGCAGATTACAACTCTGCACCACGATACCTTTTCAATGATACCAAGTTTGACCGACTAGAATACACTCTTAGCCATGTTGCCTCTAAGCACTACACTAACCCTAACCGTAACCCTAACCCTAACGCTAGCGGTTAGTGCTTAAGTCATATCTCGGGAAGTAAGCACCCGATTTCAAAACGATTTGCAGATTAAAACTCTGTACCAAGATACCTTTTCAATGATACCAAGTTTGACCGACTAGAATACACTCTTAGCCATGTTGCCTCTAAGCACTACCCTAACCCTAACCCTAACCCTAACCCTAGCGATTAGTGCTTAAGTCATATCTCGGGAAATAAGCACCCGATTTCAAAACGGTTTGCAGATGACAACTCTGTACCAACATACCTTTTCAATGATACCAAGTTTGACCGACTAGAATACACTCTTAGCCATGTTGCCTCTAAGCACTACACTAACCCAAACCCTAACCTTAGCGGTTAGTGCTTAAGTCATCTTTCGGGAAGTAAGCACCCGATTTCAAAACGGTTTGCAGATTACAACTCTATACCAAGATATTTTTTCAATGATACCAAGTTTGACCGACTAGAATACACTCTTAGCCATGTTGCCTCCAAGCACTACCGTAACCCTAACCCTAACCCTAACGGTTAGTGCTTGAGTCATATCTCGGGAAGTAAGCACCCGATTTCAAAACGATTTGCAGATTACAACTCTGTACCAAGATACCTTTTCAATGATACCAAGTTTGACCGACTAGAATACACTCTTAGCCATGTTGCCTCTAAGCACTACCCTAACCCAAACCCTAACCTTAGCGGTTAGTGCTTAAGTCATATGTCGGGAAGTGAGCACCCGAATTCAAAACGGTTTGCAGATTACAACTCTGTACCAAGATACCTTTTCAATGATTCCAAGTTTGACCGACTAGAATACACTCTTAGCTGTTTTGCCTCTAAGCACTACCCTAACCCTAACCGTAACCCTAACCCTAACCCTAGCGGTTAGTGCTTAAGTCATATCTCACGAAGTAAGCACCCGATTTCAAAACGGTTTGCAGATTATAACTCTGTACCAAGACACCTTTTGAATGATACCAAGTTTGACCGACTAGAATACACTCTTAGCCATGTTGCCTCTAAGCACTACCCTAACCCTAACCCTAACCCTAGCGGTTAGTGCTTAAGTCATATCTCGGGAAGTATGCACCCGATTTCAAAACGGTTCGCAGATTACAACTCTGTACCAAGATACCTTTTCAATGATACCAAGTTTGACCGACTAGAATACACTCTTAGCCATGTTGCCTCTAAGCACTACCCTAACCCTAACCCTAACCCTAGCGGTTAGTGCTTAAGTCATATCTCGGGAAGTATGCACCCGATTTCAAAACGGTTCGCAGATTACAACTCTGTACCAAGATACCGTTTCAATGATACCAAGTTTGACCGACTAGAATACACTCTTAGCCATGTTGCCTCTAAGCACTACCCTAACCCTAACCCTAACCCTAACCCAAGCGGTTAGTGCTTAAGTCATATCTCGGGAAATAAGCATCCGATTTCAAAAAGGTTTGCAGATGACAACTCTGTACCAAGATACCTTTTCAATGATACCAAGTTTGACCGACTAGAATACACTCTTAGCTATGTTGCCTCTAAGCACTACCCTAACCCTAACCCTAACCCTAACCCTAACCCTAGCGGTAAGTGCTTGAGTCATATCTCGGGAAGCAACCACCCGATTTCAAAACGGTTTGCAGATTACAACTCTGTACCAAGATACCGTTTCAATGACACCAAGTTTGACCGACTAGAATACACTTTTAGCCATGTTGCCTCTAAGCACTACCCTAACCCTAACCGTAACCCTAACCCTAACCCGAGCGGTTAGTGCTTAAGTCATATCTCGGGAAGTAAGCACCCGATTTCAAAACGGTTTGCAGATTACAACTCTGTACCAAGATACCTTTTCAATGATACAAAGTTTGACAGACTAGAATACACTCTTAGCCATGTTGCCTCTAAGCACTACCCTAACCCTAACCCTAGCGGTTAGTGCTTAAGTGATATCTCGGGAAGTATGCACCCGATTTCAAAACGGTTTTCAGATTACAACTCTGCACCACGATACCTTTTCAATGATACCAAGTTTGACCGACTAGAATACACTCTTAGCCATGTTGCCTCTAAGCACGACACTAACCCTAACCCTAACCTTAGCGGTTAGTGCTTAAGTCATATCTCGGGAAGTAAGCACCCGATTTCAAAACGATTTGCAGATTACAACTCTGTACCAAGACACCTTTTCAATGATACCAAGTTTGACCGACTAGAATACACTCTTAGCCATGTTGCCTCTAAGCACTACCCTAACCCTAACCCTAACCTTAGCGGTTAGTGCTTAAGTCATCTTTCGGGAAGTAAGCACCCGATTTCAAAACGGTTTGCAGATTATAACTCTGTGCCAAGATACCTTTTCAATGATACCAAGTTTGACCGACTAGAATACACTCTTAGCCATGTTGCCTCTAAGCACTACCCTAACCCTAACCCTAACCTAACCCTAACCCTAGCGGTTAGTGCTTAAGTCATATCTCGGGAAGTAAGCACCCGACTTCAAAACGATTTGCAGATTACATTTCTGTACCAAGATGCCTTTTCAATGATACCAAGTTTGACCGACTAAAATACACTCTTAGCCATGTTGCCTCTAAGCGCTACCCTAACCCTAACCCTAACCCTAACCCTAACCCTAACCCTAGCGGTTAGTGCTTAAGTCATATCTCGGGAAGTAAGCACCCGATTTCAAAACGATTTGCAGATTAAAAATCTGTACCAAGATACCTTTTCAATGATACCAAGTTTGACCGACTAAAATACACTCTTAGCCATGTTGCCTCTAAGCACTACCCTAACCCTAACCCTAACCCTAACCCTAACCCTAACCCTAACCCTAACCCTAACCCTAACCCTAACCCTAGCCCTAACCCTAACCCTAACCCTAACGGTAAGTGCTTAAGTCATATCTCGGGAAGTAAGCACCAGATTTTAAAACGGTTTGCAGATTACAACTCTGTACCAAGATACTGTTCAATGATACCAAGTTTGACCGACTAGAATACACTCTTAGCCATGTTGCCTCTAAGCACTACCCTAACCCTAACCGTTATCCTAACCCTAACACTAGCGGTTAGTGCTTAAGTCATATCTCGGGAAATAAGCACCCGATTTCAAAAAGGTTTGCAGATGACAACTCTGTACCAAGATACCTTTTCAATGATACCAAGTTTGACCGACTAGAATACACTCTTAGCCATGTTGCCTCTAAGCACTACCCTAACCCTAACCGTAACCCTAACCCTAACCCTAGCGGTTAGTGCTTAAGTCATATCTCGGGAAATAAGCACCCGATTTCAAAAAGGTTTGCAGATGACAACTCTGTACCAAGATACCTTTTCAATGATACCAAGTTTGACCGACTAGAATACACTCTTAGCCATGTTGCCTCTAAGCACTACCCTAACCCTAACCGTAACCCTAACCGTAACCCGAGCGGTTAGTGCTTAAGTCATATCTCGGGAAGTAAGCACCCGATTTCAAAACGGTTTGCAGATTACAACTCTGTACCAAGATACCTTTTCAATGATACCAAGTTTGACCGACTAGAATACACTCTTAGCCATGTTGCCTCTAAGCACTACCCTAACCCTAACCGTAACCGTAACCCTAACCCTAACCCTAACCCTAACCCTAGCGGTAAGTGCTTGAGTCATATCTCGGGAAGTAAGCAACCGATTTGAAAACGGTTTGCAAATTACAACTCTGTACCAAGATACCTTTTCAATGATACCAAGTTTGACCGACTAGAATACACTCTTAGCCATGTTGCCTCTAAGCACTACCCTAACCCTAACCCTAACCTTAGCTGTTAGTGCTTAAGTCATCTTTCGGGAAGTAAGCACCCGATTTCAAAACGGTTTGCAGATTACAACTCTGTGCCAGATACCTTTTCAATGATACAAAGTTTGACAGACTAGAATACACTCTTAGCCATGTTGCCTCTAAGCACTACCCTAACCCTAACCGTAACCCTAGCGGTTAGTGCTTAAGTGATATCTCGGGAAGTATGCACCCGATTTCAAAACGGTTTTCAGATTACAACTCTGCACCACGATACCTTTTCAATGATACCAAGTTTGACCGACTAGAATACACTCTTAGCCATGTTGCCTCTAACACGACACTAACCCTAACCCTAACCTTAGCGGTTAGTGCTTAAGAGCGAATGTCTGTAAGGGTCAAACAATGGTGGCACCGGTCAAAAAATAGATTTGGCTCATTTTTTGCACAGTGATAGTACTTGGTACACAACCCCTCAAAATAGCTTTCTTTCTTCTCAGAACCCCTCGTTGCCATGGCAACAGGCTAAAGAAGTTTGGGGGCCATTTTGCCGGATTTGGGCATGTCAAAAACATGAAAATTGGCCAACTTAAGGGCACTATCACTGAACAATGCTTTAACTAAACAACAAAGGCAGAATATGCTGATCAGAGCAATGCCTAAACTTGTATGAAATAGCAGTAAAGTTAATCTCCTGTAAATTCTAATGCCCTGGGCAGCCTGAATACAATACACTGTTTTCAGGTTGTAAAGAATCTGAAATTTTGCCCAACTTCAAAGCACTGAAAGTCCATAAGTATAAAATATTTTCGCTTACAATTTACTACAAATAATAACCTACTATAGGGCTATTAGATGAATGCTAGCAAAGTTTGGGTTCTTGTTTTGTTGCTATGCAATCGTCCGTCGAAGTGGGTCAAATTTCATGATTTTGATAATATGTCATTTTGTGCTCTCTTTAAACAATCATAAGTCCCATACCAAAGTTGCTCTGCAATTAAAATTCACATGGATTATAAACCAATGTAATGTCTATCAAATGCATGTTTGTAAAGTTCGGGTTCTTTTTTCGTTGCTACGTAATTGTCCTTTAAAGTGGGTCGTTTTTTATGATTTTGATAAAATACATTATTTTGCATCATCTTCGAACAATCATAACTCACAAGCCAAATTGTTCTGTAACTAGAATTTACCTGAAATGTAAACCAAGATATTGTTTCTCAAGGTCATGCTTGTAAAGTTTGGGTTCTTGTTTTGTTGCTAAGCAATTGTCCGTTAAAGTGGGTCAATTTTCATGATTTTGATGATATATCATTTTGTGCTCTCTTTGAACTGTCATGAGTTGCAAAGTAAATTTGTTCTGAGATTGAAATTAACAAGGAATACAAACGAATATATTGTCTATCAAATGCTTGTTTGGACAGTTCGAGTTCGGGTATTCTAACAGTGAATGTACATTTGTAGGGATTATATTCTACACAAAGTCATATTTATGTTTAATGTCAGATTAATCCACTCTGAACTTTCAAACATTCTGCTAGTTTTAAAGCTAAGCATGACATATGACTACAGTCTTGAACATGTTTGCATCCCCACAATATGGCGACTTATTTCTACATTGGAACAAATATCTTAAATCTCTGTGCATCTTTCTTTCACAGTAATGTGAAAAACATGTGCATTTTGAACTTCTGCTAACACACTTCGGTATTTTGCCACAAATATGGACTTCCAAAGGCAATCAATTATTGGTGATAGCAAATCAGATTTAGGAATGTTAGTTCGTACAATTTCAATTTCCTTGCCAAATCGCAAGCTTATATGTGTCTCCCAAAAAGGAAGACGTAGATAAACGTCATTCGTTGCTTCATTTTGATCTTTACTGTTGATAGATTCGAACAAAGTTAGGTCAAGATGCTGACCTATTTTGACGTTAGCCTGTCAAGCTAATTTCCACATAGACAGACTAGCAGACAAGTCACGGCGGTCGGTTGCTAGGGTATTCTTTCCCGTTGCTATGCGCGTTCGACAGAGTATCGGGTTACAGGAGGCCTACTTTTGGCTACCCGTAAAATATCTGAAAATAAAGAAAATGTTTTGACTAGGAAAATGTTTTCAAAATAAGATTACATTATTGATTTTACATACTTTGAATCTTGCCGTTAGAATTCAAATAGCTGTTTTGTTTCGATGTTGCTTACAAAGACGATCATTTTCTGTTCCAGGAAGGCCTTTAATTTGACCAAACTTTTGATAAGATGGGCCGCATGTGTCATCGGAAATTCTCGATTTTTAATATTTTTTGTCATCTATGAGGAAAATAAAACTTTTAGTTTTTGGGATTTTTTAATTTTTGATTTTGAGCAAAGTTACAGTCGAAAATATGCGTAAAAATTGCATTTTTCGCACTTAATTGCCAATAATTCAAAATCGAAGGCATTTTCTAAAAATCCCAAAAACAAAAATCTCGGAAAACCCTTGCGGTCATTTTGAGCCGTCAATGAGTTAATTTGGACTCTTCTTGGTCGCGATCTTAAACGATGTTTGCACGCATGTCAGGCCGCACAGATAGCGGGAGGTGTAATTGATACCGGTGTAAACAACACTTATAATATTCAAGGTCACCAACACAAACGCCAGTAGCTTCGTTACATATTATAGGTCCCAAACAAAGTGATAGCATGGATGAATTGTCCAGAAAATTGTTTATATTGGTGTAAAACTATCGTTTTGGGCTGATTCAAGGTAGTTTGGGAAAAGAGGCCAGACAGCAGTGTTTTACCGGCAACGACCGCAGATGACCCCAAATAGAACACGGGTTCGGTTCGAATTACGTCAGATCCAGGTTCTAATTCGGCCAGACATGGGAGGCTTTGAGCCCGTATTTGACCACCGTGAAATATCAATCGCCGCCAGTTGTTGGCATTTCAGGCAAACTTCAAGAGCAACCTACTAGGTTCGTTCTTGCCCTTGCTTAAAACGAGTATGGTCTATTGGATAGCAGAAACTGAAAAACGCATGTTTTCACATAAATGCTACCGTGAAAAGAAAGATGCATGCACAGAGATTTATGATATTCGTTCCAAATATGTATATACATTGTATAAGCTAAGTCTTCAAGAGTCATATTGTGGGGATGCAAACATGTTCAAGACTGTAGTCATACATCATGCTTAGCAGTAAAACTAGCAGAATGTTTGAAAGTTCAGAGTGGATTAATCTGACATTAAACATAAATATGACATTGTGTAGAATATAATCCCTACAAATGTTTTGTTATGGTGATAGCACATTGCTACATCGGTTCTATAAAAACAAAGACTGTGTATCACTGTTGTCAAGAACATGATTTGTGGAAAAGTCAGTGGAATACGACCTACTTTCAGGGACATGTACATTCACTGTTAGAATACCCGAACTCGAACTGTCCAAACAAGCATTTGATAGACAACATATTCGTTTGTATTCCTTGTTAATTTCAATTTCAGAACAAATTTACTTTGCAACTTATGACAGTTCAAAGAGAGCACAAAATGATATATAATCAAAATCATGAAAATTGACCCACTTTAACGGACAATTGCTTAGCAACAAAACAAGAACCCAAACTTTACAAGCATGATCTTGAGAAACAATATCTTGGTTTACATTTCAGGTAAATTCTAGTTACAGAACAATTTTGGCTTGTGAGTTATGATTGTTCGAAGATGATGCAAAATAATGTATTTTATCAAAATCATAAAAAACGACCCACTTTAAAGGACAATTACGTAGCAACGAAACAAGAACCCGAACTTTACAAACATGCATTTGATAGACATTACATTGGTTTATAATCCATGTGAATTTTAATTGCAGAGCAACTTTAGTATGGGACTTATAATTGTTTAAAGAGAGCACAAAATGACATATTATCAAAATCATGAAATTTGACCCACTTCGACGGACGATTGCATAGCAACAAACAAGAACCCAAACTTTGCTAGCATTCATCTAATAGCCCTATAGTAGGTTATTATTTGTAGTAAATTGTAAGCGAAAATATTTTATACTTATGGACTTTCAGTGCTTTGAAGTTGGGCAAAATTTCAGATTCTTCACAACCTGAAAACAGTGTATTGTATTCAGGCTGCCCAGGGCATTAGAATTTACAGGAGATTAACTTTACTGCTATTTCTTACAAGTTTAGGCATTGCTCTGATCAGCATATTCTGCCTTTGTTGTTTAGTTAAAGCATTGTTCAGTGATAGTGCCCTTAAGTTGGCCAATTTTCATGTTTTTGACATGCCCAAATCCGGCAAAATGGCCCCCAAACTTCTTTGGCCTGTTGCCATGGCAACGAGGGGTTCTGAGAAGAAAGAAAGCTATTTTGAGGGGTTGTGTACCAAGTACTATCACTGTGCAAAAAATGAGCCAAATCTATTTTTTGACCGGTGCCACCATTGTTTGACCCTTACAGACATTTGCTCTTAAGTCATATCTCGGGAAGTAAGCACCCGATTTCAAAACGATTTGTAGATTACAACTCTGTACCAAGACACCTTTTCAATGATACCAAGTTTGACCGACTAGAATACACTCTTAGCCATGTTGCCTCTAAGCACTACCCTAACCCTAACCGTAACCCTAGCGGTTAGTGCTTAAGTCATATCTCTGGAAGTAAGCACCCGACTTCAAAACGATTTGCAGATTACATTTCTGTACCAAGATACCTTTTCAATGATACCAAGTTTGACCGACTAAAATACACTCTTAGCCATGTTGCCTCTAGCACTACCGCTAACCCTAACCCTAACCCTAACCCTAACCCTAACCCTAACCCTAACCCTAACCCTAACCCTAACCCTAACCCTACCCTAACCCTAACCCTAACCCTAACCCTAACGGTAAGTGCTTAAGTCATATCTCGGGAAGTAAGCACCAGATTTTAAAACGGTTTGCAGATTACAACTCTGTACCAAGATACCGTTTCAATGATACCAAGTTTGACCGACTAGAATACACTCTTAGCCATGTTGCCTCTAAGCACTACCCTAACCCTAACCGTTATCCTAACCCTAACACTAGCGGTTAGTGCTTAAGTCATATCTCGGGAAATAAGCACCCGATTTCAAAAAGGTTTTCAGATTACAACTCTGCACCACGATACCTTTTCAATGATACCAAGTTTGACCAACTAAAATACACTCTTAGCCATGTTGCCTCTAAGCACGACACTAACCCTAACCCTAACCTTAGCGGTAAGTGCTTAAGTCATATCTCAGGAAGTAAGCACCCGATTTCCAAACGGTTTGCAGATTACAACTCTGTACCAAGATACCGTTTCAATGATACCAAGTTTGACCGACTAGAATACACTCTTAGCCATGTTGCCTCTAAGCACTACCCTAACCCTAACCGTAACCCTAACCCTTACCCGAGCGGTTAGTGCTTAATTCATATCTCGGGAAATAAGCACCCGATTTCAAAACGGTTTGCAGATTACAACTCTGTACCAAGATGCCTTTTCAATGACACCAAGTTTGACCGACTAGAATACACTCTTAGCCATGTTGCCTCTAAGCACTACCCTAACCCTAACCGTAACCCTAACCCTAACCCTAGCGGTTAGTGCTTAAGTCATATCTCGGGAAGTAAGCACCCGATTTCAAAACGATTTGCAGATTACATTTCTGTACCAAGATGCCTTTTCAATGATACCAAGTTTGACCGACTAAAATACACTCTTAGCCATGTTGCCTCTAAGCACTACCCTAACCCTAACCCTAACCCTAACCCTAACCCTAACCCTAACCCTAACCCTAACCCTAACCCTAGCCCTAACCCTAACCCTAACCCTAGCGGTTAGTGCTTAAGTCATATCTCGGGAAATAAGCACCCGATTTCAAAAGGTTTGCAGATGACAACTCTGTACCAAGATACCTTTTCAATGATACCAAGTTTGACCGACTAGAATACACTCTTAGCCATGTTGCCTCTAAGCACTACCCTAACCCTAACCGTAACCCTAACCGTAACCCGAGCGGTTAGTGCTTAAGTCATATCTCGGGAAGTAAGCACCCGATTTCAAAACGGTTTGCAGATTACAACTCTGTACCAAGATACCTTTTCAATGATACCAAGTTTGACCGACTAGAATACACTCTTAGCCATGTTGCCTCTAAGCACTACCCTAACCCTAACCGTAACCGTAACCCTAACCCTAACCCTAACCCTAGCGGTAAGTGCTTGAGTCATATCTCGGGAAGTAAGCAACCGATTTGAAAACGGTTTGCAAATTACAACTCTGTACCAAGATACCTTTTCAATGATACCAAGTTTGACCGACTAGAATACAGTCTTAGCCATGTTGCCTCTAAGCACTACCCTAACCCTAACCCTAACCTTAGCTGTTAGTGCTTAAGTCATCTTTCGGGAAGTAAGCACCCGATTTCAAAACGGTTTGCAGATTACAACTCTGTGCCAAGATACCTTTTCAATGATACAAAGTTTGACAGACTAGAATACACTCTTAGCCATGTTGCCTCTAAGCACTACCCTAACCCTAACCGTAGCCCTAGCGGTTAGTGCTTAAGTGATATCTCGGGAAGTATGCACCCGATTTCAAAACGGTTTTCAGATTACAACTCTGCACCACGATACCTTTTCAATGATACCAAGTTTGACCGACTAGAATACACTCTTAGCCATGTTGCCTCTAACACGACACTAACCCTAACCCTAACCTTAGCGGTTAGTGCTTAAGTCATATCTCGGGAAGTAAGCACCCGATTTCAAAACGATTTGTAGATTACAACTCTGTACCAAGACACCTTTTCAATGATACCAAGTTTGACCGACTAGAATACACTCTTAGCCATGTTGCCTCTAAGCACTACCCTAACCCTAACCGTAACCCTAGCGGTTAGTGCTTAAGTCATATCTCTGGAAGTAAGCACCCGACTTCAAAACGATTTGCAGATTACATTTCTGTACCAAGATGCCTTTTCAATGATACCAAGTTTGACCGACTAAAATACACTCTTAGCCATGTTGCCTCTAAGCACTACCCTAACCCTAACCCTAACCCTAACCCTAACCCTAACCCTAGCGGTTAGTGCTTAAGTCATATCTCGGGAAGTAAGCACCCGATTTCAAAACGATTTGCAGATTAAAAATCTGTACCAAGATACCTTTTCAATGATACCAAGTTTGACCGACTAAAATACACTCTTAGCCATGTTGCCTCTAAGCACTACCCTAACCCTAACCCTAACCCTAACCCTAACCCTAACCCTAACCCTAACCCTAACCCTAACCCTAGCCCTAACCCTAACCCTAACCCTAACCCTAACGGTAAGTGCTTAAGTCATATCTCGGGAAGTAAGCACCAGATTTTAAAACGGTTTGCAGATTACAACTCTGTACCAAGATACCGTTTCAATGATACCAAGTTTGACCGACTAGAATACACTCTTAGCCATGTTGCCTCTAAGCACTACCCTACTCCTAACCGTTATCCTAACCCTAACACTAGCGGTTAGTGCTTAAGTCATATCTCGGGAAATAAGCACCCGATTTCAAAAAGGTTTTCAGATTACAACTCTGCACCACGATACCTTTTCAATGATACCAAGTTTGACCAACTAAAATACACTCTTAGCCATGTTGCCTCTAAGCACGACACTAACCCTAACCCTAACCTTAGCGGTAAGTGCTTAAGTCATATCTCAGGAAGTAAGCACCCGATTTCCAAACGGTTTGCAGATTACAACTCTGTACCAAGATACCGTTTCAATGATACCAAGTTTGACCGACTAGAATACACTCTTAGCCATGTTGCCTCTAAGCACTACCCTAACCCTAACCGTAACCCTAACCCTTACCCGAGCGGTTAGTGCTTAATTCATATCTCGGGAAATAAGCACCCGATTTCAAAACGGTTTGCAGATTACAACTCTGTACCAAGATACCGTTTCAATGACACCAAGTTTGACCGACTAGAATACACTCTTAGCCATGTTGCCTCTAAGCACTACCCTATCCCTAACCGTAACCCTAACCCTAGCGGTTAGTGCTTAAGTCATATCTCGGGAAGTAAGCACCCGATTTCAAAACGATTTGCAGATTACATTTCTGTACCAAGATGCCTTTTCAATGATACCAAGTTTGACCGACTAAAATACACTCTTAGCCATGTTGCCTCTAAGCACTACCCTAACCCTAACCCTAGCGTTTAGTGCTTAAGTCATATCTCGGGAAGTATGCACCCGATTTCAAAACGGTTTTCAGATTACAACTCTGCACCACGATACCTTTTCAATGATACCAAGTTTGACCGACTAGAATACACTCTTAGCCATGTTGCCTCTAAGCACGACACTAACCCTAACCCTAACCTTAGCGGTTAGTGCTTAAGTCATATCTCGGGAAGTAAGCACCCGATTTCAAAACGATTTGCAGATTACAACTCTGTACCAAGATACCTTTTCAATGATACCAAGTTTGACCGACTAGAATACACTCTTAGCCATGTTGCCTCTAAGCACTACACTAACCCAACCCTAACCTTAGCGGTTAGTGCTTAAGTCATCTTTCGGGAAGTAAGCACCCGATTTCAAAACGGTTTGCAGATTACAACTCTATACCAAGATATTTTTTCAATGATACCAAGTTTGACCGACTAGAATACACTCTTAGCCATGTTGCCTCCAAGCACTACCGTAACCCTAACCCTAACCCTAACGGTTAGTGCTTGAGTCATATCTCGGGAAGTAAGCACCCGATTTCAAAACGATTTGCAGATTACAACTCTGTACCAAGATACCTTTTCAATGATACCAAGTTTGACCGACTAGAATACACTCTTAGCCATGTTGCCTCTAAGCACTACCCTAACCCAAACCCTAACCTTAGCGGTTAGTGCTTAAGTCATATCTCGGGAAGTGAGCACCCGAATTCAAAACGGTTTGCAGATTACAACTCTGTACCAAGATACCTTTTCAATGATACCAAGTTTGACCGACTAGAATACACTCTTAGCTGTTTTGCCTCTAAGCACTACCCTAACCCTAACCGTAACCCTAACCCTAACCCTAGCGGTTAGTGCTTAAGTCATATCTCACGAAGTAAGCACCCGATTTCAAAACGGTTTGCAGATTATAACTCTGTACCAAGACACCTTTTGAATGATACCAAGTTTGACCGACTAGAATACACTCTTAGCCATGTTGCCTCTAAGCACTACCCTAACCCTAACCCTAACCCTAGCGGTTAGTGCTTAAGTCATATCTCGGGAAGTATGCACCCGATTTCAAAACGGTTCGCAGATTACAACTCTGTACCAAGATACCTTTTCAATGATACCAAGTTTGACCGACTAGAATACACTCTTAGCCATGTTGCCTCTAAGCACTACCCTAACCCTAACCCTAACCCTAGCGGTAAGTGCTTAAGTCATATCTCAGGAAGTAAGCACCCGATTTCCAAACGGTTTGCAGATTACAACTCTGTACCAAGATACAGTTTCAATGATACCAAGTTTGACCGACTAGAATACACTCTTAGCCATGTTGCCTCTAAGCACTACCCTAACCCTAACCCTAACCCTAACCCTAACCCAAGCGGTTAGTGCTTAAGTCATATCTCGGGAAATAAGCATCCGATTTCAAAAAGGTTTGCAGATGACAACTCTGTACCAAGATACCTTTTCAATGATACCAAGTTTGACCGACTAGAATACACTCTTAGCTATGTTGCCTCTAAGCACTACCCTAACCCTAACCCTAACCCTAACCCTAACCCTAGCGGTAAGTGCTTGAGTCATATCTCGGGAAGCAACCACCCGATTTCAAAACGGTTTGCAGATTACAACTCTGTACCAAGATACCGTTTCAATGACACCAAGTTTGACCGACTAGAATACACTTTTAGCCATGTTGCCTCTAAGCACTACCCTAACCCTAACCGTAACACTAACCCTAACCCGAGCGGTTAGTGCTTAAGTCATATCTCGGGAAGTAAGCACCCGATTTCAAAACGGTTTGCAGATTACAACTCTGTACCAAGATACCTTTTCAATGATACCAAGTTTGACCGACTAGAATACACTCTTAGCCATGTTGCCTCTAAGCACTACCCTAACCCTAACCCTAGCGGTTAGTGCTTAAGTGATATCTCGGGAAGTATGCACCCGATTTCAAAACGGTTTTCAGATTACAACTCTGCACCACGATACCTTTTCAATGATACCAAGTTTGACCGACTAGAATACACTCTTAGCCATGTTGCCTCTAAGCACGACACTAACCCTAACCCTAACCTTAGCGGTTAGTGCTTAAGTCATATCTCGGGAAGTAAGCACCCGATTTCAAAACGATTTGCAGATTACAACTCTGTACCAAGACACCTTTTCAATGATACCAAGTTTGACCGACTAGAATACACTCTTAGCCATGTTGCCTCTAAGCACTACCCTAACCCTAACCCTAACCTTAGCGGTTAGTGCTTAAGTCATCTTTCGGGAAGTAAGCACCCGATTTCAAAACGGTTTGCAGATTATAACTCTGTGCCAAGATACCTTTTCAATGATACCAAGTTTGACCGACTAGAATACACTCTTAGCCATGTTGCCTCTAAGCACTACCCTAACCCTAACCCTAACCCTAACCCTAACCCTAGCGGTTAGTGCTTAAGTCATATCTCGGGAAGTAAGCACCCGACTTCAAAACGATTTGCAGATTACATTTCTGTACCAAGATGCCTTTTCAATGATACCAAGTTTGACCGACTAAAATACACTCTTAGCCATGTTGCCTCTAAGCGCTACCCTAACCCTAACCCTAACCCTAACCCTAACCCTAACCCTAACCCTAGCGGTTAGTGCTTAAGTCATATCTCGGGAAGTAAGCACCCGATTTCAAAACGATTTGCAGATTAAAAATCTGTACCAAGATACCTTTTCAATGATACCAAGTTTGACCGACTAAAATACACTCTTAGCCATGTTGCCTCTAAGCACTACCCTAACCCTAACCCTAACCCTAACCCTAACCCTAACCCTAACCCTAACCCTAACCCTAACCCTAACCCTAACCCTAACCCTAGCCCTAACCCTAACCCTAACCCTAACGGTAAGTGCTTAAGTCATATCTCGGGAAGTAAGCACCAGATTTTAAAACGGTTTGCAGATTACAACTCTGTACCAAGATACCGTTTCAATGATACCAAGTTTGACCGACTAGAATACACTCTTAGCCATGTTGCCTCTAAGCACTACCCTAACCCTAACCGTAACCCTAACCCTAACCCGAGCGGTTAGTGCTTAAGTCATATCTCGGGAAGTAAGCACCCGATTTCAAAACGGTTTGCAGATTACAACTCTGTACCAAGATACCTTTTCAATGATACCAAGTTTGACCGACTAGAATACACTCTTAGCCATGTTGCCTCTAAGCACTACCCTAACCCTAACCGTAACCCTAACCCTAACCCTTACCCTAACCCTAGCGGTAAGTGCTTGAGTCATATATCGGGAAGTAAGCAACCGATTTGAAAACGGTTTGCAAATTACAACTCTGTACCAAGATACCTTTTCAATGATACCAAGTTTGACCGACTAGAATACACTCTTAGCCATGTTGCCTCTAAGCACTACCCTAACCCTAACCCTAACCTTAGCTGTTAGTGCTTAAGTCATCTTTCGGGAAGTAAGCACCCGATTTCAAAACGGTTTGCAGATTACAACTCTGTGCCAAGATACCTTTTCAATGATACAAAGTTTGACAGACTAGAATACACTCTTAGCCATGTTGCCTCTAAGCACTACCCTAACCCTAACGCTAGCGGTTAGTGCTTAAGTGATATCTCGGGAAGTATGCACCCGATTTCAAAACGGTTTTCAGATTACAACTCTGCACCACGATACCTTTTCAATGATACCAAGTTTGACCGACTAGAATACACTCTTAGCCATGTTGCCTCTAAGCACGACACTAACCCTAACCCTAACCTTAGCGGTTAGTGCTTAAGTCATATCTCGGGAAGTAAGCACCCGATTTCAAAACGATTTGTAGATTACAACTCTGTACCAAGACACCTTTTCAATGATACCAAGTTTGACCGACTAGAATACACTCTTAGCCATGTTGCCTCTAAGCACTACCCTAACCCTAACCGTAACCCTAGCGGTTAGTGCTTAAGTCATATCTCGGGAAGTAAGCACCCGACTTCAAAACGATTTGCAGATTACATTTCTGTACCAAGATGCCTTTTCAATGATACCAAGTTTGACCGACTAAAATACACTCTTAGCCATGTTGCCTCTAAGCACTACCCTAACCCTAACCCTAACCCTAACCCTAACCCTAACCCTAACCCTAACCCTAGCGGTTAGTGCTTAAGTCATATCTCGGGAAGTAAGCACCCGATTTCAAAACGATTTGCAGATTAAAAATCTGTACCAAGATACCTTTTTAATGATACCAAGTTTGACCGACTAAAATACACTCTTAGCCATGTTGCCTCTAAGCACTACCCTAACCCTAACCCTAACCCTAACCCTAACCCTAACCCTAACCCTAACCCTAACCCTAACCCTAACCCTAACCCTAACCCTAACCCTAGCCCTAACCCTAACCCTAACCCTAACCCTAACGGTAAGTGCTTAAGTCATATCTCGGGAAGTAAGCACCAGATTTTAAAACGGTTTGCAGATTACAACTCTGTACCAAGATACCGTTTCAATGATACCAAGTTTGACCGACTAGAATACACTCTTAGCCATGTTGCCTCTAAGCACTACCCTAACCCTAACCGTTATCCTAACCCTAACACTAGCGGTTAGTGCTTAAGTCATATCTCGGGAAATAAGCACCCGATTTCAAAAAGGTTTTCAGATTACAACTCTGCACCACGATACCTTTTCAATGATACCAAGTTTGACCGACTAGAATACACTCTTAGCCATGTTGCCTCTAAGCACGACACTAACCCTAACCCTAACCTTAGCGGTTAGTGCTTAAGTCATATCTCGGGAAGTAAGCACCCGATTTCAAAACGATTTGTAGATTACAACTCTGTACCAAGACACCTTTTCAATGATACCAAGTTTGACCGACTAGAATACACTCTTAGCCATGTTGCCTCTAAGCACTACCCTAACCCTAACCGTAACCCTAGCGGTTAGTGCTTAAGTCATATCTCGGGAAGTAAGCACCCGACTTCAAAACGATTTGCAGATTACATTTCTGTACCAAGATGCCTTTTCAATGATACCAAGTTTGACCGACTAAAATACACTCTTAGCCATGTTGCCTCTAAGCACTACCCTAACCCTAACCCTAACCCTAACCCTAACCCTAACCCTAACCCTAACCCTAGCGGTTAGTGCTTAAGTCATATCTCGGGAAGTAAGCACCCGATTTCAAAACGATTTGCAGATTAAAAATCTGTACCAAGATACCTTTTCAATGATACCAAGTTTGACCGACTAAAATACACTCTTAGCCATGTTGCCTCTAAGCACTACCCTAACCCTAACCCTAACCCAACCCTAACCCTAACCCTAACCCTAACCCTAACCCTAACCCTAACCCTAACCCTAACCCTAACCCTAGCCCTAACCCTAACCCTAACCCTAACCCTAACGGTAAGTGCTTAAGTCATATCTCGGGAAGTAAGCACCAGATTTTAAAACGGTTTGCAGATTACAACTCTGTACCAAGATACCGTTTCAATGATACCAAGTTTGACCGACTAGAATACACTCTTAGCCATGTTGCCTCTAAGCACTACCCTAACCCTAACCGTTATCCTAACCCTAACACTAGCGGTTAGTGCTTAAGTCATATCTCGGGAAATAAGCACCCGATTTCAAAAAGGTTTTCAGATTACAACTCTGCACCACGATACCTTTTCAATGATACCAAGTTTGACCGACTAAAATACACTCTTAGCCATGTTGCCTCTAAGCACGACACTAACCCTAACCCTAACCTTAGCGGTAAGTGCTTAAGTCATATCTCAGGAAGTAAGCACCCGATTTCCAAACGGTTTGCAGATTACAACTCTGTACCAAGATACCGTTTCAATGATACCAAGTTTGACCGACTAGAATACACTCTTAGCCATGTTGCCTCTAAGCACTACCCTAACCCTAACCGTAACCCTAACCCTTACCCGAGCGGTTAGTGCTTAATTCATATCTCGGGAAATAAGCACCCGATTTCAAAACGGTTTGCAGATTACAACTCTGTACCAAGATACCGTTTCAATGACACCAAGTTTGACCGACTAGAATACACTCTTAGCCATGTTGCCTCTAAGCACTACCCTAACCCTAACCGTAACCCTAACCCTAACCCTAGCGGTTAGTGCTTAAGTCATATCTCGGGAAGTAAGCACCCGATTTCAAAACGATTTGCAGATTACATTTCTGTACCAAGATGCCTTTTCAATGATACCAAGTTTGACCGACTAAAATACACTCTTAGCCATGTTGCCTCTAAGCACTACCCTAACCCTAACCCTAGCGTTTAGTGCTTAAGTCATATCTCGGGAAGTATGCACCCGATTTCAAAACGGTTTTCAGATTACAACTCTGCACCACGATACCTTTTCAATGATACCAAGTTTGACCGACTAGAATACACTCTTAGCCATGTTGCCTCTAAGCACGACACTAACCCTAACCCTAACCTTAGCGGTTAGTGCTTAAGTCATATCTCGGGAAGTAAGCACCCGATTTCAAAACGATTTGCAGATTACAACTCTGTACCAAGACACCTTTTCAATGATACCAAGTTTGACCGACTAGAATACACTCTTAGCCATGTTGCCTCTAAGCACTACCCTAACCCTAACCGTTATCCTAACCCTAACACTAGCGGTTAGTGCTTAAGTCATATCTCGGGAAGTAAGCACCCGATTTCAAAAAGGTTTTCAGATTACAACTCTGCACCACGATACCTTTTCAATGATACCAAGTTTGACCGACTAAAATACACTCTTAGCCATGTTGCCTCTAAGCACGACACTAACCCTAACCCTAACCTTAGCGGTAAGTGCTTAAGTCATATCTCAGGAAGTAAGCACCCGATTTCCAAACGGTTTGCAGATTACAACTCTGTACCAAGATACCGTTTCAATGATACCAAGTTTGACCGACTAGAATACACTCTTAGCCATGTTGCCTCTAAGCACTACCCTAACCCTAACCGTAACCCTAACCCTTACCCGAGCGGTTAGTGCTTAATTCATATCTCGGGAAATAAGCACCCGATTTCAAAACGGTTTGCAGATTACAACTCTGTACCAAGATACCGTTTCAATGACACCAAGTTTGACCGACTAGAATACACTCTTAGCCATGTTGCCTCTAAGCACTACCCTAACCCTAACCGTAACCCTAACCCTAACCATAGCGGTTAGTGCTTAAGTCATATCTCGGGAAGTAAGCACCCGATTTCAAAACGATTTGCAGATTACATTTCTGTACCAAGATGCCTTTTCAATGATACCAAGTTTGACCGACTAAATACACTCTTAGCCATGTTGCCTCTAAGCACTACCCTAACCCTAACCCTAGCGTTTAGTGCTTAAGTCATATCTCGGGAAGTATGCACCCGATTTCAAAACGGTTTTCAGATTACAACTCTGCACCACGATACCTTTTCAATGATACCAAGTTTGACCGACTAGAATACACTCTTAGCCATGTTGCCTCTAAGCACGACACTAACCCTAACCCTAACCTTAGCGGTTAGTGCTTAAGTCATATCTCGGGAAGTAAGCACCCGATTTCAAAACGATTTGCAGATTACAACTCTGTACCAAGACACCTTTTCAATGATACCAAGTTTGACCGACTAGAATACACTCTTAGCCATGTTGCCTCTAAGCACTACCCTAACCCTAACCCTAACCTTAGCGGTTAGTGCTTAAGTCATCTTTCGGGAAGTAAGCACCCGATTTCAAAACGGTTTGCAGATTATAACTCTGTGCCAAGATATCTTTTCAATGATACCAAGTTTGACCGACTAGAATACACTCTTAGCCATGTTGCCTCTAAGCACTACCCTAACCCTAACCCTAACCCTAACCCTAACCCTAGCGGTTAGTGCTTAAGTCATATCTCGGGAAGTAAGCACCCGACTTCAAAACGAATTGCAGATTACATTTCTGTACCAAGATGCCTTTTCAATGATACCAAGTTTGATCGACTAAATACACTCTTAGCCATGTTGCCTCTAAGCACTACCCTAACCCTAACCCTAACCCTAACCCTAGCGGTTAGTGCTTAAGTCATATCTCGGGAAGTAAGCACCCGATTTCAAAACGATTTGCAGATTAAAAATCTGTGCCAAGATATCTTTTCAATGATACCAAGTTTGACCGACTAGAATACACTCTTAGCCATGTTGCCTCTAAGCACTACCCTAACCCTAACCGTAACCCTAACCCTAACCCGAGCGGTTGGTGCTTAAGTCATATCTCGGGAAATAAGCATCCGATTTCAAAAAGGTTTGCAGATGACAACTCTGTACCAAGATACCTTTTCAATGATACCAAGTTTGACCGACTAGAATACACTCTTAGCCATGTTGCCTCTAAGCACTACCCTAACCCTAACCCTAACCCTAACCCTAACCCTAGCGGTAAGTGCTTGAGTCATATCTCGGGAAGCAAGCACCCGATTTCAAAACGGTTTGCAGATTACAACTCTGTACCAAGATACCGTTTCAATGACGCCAAGTTTGACCGACTAGAATACACTCTTAGCCATGTTGCCTCTAAGCACTACCCTAACCCTAACCGTAACCCTAACCCTAACCCGAGCGGTTAGTGCTTAAGTCATATCTCGGGAAGTAAGCACCCGATTTCAAAACGGTTTGCAGATTACAACTCTGTACCAAGATACCTTTTCAATGATACCAAGTTTGACCAACTAGAATACACTCTTAGCCATGTTGCCTCTAAGCACTACCCTAACCCTAACCGTAACCCTAACCCTAACCCTAACCCTAACCCTAGCGGTAAGTGCTTGAGTCATATCTCGGGAATTAAGCAACCGATTTGAAAACGGTTTGCAAATTACAACTCTGTACCAAGATACCTTTTCAATGATACCAAGTTTGACCGACTAGAATACACTCTTAGCCATGTTGCCTCTAAGCACTACACTAACCCAAACCCTAACCTTAGCGGTTAGTGCTTAAGTCATCTTTCGGGAAGTAAGCACCCGATTTCAAAACGGTTTGCAGATTACAACTCTATACCAAGATATTTTTTCAATGATACCAAGTTTGACCGACTAGAATACACTCTTAGCCATGTTGCCTCCAAGCACTACCGTAACCCTAACCCTAACCCTAACGGTTAGTGCTTGAGTCATATCTCGGGAAGTAAGCACCCGATTTCAAAACGATTTGCAGATTACAACTCTGTACCAAGATACCTTTTCAATGATACCAAGTTTGACCGACTAGAATACACTCTCAGCCATGTTGCCTCTAAGCACTACCCTAACCCAAACCCTAACCTTAGCGGTTAGTGCTTAAGTCATATCTCGGGAAGTGAGCACCCGAATTCAAAACGGTTTGCAGATTACAACTCTGTACCAAGATACCTTTTCAATGATACCAAGTTTGACCGACTAGAATACACTCTTAGCTGTTTTGCCTCTAAGCACTACCCTAACCCTAACCGTAACCCTAACCCTAACCCTAGCGGTTAGTGCTTAAGTCATATCTCACGAAGTAAGCACCCGATTTCAAAACGGTTTGCAGATTATAACTCTGTACCAAGACACCTTTTGAATGATACCAAGTTTGACCGACTAGAATACACTCTTAGCCATGTTGCCTCTAAGCACTACCCTAACCCTAACCCTAACCCTAGCGGTTAGTGCTTAAGTCATATCTCGGGAAGTATGCACCCGATTTCAAAACGGTTCGCAGATTACAACTCTGTACCAAGATACCTTTTCAATGATACCAAGTTTGACCGACTAGAATACACTCTTAGCCATGTTGCCTCTAAGCACTACCCTAACCCTAACCCTAACCCTAGCGGTAAGTGCTTAAGTCATATCTCAGGAAGTAAGCACCCGATTTCCAAACGGTTTGCAGATTACAACTCTGTACCAAGATACCGTTTCAATGATACCAAGTTTGACCGACTAGAATACACTCTTAGCCATGTTGCCTCTAAGCACTACCCTAACCCTAACCCTAACCCTAACCCTAACCCAAGCGGTTAGTGCTTAAGTCATATCTCGGGAAATAAGCATCCGATTTCAAAAAGGTTTGCAGATGACAACTCTGTACCAAGATACCTTTTCAATGATACCAAGTTTGACCGACTAGAATACACTCTTAGCTATGTTGCCTCTAAGCACTACCCTAACCCTAACCCTAACCCTAACCCTAACCCTAGCGGTAAGTGCTTGAGTCATATCTCGGGAAGCAACCACCCGATTTCAAAACGGTTTGCAGATTACAACTCTGTACCAAGATACCGTTTCAATGACACCAAGTTTGACCGACTAGAATACACTTTTAGCCATGTTGCCTCTAAGCACTACCCTAACCCTAACCGTAACCCTAACCCTAACCCGAGCGGTTAGTGCTTAAGTCATATCTCGGGAAGTAAGCACCCGATTTCAAAACGATTTGCAGATTAAAAATCTGTACCAAGATACCTTTTCAATGATACCAAGTTTGACCGACTAAAATACACTCTTAGCCATGTTGCCTCTAAGCACTACCCTAACCCTAACCCTAACCCTAACCCTAACCCTAACCCTAACCCTAACCCTAACCCTAACCCTAACCCTAACCCTAACCCTAACCCTAACCCTAACCCTAGCCCTAACCCTAACCCTAACCCTAACGGTAAGTGCTTAAGTCATATCTCGGGAAGTAAGCACCAGATTTTAAAACGGTTTGCAGATTACAACTCTGTACCAAGATACCGTTTCAATGATACCAAGTTTGACCGACTAGAATACACTCTTAGCCATGTTGCCTCTAAGCACTACCCTAACCCTAACCGTAACCCTAACCCTAACCCGAGCGGTTAGTGCTTAAGTCATATCTCGGGAAGTAAGCACCCGATTTCAAAACGGTTTGCAGATTACAACTCTGTACCAAGATACCTTTTCAATGATACCAAGTTTGACCGACTAGAATACACTCTTAGCCATGTTGCCTCTAAGCACTACCCTAACCCTAACCGTAACCCTAACCTTAACCCTTACCCTAACCCTAGCGGTAAGTGCTTGAGTCATATATCGGGAAGTAAGCAACCGATTTGAAAACGGTTTGCAAATTACAACTCTGTACCAAGATACCTTTTCAATGATACCAAGTTTGACCGACTAGAATACACTCTTAGCCATGTTGCCTCTAAGCACTACCCTAACCCTAACCCTAACCTTAGCTGTTAGTGCTTAAGTCATCTTTCGGGAAGTAAGCACCCGATTTCAAAACGGTTTGCAGATTACAACTCTGTGCCAAGATACCTTTTCAATGATACAAAGTTTGACAGACTAGAATACACTCTTAGCCATGTTGCCTCTAAGCACTACCCTAACCCTAACGCTAGCGGTTAGTGCTTAAGTGATATCTCGGGAAGTATGCACCCGATTTCAAAACGGTTTTCAGATTACAACTCTGCACCACGATACCTTTTCAATGATACCAAGTTTGACCGACTAGAATACACTCTTAGCCATGTTGCCTCTAAGCACGACACTAACCCTAACCCTAACCTTAGCGGTTAGTGCTTAAGTCATATCTCGGGAAGTAAGCACCCGATTTCAAAACGATTTGTAGATTACAACTCTGTACCAAGACACCTTTTCAATGATACCAAGTTTGACCGACTAGAATACACTCTTAGCCATGTTGCCTCTAAGCACTACCCTAACCCTAACCGTAACCCTAGCGGTTAGTGCTTAAGTCATATCTCGGGAAGTAAGCACCCGACTTAAAAACGATTTGCAGATTACATTTCTGTACCAAGATGCCTTTTCAATGATACCAAGTTTGACCGACTAAAATACACTCTTAGCCATGTTGCCTCTAAGCACTACCCTAACCCTAACCCTAACCCTAACCCTAACCCTAACCCTAACCCTAACCCTAACCCTAACCCTAGCGGTTAGTGCTTAAGTCATATCTCGGGAAGTAAGCACCCGATTTCAAAACGATTTGCAGATTAAAAATCTGTACCAAGATACCTTTTCAATGATACCAAGTTTGACCGACTAAAATACACTCTTAGCCATGTTGCCTCTAAGCACTACCCTAACCCTAACCCTAACCCTAACCCTAACCCTAACCCTAACCCTAACCCTAACCCTAACCCTAACCCTAACCCTAGCCCTAACCCTAACCCTAACCCTAACCCTAACGGTAAGTGCTTAAGTCATATCTCGGGAAGTAAGCACCAGATTTTAAAACGGTTTGCAGATTACAACTCTGTACCAAGATACCGTTTCAATGATACCAAGTTTGACCGACTAGAATACACTCTTAGCCATGTTGCCTCTAAGCACTACCCTAACCCTAACCGTTATCCTAACCCTAACACTAGCGGTTAGTGCTTAAGTCATATCTCGGGAAATAAGCACCCGATTTCAAAAAGGTTTTCAGATTACAACTCTGCACCACGATACCTTTTCAATGATACCAAGTTTGACCGACTAAAATACACTCTTAGCCATGTTGCCTCTAAGCACGACACTAACCCTAACCCTAACCTTAGCGGTAAGTGCTTAAGTCATATCTCAGGAAGTAAGCACCCGATTTCCAAACGGTTTGCAGATTACAACTCTGTACCAAGATACCGTTTCAATGATACCAAGTTTGACCGACTAGAATACACTCTTAGCCATGTTGCCTCTAAGCACTACCCTAACCCTAACCGTAACCCTAACCCTTACCCGAGCGGTTAGTGCTTAATTCATATCTCGGGAAATAAGCACCCGATTTCAAAACGGTTTGCAGATTACAACTCTGTACCAAGATACCGTTTCAATGACACCAAGTTTGACCGACTAGAATACACTCTTAGCCATGTTGCCTCTAAGCACTACCCTAACCCTAACCGTAACCCTAACCCTAACCCTAGCGGTTAGTGCTTAAGTCATATCTCGGGAAGTAAGCACCCGATTTCAAAACGATTTGCAGATTACATTTCTGTACCAAGATGCCTTTTCAATGATACCAAGTTTGACCGACTAAAATACACTCTTAGCCATGTTGCCTCTAAGCACTACCCTAACCCTAACCCTAGCGTTTAGTGCTTAAGTCATATCTCGGGAAGTATGCACCCGATTTCAAAACGGTTTTCAGATTACAACTCTGCACCACGATACCTTTTCAATGATACCAAGTTTGACCGACTAGAATACACTCTTAGCCATGTTGCCTCTAAGCACGACACTAACCCTAACCCTAACCTTAGCGGTTAGTGCTTAAGTCATATCTCGGGAAGTAAGCACCCGATTTCAAAACGATTTGCAGATTACAACTCTGTACCAAGACACCTTTTCAATGATACCAAGTTTGACCGACTAGAATACACTCTTAGCCATGTTGCCTCTAAGCACTACCCTAACCCTAACCGTTATCCTAACCCTAACACTAGCGGTTAGTGCTTAAGTCATATCTCGGGAAATAAGCACCCGATTTCAAAAAGGTTTTCAGATTACAACTCTGCACCACGATACCTTTTCAATGATACCAAGTTTGACCGACTAAAATACACTCTTAGCCATGTTGCCTCTAAGCACGACACTAACCCTAACCCTAACCTTAGCGGTAAGTGCTTAAGTCATATCTCAGGAAGTAAGCACCCGATTTCCAAACGGTTTGCAGATTACAACTCTGTACCAAGATACCGTTTCAATGATACCAAGTTTGACCGACTAGAATACACTCTTAGCCATGTTGCCTCTAAGCACTACCCTAACCCTAACCGTAACCCTAACCCTTACCCGAGCGGTTAGTGCTTAATTCATATCTCGGGAAATAAGCACCCGATTTCAAAACGGTTTGCAGATTACAACTCTGTACCAAGATACCGTTTCAATGACACCAAGTTTGACCGACTAGAATACACTCTTAGCCATGTTGCCTCTAAGCACTACCCTAACCCTAACCGTAACCTTAGCGGTTAGTGCTTAAGTCATCTTTCGGGAAGTAAGCACCCGATTTCAAAACGGTTTGCAGATTTTAACTCTGTGCCAAGATACCTTTTCAATGATACCAAGTTTGACCGACTAGAATACACTCTTAGCCATGTTGCCTCTATGCACGACACTAACCCTAACCCTAACCTTAGCGGTTAGTGCTTAAGTCATATCTCGGGAAGTAAGCACCCGATTTCAAAACGATTTGCAGATTACAACTCTGTACCAAGACACCTTTTCAATGATACCAAGTTTGACCGACTAGAATACACTCTTAGCCATGTTGCCTCTAAGCACTACCCTAACCCTAACCGTAACCTTAGCGGTTAGTGCTTAAGTCATCTTTCGGGAAGTAAGCAGCCGATTTCAAAACGGTTTGCAGATTTTAACTCTGTGCCAAGATACCTTTTCAATGATACCAAGTTTGACCGACTAGAATACACTCTTAGCCATGTTGCCTCTAAGCACTACCCTAACCCTAACCGTGATCCTAACCCTAACCCAAGCGGTTAGTGCTTAAGTCATATCTCGGGAAATAAGCACCCGATTTCAAAAAGGTTTGCAGATGACAACTCTGTACCAAGATACCTTTTCAATGATACCAAGTTTGACCGACTAGAATACACTCTTAGCCATGTTGCCTCTAAGCACTACCCTAACCCTAACCCTAACCCTAACCCTAACCCTAACCCTAACCCTAACCCTAACCCTAGCGGTAAGTGCTTGAGTCATATCTCGGGAAGCAAGCACCCGATTTCAAAACGGTTTGCAGATTACAACTCTGTACCAAGATACCGTTTCAATGACGCCAAGTTTGACCGACTAGAATACACTCTTAGCCATGTTGCCTCTAAGCACTACCCTAACCCTAACCGTAACCCTAACCCTAACCCGAGCGGTTAGTGCTTAAGTCATATCTCGGGAAGTAAGCACCCGATTTCAAAACGGTTTGCAGATTACAACTCTGTACCAAGATACCTTTTCAATGATACCAAGTTTGACCAACTAGAATACACTCTTAGCCATGTTGCCTCTAAGCACTACCCTAACCCTAACTGTAACCCTAACCCTAACCCTAACCCTAGCGGTAAGTGCTTGAGTCATATCTCGGGAAGTAAGCAACCGATTTGAAAACGGTTTGCAAATTACAACTCTGTACCAAGATACCTTTTCAATGATACCAAGTTTGACCGACTAGAATACACTCTTAGCCATGTTGCCTCTAAGCACTACCCTAACCCTAACCGTAACCTTAGCGGTTAGTGCTTAAGTCATCTTTCGGGAAGTAAGCACCCGATTTCAAAACGGTTTGCAGATTTTAACTCTGTGCCAAGATACCTTTTCAATGATACCAAGTTTGACCGACTAGAATACACTCTTAGCCATGTTGCCTCTAAGCACTACCCTAACCCTAACCCTAACCCAAGCGGTTAGTGCTTAAGTCATATCTCGGGAAATAAGCACCCGATTTCAAAAAGGTTTGCAGATGACAACTCTGTACCAAGATACCTTTTCAATGATACCAAGTTTGACCGACTAGAATACACTCTTAGCCATGTTGCCTCTAAGCACTACCCTAACCCTAACCCTAACCCTAACCCTAACCCTAACCCTAACCCTAGCGGTAAGTGCTTGAGTCATATCTCGGGAAGCAAGCACCCGATTTCAAAATGGTTTGCAGATTACAACTCTGTACCAAGATACCGTTTCAATGACGCCAAGTTTGACCGACTAGAATACACTCTTAGCCATGTTGCCTCTAAGCACTACCCTAACCCTAACCCTAACCTTAGCTGTTAGTGCTTAAGTCATCTTTCGGGAAGTAAGCACCCGATTTCAAAACGGTTGGCAGATTACAACTCTGTACCAAGATACCGTTTCAATGACGCCAAGTTTGACCGACTAGAATACACTCTTAGCCATGTTGCCTCTAAGCACTACCCTAACCCTAACCGTAACCCTAACCCTAACCCGAGCGGTTAGTGCTTAAGTCATATCTCGGGAAGTAAGCACCCGATTTGAAAACGGTTTGCAGATTGTAACTCTGTACCAAGATACCTTTTCAATGATACCAAGTTTGACCGACTAGAATACACTCTTAGCCATGTTGCCTCTAAGCACTACCCTAACCCTAACCCTAACCCTAACCCTAACCCTAGCGGTAAGTGCTTGAGTCATATCTCGGGAAGTAAGCAACCGATTTGAAAACGGTTTGCAAATTACAACTCTGTACCAAGATACCTTTTCAATGATACCAAGTTTGACCGACTAGAATACACTCTTAGCCATGTTGCCTCTAAGCACTACCCTAACCCTAACTGTAACCCTAACCCTAACCCTAACCCTAGCGGTAAGTGCTTGAGTCATATCTCGGGAAGTAAGCAACCGATTTGAAAACGGTTTGCAAATTACAACTCTGTACCAAGATACCTTTTCAATGATACCAAGTTTGACCGACTAGAATACACTCTTAGCCATGTTGCCTCTAAGCACTACCCTAACCCTAACCGTAACCTTAGCGGTTAGTGCTTAAGTCATCTTTCGGGAAGTAAGCACCCGATTTCAAAACGGTTTGCAGATTTTAACTCTGT
The DNA here is from genome assembly GCA_019207045.1 of Branchiostoma floridae x Branchiostoma belcheri. Taxonomy (NCBI): domain Eukaryota; kingdom Metazoa; phylum Chordata; class Leptocardii; order Amphioxiformes; family Branchiostomatidae; genus Branchiostoma; species Branchiostoma floridae x Branchiostoma belcheri. The sequence continues at coordinate 21,501,161 of CM033026.1, read as the reverse complement.
GCCAAGATACCTTTTCAATGATACCAAGTTTGACCGACTAGAATACACTCTTAGCCATGTTGCCTCTAAGCACTACCCTAACCCTAACCGTAATCCTAACCCTAACCCAAGCGGTTAGTGCTTAAGTCATATCTCGGGAAATAAGCACCCGATTTCAAAAAGGTTTGCAGATGACAACTCTGTACCAAGATACCTTTTCAATGATACCAAGTTTGACCGACTAGAATACACTCTTAGCCATGTTGCCTCTAAGCACTACCCTAACCCTAACCCTAACCCTAACCCTAACCCTAACCCTAACCCTAGCGGTAAGTGCTTGAGTCATATCTCGGGAAGCAAGCACCCGATTTCAAAATGGTTTGCAGATTACAACTCTGTACCAAGATACCGTTTCAATGACGCCAAGTTTGACCGACTAGAATACACTCTTAGCCATGTTGCCTCTAAGCACTACCCTAACCCTAACCGTAACCCTAACCCTAACCCGAGCGGTTAGTGCTTAAGTCATATCTCGGGAAGTAAGCACCCGATTTCAAAACGGTTTGCAGATTACAACTCTGTACCAAGATACCTTTTCAATGATACCAAGTTTGACCGACTAGAATACACTCTTAGCCATGTTGCCTCTAAGCACTACCCTAACCCTAACCGTAACCCTAACCCTAAACCTAGCGGTAAGTGCTTGAGTCACATCTCGGGAAGTAAGCAACCGATTTGAAAATGGTTTGCAAATTACAACTCTGTGCCAATATACCTTTTCAATGATATCAAGTTTGACCGACTAGAATACACTCTTAGCCATGTTGCCTCTAAGCACTACCCTAACCCTAACCCTAACCTTAGCTGTTAGTGCTTAAGTCATCTTTCGGGAAGTAAGCACCCGATTTCAAAACGGTTGGCAGATTACAACTCTGTACCAAGATACCGTTTCAATGACGCCAAGTTTGACCGACTAGAATACACTCTTAGCCATGTTGCCTCTAAGCACTACCCTAACCCTAACCGTAACCCTAACCCTAACCCGAGCGGTTAGTGCTTAAGTCATATCTCGGGAAGTAAGCACCCGATTTGAAAACGGTTTGCAGATTGTAACTCTGTACCAAGATACCTTTTCAATGATACCAAGTTTGACCGACTAGAATACACTCTTAGCCATGTTGCCTCTAAGCACTACCCTAACCCTAACCCTAACCCTAACCCTAACCCTAGCGGTAAGTGCTTGAGTCATATCTCGGGAAGTAAGCAACCGATTTGAAAACGGTTTGCAAATTACAACTCTGTACCAAGATACCTTTTCAATGATACCAAGTTTGACCGACTAGAATACACTCTTAGCCATGTTGCCTCTAAGCACTACCCTAACCCTAACTGTAACCCTAACCCTAACCCTAACCCTAGCGGTAAGTGCTTGAGTCATATCTCGGGAAGTAAGCAACCGATTTGAAAACGGTTTGCAAATTACAACTCTGTACCAAGATACCTTTTCAATGATACCAAGTTTGACCGACTAGAATACACTCTTAGCCATGTTGCCTCTAAGCACTACCCTAACCCTAACCGTAACCTTAGCGGTTAGTGCTTAAGTCATCTTTCGGGAAGTAAGCACCCGATTTCAAAACGGTTTGCAGATTTTAACTCTGTGCCAAGATACCTTTTCAATGATACCAAGTTTGACCGACTAGAATACACTCTTAGCCATGTTGCCTCTAAGCACTACCCTAACCCTAACCGTAATCCTAACCCTAACCCAAGCGGTTAGTGCTTAAGTCATATCTCGGGAAATAAGCACCCGATTTCAAAAAGGTTTGCAGATGACAACTCTGTACCAAGATACCTTTTCAATGATGCCAAGTTTGACCGACTAGAATACACTGTTAGCCATGTTGCCTCTAAGCACTACCCTAACCCTAACCCTAACCCTAACCCTAACCCTAACCCTAGCGGTAAGTGCTTGAGTCATATCTCGGGAAGCAAGCACCCGATTTCAAAATGGTTTGCAGATTACAACTCTGTACCAAGATACCGTTTCAATGACGCCAAGTTTGACCGACTAGAATACACTCTTAGCCATGTTGCCTCTAAGCACTACCCTAACCCTAACCGTAACCCTAACCCTAACCCGAGCGGTTAGTGCTTAAGTCATATCTCGGGAAGTAAGCACCCGATTTCAAAACGGTTTGCAGATTACAACTCTGTACCAAGATACCTTTTCAATGATACCAAGTTTGACCGACTAGAATACACTCTTAGCCATGTTGCCTCTAAGCACTACCCTAACCCTAACCGTAACCCTAACCCTAAACCTAGCGGTAAGTGCTTGAGTCACATCTCGGGAAGTAAGCAACCGATTTGAAAATGGTTTGCAAATTACAACTCTGTGCCAATATACCTTTTCAATGATATCAAGTTTGACCGACTAGAATACACTCTTAGCCATGTTGCCTCTAAGCACTACCCTAACCCTAACCCTAACCTTAGCTGTTAGTGCTTAAGTCATCTTTCGGGAAGTAAGCACCCGATTTCAAAACGGTTGGCAGATTACAACTCTGTACCAAGATACCGTTTCAATGACGCCAAGTTTGACCGACTAGAATACACTCTTAGCCATGTTGCCTCTAAGCACTACCCTAACCCTAACCGTAACCCTAACCCTAACCCGAGCGGTTAGTGCTTAAGTCATATCTCGGGAAGTAAGCACCCGATTTGAAAACGGTTTGCAGATTGTAACTCTGTACCAAGATACCTTTTCAATGATACCAAGTTTGACCGACTAGAATACACTCTTAGCCATGTTGCCTCTAAGCACTACCCTAACCCTAACCCTAACCCTAACCCTAACCCTAGCGGTAAGTGCTTGAGTCATATCTCGGGAAGTAAGCAACCGATTTGAAAACGGTTTGCAAATTACAACTCTGTACCAAGATACCTTTTCAATGATACCAAGTTTGACCGACTAGAATACACTCTTAGCCATGTTGCCTCTAAGCACTACCCTAACCCTAACTGTAACCCTAACCCTAACCCTAACCCTAGCGGTAAGTGCTTGAGTCATATCTCGGGAAGTAAGCAACCGATTTGAAAACGGTTTGCAAATTACAACTCTGTACCAAGATACCTTTTCAATGATACCAAGTTTGACCGACTAGAATACACTCTTAGCCATGTTGCCTCTAAGCACTACCCTAACCCTAACCGTAACCTTAGCGGTTAGTGCTTAAGTCATCTTTCGGGAAGTAAGCACCCGATTTCAAAACGGTTTGCAGATTTTAACTCTGTGCCAAGATACCTTTTCAATGATACCAAGTTTGACCGACTAGAATACACTCTTAGCCATGTTGCCTCTAAGCACTACCCTAACCCTAACCGTAATCCTAACCCTAACCCAAGCGGTTAGTGCTTAAGTCATATCTCGGGAAATAAGCACCCGATTTCAAAAAGGTTTGCAGATGACAACTCTGTACCAAGATACCTTTTCAATGATGCCAAGTTTGACCGACTAGAATACACTGTTAGCCATGTTGCCTCTAAGCACTACCCTAACCCTAACCCTAACCCTAACCCTAACCCTAACCCTAGCGGTAAGTGCTTGAGTCATATCTCGGGAAGCAAGCACCCGATTTCAAAATGGTTTGCAGATTACAACTCTGTACCAAGATACCGTTTCAATGACGCCAAGTTTGACCGACTAGAATACACTCTTAGCCATGTTGCCTCTAAGCACTACCCTAACCCTAACCGTAACCCTAACCCTAACCCGAGCGGTTAGTGCTTAAGTCATATCTCGGGAAGTAAGCACCCGATTTCAAAACGGTTTGCAGATTACAACTCTGTACCAAGATACCTTTTCAATGATACCAAGTTTGACCGACTAGAATACACTCTTAGCCATGTTGCCTCTAAGCACTACCCTAACCCTAACCGTAACCCTAACCCTAAACCTAGCGGTAAGTGCTTGAGTCACATCTCGGGAAGTAAGCAACCGATTTGAAAATGGTTTGCAAATTACAACTCTGTGCCAATATACCTTTTCAATGATATCAAGTTTGACCGACTAGAATACACTCTTAGCCATGTTGCCTCTAAGCACTACCCTAACCCTAACCCTAACCTTAGCTGTTAGTGCTTAAGTCATCTTTCGGGAAGTAAGCACCCGATTTCAAAACGGTTGGCAGATTACAACTCTGTACCAAGATACCGTTTCAATGACGCCAAGTTTGACCGACTAGAATACACTCTTAGCCATGTTGCCTCTAAGCACTACCCTAACCCTAACCGTAACCCTAACCCTAACCCGAGCGGTTAGTGCTTAAGTCATATCTCGGGAAGTAAGCACCCGATTTGAAAACGGTTTGCAGATTGTAACTCTGTACCAAGATACCTTTTCAATGATACCAAGTTTGACCGACTAGAATACACTCTTAGCCATGTTGCCTCTAAGCACTACCCTAACCCTAACCCTAACCCTAACCCTAACCCTAGCGGTAAGTGCTTGAGTCATATCTCGGGAAGTAAGCAACCGATTTGAAAACGGTTTGCAAATTACAACTCTGTACCAAGATACCTTTTCAATGATACCAAGTTTGACCGACTAGAATACACTCTTAGCCATGTTGCCTCTAAGCACTACCCTAACCCTAACTGTAACCCTAACCCTAACCCTAACCCTAGCGGTAAGTGCTTGAGTCATATCTCGGGAAGTAAGCAACCGATTTGAAAACGGTTTGCAAATTACAACTCTGTACCAAGATACCTTTTCAATGATACCAAGTTTGACCGACTAGAATACACTCTTAGCCATGTTGCCTCTAAGCACTACCCTAACCCTAACCCTAACCCTAACCCTAACCCTAGCGGTAAGTGCTTGAGTCATATCTCGGGAAGTAAGCAACCGATTTGAAAACGGTTTGCAAATTACAACTCTGTACCAAGATACCTTTTCAATGATACCAAGTTTGACCGACTAGAATACACTCTTAGCCATGTTGCCTCTAAGCACTACCCTAACCCTAACTGTAACCCTAACCCTAACCCTAACCCTAGCGGTAAGTGCTTGAGTCATATCTCGGGAAGTAAGCAACCGATTTGAAAACGGTTTGCAAATTACAACTCTGTACCAAGATACCTTTTCAATGATACCAAGTTTGACCGACTAGAATACACTCTTAGCCATGTTGCCTCTAAGCACTACCCTAACCCTAACCGTAACCTTAGCGGTTAGTGCTTAAGTCATCTTTCGGGAAGTAAGCACCCGATTTCAAAACGGTTTGCAGATTTTAACTCTGTGCCAAGATACCTTTTCAATGATACCAAGTTTGACCGACTAGAATACACTCTTAGCCATGTTGCCTCTAAGCACTACCCTAACCCTAACCGTAATCCTAACCCTAACCCAAGCGGTTAGTGCTTAAGTCATATCTCGGGAAATAAGCACCCGATTTCAAAAAGGTTTGCAGATGACAACTCTGTACCAAGATACCTTTTCAATGATACCAAGTTTGACCGACTAGAATATACTCTTAGCCATGTTGCCTCTAAGCACTACCCTAACCCTAACCCTAACCCTAACCCTAACCCTAACCCTAGCGGTAAGTGCTTGAGTCATATCTCGGGAAGCAAGCACCCGATTTCAAAATGGTTTGCAGATTACAACTCTGTACCAAGATACCGTTTCAATGACGCCAAGTTTGACCGACTAGAATACACTCTTAGCCATGTTGCCTCTAAGCACTACCCTAACCCTAACCGTAACCCTAACCCTAACCCGAGCGGTTAGTGCTTAAGTCATATCTCGGGAAGTAAGCACCCGATTTCAAAACGGTTTGCAGATTACAACTCTGTACCAAGATACCTTTTCAATGATACCAAGTTTGACCGACTAGAATACACTCTTAGCCATGTTGCCTCTAAGCACTACCCTAACCCTAACCGTAACCCTAACCCTAAACCTAGCGGTAAGTGCTTGAGTCACATCTCGGGAAGTAAGCAACCGATTTGAAAATGGTTTGCAAATTACAACTCTGTGCCAATATACCTTTTCAATGATATCAAGTTTGACCGACTAGAATACACTCTTAGCCATGTTGCCTCTAAGCACTACCCTAACCCTAACCCTAACCTTAGCTGTTAGTGCTTAAGTCATCTTTCGGGAAGTAAGCACCCGATTTCAAAACGGTTGGCAGATTACAACTCTGTACCAAGATACCGTTTCAATGACGCCAAGTTTGACCGACTAGAATACACTCTTAGCCATGTTGCCTCTAAGCACTACCCTAACCCTAACCGTAACCCTAACCCTAACCCGAGCGGTTAGTGCTTAAGTCATATCTCGGGAAGTAAGCACCCGATTTGAAAACGGTTTGCAGATTGTAACTCTGTACCAAGATACCTTTTCAATGATACCAAGTTTGACCGACTAGAATACACTCTTAGCCATGTTGCCTCTAAGCACTACCCTAACCCTAACCCTAACCCTAACCCTAACCCTAGCGGTAAGTGCTTGAGTCATATCTCGGGAAGTAAGCAACCGATTTGAAAACGGTTTGCAAATTACAACTCTGTACCAAGATACCTTTTCAATGATACCAAGTTTGACCGACTAGAATACACTCTTAGCCATGTTGCCTCTAAGCACTACCCTAACCCTAACCCTAACCTTAGCTGTTAGTGCTTAAGTCATCTTTCGGGAAGTAAGCACCCGATTTCAAAACGGTTTGCAGATTATAACTCTGTGCCAATATACCTTTTCAATGATATCAAGTTTGACCGTCTAGAATACACTCTTAGCCATGTTGCCTCTAAGCACTACCCTAACCCTAACCATAACCCTAGCGGTTAGTGCTTAAGTCATACCTCGGGAAGTAAGCACCCGATTTCAAAACGATTTGCAGATTACAACTCTGTACCAAGATACCTTTTCAATGATACCAAGTTTGACCGACTAGAATACACTCTTAGCCATGTTGCCTCTAAGCACTACCCTAACCCTAACCGTAACCCTAACCCTAACCCGAGCGGTTAGTGCTTAAGTCATATCTCGGGAAGTAAGCACCCGATTTCAAAACGGTTTGCAGATTACAACTCTGTACCAAGATACCTTTTCAATGATACCAAGTTTGACCGACTAGAATACACTCTTAGCCATGTTGCCTCTAAGCACTACCCTAACCCTAACCGTAACCCTAACCCTAACCCTAAACCTAGCGGTAAGTGCTTGAGTCACATCTCGGGAAGTAAGCAACCGATTTGAAAACGGTTTGCAAATTACAACTCTGTACCAAGATACCTTTTCAATGATACCAAGTTTGACCGACTAGAATACACTCTTAGCCATGTTGCCTCTAAGCACTACCCTAACCCTAACCCTAACCTTAGCTGTTAGTGCTTAAGTCATCTTTCGGGAAGTAAGCACCCGATTTCAAAACGGTTTGCAGATTATAACTCTGTGCCAATATACCTTTTCAATGATATCAAGTTTGACCGACTAGAATACACTCTTAGCCATGTTGCCTCTAAGCACTACCCTAACCCTAACCATAACCCTAGCGGTTAGTGCTTAAGTCATATCTCGGGAAGTAAGCACCCGATTTCAAAACGGTTGGCAGATTATAACTCTGTGCCAAGATACCTTTTCAATGATACCAAGTTTGACCGACTAGAATACACTCTTAGCCATGTTGCCTCTAAGCACTACCCTAACCCTAACCGTAACCCTAACCCTAACCCTAGCGGTTAGTGCTTAAGTCATATCTCGGGAAGTAAGCACCCGATTTGAAAACGGTTTGCAGATTGTAACTCTGTACCAAGATACCGTTTCAATGACGCCAAGTTTGACCGACTAGAATACACTCTTAGCCATGTTGCCTCTAAACACTACCCTAACCCTAACCGTAACCCTAACCCTAACCCTAGCGGTAAGTGCTTAAGTCACATCTCGGGAAGTAAGCACCCGATTTCAAAATGGTTTGCAGATTACAACTCTGTACCAAGATACCTTTTCAATGATACCAAGTTTGACCGACTAGAATACACTCTTAGCCATGTTGCTTCTAAGCACTACCCTAACCCTAACCGTAACCCTAACCCTAACCCTAGCGGTTAGTGCTTAATTCATATCTCGGGAAGTAAGCACCCGATTTCAAAACGGTTTGCAGATTACAACTCTGTACCAAGATACCTTTACAATGATACCAAGTTTGACCTACTAGAATACACTCTTAGCCATGTTGCCTCTAAGCACTACCCTAACCCTAACCCTAACCCTACCCTAGCGGTTAGTGCTTAATTCATATCTCGGGAAGTAAGCACCCGATTTCAAAACGGTTTGCAGATTACAACTCTGTACCAAGATACCTTTTCAATGATACCAAGTTTGACCGACTAGAATACACTCTTAGCCACGTTGCCTCTAAGCACTACCCTAACCCTAACCGTAACCCTAACCCTAGCGGTTAGTGCTTAAGTCATATCTCGGGAAGTAAGCACCCGAATTCAAAACGGTTTGCAGATTACAACTCTGTACCAAGATACCTTTTCAATGATACCAAGTTTGACCGACTAGAATACATTCTTTGTTATGTTGCCTCTAAGCACTACCCTAACCGTAAGCCTAACTCTAACGCTTACCCTAACCCTATTCCTAACCCTAACCCTAGCCCTTATCATAACCATAACCATAACCATAATCATAATTTCAACCCTTACAATAACCCTAACCCTAATCGATGTTCGTAAAGTCCATAAACTTGGTATTACTGTAAAAGTCTTTTGGTTCTTAGTTTATTTGTGAAACGTTAAACGTTGAACCCTAACCCTAACCCAAACCCTATCTTTTTAAAGATCGATTTTCCTAAAGTCAGCAAACTTGGTATCACTGGAAAGGTCTTTTGTTGTTGATTGGTGAAACCCGCCTTTTTCCTGAGATATGGATGTTTAAACGTTATGTCCTATTTGTAATCAGTGATTGGCACCTAAGAACTATTGTTCTGTAGTAGGTCACCAGTCCATTTACATACCAGTATTCCTCCGGTGTCCCTCAGGGACGAATCCAAGGTCCATTCGTATTTTTCTAATTCATTACCGATTTACTTGACCACAGACAGGCAGGATGGCCATGTTTGCTGATTAATGCAAAATGCTTTAAGAGAATCGATTCTATTTTTGATTGCATTAGATTTCAGGTTGACCTGGACAGTCTTGCATACTGGAGTGAAACGTGGAACATTCCATCCCTCAAAATGTTCTGTGGTCTGCATTACACGTATAAGCCGTTCCCTGTAAACTATTCCTATACCATAGATGGTACGGTACTTTGCAGATCCTCAACATATGAAGACCTTGGTCTCCAGGTTTGTCAAAACCTCATTTGGAATGTACATGAGAAAGTGTCAAAGTGTAATTCAATATTCTGTATGATGAAACGATCCGTTGATTACCACGCTCCTCTCATAGCCAAATTCAACCTGTCCCATTCGTTAGTAATACCATATTTAGATTGCTGCTATCTCACAGACGGTCCACGCACACGAGATTGCTTATGCATAAAGGTGAGGGAGTACAACGGAGAGCCACCAAATACATCTCTAATAACTAGGAACTGTTATACAGGGCTTGACTAGTCACACTAATCTGTTACTGTTGTGTTACAGGCGTGGACTCTTTGACATCTTGTTTCTCTTTAAGTGTTTTTTTAGGCCTATACTATTCATCGTTTCGTTAAGGTAGCCTTACCACCCAGACAGTTTCGTTCAACTGACCATTTTCAACTTGTCATCCGTACGTGTAAAACCGAAACATTTACTTACTTTTAATTCAGCCGTATTGCACTTATATAGAACACTTTACCTGTAACAATCCGCCAACACATGTACTCAAACCTATTTGTCGCTGCACCTACTGTTTACATACTCAATTCCTCGCCAGTTGTTTTAGTCATTTTAGCTAATTTTAATCATTATTACTGGTATTCCTCATCTTTCTTGGCCGCCTCCAAAACTCGGTCTTGGGGAAATGGCGAAAGACAAAGGGGTTTATTCATCTTTTTCAAAGGCTTATCGAATTTTGTTATCAATATGTGCCCATTCATAATAAAGAGTGACAACATTCAATAGATGTTGCAAACAGCACAATGTAATTGTTAGTAGGATATAAGTGATTTGTTTCCTTTGTGTTTTACCAATTGAAGTGGTGGAATTTATATATTCCGTAGACTGTTCTGAAAGGCTAACATGAACAAAACTTTATGTTTCAATGCTATTTTGCGCAACAATAAAATCTCTGTCTGACCATTGATAGATCATGTGTTCTTTTCAAAATGCTTGATGGGCTGAATTCCTGGGGGGGGGGCAACCTTTGTCTTTCTTGGAATGTCAGTATACCCTTATCAATAACATCGTTCAATGACTATTCAGAAAAGTGTAGCAGCCATAAGCTTTGAGAACAAGGAATACAGCACAGCCTTCACACTTCACACGTGTATTGTCAGACAGTGTGCTCCTTCACAGCCATTGCTTATGACAGACAACATCACATAAGATTGCTTGGCGTGAAAATAAAGCATCTCTCATTTTAAAAATTTTTGATAAAATTGACCATACAAATATATATTTTTCATTTCTTGATACAATTATTGTCAGGTCTCTCCTTTGCAAATAAGACCTCCAGAAAACATGTTGGAATATGTTATCATACTATCACTTCCACAGCATATATTAGAGAGCAATTCAGCAATTCATTATAGGGCAGTGGAACAGTTCACAGCTGCTGGTAGACAGTAATGTCCTTGTTGCTGCTGATGTAAGTGGTTGTGTAACCACATGACCCCTTGCAAGGCTCGACTGTTGTCCAGTAGGTCGCCTCTGTGGGAAGCTCTGTCTTCACAACCTGACCACACTGCACTTTGATTGGCTCTGTCTTGTCATGGTGAGGTGACGGTGCACTCAACTTTGCACTCAGAGACAAGATTTGATGCGCCTCTCGCAGCATAGACTGAAGAAGTCCACTGCACGTCTCTTTGTTCACTGAAGCTTGCGACTTTACCATTTTGATGTCATGAGACTCTGCCTGGCGTCCATCGCACGATGCTGTCAAGCTCACAGAAGATGTTGAACTCAGCAGCTCAGATAGACACAAAATGTCCTGCGACTCCTGCTCCAAGGCTGACACTGAATCTGCTTGCAGGAGAGAGCTGGAGTTGATGAGCAGTTCTTCCATGAGGGGAGCAATGTCCATGTTCATATCATAGGTCAGGTTGTCCTCCTCCTCATCCATTGGTGAGGGGCAGCAAGACAGGAAGCACTCAGGCAGGAAAGAGTCCTCTTTGTGTTCCGTGTCTGCTGACAGCCCTTCCTCCTTGTCATTCATTGGTGAGGGGCAGCGGGCCAGGAAGCACTCGGGCAGGAAAGAGTCTTGTTGCTGTACAGTGTCAGCTTTTGGCCTCTCTTCCTCATCATCAATCGGTGAAGCACAGTGGGCCAGGAAGCACTCAGGCAGGAAAGAATCCTCTTTCTGTTTCATTTCAGCTAGAAGCATCTCTCCCTCATCCTCAATGGGCAAGGCGCTGTGGGCCAGGAAGCACTCAGGCGGGAACAAGTGGTCTTGTTGTTCTGTGTTATCATGCAGCCTCTCTTCCTCAGACTGTTTGAACTGGGCTGTCAGCTTGGTGTTTTCACTGCAGGGAAATATAAAATGCAATAGAATTAATCATACTGATTCTAAAGTCTTCAGATCTCAGCAACACAAAGAATTCAAAGTTTCAATCACATCCCAATTCAAAAGTAGTCTGTAATGACAATGGCATTAGCAAAATTAGAATTAGGACAAGGCAAACCAAGATGTGAACCTGGATTTGCAGTGAAGCCACCAATTTATGAACAGGACCAGGGAAGAATATATGGACAAGATAATAGTCCTATGTTCGAATCCTCATATTGAGTCAACTCACTCCCTTTGCTCCTCCAACAGAGCCTCCAGCTCTGCTATCCTGTATGCCATGGCTTCTGCCTCTTCAGGTGAGATGTGGGCTCTGGCTTCATGTCTACTGCTGAAACTGGAAATAATTAAAACATCAAATGTAACCATATATAATTCTACCTTTAGCCAAGCTGTTATTTTAAAGCAACTAAATGAAAAATACAAATGTTTTATGATTATGGAAGAAAAAGTACCCCTGAAGTGTTGCCAAAAAGACACAGAAGATAACTCACCGGGACCCTCCTGACTTCAGGACTGACACCTGTGCCTTCAGCTCATCGATGTTAAGATTCTTCTGGGCACTCCTGTTGTAGATAATGAGGATTGGAATGTAAACTGATGCACAGTTTTTACAACAACAAAAAATCACAGCATCTACGGATACTGCTGACACCAAAAGAACACATGAAGTATAAGAAGAGACCTCTCTCCTATTCTGGAGCAATCCTTGTGTTATTGTATTGAGTAACAGTGGATAAATCATGGTTAAGGGGCTATGGACTGTAGGCAGTTTGGCCACCACAGGGGGTACACATGGGCCATAGAAAGCAGAGATATTTTTTAATGGTGTACACTGTCTGGCACTTTGGGGGACATGGATGCTACTGGGATATGGACTCTTCAAGGGTAAGGACACAATAGATGGTACAGACAAGATATGTGGTATATAGGTATCAACACTACAGTACGTCATTAACTTAATAAAAGGAAGCAAATACATTCACAAAATAGTGCTTTTTTAAAGATAGAATCACGAGTGCAAACAAAGTTTTCATCTTAAAATTTTCAAACAAAATTACTAAAAGTGGTTAAAATAATACAAACCTGTTTTTTTCCTCCTGCAGGTCAGAGATGGCCCTAATAGATAGAGATGATGAAGTGCACTCATCTTATAATGTGTTTATGAAACCAATTGCTTGTCAATATCCCTTTTTATCTGTTTAGGTGTAAGGTTCCTCAACTTATATCTTTAAATAACAGCTAAGATGCATCTAATCAAATCTTGAATCCATGCTGTTTATGATGTCTCTTCACAAAAATCACTTTATGCAAAATGAGTTTGATTACAACAAATGATTAAGGGCAAAAGTCAAACAACTACTCACATTTCTAAGTCTGCATGGGCCTGAGAGAGCTCCCTGTATTTGAGAACAAATCATATGGTTTAATACAGGTATTTATTGCAATGGATACAAAATGTTATGGTATGTTGGTATGGGACAAACTTACATTTGCAAGTGTCTTAAAATTACTGCAAGATCTGAAAGGATGGAAAAACACTGAAGAGCTGAAAATTGTTCTTACCTTTCATGTTGGACCTTTGCATCATCTGCTTGTCTGTGATAATGAAATGTACAATGTGCATTGACCTAAATTGTAGTGAATATACAAAATTGCTCATTTTGTAAGATCATAATATAATACCATTCTAGTCACACTACTCTTAAACATTGCAAATTAAAACGTTTTTCAAGAAGGTCTATCTTATCAACACTGGAGGTTCAGCATTTTTACACAGATGTATCATCATGAGTACAAGAAGAGATACTTGACAGAGAGGAGGAAGGGGCCAGTCCCTCCCCTGGCCTAATACCCCGGGTCACATTTGGCAAAAATCGATCTGCGGTAATCACCGAAGCCTCGCTTATGATAACAGTTTTATCAGACAACAATTGTACAAGGTACAAAGTATGGCTTATATGTGACAGGGACGGTTTTCAGGTGAAAAATACGCGCAACCTTCTGTCGATCTTAAATATGGCCGATCTTCCATCGATACGCCTGAAGATCGTAGATAATGTGACAGGGGCATAAGGACTTCTAAAAGCAGTAGAAACAGGGCTAACGAGAGTTTGGAGACCTCATATCTCCATGCAATAGTCTGATTATGTAAATGACTTCTGCATTTACATAATCTATGCTTAGTTATGTACACCTGTAAATAACCTACGCTGGTCACTATGTTGATTGTCCATTCATTTACCACATCGATGAATTATGGCACGTTTGCACTATTTCTATTCTATTCGCATTCATTTTTTGAGCATGGGACAAGAAACTCACAATGAGCTTATAGAGGTCTTCTGCTCTGTATATTACATACAATGACAATCAAAAGTAACAAAATTGAGATTATAACGAAACATATAACTTAAGATGACATGAACATAAAGTCATTTCGCAACATAAGAATAACAAGAACACGTTTGCATTAATTATGGAAATTAAGGACTTATTTGCATAATTGGTGTCTGATAATGTTTTACCTGCCACAAACTACATATATTGCATGTATTTGAGTTCTATAAAGGAAACACTGCAAATACAGATGTTCCTCATTAAATACGCAAATTAAGTGTCAGTTTGCATAATTTGCACTTCATGATGTGCATCTCTGTCAAAGCTACCTTAACATACCAAATACCATGTAAATTTGTCCTTTCCTTCTTCAGGTATCCACCTAAGAAGATTTTGACAAAAATGCCCCTGCAATTCCAGAGCAACCTGCTAGGGGGACCAAATATACACCACATATCCCTTATGTCACAAGATATCTGCCATCAAAAAATCAAGACCATAGCAAATCCAGTTCAAAAGATCAAAAAAATTAATTTCAGCTGCAGTGCCAAGGTCAAATACCAGGGGGGCCAAAATTGACCCTGACCTTTGTCTTCCCAACACCTACCCACAAACCTAATATCATTGTAATCTATTCAGATCCGACTGCTGCCTACCCCTGTGACAGGGATCCCAGCAGCAGTATAATCAAAAATGGATACGACGATCAGAGGTTCTTGAGTTATGCTCACTACAAAAATCCGGACTCACAGACAGACAGACACACAGACACACCCAAAACTAATATTTATCTCCATTTTTCATGGAGATAAATATGTGGTATAAATTCCACAGCAGAAAATGTTAAAGACTGAAAGACTCACAGCTTCTCATCAGTTAGCAGCATCTGCAGTTCTGCATTATGGAAGGACGTCCTGACCAGGTCATCCTCAGCAGCTTCAGCTTGCCTGTTTTGGGGAGAGAATACAAAACAATCAGTTCTGTCAATGACTTTACAATCTCAATTTATAAGCTACAATCTTGTGCTTACAAAGCTGGAGTGTTACACAATACTCTCTTATTTTCCTCTAGATATTAGTTTTATACAATGTCATTGATTGTAGTATTGGATATTTTCTGACTAATAAGGCAATAAGAAATTACAGTAATCTGTTAACTTACTCTTGAGCCAGCTCTAGAAGCTCTGCAGCCTCCCTGTAAATCAAGAAGGATTAGTCTATTTGCTATAAGCCTGAAAATGCCCCCCCTCTCTCATGCTATTACACACACGGTCAGTACCCCCCCACCCACCCACTCACCCACACAAAACGTTATATAAATTATGTATATATAACATACATACCTGTTATCAAACTTACACATATACACATTGTGACATATATGCATAGGCACACATAAATACACTTGTGCATGTGCACACACACACACATAATGTGTACATACACAAATGCAGCAGATTTTCATTCAGCACCAAGGACAAGGAAATGTTCTGCATCCAGAGATGGAAAAACATTGATGACAAGGAAGTCAAGAACTATTAGTATTTTGGGGCCAATACATATTCTGACAGGTACATATGGTCTCTTTTTTTTCTAATGAGAAAAAAGTGAAGTCTGAAGTCAGCCTGATTACGTCAAATAGCAGACAAGCAACTGGATATGATTTTTGAAATTGTCTGAGGTTTCAGGTAGAATCTAATACCTTTCTGCAGTGTTAGTATCTTATTAACTGGATGTCAAACCTTCATTGATGCGTTCTATGACTACATTGTGCACTCAAATGTTTACTAGCAACCTAGATTTGATCTTGTCCCCACATAGAAACCACAGTCTTACCTGTTAAATGGAGAGCCATCTTCCTTTTTCTTGAGAAACAATCTGGAATAAGAATAATGGGTGGTGGGGGATTGATATACAAACCATCATATGACAGAAAGTCCACATGAGTATCCCACAAATCACTGGATTCTATTAACCAGACAAAGGAAAGTATGTGGCACTAACAGTAACACATGTGATAAAGTGCAAGAAGTAATTCAAGCAAAGTTGTTCTGAAGCTGTTAGTATTACTAGGACATCTAGTATTAGAAAATAGCAATTGGACAATAAGGCAACATCAAGAGTGATGAAAATATTGCCAAACAGTAGCAACAATGCACAGTATTCCATATATGCATTAGATGACTTTACTTCTATCCTGTAAGATACATGAATAGTGCCCAAGTTTGTCACTAAGCATGGATCTTTCAAAGGTCCTGAATGAACTTTTTATTTGTGCTGTTCCTAACTTTGCTTTTACAGCAAACAAGTTAACTCAGCTTCAAAAACATGTACTTTCGTAGTTTCTCAATATAACATAACAATCAGCATCAGACCACATTGATTTCTGAAATCCAATCTGGCTTTTTAAAAAAACAGCTAAATAACTGCAACCCCTTCCTCTACACTGCTAGATCATCCATGGTGCCATTTTAGGTTCTTTCTACATGTAACGTTACTTACTTGTGAAGAACATACAGGGTCTCCTGTACTGTACCAGTATCTCTTCTCAGACTGCTGGAATAACAGATAGAGACAGTTAAGGTGATGCAATGTCCCCACAAACATTCCTGAAATATGTGTTGTCTCGACTTTTACCTCAGAGTTCAAATGCAGAATTCCATTATATTGTGTTTGCCTTCTCGGTGACAATTTGAAAGCATAGAGACTGATTTTACAAGTAAGTCCTTTCACGCTACAGTTGAAATGTTTGTGGCCATGTATTGAGCAAAATACAACATTATACATGAATATATAAAGGCTATCAGTCAATACCATGGTTCAAGGGCTTACCAGTCAGGACATGTTGATGAAGGTTAGACATCCAGGTAAAGTAAGACATGTAAAGTAACAGCAACTGTTAGGCAAGCAACTGGATAGAATTTAGAAATGGTCAGATGTTCCAGACAGTATTCCACTGTCTCCAGTCAGTGTACATGGAGTTAATGGAGAATCAGGATTAAAAGCAAAAATCTGAATTGATATGTTACAGTTTCTTTTCCATTCACTTACAATAGACTGTCTGAAACATCTGTCTCCAAATTCCATCAAGTTGCTTGAGTAACTGTAAAAATTGTATTGGTGTGGGCTGAAATATATGTATTTGGTCATCCCTCCCCATTGTTTTTTCTGATTGTTGTGAACACTGGCTACTTCTGAAATCATCATCATCATAACGGCATCATAAACTGACTGAACAGTTTCTTACTGGCTAAAGGAGGTTGCTGCTTCTCCTCCCTGACTCTGCTGAGAGTAGGAAAGGGAACAGGCTGGAATGAGAACAAGAACACAAACACAACACAACAGAGCAAGGAAAAGCAAAGGTTAAGAAAAAGGTCAAAAGGTGAACATGTCTATTAAAGAATGAATAAAAGTAAACTATGGAAATATATTGAAGTTTGTGTAGTTGGGTCAACTTGTCAGAAATCTCTGAATAGTCGTTGACAAAGTAAGAGGAAAATAAATGCAACGATCGGGTGTAACTGGGGTGCAAAAGAGAATCGGTATCCGTGTGTTCTCAACTAGAAAGTTGAACGTTTTTTATTTTCGGAAATGACCGACAAGGAATGGACAACTTACCTTCATCTTTCGCTCAACAGTTCTCCTATCTTCTTTTGACAACGTTGTCATCTTTCCTCACGTCGACACAGTCGCGTACACTTCGGAAGTTCAGAAAACAAACTGTCGCAAATTCTCGACTCGTCAGAACGTCAGACCTAGAAAGTGCGGGGCGTAAAAAAAGTCAAAATCTGTTAGATATTCCTTAGTGTCTCCGATTTAATCCACAGCTACAATACGTTAATATGCTTGCAGATATTTCAACATATCTGATATATCAACATTTACAAACAAAACTTACTCCCTTCTACTAAGTGTAGAATTGACCTTGAAAAGTTAGTCCCGAACAACAGAATGAATTTGTTCCTGCTTTACACATGTGTGTAGCCAAAACCTTCGGACTTTTAAGAGCTCTTACTATATTTGTGGTGTGTTCACAACAGCTAGACGTAAAACTAGGCAAAGACTTGTGACTTTTTACTAGTATTTCAACCCATTTTCTTCGTTCTAAAAAGAGAAAGCAAATTTTCTTACCTAGTTCACGGACTGGAACTTGTCATCTGTGTGGAACCTGTGCCCATGGCAACCAGGGTAAACAGGAAGAAAATCGAACGCAAGGAGGAATGATCCTGGATTGTCTCTGTTAGAACTAAAAGAAATTGTCCCAAAAAATATTTGGTTGGCTTATTTCTAATGTATAAGCCCCTCTTTAGACTTTAGACTGTTGTTTGTGAACGGGCAGAGATAATCTACTTGACTTGATCTTTTTGATTGTACACATAAGAACATGTTAGCATTTTCTTTGATACAACGATGGTTTCATCATTCCTGTTCGGTACCGCGGATGACCACAAGAATAACAACCGGGTTGTGGCGGTGAATAAACTTGGTACTATCTCGCCATTATGCGACAATTCGATATAGTAAACAGGCCCATAAAGAAGGTTGGATTGTTAAATCAACTAGAAAATAGACTTTTGGTCTATTCCCCCAGCAAGCTATCTGCAAAATAGTCAAGCCGCTCGAGCGCTCCGCGTTCATGGAATGGACTACTTTCTCTCGCGGAATGGCTAGATAAAGCAATATATACTCTGTATATAATCCATTGAACTGTTATAATGTAATGAACTGTGAGTCGGTGGATGAGTCACTGACCACCATTGTTACGCTAAAATTCGTTTTTTTCTTCTAATTTACATAAACCAAACCTTGATACCTGCCGCCAACCCCGGAAAAGGCAAATATGGGCGATATCCTTGGTGCTGATCCGCCATCTCAGTGTTACACCTGTTGCTCTTGAGAAAGACGCTGGGTGGCGCTTTTTCACCAATGAGTATCTTCACCATATTCATAAGATGATGCTATTTACACTGCTCCAAGACATGAAAATATTGAGTATTTTTCCAGCCTTTCCACGTAGAGCTATGTAAAAGTGTATGTACTTTAATTAACAAACGTACTTTTGCATTATCGAGAACAAAAAGGACCTTTAAAGTGATAAACCGTTACGACATGGAAACGCCTCGGCTAGGATAAAAACAATGCTTTAGCGCTCCGGCCATATTTAATAACAGAACGATTTTCAGTACATAAGTACCATTTATGAAGATTAGAAACTGTGTTTTTGTTTAGCGGGTATATCGTTGGCGGCGTCTCTGCATCATTTTCTTCATAATGGGAATATCATGAAAAGCATACAGTCAAGTACATGTATGACTGAAAAGACGACAAATACACAAAGATTAAAAATGATTCGTTTTTTATCAACAAAATTCATCAAGAGTTCTGTAAAATCGATAGGCCATATGGCTCAACGATGCCACCGCAGATTCAGTGATGTACCAGTTTTTAGTTGTTTATATTCATGGTGTAACTATTACAAAGTTAGATGTCGTGCGCAGTAGTGGCAGAGTGTTGTTCTGTATAACTGTCAGGAATGGACTCTCTCAGCCGACACCCCTGTGTAAAATGAAGCAGTCCGAAACATCAAAAAAGGCCCTTGTATAATCACCCTAAACAAAAAATTTAAAAATGCACCCTGTGCAAGACTGGACTCGTCCAGTGCACCCATCTAAAATAGTAAAATAGACACGTCCGTTTTCAGTTGGACCATAGTGTGGTGGGTGTGTATGTGGGTCACCAGTATAACACTGAGAAGTTGTACCGCGAGCTTCATGATATTTAGTCGGTTTGTGGCGATTGTAAAAAGAAAGGTCAAGTTTTAAACTGGTTGACCTGGCGTTTTCCTGCGGTACTGCAGCAGGCTAAATATTTTTGTGTGTTTGTGCTCAACACATAGCCCGAGGGACTGAGGATGAATCTTCATCATGATAATAGTGTTTTATGGATAAGTAGATAAGAGGTAGTGAATTGAAAAGGAAGGTCAAGTTTGAAAATAGTTTACCTGGCGTTTTCCTACGGTGCTGCAGTGAGCTTTGTACTTTTGTGCGTTTGCTTGTGGATATCATACAGTAGTGGCGAGATATTGGACATTGTGAATATCTTCATGATATTTTGTAGCTATGTAGAAGTTGTAAAAAGGGAGGTCAAGTTTGAAAATGGCATTTTCCAAGGGTACTGCAGCAAGCTTTGTATTTTCAAGTGTACGTTTGGCTATGGACTCGAGAACTTCAGATGATTAATGGATCTTCATTATATTTTGTACATTAGTGGCGGTTGTGAAAAAGAAGGTCAAGTTCAAAAATGGTTCACCTGGCATTTTCCGTTGGTCCTGCAGCAGGCTATTATGTATGCGTGTTTGTCTGTGTACAACATAACTCGAGAAGATGTAAATGATTCTACATGATATTTAGTGAATGGGTAGGGGTCACTAGTGGGCCTCCTAGCAAGTACATACGGTACTCAAATTTTAAGGGTAAACTTTGTGGAAGCACTAGGTTCCTAATTTTTGAGTAGTGGGTAGCTTTTGGGACTGTAAGTGGTGGAAGTTTGGAACTGCAGCAGGTATTTTTGTTGCTAGCTTTCTAAGGGAATAAGTCAAACAGCTGTGGGGTTCATGAATTTGCATTGTTTTTTGGCAGGCAGAAACCTGAGGTAAGGTACAAAAAACGTTAGGCCTCCATAGCAGGCTCTCTTGGCCTTTTACCTCTTTTTTTTTGCTTCTTATACACTTCAGCAGTCCGGCGCTTTATGTTTTATTTAAGGAACCTCCATAGAAAATCGATTTACTTTTCTACATCAAATATGATCAACACTAGTCAGAATTGTACCAGTCATGAAGCTGAGAACAAGAAATACAGCACAGCCTTGTACACACTGCACACAATGTCATGTATTGTCAGACAGCGTGTCTCCTTCACAGACAAATTGCTTATGACAGACATAAAATTGCTGGGCATGAAAATAGAGTCTCTCATGTTAAAAATGTTTGATAAAATTGGCCATACAAATACACATTTTTCATTTCTTCATAAAATTATTGTCAGATCTCTCCTTGTTTACAAATAAGACCGCTGAAAAACACATTGCAGTATATTATATGATACCATCACTTTGACAGCATATATGTTTACAGATCATTTACATTATCACATAAAAGATTTCCATGGCATTAAAATAAAGTCAAATTATTTCTTGTCAAAATCTGTCATACAAACATATATATTATAGACTATTATGTTCTTAATCCTCTTTCACACTGTTGAAACAGCATGATAGCACCCTCTTTGCTTTTCTAAATAATTTGGCTAATCCCTTACTCTCCACTCGTGGGCTCAAGTCTTGTTTAGTGTCAGCTGTCTGTCTGTCTACCTCGTCATCCATGGGTGAGGGGCAGCGGGCCAGGAAGCACTCAGGCAGGAAAGAGTCCTCTTTGCGTTCCATGTCTGCTGGCAGCCCTTCCTCCTTGTCATTCATTGCTGAGGGGCAGCGAGCCAGGAAGCACTCAGGCAGGAAAGAGTCCTCTTTGCGTTCCATGTCTGCTGGCAGCCCTTCCTCCTTGTCATCCATTGGTGAGGGGCAGCGGATCAGGAAGCACTCTGCAGGCAAGAAAGAGTCCTCTTTGCGTTCCATGTCTGCTGGCAGCCCTTCCTCCTTGTCATCCATTGGTGAGGGGCAGCGGATCAGGAAGCACTCTGCAGGCAAGAAAGAGTCCTCTTTGTGTTCCATGTCTGCTGGCAGCCCTTCCTCCTTGTCATTCATTGGTGAGGGGCAGTGGGACAGGAAGCACTCAGGCAGGAAAGAGTCCTCTTTGCGTTCCATGTCTGCTGGCAGCCCTTCCTCCTTGTCATCCATTGGTGAGGGGCAGTGGGCCAGGAAGCACTCAGGCAGGAAAGAGTCCTCTTTGCGTTCCATGTCTGCTGGCAGCCCTTCCTCTTTGTCATCCATTGGTGAGGGGCAGCGGGCCAGGAAGCACTCGGACAGGAAAGAGTCCTCTTTGCATTCTAATTTGTCAGCTGGAAGCATCTCTTCCTCATCAATGGGCAAGGTGCTGTGAGCCAGGAGGCACTCAGGCAGGAAAGAGTCCTCTTTGCATTCCATGTCAGGTGGCAGCATCTCTTCCTCATCAATGGGCGAGGCGCTGTGAGCCAGGAAGCACTCAGGCAGGAACGAGTGGTCTTGTTGTTCTGTGTTATCTGGCAGACTCTCTTCCTCAGACTGCTGTAACTGGGCTGTCAGCTTGGTGTTTTCACTGTAGGGCAACATAAAATGCAATAAAATTAATCATACTCATTCTGACGAATTCAAATCTCAACAACACAAAGAAATCAAAGGTAACATCCCAATTTGAAAGTACAGTACACAACAATGGCAAGAGCAAAATTGAACTGAGTACAAAGCACACCAAGATGTGAGCCTGGATTTGCAGTGATGTTACAGATACATGAACCAGGAAAGAATGTATGGACAAAATAATAGTGACTGTCCTATATTTCTCATATTGAGTCAACTCACTTCCGCTGCTCCTCCAAAAGGACCTCCAGTTCTGCGATCCTGTATGCCATCACTTCTGCCTCTTCAAGTGAGACGTGGGCTCTGGCTTCATATCTACTGCTGAAACTGAAAATAATTAAAACATCAAATGTAACCATACCTATGATTTTATTCATTTATTTCTGTGTTCTTTTACCAGGGTAAGCTCCCATCAGTGACTGACACTGCTTTTCATGGAGGCCCAGGATACATACAAATAACACATCCATACAATACAATATTTACATAATACAACAATGTACAACAAAAGCAAAACCACTTATATCCACTTATTATTTTACCTTTAGCCAAGCTGTTATATTAATTTAAAAGCAACTAAATGAAAAATATGAGTATTTTATGTTATGGAATAAAAAGTGCTCATGAGGTGTTGCCAAAAAGACACAGAAGATAACTCACCAGGACCCTCCTGTCTTTAAAACGGTGACCCGAGCCTTCAAGTCATCTATCAGGATGTGCTTCTGGGCACTCCTGTTGTAGATAATAAAGATTGGAATGTAAACTGGTGCACAGACAGCATTCACAGCAAATATAGATGCTGCTAATACCAAAAGAACACTTGAAGTATGAGAAAATACCTCGACAGGTGACGGTTCATACAGCAAATATGAACACTACAAGCAGTATATACACAAACAGGTACAGACAATACAGAGGAGAAGGACAGTTAAGGGGCTATGGAGACTACAGGAAGTACAGACAGTAAAAGGGGGTACAGACAGTACTTGGGGGAAGCTATAATGAGTAACAGTAGATGAATCATGGACATTTAACTTAGGGGCTAACGTTATAGACCGAAGACCTTGTTTGGACAACACGGGGGTACACATGCTAAAGACAGCACTGAATCGATATATTTGAATGGTGTACACTATTTGGCACTCCAGGGGACGTGGACATTACTGGGGTATGGACACAACAGATGGTACAGACATTACAGGGGGTATGAACAGTAAACAGGTATCAATACTACAATACATTCATTTCTTCTTAAATTTTTCAAACAAAATTAGTTTTTGAACAATGTTTTTATAAGTAACAAAACTGAAAAGTACTAAAAGTGGTCAAAATAATCACAAACCTCTTTTTTTCCTCCTGTAGGTCACAGATGGCCCTAATAGATTAAGAGATGATGAAGTGCACATCATAAATTATGATGTGTTTATAAAGACACGTTTATTGATATCACTTTTTATATTTCTCTGTTCAGATGTAAGGTTTCCTCAACTCATAGATAAGGTTCATCTACTCTAACTTACTAATGATTATGAATTGCTTTACATAAATAGCCATTTGTTTTGAAAGTCCCATTCTGAATTCAATTTCTTTTCAAGAAAAATCACCTTATGCAAAATGAGTTTTCAATTCTATCAGTTTACACTTAATAAGTTATCTAGGAAAAATGTCAAACAACTACTCACATTTCTAGGTCTTCATGGGCCTGAGAGAGCTCCCTGCGTTAAAAAAAAAGTCATACAGTTTAGTATTATAATATAAAAAAATATTTATTGCAATAGATACAAACATTATCATGGTATTTGGTATGTAACAAACTTAACATTAAGTGTCTTATAATCACAATAATTACAACAAGGTCTGAAAAGATGGACCAAAACTGAAAAGTTGGAAATTCATAGTTTTACCTTTTGTGTTGCACCTTTGCATCATCTGCTTGTCTGTGATAATGAAATGTACAATGTGCATTAAAATAAATTGTAATGAATATACAAAATTGCTTATTGTGTCAGATCATAGTATTACCATTCCAGTCATAGTTCTAAAAACTTCATTAATATTTTTCAAGAAGCAGGGTTGGACAAGTCCACTAGCCCTATTGTCCAGGACAAGTGAAAGTGCTGATCAGGCAAGTGCATGACCTACCCCAGTTGCCCGATCGATTGTGAGATTATCATATACTTGTTACATTTAAGTCATGACATTAAGCAATGGTCAACATAGAAAAATAAAGGCAATAATAAGAATTCCATTGCTGGGAGTAAAAATGCATATAATAAAAGTGACATTTTGAATTTTGGAGAAGTGAACAATTGGTTTGGGCAAGCAAGTAATTTTAGAAAACCTGTCCAACCCTGAGAAGGTCTATCTTATCAACACTGGTTGAAGAAGAGCAAGGGGCCAGTTCCCGGCCTTAAAGCACTTCAACAGTAAAAACAGAAACCAAACACATGATGAAGACACTGAAAGACTCACAGCTTCTCATCAGTTAGCAGCATCTGCAGTTCTGCATTATGGAAGGACGTCCTGACCAGGTCATCCTCAGCAGCTTCACCTTGCCTGTTTTGGGGAGAGAATTCAAAACAATCAGTTCTGTCAATGACTTTACAAACACAATTTTCTTATGATAAACTTATAATGATTGATGCTCTCTCTCTCTCTATATATATATAAGCTAGCACCTTATGCTTACAAAGGTGACGTGTTATACATACTATCTCACCTTCCTCTAGATATTAGTTTGACAATATCAGTGAAGTACTTGATTGTAGTATTGGATCTTTATGATTAGGCAATAAAAAATTAAAGTGATCTGTTAACTTACTCTTGAGCCAGCTCTAGAAGCTCTTCAGCCACCCTGTAAATTAGGAAGGATTAGTCTACAGTCAAACCTGTTTATAGCGGTCACTCAAGGGACAAGAGAAATGTGGCCACTATAGACAGGTGGCCACTATAGAGAAAATGCTGACCAATTGCCAAGCAATAAGTTACAAGCAATAAGTTATGATTTCAGTACCCACTAATCTTTCTCGCCAAGTAACATTGTCTAAATTGTCTCAATCAAAGTTCAACTGACCCTGACAAAGTCAAATCTACCGAAACTGATTGATATAATTGATCTGCGGAATGTTGGTCAATTCGCAAAGACTTGTGCTGTAACGTTCAAGGTATGATCCCCTACCATCAAAATAACCCTGTCAGGAACAAATCCTCGCAAACTACGATTTTAAACTTTGAGCATACAGACAGGGTGACATACAAACGCCGTTTGGTCGAAATATGCAATGTTTCTGTATCTACGGGACCGAAAATTGTCTGGCCATGGCCGCGTTGGACAGGTGGCTGCTCTGGACTATTTCTTAAAGCTTAGGTCAATGGGAAAAATTCAAGGGACAGACAAAAATTGACTGCAATAGCCAGGTGGTCACCATGCAAAGGTGGCCGCTAGTACAGATTTGACTGTATTTGCTTTCAAAGAAAGGTGGAAAATGCCCCCCCCCCCGTCTCTTGCTAACACACACACACGCACACACACAAATTTATTATAGGTATATATAACATACATACATGTTACCGAACTTACATATATACACATTATGACATACACGCACAGACATACATAAATGCTCTTGTGCACGTGCACACACATGTACGTGATTTGCAAATATACACATGCAGCAGATTCTCATTCAGCACCAAGGACAAGGAAATTTTCTGCATCCAATAGATGGAAAAACATTCTTTTAATTTTTTTTTAATCTATGCTGTGACCACACCTCATCTTTAGCAGATGTGCTGACATTTACAATGCATCACGCTGGCGAATATCGGTGCGGTGGGCATTAACTATTCGTTTTAAGTTCTTCAAGTCTCTGATAATTACAATGTCTTGTGGTAGACAGTTCCATAGCTTAACTGTGGCTGGGAGACAAGTTCTTTTGTGACATTGATGACAAGGAAGGCAAGAACTATTATTTGAGTGCCTAGGAGTCAATACATATTCTGAAAAGGAGCATGTGGTCTATTTTTTTCTAATTAGAAAAACGGCAAGTCTGAAGTCAGTCTGACTACGTCAAATAGCAATTACTGAAGCAATTGAATATTATTTGGAAATGGTATGAGGTTTCAGGTTCAGTGTGAGTAAAGTGGAAAACTCGAACTATGCGGCTCCAGATGTTACTCTGAGGGACGACTGCAATGTGCAAGATGCCAGTAGCTTGAGGGATGAATCTACTCTACTTTATCAAGCAATGTTCAACATAGAAAAAGAATTAGGCAATAATAAGAATTCCATTGCAAGAAGTAAAAATGCATATGATAAGTGACATTTTCAATTTTGGGGAAGTGAAAGATTACTTTGGGGAAGTAAATTGTTTAGAAAACTTGTCCAACCCTGAGAAGGTCTATCTTATCAACACTGGATGAAGAGGAGCAAGAGGCCAGTTCCTGGCCTAAGCACTTCAACAGTAGAAACAGAACCAAATACACGATGAAGACACTGAAAGACTCACAGCTTCTCATCAGTTAGCAGCATCTGCAGTTCTGCATTATGGAAGGACGTCCTGACCAGGTCATCCTCAGCAGCTTCAGCTTGCCTGTTTTGGGGATACAAAAGAGAATACAAAACAATCAATTCTGTCGATGACTTTACAAAAAAACATGTTTCTCGAGATACTATGTTTCATGCCCCCCTCTCTCTCCCTCACTCTTTCTCTCTCTCTCTCTAATGTTAAGCTAGCACCTTATACTCACAAAGCTGGTGTGTTACACATACTCTCTTACCTTCTAGATGTTAGTTTGAATAAGGCAATAAGAAATTAAAAGTGATCTGTTAACTTACTCTTGAGCCAGCTCTAGAAGCTCTGCAGCCTCCCTGTAAATTAGGAAGGATTAGTCTATTTGCTTTCAAACGAGCTGGAAAATGCACCCCCCCCTGTCTCATGCTAACACATAAACACACACACACACATACATGTAAAAAAGATTACATACACACACATAACGTTACATTTCTGCCCGCGCACACACATGCACATACACACATGTAAAGTTATTTCACCTTTATCTGCTGGGTAACCTAATAGTATATCCGTTGTAACTGGAATTAAGGAAATCAAGTCTATATTGGGACTTTGGCTTCAAACTACATTTGTACAATATCTGGAAAATATTACAAATTGAATCCATCATCCATCCACTTCATATCCTTGAATACCCTGATTTTAAAACAATGGATAAAGGTTTCCCGCAGATAAAGGTGAACTGGAGTTATATGTTAAAGCAGATTTTCATTCAGCACCAAGGACAAGGAAAGTTTCTGCATGCAATAGGTAGAAAACTTTGATAACTACATAGACAAGAACTGTTATATGAGCATCTGGGGATTGAAACGTATTCTGAAAGGTACATGTGATTCTTTTAATGAGAGAAAAAATATCTGAGATCGGCCTATGACTACATTGTACATTCTACTTGTTTACCTCAGAAGCTATCTTGAGTAATGTGAAGTTTGCTGTGTATGTTAGCCCCCACACAGAAACCATAGTCTTACCATAGTCTTACCTGTTAAATGGAGAGCCATCTTCCCTTTTCTTGAGAAACAATCTGGAATAAGAATAACAGGTGGTGGGGGATTGATATACAAACCATCATATGACTTCATGCAGAAACACCATATAGGTATGCCACAATCAATGTGGCACTTTCACATGTGATCAACTGCAAGCAGTAATTCAAGCAAAGCCATTCTGAAACTGTATTACTAGTACATCTAGTATTGTGAAAAGGAATTCAACACTTCAATAGGCAACATGAAAAGTGATTAGAATATTGCCCCAACAGTGGCAATGAATGAATACACAGTATTCCATAAACTAGGTGAATTTTATTCTGTCCTAAGGCCACACCAATTTAATTTCTTGGTTCACGGATTCGCTCGCTCCTATTTTTTGGGAAAAAAAATAAAAATGAAAATTACCACTCAGCAAATTTTCACCATTAATGAAACCATTCACCAACTTTCTGGTGTAGCAAACATAAAAACTGACACTACTTTTGTAATTTTCAATGAACAGGTGCTGTTTCTGTACAGGAATAGTGTTTTTGTACTTTTTTCAAGCTGAAAACTTTTTATTCTTTATGTTTTGGATTAGCCCTTACCTTTACCCCAACCATTTTACACATTTTATTTTTATTTTTATTTTGCCCTCTCGCTCCATATTTTTTATGAAAAAATCCGTGAACCAAGAAATTAAATTGGTGTGGCCTAAAAATACATGAACGGTGCCCAAGTCTGACCAAGCATGGATCTTTCCAAAGTCCTCGATGAAATTTTTATTTCTACTGTTCCTAATTTTGCTTTTACCACAAACCAGTTAATTCAGCTTCAAAGAATATAACTCTTGTACTTTCTCAATATAACATAACAATCTACATCAGACCAGATTGATTTGTGAGATCTATTCTGGCTTTACACCCCATCTAAATAACTGCAACCCCCTCCTCTACACTGCTAGATTATCCATGGTGCCATTGTAGGTTCTTTCTACATGTAACATTACGTACTGGTGAAGAGTATACAGGGTCTCCTGAACTGTTACAGTATCTCTCCTGAGACTGCTGGAAGAACAGATAGAGACAGATAAAGTGATGTTAACGTTATGTTCCTGCAAACATACCTTAAATATGTGTTGTTTCTACTTTGACCTCAGAGTTCAAATGCAGAATTCCATTACATTGTCGAACTTTGCCTTCTCAGTGACAATTTGAAAGCATAGAACTAATTTTACAAGTAAGTCCTTTCACCCTACAGTTGAAATGGTTGTGACCATGTATTGAGAAAAATACAACTGCTCCTTGTACATGAATATATAAAGGCCACACTGAGTCAATTCCATGGTTTAAGGGCTTACCAGTCAGGACATGTTGATGAAGGTTAGACATCCAGGTAAAGTAAGACATGTAAAGTAACAGCAACTGTTAGGCAAGCAACTGGATAGAATTTAGAAATGGTCAGATGTTCCAGACAGTATTCCACTGTCTCCTGTCAGTGTACATGGAGTTAATGGAGAATCAGGATTAAATGCAAAAATCTGAATTGATATGTTACAGATTCTTTTCCATTCACTTACAATAGACTGTCTGAAACATCTGTCTCCAAATTCCATCAAGTTGCTTGAGTAACTGTAAAAATTGTATTGGTGTGGGCTGAAATATATGTATTTGGTCATCCCTCCCCATTGTTTTTTTTCTGATTGTTGTGAACACTGGCTATACTACTTCTGAAATCATCATCATCATAACGACATCATAAACTGACTGAACAGTTTCTTACTGGCTAAAGGAGGTTGCTGCTTCTCCTCCCTGACTCTGCTGAGAGTAGGAAAGGGAACAGGCTGGAATGAGAACAAGAACACAAACACAACACAACACAACAGAGCAAGGAAAAGCAAAGGTTAAGAAAAAGGTCAAAAGGTGAACATGTTGATTAAAGAATGAATAAAAGTAAACTATGGAAATATATTGAAGTTTGTGTAGTTGGGTCAACTTGTCAGAAATCTCTGAATAGTCGTTGACAAAGTAAGAGGAAAATAAATGCAACGATCGGGTGTAACTGGGGTGCAAAAGAGAATCGGTATCCGTGTGTTCCCAACTAGAAAGTTGAACGTTTTTTATTTTCGGAAATGACCGACAAGGAATGGACAACTTACCTTCATCTTTCGCTCAACAGTTCTCCCATCTTCTTTTGACAACGTTGTCATCTTTCCTCACGTCGACACAGTCGCGTACACTTCGGAAGTTCAGAAAACAAACTGTCGCAAATTCTCGACTTGTCAGAACGTCAGACCTAGAAAGTACGGGGCGTAAAAAAAGTCAAAATCTGTTAGATATTCCTTAGTGTCTCCGATTTAATCCACAGCTACAATACGTTAATATGCTTGCAGATATTTCAACATATCAGATATATCAACATTTACAAACAAAACTTACTCCCTTCTACTAAGTGTAGAATTGACCTTGAAAAGTTAGTCCCGAACAACAGAATGAATTTGTTCCTGCTTTACACATGTGTGTAGCCAAAACCTTCGGACTTTTAAGAGCTCTTACTACATTGTGGTGTGTACACAACAGCTAGACGTAAAACCAGGCAAAGACTTGTGACTTTTTACTAGTATTCCAACCCATTTTCTTCGTTTTAAAAAGAGAAAACAAATTTTCTTACCTAGTTCACGGACTGGAACTTGTCATCTGTGTGGAACCCGTGTCCATGACAACGAGGGTAAACAGGAAGAAAATCGAACACAAGGAGGAATGATCCTGGATTGTCTCTGTTAGAACACTGTGTTAGAACTAAAAGAAATTGTCCCAAACAAATATTGCGTTGGCTTATTTCTAAGATATAAGCCCCTCTTTAGACTGTAGACTGTTGTTTGTGAACGGGCAGAGATAATCTACTTGACTTGATCTTTTTAATTGTACACATAAGAACATGTTGGCATTTTCTTTGATACAACGATGGTTTCATCATTCCTGTTCGGTACCGCGGATGACCACAAGAATAACAACCGGGTTGTGGCGGTGAATAAACTTGGTACTATCTCGCCATTATGCGACAATTCGATATTGTAAACAGGCCCATAAAGAAGGTTGGATAGTTATATCAACTAGAAAATAGACTTTTGGTCTATTCCCCCAGCAAGCTATCTGCAAAATAGTCAAGCCGCTCCGCGTTCATGGAATGGACTACTTTCTCTCGCGGAATGGCTAGATAAAGCAATACTCTGTATAATCCATTGAACTATCATAATGTAATGAACTATGAGTCGGTGGATGAGTCACTGACCACCATTGTTACGCTAAAATTCGTTTTTTTTTCCAATTTACATAAACCAAACATTGATACCTGCCGCCAACCCCGGAAAAGGCAAAGATGGGCGATATCCTTGGTGCTGATTCGCCATCTCAGTGTTACACATGTTGCTTTTGAGAAAGACGCTGGGTGGCGCTTTTTCACCAATGAGTATCTTCACCATATTCATAAGATGATGCTATTTACACTGCTCCAAGACATGAAAATATTGAGTATTTTTCCAGCCTTTCCACGTAGAGCTATGTAAAAGTGTATGTACTTTAATTAACATCCGTACTTTTGCATTATCGAGAACAAAAAGGACCTTTAAAGTGATAAACCGTTACAACATGGAAACGCCTTGGCTAGGATCAAAACAATGCTTTAGCGCTCCGGCCATATTTAATAACAGAACGATTTTCAGTACATAAGTGCCATTTATGAAGATTAGAAACTGTGTTTTTGTTTAGCGGGTATATCACGTTGGCGGCGTCTCTGCATCATTTTCTTCATAATGGGAATATCATGAAAATCATACAAGTACATGTATGACTGAAAAGACGACAAATACACAAAGATTGAAAATGATTCGTTTTTTATCAACAAAATTCATCAAGAGTTCTGTAAAATCGATAGGCCATATGGCTCAACGATGCCACCGCAGATTCAGTGATGTACCAGTTTTTAGTTGTTTATATTCGTGGTGTAACTATTACAAAGTTAGATGTCGTGCGCAGTAGTGGCAGAGTGTTGTTCTGTATAACTGTCAGGAATGGACTCTCTCAGTCGACACCCCTGTGTAAAATGAAGCAGTCCGAAACATCAAAAAAGGCCCTTGTATAATCACCCTAAACAAAAAATTTAAAAATGCACCCTGTGCAAGACTGGACTCGTCCAGTGCACCCATCTAAAATAGTAAAATAGACACGTCCGTTTTCAGTTGGACCATAGTGTGGTGGGTGTGTATGTGGGTCACCAGTATAACACTGAGAAGTTGTACCGCGAGCTTCATGATATTTAGTCGGTTTGTGGCGATTGTAAAAAGAAAGGTCAAGTTTTAAACTGGTTGACCTGGCGTTTTCCTGCGATACTGCAGCAGGCTAAATATTTTTGTGTGTTTGTGCACAACACATAGCTCGAGGGACTGAGGATGAATCTTCATCATGATAATAGTGTTTTATGGATAAGTAGATAAGGTCGTGAATTGAAAAGGAAGGTCAAGTTTGAAAATAGTTTACCTGGCGTTTTCCTACGGTGCTGCAGTGAGCTTTGTACTTTTGTGCGTTTGCTTGTGGATATCATACAGTAGTGGCGAGATATTGGACATTGTGAATATCTTCATGATATTTTGTAGCTATGTAGAAGTTGTAAAAAGGGAGGTCAAGTTTGAAAATGGCATTTTCCAAGGGTACTGCAGCAAGCTTTGTATTTTCAAGTGTACGTTTGGCTATGAACTCGAGAACTTCAGATGATTAATGGATCTTCATTATATTTTGTACATTAGTGGCGGTTGTGAAAAAGAAGGTCAAGTTCAAAAATGGTTCACCTGGCATTTTCCGTTGGTCCTGCAGCAGGCTATTATGTATGCGTGTTTGTCTGTGTACAACATAACTCGAGAAGATGTAAATGATTCTACATGATATTTAGTGAATGGGTAGGGGTCACTAGTGGGCCTCCTAGCAAGTACATACGGTACTGCAATGGAGATTCAAATTTTAAGGGTAAACTTTGTGGAAGCACTAAGTTCCTAATTTTTGAGTAGTGGATAGCTTTTGGGACTGGGAGTAAGTGGTGGAAGTTTGGAACTGCAGCAGGTATTTTTGTTGCTAGCTTTGTAAGGTAATAAGTCAAACAGCTGTGGGGTTCATGAATTTGCATTGTTTTTTGGCAGCCAGAAACCTGAGGTAAGGTACAAAAGAACCTAGCCTCCATAGCAGGCTCTCTTAGCCTTTTCCCTCTTATTTTGCTCCTAATACACTTCAGCAATCCGGCACATTTTGTTTTATCTAAGGAACCTCCAGAGAAAATAGATTTACTTTTCTACATCAAATATGATAAACACTAGTCAGAATTGCACCAGTCATGAAGCTGAGAACAAGAAATACAGCACAAACTTGTACAGTCACTACACACAATGTCATGTATTGTCAGACAGCGTGTCTCCTTCACAGACAAATTGCTTATGACAGACATAAAATTGCTGGGCATGAAAATAGAGTCTCTCATGTTAAAAATGTTTGATAAAATAATACATACAAATACATATTTTTCATTTCTTGATAAAATTATTGTAAGATCTCTCCGTGTTTAAAAATAAGACCGCTGGAAAACACATTGCATTATATTATATGATACCATTACTTTGACAGCATATATGTTTACAGATCATTTACATTATGACATAAAAAATTTCCATGGCATTAAAATAGAGTCACAATATTTCTCGTCAAAATCTGTCATACAAATATATATCATAGACTATTATATTCTTAATCCTCTTTCACACTGTTGAAACAGCATGATAGTATCCTCTTAGCTTTTTTAAGAAATTTGGCTAATCCCTTACTCTCCACTCGTGGGCTCAAGTTTATGAGCTCTTCCAACCGGGGAGTGATGTCTTCCTCGTCATTCATTGGTGAGGGGCAGCGGGGCAGGAAGCACTCAGGCAGGAAAGAGTCCTCTTTGTATTCCATGTCTGCTGGCAGGCCTTCCTCCTTGTCATTCATCGGTGTGGGGCAGCGGGTCAGGAAGCACTCAGGCAGGAAAGAGTCCTCTTTGTGTTCCATGTCTGCTGGCAGGCCTTCCTCCTTGTCATTCATTGGTGAGGGGCAGTGGGTCAGGAAGCACTCGGGCAGGAAAGAGTCCTCTTTGTGTTCCATGTCTGCTGGCAGCCCTTCCTCCTTGTCATTCATTGGAGAGGGGCAGCGGGCCAGGAAGCACTCAGGCAGGAAAGAGTCCTCTTTGTGTTCCATGTCTGCTGGCAGCCCTTCCTCCTTGTCATTCATTGGTGAGGGGCAGCGGGTCAGGAAGCACTCAGGCAGGAAAGAGTCCTCTTTGTGTTCCATGTCTGCTGGCAGGCCTTCCTCCTTGTCATTCATTGGTGAGGGGCAGTGGGCCAGGAAGCACTCAGGCAGGAAAGAGTCCTCTTTGTGTTTCATGTCTGCTGGCAGGCCTTCCTGTTCCTCCTTGTCATTCATTGGTGAGGGGCAGCGGGTCAGGAAGCACTCAGGCAGGAAAGAGTCCTCTTTGTGTTCCATGTCTGCTGGCAGCATCTCTTCCTCATCAATGGGCGAGGCGCTGTGAGCCAGGAAGCACTCGGGCAGGAAAGAGTGGTCTTGTTGTTCTGTGTTATATGGCAGACTCTCTTCCTCAGACTGTTGTAACTGGGCTGTCAGCTTGGTGTTTTCACTGTAGGGCAACATAAAATGCAATAAAATTAATCATACTCATTCTGACGAATTCAAATCTCAACAACACAAAGAAATCAAAGTTAACATCCCAATTTAAAAGTACACAACAATCAGCAAGAGCAAAATTGAAATGAGTACAAAGCACACCAAGATGTGAGCCTGGATTTGCAGCGATGCCACAGAGACATGAAAAGGACCAGGAAATAATGTATGGACAAAATAAGGACAAACTGTCCTATATTTCTCATATTAAGTCAACTCACCTCTTCTGTTCCTCCAAAAGGACCTCCAGTTCTGCGATCCTGTATGCCATCGCTTCTGCCTCTTCAAGTGAGACGTGGGCTCTGGCTTCATATCTACTGCTGAAACTGAAAATAATTAAAACATCAAATGTAACCATTACTATGATTTTATTTATTTATTTCTGTGTTCTTTTACCAGGGTAAGCTCCCATCAGTGACTGACACTGCTTTTCATGGAGGCCCAGGATACATACAAATAACACATACATACAATACAATATTTACATAATACAACAATGTACAACAAAAGCAAAACCACTTATATCCACTTATTATTTTACCTTTAGCCAAGCTGTAATATTAATTCAAAAGCAACTAAATGAAAAATATGAATATTTTATGTATTGGAATAAAAAGTGCTCCTGAGGTGTTGCCAAAAAGACACAGAAGATAACTCACCAGGACCCTCCTGTCTTTAGAATGGCAACCTGTGCCTTCAAGTCATCTATCAGGGTGTGCTTCTGGGCACTCCTGTTGTAGATAATAAAGATTGGAATGTAAACTGGTGCACAGGCAGAATTCACAACAAATACAGAAACTGCTAATACCAAAAGAACACTTGAAGTATGAGAAAATACCTCAACAGGTGACGATACATACAGCAAATATGAACACTACAAGCAGTATGTACACAAACAGGTACAGACAATACAGAGGAGAAGGACAGTTAAGGGGCTATGGAGACTACAGGAAGTACAGACAGTAAAAGGGGGTACAGACAGTACTTGGGGGAAGCTATACTGAGTAATAGTAGATAAATTATGGACATTTAACTTAGGGACTATAGACCGTAGGCCTTGTTTGGACAACACGGGGGTACACATGCTAAAGACAGCACTGATATATTTGACTGGTGTACGCTGTCTGGCACTCTAGGGGACGTGGACATTACTGGGGTATGGACACAACAGATGGTACAGACATTACAGGGGGTATGAACAGTAAAGAAGTATCAATACTACAATACATCATAAACTTCCATTAACAAAAGCAAGCAAATACATTCACAAAACAGTGCTTCTTTGAAGATACAATCAGTGCAAAAAAGGTTTTCATTTCTTCTTAAATTTTTCAAACAAAGTTAGTTTTTGAACAATGTTTTTATAAGTAACAAACTGAAAAGAACTAAAAGTGGTCAAAATAATTACAAACCTCTTTTTTTCCTCCTGTAGGTCACAGATGGCCCTAATAGATTAAGAGATGATGAAGCGCACATAATAAATTATGATGTGTTTATAAAGACACGTTTATTGATATCCCTTTTTATATTTCTCTGTTCAGATGTAAGGTTTCCTCAGCTAATAGATAAGGTGCATCTACTCTAATTTACTAATGATTATGAATTGCTTTACATAAATAGCCATTTGGTTTGAAAGTCTCATTCTGAATTCAATTCCTTTTCAAGAAAAATCACAAAATGCAAAATGAGTTTTCAATTCTATCAGTTTACACTTGATAAGTTATCTAGGAAAAATGTCAAACAACTACTCACATTTCTAGGTCTTCATGGGCCTGAGAGAGCTCCCTGCGTTAAAAAAAAAGTCATACAGTTTAGTATTATAATATAAAAAAATATTTATTGCAATAGATACAAACATTATCATGGTATTTGGTATGTAACAAACTTAACATTAAGTGTCTTATAATCACAATAATTACAACAAGGTCTGAAAAGATGGACCAAAACTGAAAAGTTGGAAATTCATAGTTTTACCTTTTGTGTTGCACCTTTGCATCATCTGCTTGTCTGTGATAATGAAATGTACAATGTGCATTAAAATAAATTGTAATGAATATACAAAATTGCTTATTGTGTCAGATCATAGTATTACCATTCCAGTCATAGTTCTAAAAACTTCATTAATATTTTTCAAGAAGCAGGGTTGGACAAGTCCACTAGCCCTATTGTCCAGGACAAGTGAAAGTGCTGATCAGGCAAGTGCATGACCTACCCCAGTTGCCCGATCGATTGTGAGATTATCATATACTTGTTACATTTTAGTCATGACATTAAGCAATGGTCAACATAGAAAAATAAAGGCAATAATAAGAATTC
Source organism: Branchiostoma floridae x Branchiostoma belcheri (assembly GCA_019207045.1). Classification (NCBI taxonomy): domain Eukaryota; kingdom Metazoa; phylum Chordata; class Leptocardii; order Amphioxiformes; family Branchiostomatidae; genus Branchiostoma; species Branchiostoma floridae x Branchiostoma belcheri. The sequence continues at coordinate 21,464,214 of CM033026.1, read as the reverse complement.
CATTGCTGGGAGTAAAAATGCATATAATAAAAGTGACATTTTGAATTTTGGAGAAGTGAACAATTGGTTTGGGCAAGTAAGTAATTTTAGAAAACCTGTCCAATCCTGAGAAGGTCTATCTTATCAACACTGGATGAAGAGGAGGAAGGGGCCAGTTCCTGCTCTAAGCACTTCAACAGTAGAAACAGAACCAAATACATGATGAAGACACTGAAAGACTCACAGCTTCTCATCAGTTAGCAGCATTTGCAGTTCTGCATTATGGAAGGACGTCCTGACCAGGTCATCCTTGACCACAGACTTGTGCTGTAACGTTCAAGGTATGTTCCCCTACCATCAAAATAACCCTGTCAGGAACACACACGCACGCACGCACACAAATTTATCATAGGTATATATAACATACATACATGTTACCGAACTTACATATATACACATTATGACATACACGCACAGACATACATAAATGCACTTGTGCACGTGCACACACATGTACGTGATTTGCAAATATACACATGCAGCAGATTCTCATTCAGCACCAAGGACAAGGAAATTTTCTGCATCCAATAGATGGAAAAACATTGATGACAAGGAAGACAAGAACTATTATATGAATATTGAGGAGTCAATACATATTCTGAAAAGGTGCATGTGGTTTATTTTTTTCTAATGAGAAAAACGGCAAGTCTGAAGTCAGCCTGACTACGTCAAATAGCAATTACTGAAGCAATTGGATATTATTTGGAAATGGTCTGAGGTTTCAGCTTCAGCGTGAGTAAAGTTGAAAACTCGAACTATGCGGCTCCAGATGTTTCTCTGAGGGACAACTGCAATGTGCAAGATGCCAGTAGCTTGAGGGATGAATCTACTCTACACGTACTTTATCAAGCAATGGTCAACATAGAAAAATAATTAGGCAATAATAAGAATTCCATTGCAAGAAGTAAAAATGCATATAATAAAAGTGACATTTTCAATTTTGGGGAAGAGAAAATTTACTTTGGGGAAGTAATTTTTTTAGAAAACCTGTCCAACCCTAGCCTGAGAAGGTCTTAATCTTATCAACACTGGATGGAGAGGAGCAAGGGGCCAGTTCCTGGCCTAAGCACTTCAACAGTAGAAACAGAACCAAATACACGATGAAGACACTGAAAGACTCACAGCTTCTCATCAGTTAGCAGCATCTGCAGTTCTGCATTATGGAAGGACGTCCTGACCAGGTCATCCTCCGCAACTTCAGCTTGCCTGTTTTAGGGAGAGAATACAAAACAATCAATTCTGTCGATGACTTTACAAAAAACATGTTTCTTGTGATACTATGTTTCATGCCCCCCCCCTCTCTCTCCCTCACTCTTTCTCTCTCTCTCTCTCTAATGTTAAGCTAGCACCTTATACTCACAAAGCTGGTGTGTTACACATACTCTCTTACCTTCTAGATGTTAGTTTGAATAAGGCAATAAGAAATTAAAAGTGATCTGTTAACTTACTCTTGAGCCAGCTCTAGAAGCTCTGCAGCCTCCCTGTAAATTAGGAAGGATTAGTCTATTTGCTTTTAAACGAGCTGGAAAATGCACACACACCCCGTCTCATGCTAACACATAAACACACACACACATACATATAAAAAGATTACATACACACACATAACGTTACATTTCTGCCCGCGCACACACATGCACGTGATGATGCACATACACACATGTAAAGTTATTTCACCTTTATCTGCTGGGTAACCTAATAGTATATCCGTTGTAACTGGAATTAAGGAAATCAAGTCCATATTGGGACTTTGGCTTCAAACTACATTTGTGCAATATCTGGAAAATATTACAAATTGAATCCGTCGTCCATCCATTTCATATCCTTGAATACCCTGATTTTAAAACAATGGATGAAGGTTTCCCGCAGATAAAGGTGAACTGGAGTTATATGTTAAAGCAGATTTTCATTCAGCACCAAGGACAAGGAAAGTTTCTGCATGCAATAGGTAGAAAACTGTGATAACTACATAGACAAGAAGTGTTATATGAGCATCTGGGGATTGAAACGTATTCTGAAAGGTACATGTGATTCTTTTAATGAGAGAAAAAATATCTGAGATCGGCCTATGACTACATTGTACATTCTACTTGTTTACCTCAGAAGCTATCTTGAGTAATGTGAAGTTTGCTGTGTATGTTAGCCCCCACACAGAAACCATAGTCTTACCATAGTCTTACCTGTTAAATGGAGAGCCATCTTCCCTTTTCTTGAGAAACAATCTGGAATAAGAATAACAGGTGGTGGGGGATTGATATACAAACCACCATATGACTTCATGCAGAAACACCATATAGGTATCCCACAAATCACGGGTTTACTCGACAAAAGAAAGTATGTGGTACTTTCACATATGATCAACTGCAAGCAGTAATTCAAGCAAAGCCATTCTGAAACTGTATTACTAGTACATCTAGTATTGTGAAAAGGAATTCGACAGTTCAATAGGCAACATGAAAAGTGATTACAATATTGCCCCAACAGTGGCAATGAATGAATACACAGTATTCCATAAACTAGGTGAATTTTCTTCTGTCCTAAAAATACATGAACGGTGCCCAAGTCTGATCAAGCATGGATCTTTCCAAAGTCCTCAATGAAATTTTTATTTCTACTGTTCCTAATTTTGCTTTTACCACAAACCAGTTAATCTCAATATAACATAACAATGTACATCAGACCAGATTGATTTGTGAGATCTATTCTGGCTTTACACCCCATCTAAATAACTGCAACCCCTTCCTCTACACTGCTAGATTATCCATGGTGCCATTGTAGGTTCTTTCTACATGTAACATTACTTACTGGTGAAGCACATACAGGGTCTCCTGTACTGTACCAGTATCTCTCCTGAGACTGCTGGAATAACAGATAGAGACAGTTAATAAGGTGATGAAATGTCCCTGCACACATTCCTGAAATATTTGTTGTCTTTACTTTTATCTCAGAGTTCAAATTCAGAAATCCATTTTATTGTGTTTGCCTCCTCAATGATAACTTGAAAGCATAGAGACTGATTTTACAAGTAAGTCCTTTCACGCTACAGTTGAAATGTTTGTGGCCATGTATTGAGCGAAATACAACTGCTCATTATACATGAATATATACGAGGGGCATTCAATAAGTAATGTCCCTGACCCATTTCCCATAGCAGGAGATTAATGAAACTTGGCACAGTTATTAGTCTTTCTCTTCATAGGAACCACCCAGAGTTTTGCATTTCTCACATCATTTGATGTAGCTCTGGACACCGTTCTTGTAGGACATCCCAGGTTGGTCCTCCGACAGATGCCTCATCAATGGCAGAAGAGGGACGACCAGGTCTGGGAGCTGTTTCCACAGACTTCCGACCTTGTTTGAATTAAGGATGCCAGAGTTTTACAAGGTCATATGATGGGGCATCATCACCATAAGTTTTTTTTCATTTCATCAAAAGTCCCCTTTGGTGTGCGTCCTTTCAAATACAAAAACCGGATCACTGCACGACACTCAACTTGCTCCATTTCACACCTGGTCCATTTCACACCTGACTCAGTTCAAACACCAGTAAATCAGTAACCACAATTAGTTCAGAGCTCTTTTTTGCAACATAACCCATAGAGATATGACTCATTACACATGCAAAATTTCATCTAGATCAGACAACTGGAAGTGGGTCAGGGGCATTACTAATTGAATGCCCCTCGTAAAGTCTATACTGAGTCAATTCCATGGTTCAAGGGCTTACCAGTCGGGACATGCTGATGAAGGTTAGACATCCAGGTAAAGTAAGACATGTAAAGTAACAGCAACTGTTACTCAAGCAACTGGATAGAATTTAGAAATGGTCAGACGTTTCAGACAGTATTCTGTTGTCTCCAGTCAGTGTATCTGGAGTTAATGGAGAATCAGGATTTAAAGCAAAAATCTGAATTGATATGTTACAGATTCTCTTCCATTCACTTACAATAGACTGTCTGAAACATCTGTTTCCAAATTCTATCAAGTTGCTTGAGTAACATTACTGTAAAATTTGTATTGGTGTGGGCTGAAATATATGTATTTGGTCATCCCTCCCCATTGTTTTTTTCTGATTGTTGTGAACACTGGCTACTTCTCAAATCAGCATCATCATAACGACATCATAAACTGACTAAACAGTTTCTTACTGGCTAAAGGAGGTTGCTGCTTCTCCTCCCTGAGAGTAGGAAAGGGAACAGGCTGGAATGAGAACAAGAGCACAAACACAACACAACAGAGCAAGGAAAAGCAAATGTTAAGGAAAAGTTCAAAAGGTGAACATGTTGATTAAAGAATTAATAAAAGTAAACTATGGAAATATATGAAAGTTTGTGTAGTTGGGTCAACTTGTCAGAAATCTCTGAATAGTCGTTGACAAAGTAAGAGGAAAATAAATGCAACGATCGGGTGTAACTGGGGTGTAAAAGAGAATCGGTATCCGTGTGTTCCCAACTAGAAAGTTGAACGTTTTTTTTTTTATTTTCGGAAATGACCGACAAGGAATGGACAACTTACCTTCATCTTTTGCTCAACAGTTCTCCCATCTTCTTTTGACAACGTTGTCATCTTTCCTCACGTCGACACAGTCGCGTACACTTCGGAAGTTCAGAAAACAAACTGTCGCAAATTCTCGACTTGTCAGAACGTCAGACCTAGAAAGTGCGGGGCGTAAAAAAAGTCAAAATCTGTTAGATATTCCTTAGTGTCTCCGATTTAATCCACAGCTACAATACGTTAATATGCTTGCAGATATTTCAACATATCAGATATATCAACATTTACAAACAAAACTTACTCCTTTCTACTGAGTGTAGAATTGACCTTGAAAAGTTAGTCCCGAACAGCAGAATGAATTTGTTTCTGCTTTACACATGTGTGTAGCCAAAACCTTCGGACTTTTAAGAGCTCTTACTACATTTGTGGTGTGTACACAACAGCTAGACGTAAAACTAGGCAAAGACTTGTGACTTTTTACTAGTATTTCAACCCATTTTCTTCGTTTTAAAAAGAGAAAACAAATGTTCTTACATACCTAGTTCACGGACTGGAACTTGTCATCTGTGTGGAACCCGTGTCCATGGTAACCAGGGTAAACAGAACGAAAAATCGAACGCAAGGAGGAATGATCCTGGATTGTCTCTGTTAGAACTAAAAGAAATTGTCCCAAACAAATATTGCGTTGGCTTATTTCTAAGGTTTTAGCCCCTCTTTAGACTTTAGACTGTTGTTTGTGAACGGGCAGAGGTAATCTACTTGACTTGATCTTTTTGATTGTACACATAAGAACATGTTAGCATTTTTTTAATACAACGATCGTTTCATCATTCCTGTTCGGTACCGCGGATGACCACAAGAATAACAACCGGGTTGTGGCGGTGAATAAACTTGGTACTATCTCCCCATTATACGACAATTCGATATTGTAAACAGGCCCATAAAGAAGGTTGTATAGTTATATCAACTAGAAAATAGACTTTTGGTCTATTCCCCCAGCAAGCTGTCTGCAAAATAGTCAAGCCGCTCCGCGTTCATGGAATGGACTACTTTCTCTCGCGGAATGGCTAGATAAAGCCATACTCTGTATAATCCATTGAACTATTATAGGGCCATGTTGATTTGATTATATGGATGACATCCTCCGGGAACTCCAAAACTGATGCGAGCGAGCGAATAAAAAAAAAGTTTGGCCAAAAAAAAAAAGTTGCCTTCAGTATGAAATCAAAGTGGCCAGGAAGGTTGAACATAGGACTAAACACACATAGTATGGTATAACGTTACCAACAGTTAAACGTTAGGTGTAGGGACCAGTACATCATACGGGTGCAAAACATTATTTTCTTCTTCTTCAATTACAAAATGGACACACTATGTCGGCAGCCATTTGGGGTCTAACCGGGGGGCCAAGAAGACAACAAGAGCAAAGTCAAGTAGAGTTTATAGTCAATTGCACCAAGTTTCTACAGTCAAAGGTACAGAGACAGTTAGCCGTTTATTACAAGGAGATGGGATTTTAAAATACAGTGAGTCCAATAATCCACCAAACAGATTCCTTTGTAGCAAAATTGACCAATTACCATTGTTTTGAGTATTGCCAGTTCTCAAGTTTCCACAGACAATCAGGTCCAGGTTCATGTACGTCCGGACCTGGAAATGATCGTCTGGACCTGAATTTTCTGTACTGGTACCTCCCCCAACCAACAATAGATTATTTTTTTTCTTTCTGTCCTTTCACATCTTATTCTTTGACTTTAAATTCATTTTGACATTCTATGGCATTAGTTATCTGTTTTCTGATACTTTTTTTTTTCAATCTACGGAATATTTGTGCTCATTTTACAGCTGCTTTGCACAATTTATTGTGGTCGAAAACTTTTTTTTTTTTGGAAATGGCCGAAAATTGGTGCGATCGCGGATGTCATCCATATAATCAAATCAACGTGGCCTAATGTAATGAACTATGAGTCGGTGGATGAGTCACTGACCACCATTGTTACTCTAAAATTCGTTTTTTTTTTCCAATTTACATAAACCAAACCTTGATACCTGCCGCCAACCCCGGAAAAGGCAAAGATGGGCGATATCCTTGGTGCTGATTCGCCATCTCAGTGTTACACCTGTTGCTCTTGAGAAAGACGCTGGGTGGCGCTTTTTCACCAATGAGTATCTTCACCATATTTATATTTCAGCCATACATAGTATGGTGAAATATATTGTATTCGAAATGTTTCTTCTTTCTTCTTCTTCTTTCTTTCTCCTGTCAAATCTTCAAAGTGATTCATCTCCGCCGTTCCTGGACCGAATGACCTGAAATTTGGCACAGGGGTAGAATGGGCCAATACCTTGATGCTTTTTTCTCAGTTTTTTTCATATCTGCCTCTAAAATGATTTTATTGAGATTTTTTGGTCAATTTTAGACCAAAACTGCATATTTTGGCCCCTGTACCCTGGTATTACAACCAAATGAGCTGAAATTTGACACAGATGTGCCTTGATAATGCCCCCATATAAATTCGATAACACTTTCGGTGTACAGTACAACAAAATGCTTATTTTTGCGATTTTTTGACCAATTTTTGACCAAAAAGGGACACTTTTGGCCCCTGTACCCTGGTATTACAACCAAATGAGCTGAAATTTGACAGAGATGTGCCTTGATAATGCCCCCATATAAATTCAATAACACTTTTGGTGTACAGTACAACAAAATGCTTATTTTTTGCGATTTTTTTTACCAATTTTTGACCCAAAAAAGTACACTTTTGGCTCCTGTACCTTGGTATTGCAACCGAATGAGCTGAAATTTGACACAGATGTGCCTTGATAATCCCTTCATATAAATTCAATAACACTTTTGGTGTACAGTGCAACAAAATGCTTATTTTTGCGATTTTTGGCCAATTTTTGACCAAAAAAGGACACTTTTGGCTCCTGTACCCTGGTATTACAATTAAATGACCTGAAATTTGGTATAGATAGGCATTAGATACTTGGTAACAAGATTCAAGTAAAATTTTTGACATAAACAACTTTAAAATGATTAATTTTGGCACTTTTCTGAGGGGAAATTTGTTTTCTTTTGGCCTCCTGACGTGACCTTCCGTGACCCCGCACAGAGCCACACCTGTGCGCGTCAGCCGGAGAGTTAATTGAATCAAAGACCTAGCCAATCAGCGAAGAGGAGGCCAAAGGCTAATTAATATTCATAAGCGGGGCCTCATGATCCCGTATATAGCAGTGTTCCCGCCAGGGGGAGCGAAGCCCGCCTAAGGCTTTCGCATTTTAGACTATTCAGAAGGCTTTATATTGTATCAGTTCTTAGGGGCATATCTATGATAATCGCAGCAGTCACTTAACTTCTCTTCAGGAGTTTAGCGTAACACTATTTCAGGTCAAACCGTCAAAGGCAACTAAAAACAAACTTTAACATTACTGAGTTCAACAGTACTTATAACTTGTTATCCGAAGTTGAAACGCTAGCGATGGTATTTTCGCTGCGCTGTTAGCTCCGTGCGACTGTTTATGACGGTCTTATAACGGTATATTTTGCACCCCTGTACCCTGGTATGAGTAACATTTGGTATAGATAGGCATAAGATAGTTGGTAAAATGATCCAAGTAAATTTTTTGGCATAAAGTACTATAAAAGGCTTAATTACAGCACTTTTTTTAGGGGAAATTGGTTTTCTTTCGTTCTCCATGCCATGACCTTTCGGACGTTCACCCCACAGAGCCGACATCTACACCTGCGTCTAGCCGGCAGGAAGAGTTAATTCAATTAATGGTTCAGCCAATCAGCGAAGAGGAAAGCGAAGGCTAATTAATATTCATAAGCGGGACCACACAATACGTTAACTTGAAGACTCAGGCCGTACAGACTTCTCGCCAGGATTTTTTCAAAGCGTCGGACAGGGGTCCGGGGGCCGCCGAATGTCCCTGGCGGGGTCCAGGGGCAGGGCCACTGTGGGGGGGGGGGGACCCAGGTGGGCGAAGCCCCCCGGAAGCTCTTGCATTTTAGACTATTGAGAAGGCTTCTTTTATCAGTTTTTTTAGGGCCATATCTACGATAATCGTAGCAGTCACTTACTTCTCTTCAGCAGTTTGACTTTAAAATATTTCGGGTCAAAGCTTCAAAGACAACTAAAAACATCATAAACAACAAACTTTACTTAGCTCAACAATATACAAAAATATTGTACGGGTTGCCATCCTTAGTTGAAGCGCTTATTTATTGCGCTAGTATCTTCGCTGCGCCGTTAGCCGCCGTGCGACTTTTGTTGACGGTCTGATATCCCTACGTCGCCGCCTCGCTGATATTCCCACGGACATGTTTCAAGAAAAATACCCAGCAAAAAACGCTGTTCTGCGTCAAATTCTATTCTATAAAACATGTGGGACTCAGTGTTACAGTCTAAATATTTTGTAGAAGCACCGCTGTAGGAAAGAAGGTCCAAGCAATGTAAAACATCACGTAGCATGAAGTTCGCTGTCAACTGGCACACAGCACATGACTGTTTGAAACTCTAAGTCTAATCAACAGCCGTGTTTGATTGATAGCCGGCGGTCCTTTGATGAAGTCGGCGAAAGGTGCGTTAGTTAGAAAATCTGCGTTTAGTTTTGATGAGTTAGACAGTGGCGAGAATGATTATTTTCTCATCAATATTTCTCTTCAGAATTATTTGAACTTAATTGTACATCTAAACAATTGGCTTACCTGTGTAATGTTTATATGATTAATGATCAGTGTACTGAAATCATGTGTAACGTATGGCTCCTAGTCAATAGATCAGCATTTTCTCTATAGTGACCACCTGTCTATAGTGGCCACATTTCCTAGTGCTGTTGTTGTTTGACATAAACTTTGAACATTTAAATTGTAAGTAACTTTAAACTGCCAGAGTTTCAGCCCAATAAAACACTCTCAGCGCCAGGGTATGAACAGACTGACCAGACAGACGAAAATAAATCCTCGAACAAGGTTCAATCGTATCTTCCGGGTCTGGCAGGAAGTTGTTAAACTAAAATAAGAATAGGCTCGATGGCTGATTGCATACAAAGTAAAACAGTTTAACAGTTTTACAGCTTGAAGAAAACAAACGCTCCTACAGTACCTACACCTGCTTGATAATTATTAAATCGTATGCCCTACTTGAATAAAAAAAGTTCACTGCAATAATAAATGTACCCACATCACAAGGAGCTTATACTTTTTTAAACTTACACCTAGTTATCGTACTGAAAATTGTTAATGACATTACATGAAGTCATTCAACAATTTTCAGTCATGATGAAAATTTTCTGAATGGAAGGTGTGATTATTGTCATTTTCTGAAAAATAGAAGCAAGCTCTGTTTTTACCTGGAATCAATTCACAACACCAGTCCACTGTGGGGGATAATGTACTGTTAAGAGGATGTTCCATTTTTGCGCAGGGGTGATTTGGAACAGTCCAATGTTGCGTGGGAATGGGTATGGCTGAAATATGCTGTATTTGCTCTTAAGCAAATGTCGGCCTTTCTAGTGATAAGATGATGCTGTTTACACTGCTCCAAGACATGAAAATATTGAGTATTTTTCCAGCCTTTCCACGTAGAGGTATGTAAAAGTGTATGTACTTTAATTAACATCCGTACTTTTGCATTATCGAGAGCAAAAAGGACCTTTAAAGTGATAAACCGTTACAACATGGAAACGCCTCGGCTAGGATCAAAACAATGCTTTAGCGCTCCGGCCATATTTAATAACAGAACGATTTTCAGTACATAAGTGCCATTTACGAAGATTAGAAACTATGTTTTTGTTTAGCGAGTTTATCACGTTGGCGGCGTCTCTGCATCCTTTTGTTCATAATGGGAATATCACGAAAAGCATACAAGTACATGTATGACTGAAAAGACGACAAATACACCAAGATTAAAAATGATTCGTTTTTTATCAACAAAATTCATCAAGAGTTCTGTAAAATTGATAGGCCATATGGCATAACGATGCTACCACAGATTCAGTGATGTACCAGTTTTTAGTTGTTTATATTCGTGGTGTAACTATTACAAAGTTAGATGTCGTGCGCAGTAGTGGCAGAGTGTTGTTCTGTATAACTGTCAGGAATGGACTCTCTCAGCCGACACCGCTGTGTAAAATGAAGCAGCCCGAAACATCAAAAAAGGTCCTTGCATAATCACCCTAGTCTAAAAAAAATAAATGTGAAAATGCACCCTATGCAAGACTGGACTCGTCCAGTGCACCCATCTAAAATAGTAAAATAGACACGTCCGTTTTCAGTTGGACCATAGTGTGGTGGGTGTGTATGTGGGTCACCAGCATAACACTTGAGAAGTTGTACAGCGAGCTTCATGATATTCAGTCGGTTTGTGGCGATTGTAAAAAGAAAGGTCAAGTTTTAAACTGGTTGACTGGCGTTTTCCTACGGCACTGCAGCAGGCTAAATATTTTTGTGTGTTTGTGCACAACACATACTCGAGGGGCTGAGAATGAATCTTCATCATGATAATAGGGTTTTATGGATAAGTAGATAAGAGGTCGTGAATTGAAAAGGAAGGTCAAGTTTGAAAATAGTTTACCTGGCGTTTTCCTACGGTGCTGCAGTGAGCTTTGTACTTTTGTGCGTTTGCTTGACGGGGAATGTGGATATCATACAGTAGTGGCGAGATATTGGAAATTGTGAATGTCTTCGTGATATTTTGTTGCTATGTAGAAGTTGTAAAAAGGGAGGTCAAGTTTGAAAATGGCATTTTCCAAGGGTACTGCAGCAAGCTTTGTATTTTCAAGTGTACGTTTGGCTATGGACTCGAGAAGCTTAGATGATTAATGGATCTTCATTATATTTTGTACGTTACTAGCGGTTGTGAAAAAGAAGGTCAAGTTCAAAAATGGTTCACCTGGCATTTTCCGTTGGTCCTGCAGCAGGCTATTATGTATGCGTGTTTGTCTGTGTACAACATAACTCGAGAAGTTGTAAATGATTCTACATGATATTTAGTGAATGGGTAGGGGTCACTAGTGGGCCTCCTAGCAAGTAAATACGGTACTGCAATGGAGATTTTAAGGGTAAACTTTGTGGAAGCACTAGGTTGCTAATTTTTGAGAAGTGGATAGATTTTGGGACTGGGAGTAAGTGGTGGAAGTTTGTAACTGCAGCAGGTATTTTTGTTGCTAGCTTTGCAAGGGAATAAGTCAAACAGCTGTGGGGTTCATGAATTTGAATTGTTTTTTGGCAGGCAGAAACCTGAGGTAAGGTACAAAAAAACCTAGCCTCCATAGCGGGCTCTCTTGGCCTTTTCTCTCTTTTTTTGCTCCTAATACACTTCAGCAATCCGGCACATTTTGTTTTATCTAAGGAACCTCCAGAGAAAATAGATTTACTTTTCTACATCAAATATGATCAACACTAGTCAGAATTGTACCTGAGTCATGAAGCTGAGAACAAGAAATACAGCACAGCCAACTGTACACACTACACACAATGTCATGTATTGTCAGACAGCGTGTCCCCTTCACAGACAAATTGCTTATGACAGACATAAAATTGCTGGGCATGAAAATAGAGTCTCTCTCATGTTAAAAATGTTTGATAAAATAATACATACAAATACATATTTTTCATTTCTTGATAAAATTATTGTCAGATCTCTCCTTGTTTACAAATAAGACTGCTGAAAAACACATTGCAGTATATTATATGATACCATCACTTTGACAGCATATATGTTTACAGATCATTTACATTATCACATAAAAGATTTCCATGGCATAGAAATAAAGTCACATTATTTCTCGTCAAAATTTGTCATACAAATATATATTATAGACTATTATGTTCTTAATCCTCTTTCACACTGTTGCAACAGCATGCATATGATAACATCCTCTTTGCTTTTTTGAATAATTTGGCTAATCCCTTACTCTCCACTCGTGGGCTCAAGTTTATCTCTTCCAACCAGGGAGTAATGTCTTCCTCGTCATTCATTGGTGAGGGGCAGTGGGCCAGGAAGCACTCAGGCAGGAAAGAGTCCTCTTTGTGTTCCATGTCTGCTGGCAGCCCTTCCTCCTTGTTATTCATTGGAGAGGGGCAGCGGGCCAGGAAGCACTCAGGCAGGAAAGAGTCCTCTCCACGGGAGGGTCTTTTTAGCGAATGCCCACAAACGCCCACTCTAGAGAAGTCCGCGCTGCACGAATCTCATTTTTTTTGCTTGGAATATGTCCACGTTGTGCTCCCATGTATTAATCCTGAGTTTCAAGTGAATCCATTGACCCGAAGTGACATAAATCAAAGTTTTCGATTCTCGATGGTCTTTTTAGCGAACGCCCAGCAAAATGTCTTTTTAGCGAATGCCCACTATATCCACAAAAATATCGGCCGTCGCGCAACGACACCTAAACCTACCGCCACAAACATGTTCAAGATGGTGTCCCATCGATGTGTACGTAGTTTCCGTGCTTTACAAGCATTTTAAGTCCCTGTTTTTGGTCAAAATGTATGGCGCCGATACTACCATACACTAACTATAGCAATTCAAAATGGCGGGCACTAGTCATGTGACCTCCTTGCGGGACTGTTCTATAAGTATTGTGGGAGGGACTGTTGTAGCATAGCCTAAATATTTCTTAAGTATTGGAAGAAGTTGACACATAAACAATATAAATTGCATTATTTGTGTGCAGAAAAATGTGACCACATGCTATTATAATAGCCTAATAAAATGTTGGAACATGGCACGAGCGGGCTCCTCTTCTGAGTACAGAAAGGAAATGTTTTATAACATTTACTAGTAGTTATTACGTAGAAAATTTCAACTGTAAAATGTACCTTTATAAACATTTACAAACAAATTGTTTTTTCTCTTCTTAATAAATGACAACAATACAGGTAAGTAAGGTGTGTTTACCTTTTATAACAGGCCAGGTAAGACGCCGTACAGGTAAGTAAGGTGTGTTTCCTTTAATAGCAGACCAGGTAAGACACCGTACAGGTGAGTAAGGTGTGTTTCCTTGATTACAGACTAGGTAAGACGCCGTACAGGTGAGTAACGTGTATTTCCTTTCATTACAGACCGGGTAAGACACCGTACAGGTGAGTAAGGTGCGTTTCCTTGATTACAGACTAGGTAAGACGCCGTACAGGTGAGTAACGTGTATTTCCTTTCATTACAGACCGGGTAAGACACCGTACAGGTGAGTAAGGTGCGTTTCCTTGACTACAGACTAGGTAAGACACCGTACAGGTAAGTAACGTGTATTTCCTTTGATTACAGACTAGGTAAGACACCGTACAGGTGAGTAACGTGTATTTCCTTTCATTACAGACCAGGTAAGACACCGTACAGGTGAGTAAGGTGTACATGTGTTTCCTTGTCTACAGACTAGGTAAGACACCGTACAGGTGAGTAACGTGTATTCCCTTTGGTTACAGACCAGGTAAGACACCATACAGGTGAGTAACGTGTATTTCCTTTCATTACAGACCAGGTAAGACACAGCACAGGTGAGTAAGGTGTGTTTCCTTTGTCTATATACCATATAGGCCATTATACAGGTGAGTACGGCGTCTTTCCTTTGCCTATAGACCAGATAGGGTATTGTGCAGGTGAGTAAAGCAACTTTCCTTTGCCTATAGACCAGATAGCGTATTATACAGGTACGTAAGGTGTCTTTCCTTCGCCTATATACCAGATGGGGCATTATACAGATAAGTAATGTGTCTTTCCCTTGCCTATATACCAGATAGGCCATTATACAGGTGAGTAAGGTGTCTTTCCTTTGCCTATATACCAGATAGGCCATTATACAGGTAAGTAAGGTGTCTTTCCTTTGCCTATAGACCAGATAGGTATTATACAGGTGAGTAAAGCAACTTACTTACCTGTATAATGCCCTATCTGGTCTATAGGCAAAGGAAAGACATCTTACTTGCCTGTATAATGGCCTATCTGGTATATAGGCAAAGGAAAGACACCTTACTCACCTGTATAATGGCCTATCTGGTATATAGGCAAGGGAAAGACACATTACTTATCTGTATAATGCCCCATCTGGTATATAGGCGAAGGAAAGACACCTTACGTACCTGTATAATACGCTATCTGGTCTATAGGCAAAGGAAAGTTGCTTTACTCACCTGCACAATACCCTATCTGGTCTATAGGCAAAGGAAAGACGCCGTACTCACCTGTATAATGGCCTATATGGTATATAGACAAAGGAAACACACCTTACTCACCTGTGCTGTGTCTTACCTGGTCTGTAATGAAAGGAAATACACGTTACTCACCTGTATGGTGTCTTTAAGACTTACCTGGTCTGTAGACAAAGGAAATACACGTTACTCACCTGTACGGTGTCTTACCTGGTCTGTAAACAAAGGAAATACACGTTACTCACCTGTATGGTGTGTTACCTGGTCTGTAAACAAAGGAAATACACGTTACTCACCTGTATGGTGTCTTACCTGGTATGTAATCAAAGGAAATACACGTTACTCACCTGTACGGTGTCTTACCTGGTCTGTAAACAAAGGAAATACACGTTACTCACCTGTACGGTGTGTTACCTGGTCTGTAAACAAAGGAAATACACGTTACTCACCTGTATGGTGTCTTACCTGGTATGTAATCAAAGGAAATACACGTTACTCACCTGTACGGTGTCTTACCTAGTCTGTAATCAAAGGAAATACACGTTACTCAGCTGTACGGTGTCTTACCTCGTCTGTTATAAAAGGAAACACACCTTACTTACCTGTATTGTTGTCATTTATTAAGAAGAGAAAAAAAACAATTTGTTTGTAAATGTTAATAAAGGTACATTTTACAATTGAAATTTTCTACGTCATAACTAAATGTTATAAAACATTTTCTTTCTGTACTCAGAAGAGGAGCCCGCTTGTGCCATGTTCCAACATTTTATTAGGCTATTGATAGCATGTGGTCACATTTTACTGCACACAAATAATGCAATTAATATTGTTTATGTGTCAACTTCTTCCAATTCTTTAAAAATATTTAGGAAGTGAAATGAAATACATTTTTGTATTTGAAATAAGTTTGTACACATTGTAACAGATACTCATCTAATCAAATCCTCATTGTAACAATGTTTCTGTGATAAATAAAGATAAGAAAAGTCCAGTTTGGTGAAGAGTTATTATTATAACGTAAATAGTATTGTTAATAATAAATAGCTATGTTTTTCTAGTATTGGTTACCTGCCCCTAGTCAGGTTTATAACACTATTGTGTCTGAGCCTTTTGTTCCTCAAACCTGGGTAATAATAGCACAGAAAAAAGGACCACAATGTAAATATCAGTCAGATGATAGCACTATGAAATGAAAATCTTGTTCAGAATTCACTCTAAAATGGTTGAGAAGCTATGCTACAACAGTCCCTCCCGCGATACTTATAGAACAGTCCCGCAAGGAGGTCACATGACTAGTGCCCGCCATTTTGAATTGCTATAGTTAGTGTATGGTAGTATCGGCGCCATACATTTTGACCAAAAACAGGGACTTAAAATGCTTGTAAAGCACGGAAACTCCGTACACATCAATGGGACACCATCTTGAACATGTTTGTGGCGGTAGGTTTAGGTGTCGTTGCGCGACGGCCGATATTTTTGTGGATATAGTGGGCATTCGCTAAAAAGACATTTTGCTGGGCGTTCGCTAAAAAGACCATCGAGAATCGAAAACTTTGATTTATGTCACTTCGGGTCAATGGATTGACTTGAAACTCAGGATTAATACATGGGAGCACAACGTGGACATATTCCAAGCAAAAAAAATGAGATTCGTGCAGCGCGGACTTCTCTAGAGTGGGCGTTTGTGGGCATTCGCTAAAAAGACCATGCGCTCTTTGTGTTCCATGTCTGCTGGCAGCCCTTCCTCCTTGTTATTCATCGGAGAGGGGCAGCGGGCCGGGAAGCACTCAGACAGGAAAGAGTCCTCTTTGCGTTCCATGTCTGCTGGCAGCCCTTCCTCCTTGTCATCCATTGGTGAGGGGCAGCGGGCCAGGAAGCACTCAGGCAGGAAAGAGTCCTCTTTGCGTTCCATGTCTGCTGGAAGCCCTTCCTCCTTGTCATCCATTGGTGAGGGGCAGCGGGCCGGGAAGCACTCAGACAGGAAAGAGTCCTCTTTGCGTTCCATGTCTGCTGGCAGCCCTTCCTCCTTGTCATCCATTGGTGAGGGGCAGCGGGCCAGGAAGCACTCAGGCAGGAAAGAGTCCTCTTTGCGTTCCATGTCTGCTGGCAGCCCTTCCTCCTTGTCATCCATTGGTGAGGGGCAGCGGGCCGGGAAGCACTCAGACAGGAAAGAGTCCTCTTTGCGTTCCATGTCTGCTGGCAGCCCTTCCTCCTTTTCATTCATTGGAGAGGGGCAGCGGGCCAGGAAGCACTCAGGCAGGAAAGAGTCCTCTTTCCGTTCCATGTCTGCTGGCAGCATCTCTTCCTCATCAATGGGCGAGGCGCTGTGAGCCAGGAAGCACTCGGGCAGGAAAGAGTGGTCTTGTTGTTCTGTGTTATATGGCAGACTCTCTTCCTCAGACTGCTGTAACTGTGCTGTCAGCTTGGTGTTTTCACTGTAGGGCAACATAAAATGCAATAAAATTAATCATACTCATTCTGACGAATTCAAATCTCAACAACACAAAGAAATCAAACTTAACAGTAGTTCACCTTTATTCATGGGGTAACCTATATCCGTTGTTTTTAAAGACAGAGTATTTAGGGATCAGCTTGACTGACGACAGTATAATTTTAGAATATTACAATTTGAAACCACAGTCTGGCAACTTGACATTCCTAAAATTCCAAGTTAAAAACAAACAACGGATAAAGGTAACCCTGCTGCCTTATGTGCCTTACGGCACGGGAAGACCTAAGGTCTAAGGTAAGGTAAGGTGGATAAAGGTGAATCAGCGTTACATGTTAACATCCCAATTCAAAAGTATATGACAATGGCATTAGAGCAAAACTAAAATTCGGACATGGCACACCAAGACGTGAACCTGGATTTGCAGTGAAGTCACGAATACATGAACAGGACCAGGAAAGAATGTATGGACAAGATAATAGTCCTTTATTCCACATATTAAGTCAACTCACTTCCTCTGTTCCTCTAACACGACCTCCAGCTCTGCGATCCTGTATGCCATCGCTTCTGCCTCTTCAGGTGAGATGTGGGCTCTGGCCTCATATCTACTGCTGAAACTGGAAATAATTAAAACATCAAATGTAACCGTATCTATAATTCTACCTTTATCCAAGCTGTTACATTAAAGCAACTAAATGAAAAATATGAATATTTTATGTTATGGAATAAAAGGCGTCTTTGCCCCTGAGGTGTTGCCAAAAAGACACAGAAGATAACTCACCAGGACCCTCTTGTCTTTAGAATGGCGACCTGTGCCTTCAAGTCATCTATCAGGATGTGCTTCTGGGCACTCCTGTTGTAGATAATAAAGATTGGAATGTAAACTGGTGCACAGACAGCATTCACAGCAAAAACAGATACTGCTAATACCAAAAGAACACTTGAAGTATGAGAAGAAACCTCTACAGGTCACTACAGCAAATATGAACACTACAAGCAGTATGTAAACTTAACGGGGTACAGACATTACAGAGAAGGACACTTAAGGGGGAATGGAGAATACAGAAAGTACAGACAGTAAAGTGTGTACAGACAGTACTTGGGGCAAGCTACTGAGTAACAGTGGATAAATTATGGACACTTAAGGGGCTATGGACACTGTAGGCAGTTTGGACACCACAGGGGGTACACATGGGCTATAGACAGCACTGAATATATTTGAATGGTGTACGCTGTCTGGCACTTCAGGGTACATGGACGTTACTGGGGTATGGACTCTTCAGGAGTAGGGACACAACAGATGGTACAGACAAGATAATGGGGTATAGACAGTACAGGGGTTATGAACAGTAAACAGGTATCAGCACTACAATACGTCATAAACTTATTGATAACAAAACCAAACAAAAAACAAATACATTCACAAAACAGTGTTTCTTTGAAGATAGAATCAGTGCAAACAAAGTTTTCATTTTTTTTCTGAAATTTTCAAACAAAATTAGTTTTTGCACAATTACTAGTATTTTTTCACAAGAAACAAAACGTAAAAGTAATAAAACTGGTTGAAATTTTACAAACCTTTTTGTTTCCTCCTGTAGGTCACAGATGGCCCTAATAGATTAAGATGATGAAATGCACTCTATTATGATGTGTTTATGAAAACAATTGTTTATCAATATCCTTCTTTCAGGTGTAAGGGTTCCTCAACTTATATCTTATGATAGCTAAGATGCATCTAATCAATTCTTGAGTCCATGTCATCAATGATGGCTCACAAAAATAGCCATTTTTTTCAAACTCCCATTTGATTACTTTTCAGGAGAAATCACCTTAAGCAAAATAAGTTTTCTATCTGTCTATACTTGATTTACTTATTCTTGGTTGCAACTATCTATTTAGGACAAAAGTCAAACAGCCACTCACATTTCTAGGTCTTCATGGGCCTGAGAGAGCTCCCTGTACATGTATTTGAGAACAAATCATATGGTTTAATACAAGTTAGTATTTATTGCAATGAGTACAACATTTTATGGTATGTTGGTATGGTACAAATTAGGTGTCTTACAGTTACCACAAGATCTGAAAGGATGAACCAAAACTGAAGAGTTGAAAATTCATGTTCTTACCTTTCATGTTGCACCTTTGCATCATCTGCTTGTCTGTGATAATGAAATGTACAATGTGCATTGACATAAATTGTAGTGAATATACAAAATTGCTCATTGTGTCAGACCATATTATTTCCATTCCAGCCACAGCTCTAAAAGCAGCAAAATGAAACATTTTCCAACAAGGTCTATCTTATCAACACTGGAGGTTCAAGGTTTTTACTCAGGTAATTAGATTTATCATCGTCAGTGCAGTAGAAACTTGGAGAGTCCTGACAAAGAGGAGCAAGGGGCCAGTCCCTGGCCTATTGATAACTTCTAAAAGGCAGTAGAAAGAGAACTAAATATGTGGTAGAAATCAATCAGCAGAAAATGTTAAAGACTAAAAGACTCACAGCTTCTCATCAGTTAGCAGCATCTGCAGTTCTGCATTATGGAAGGACGTCCTGACCAGGTCATCCTCCGCAACTTCAGCTTGCCTGTTTTTGAGAGAATACAAAACAATCAATTCTGTCAAAGACACAGTTTTCTTGTGATAAACTATTCTAATACTCTCTCTTTCTCTCTCTCTCTCTCTAATGTTAACCTAGCACTTTATGCTCACAAAGCTGGTGTGTTACACATACTCTCTTACCTTCCTCTAGACATTAGTTTTATATAATGTCAGTGAAGTATTTGATTGTAGTATTGGATATTTTCTGACTTATAAAGCAATAAGAAATTAAAGTGATCTGTTAACTTACTCTTGAGCCAGCTCTAGAAGCTCTGCAGCCTCCCTGTAAATTAGGAAGGATTAGTCTATTTGCTTTCGAACAAAAGCTGGAAAATGCCCCCTCTCTCTCTCTTGCTCACACGCCCTCCCCCCCCACACACACACAAAACATTACATATGTATATATAACATACATACATGTTATCAAAAGTTACATATATAACGTTACACGCATTATGACAAACATGCATAGACACACATAAAAACACTTGTGCACATGCACACACATGTACGTGATGTGCACATACACACATGCAGCAGGTTCTCATTCAGCACCAAGGACAAGGAAATGAGATGGAAAAACATTGATGACAAGGAAGACAATATTTATTTATACAAGTATTTTGGGGTCAATACATATTCTAAAAGGTACATATGGTCCCCATTTTCTAATGAGAAGAAAGGCAAGTCTGAAGTCAGCCTGGCTTAATCAAACAGCAATTTCTCAAGCAACTGGATATGATTTTGGAAATGGTCTGAGGTTTCAGGTAGAATCTAACACATTTCTTCAGTGTAAGTATATTGTTAACTGGATGTCTAACCTTCATTAATACAGCCTTTGACTACATAGTACTTTCTAATGTTAACCTCAGAAGCTATTTAGAGTTGATCTTATACCATAGTCTTACCTGTTAAATGGGGATCCGTCTTCTTTTTTCTTGAGAAACAATCTGGAATAAGAATAACAGGTGTTCAGGAATTGATATACAAAGCATCACTTTATACAGAAACTCCATATAGGTATCCCACAAATCACTGGAGTCTAGTATTATAGTAGTAGTAAAGTAAACAGACAAAGAAAAGTATGCAGCACTTTTTACATGTGATAAAGTGCAAGCAGTAATTCAAGCAAAGTTGTTCTGAAACTGTATTACTAGGACATCTAGTATTAGAAAATAGCAATTGGACAGTAAATCAACATTAAGACAATAATAAGAGTGATAAAAACATTGCTAAACATTAGCAACAATGCACAGTATTTCATATTTGTGTAGATGAATGTTCTTCTATCCTGTAAAATACATGAACAGTGCCCAGGTCTGACCAAGCATGGATCTTTTCAAAGTCTTTAATGAACTTTTCATGTGTACCGTTCCTAATTTGGCTTTTACCACAAACCAGTTAACTCAGCTTGAAAAATATCAGACCACGTTGATTTGTGAGATCTACACTGGCTTGAAACCCCAGCTAAATAACTGCAACCCCTTCCACTACACTGCTAGGTCATCCATGGTGCCATATAGGTTCTTTCTACCTGTTTAGTTTTAACTTACTTGTGAAGGGCATACAGGGTCTCCTGGACTGTGACAGTATTTCTCCTTAGACTGCTGGAATAACAGATAGAGACAGTTAGAGTGATGTAATGTCACTGCAAGCACTCCTGAAATATGTGTTGTCTCTACTTTTACCTCAGAGTTCAAATGCTGAATTCCATTATATTGTGTTTGCCTCCTGAATGATAATTTGAAAGCATGGAGACTGATTTTACATGTAAGTCCTTTCACACTACAGTTGAAACGTTGCTATGAGCAAGATACAACTGATCCTTATACTAACATAAATATGCAAAGGTCGCACTGATTCAATTGCTTGGCTTACCAGTCAGTACATGTTGATGAAGGTTAGACATCCAGGTAAAGTAAGACACGTAAAGTAACAGCAACTTTTACTCAAGCAACTGGATAGAAGTTAGAAATGGTCAGGTGTTTCAGACAGTATTCCACAGTATTCAGTGTAATTGGAGTTAATGGAGAATCAGGATTAAAAGCAAAATTCTGAATGGATATGTTGCAGATCCTCATCCATTCACTTACAATAAGCTGTCTGAAATATCTGTTTCCAAATTCTATCAAGTTGCTTGAGTAACTGTAAAAAGTGCCTTGATGTGGGCTGAAATATATACATTTGGTCATCCCTCCCCATTGGTCTTTTTCTGATCGTTGTGAACACTACTTCTGACATCAACACATCACTATAACAGCAGCATCAACTGACTAAACCGGTTCTTACTGGCCAAAGGAGGTTGCTGCTTCTCCTCCCTGACTCTGCTGAGAGTAGGAAAGGGAACAGGCTGGAATGAGAACAAGAACACAAACACAACACAACACAAAAGAGCAAGGAAAAGCAAAGGTTAAGAAAAAGAAAGTCAAAAGGTAAACATGTTGATTATAGAATTGATAAAGGTAAACTATGGAAATATATGAAAGTTGGTGTAGTTGGATCAACTTGTCAGAAATCTCTGAATAGTCGTTGACAAAGTAAGGCCACACCAATTCAATTTCTTGGTTCATGGATTCGCTCGCTCCTATTTTTTGGAAAAAAAAAATAAAAATAAAAATTACCACTCAGCAAATTTTCACCATTAATGAAACCATTCACCAACTTTCTGGTGAAGCATATTGGCCTTTATATTATAAGCTCCTTAAAGTGTGGGTACAGGTGCGGTTACTGTACAATAATAGTGTTTTTGTACTTTTTTCAAGCTGAAAACTTTTTTTCTTTATGTTTTGGATTAGCTGTTACCTTTACCCCAACCATTTTACAAGTTTTATTTTTATTTTTATTTCGCTCTAGAGTCCATTCCAAGTCACCATGAGGGTTTTTAGGTGATATTTGTAATTAGTCTAAATTATTTTGAATAAAAGAATATCTGAGCCACAATAATTACATTCTTTTCAGAAACATTGACGACGAAAATACTCATCTATTTGAATTCCTTTTAATATTTTGGAAACATTTTGAAAGTAACTGTACAAAAATATCTTTATTTAGAATAATTGTGAAACCTCTGTGTGATTATGTCACATTTACAAATATTTACAAATATTTGTAAACATTGCCAAATGGTAAAATTAGTTTATTGCCCCCATAAAAGTAAGCCCTATTGTTGTATCAGTATATTTTTAGATTTCACTGCTGGGCACTGGTGGATCCTTTGTGGTGGGCCATTGATGCATGGCACCCAACCATACTTTGCAAGGATGTGTGAATTGCTATCATCCCAGCCCACTGAACCATTTACAAAAAATGGTAGAAAATGGTAAATAATGGCAGAATGCTGTTATCATTATTTAGAAACCATTAGAAGTATCCAATTCCACACCATGAATATTTCCAAAGTTTTACTGGACCAGGAAAATATTTATTAAGTTGAAACAGTCTTAAAAATATTTCTTAAGTATCAAATGTCCTAGACGTATAATTACAAAACTTTAGAATCAATTCTAAACAATGGCAACAAACATCCGCATGGTGTCTTGGAATGGACTCTATCGCTCCATATTTTTTATGAAAAAATCCGTGAACCAAGAAATTAAATTGGTGTGGCCTAAGAGGAAAATAAATGCAACGATCGGGTGTAACTGGGGTGCAAAAGAGAATCGGTATCCACGTGTTCCCAACTAGTAACGTTTTGGTTGAATGATTTTGGGAAATGACCGACAAGGAAAGCACAACTTACCTTCATGTACCGCTCAACACTTCTCACTTCCTTTGACACGGTCGTCATCTTCGATACAGTCGCGTTCACTTCAGAATTCAGAAACCAACGTCGCAAATTGTCGACTTGTCAGAACGTCAGACCTAGAAAGTTGTGGACATCAAAACATTAGTCAACAAAACCTGTTACAGTAAGATATCTCCAAGTGTCTCCGATTTAATCCACGGCAACAATACGTTTATAGCCGTGCAAATATATTACCATTTACAAAGAAAACTTAACTCTCTTCTACTAAGTTCAGAATTTTCCGTATATAAAACTATGTTGACCTTGCAAGGTAGTCACGAAGAGAGCCATGAACTGGTTTGTGCTTAGTTTAGCCAAAACCTAGGTGCTTTTTGGAGCGTCCACTACCTTTGTGATGTGTACACAACAGCTAGACGTAAAACTAGGCAAAGACTTGTGACTTTTTACGAGTATTTTAACCCATTTTCGTCGTTTTAAAAGGAGAGAACAAATTTTCTCACCTAGTTCACGGACAGGAACTTGTCATCTGTGTGGAACCCGTGCCCATGGCAACCAGGGTAAACAGGAAGAAAATCGAACGCAAGGAGGAATGTCCTTGGATTTTCACTGTTAGAACTAAAAGAAATTGTTCAAAACAAATATTGTGTGGGCTTATTTCTAAGGTACAAGCCCCTTTTCAGACTTCAAACTGTTGTTTGTAAACTGGCAGAGATAATCTACTTGACTTGATCAATTTAACTGTACATATAAGAACATGTTATTGTTTTCTAAATACAATGATCGTTTCATCATTCCTGTTCTGTACAGCGGATGACCACAAGAATAACAACCGGGTTGTGGCGGTGAATAAACTTGGTACTACGTCCATATTATATGGCAATTCGATATTGTAAACAGGCCCATAAAGAAGGCTGGGTAGTTAAATCAACTAGAAAATAGAGTTTGGGTTTATTCACCCTATTACAGCAAGTTGTCTGCAAATTAGTTAAGCCGCTCCGCGTTCATGGAATGGACTACTTTCTCTCGCGGAATGGCTAGAAAAAGTAATACTCTCTATAATCCATTGAACTATTATAATATATCGAATTATGAGTCATTGGATGGGTCATTGACCACCATTGTTACGCTTCAATTGGTTTTCAATTTACACAAAACCAAACATTGATACCTGCTGCCAACCCCGGAAAAGGCAAAGATGGGCGATATCCTTGGTGCTGATTCGTCATCTCCTGTCGCCATCGAGAATGCCGCTGGGTGACGCTTCCCCACCAGTGAGTATTTTCACCATATTGATGAAATGATGCTATTTACATTGCTCCAAGACGTGAAAATATTGAGTATTCTTCCAGCCTTTCCACGTAGAGGTATGTAAACGTGTATGCAGTTTAATTAACATCCGTACTTTTGCATTATCGAAAGCACGCTGGTTCTAAGCACAACCCTAACCCTAACCCTAACCTTAACCCTAACCCTAGCTGCTAGGGTTAGGGTTGTGCTTAACTCATATCTCGAGGAGACAGCACCCGTTTTGAAAACTGTCTTCAAATTACAACTACATACCAAGAGGCCTTTCCAATCAAAGCAAGTTTGACCAGCTAGAAAACACTCTTAGCCATGTTGTCCCTAAGCACAACCCTAGCCCTATAACCCTAACCCTAACCCTAACCCTAAGCAGCTAGGGTTAGGATTGTGCTTAACCCATATCTCTAGAAGAAAGCAACAGTTTTGAAAAGTTATCAGATTACAACTACGTACCATGGGACCTTTCCAATTATACAAATTTTACTGACTAGAATTTTACCTGCTCGCAAGCTACAAATGATAGCACTGGAACATAACGTGGTACCTTTTTGTACAGATTCGATAATACTACAATGATAAATATATTATAAATTTATGCCCGAAGGCTAATTGCAAGAATTGCAAGTATACTTGAAAATGATAATGTTTTATTGCAAGTTAATGCCCATGGGGCTAATTGCAAGTGAACAAAATCAAATACATGAAGTGATTGAAAACGTGTAAGACAAATTATTCTGCGAGCTGCTGTGACAAACAAATCAATATTAGAGCTGGCTACTGAATCCATGTGAGATTGGAACGCCATCAAGTAAAGTCGGAAATAATAGGGGTGAAGACGAGGTGAAACGAGAAATATTATAACGTTGCTTTCTCACTACATGTAACGTTTCCTACACGTTTCTTTAACGATTTAAAAGATAATTACGTTTAAAGCCAAATCATTTGAAGACTAGTGACTAATCACAATAGGTCGCTCTATATTTCACGTGAAGTCTATACTTTTAAAAGACTGAGATTTTCCCCACTAATATCAGTGGACCTATAGATGTTACACACATTGAATGAACAACATTCGTGTCAATCAACTTTATTCCATCTATGAATTGATAAGACAATCTACTTCTATGAGTGATAACGAAAATCATATTTTATGTATCATAAAAATCATTGTAAGCAATGCAATAAAACAACAAAACAATAAACGTCCATTTCGACCAC
Organism: Branchiostoma floridae x Branchiostoma belcheri; assembly: GCA_019207045.1. Classification (NCBI taxonomy): domain Eukaryota; kingdom Metazoa; phylum Chordata; class Leptocardii; order Amphioxiformes; family Branchiostomatidae; genus Branchiostoma; species Branchiostoma floridae x Branchiostoma belcheri. The sequence goes on along the minus strand of CM033026.1, from coordinate 21,438,210 downwards.
AGTTGTATATATTGAATCACATATCAGTAAACACATATTTAACTGGTAAAAACTGATCTGATAAATGATTTTTACTTTTGCCTGTTCTTGCCCACATTGGCTAAATGCAGTAGTTCTACTTTTACATAAAATACTATAGTAAATACCATTACTTGAAGTGTTGGAAGTCGAAAATGGGGGAAACAGAACAACTAATGCTAACACTGAATTCATCGTTTACATGTCTCTTCCCTCGTCTTTTAGTATTTCTTCACTTCAGACTGAACCGATGGCATGTTGCAGTCGTGGTTTGATAATAGATTCATAAATGATACTAGCAGAACTATGCTGATCTATTGACAACAAATGTAACGCACAATGATTACCATGTTTATGCATCATTCAAAATATAAGTCTATACGGTATACAAATTTTGTATAATAGACCCTGCCCAACTTTTGTTCAGCTACACGCAATCACTTTCCTAACAACTGCCGTCGCTGATTGCTTGTCCGGTTCTGATTTCGTGATCTGGGCAGCAATCAGAACCCCGGGACCAATCACAAGCCCTTGGGCTAGCAATCAGAACTTGAGAACCAATCAGAAGCCCTGGGGCTAGCAATCAGAACTCTGGAACCAATCATAAGCCCTGGGGCCAGCAATCAGAACTCGGGAAGTAATCACAAACCCTGGGGCTAGCAATTAGAACTCAGTATTTACCAGAAAACTGTACGTAGATGAAAAATTCCAGGCTGGATCCACAAAGAGTCTGATATTTTTACAAGTCAACGCGTGTACACTATACAGTGCAATGAATCTTGTGTACATTATTACATCCCTGTACTTCGCCTTGTTACACGTACACAGATAAACACTACGCAAATAATACTCAAGTTAGCACAAGATTGGCAGAAAAATGATGATAATGGATTTACCCATAGCTTGATTTTTGACCGGAAGTAGTTAGTTTACGTAAGTCATACATATCTGTCTCCTACCGCGGTATCTTCTGGCCCGGTCGGCCAGAGGAAACCAGGGCTACAGTACAATAGTGTGAGATGATAGGTAATGGAGACAGACCTAGCCTCACGTGCGCAATGGTGCTAGCTAGGTTTCATGCCCGGTCATTCGTGGGCTTCTATTGAGCTCAAACTTTTAACATGTTCTTTAAACTCACTTTCTGTGGGGTCTTCGCCTGTTCTATCAAATCAATTCACGGGTTTCCATTAATCAGTTTCATTTCCGCACGAAGAGCACGCCTAGAAACACTCTGATGCCTTGTACTTGTATATACCACAGTTTAAAAACCCGATGCAATATTATATATTCAATAGTTACTTTTTTCTGCTCCTAATACAATCCGATTCCTAATCTAATCATTTATCACTTTTAACTTTTTAAGTGATACTCGTAATCATTGTAAAATAAAGTTGGGAAGAAAAAGCTTGTTCATCGGTCATTTTATAGGAAGAGAGAGAAAAAAGCACTTAGTTTATGCACCACTGAAAATCCCTTTCTCTAAGCGCCACTAAAGTATGAGGGGAGAAGTAGAGGGATCGCTTACAGTGATAATCAACTCTCTCAACGACTCTCTCAAACGATCTCAAACCATCATTGTTGAGTAAGGTTAACGTCACATTTCCTATCCGGGGCCAGGCCGGACGGTTTTGGAGAACAAAAAGTACAATATAAAAGACATCAAAAAGACAAAATGGACCAAAAATAATTCAACAGCATGCCCTGTGCATATTTATTGGCATAAACTTTAATTTTTCGTTCCAGCCCGGCCAGGCCCCGCGGGTAGGACATGTGACGTAGGCCTGAACTTGAACAATGAGTACGGGGTATCTGTCTGAGTATTGTCAACAAACAGTCCGCTGTATACCTCTAAAATGTAAAGCGCCTGGTCGATATTTCTGGCCCGTAAATCGGGCTTCTTTCAGGCTGATATTCACCTCTTATTCTGTTGTACAATATGTCTTCTCTACATGGAGTGACAGAGTCCTGCTGATTGTACAACTCTGTGGCTGAGGTGTGATTCACTTCGTAAGTACCTGCGATTTGCGGCCCGTGATCTTGGCTGTGGGTGCTACTACTGTAGGCTCGGTTCGGAAATACATCGGTGAGGTCAGCGCGTGCATTACTGCCATTAGACTCTTCCGAAGTTACGATTTCCGGGGCGGGATCTTGGCTTTGGGTACTATTATAGACTGGGTTCGAAAATATATTGGTGAGCTCGGCATGTGCATTAGACCCTTCCGTAGCTAGTGATAACCCCATGTTGCGATGTGATACATTCGGTTGATCATCATTCTGCCTCTTTTTAATGACTTTTGTGATTGTAACAGCGATTAACATAAAAAACAAATGTGCAAATACCACAGTTATTATAACAATAAATCGTGTGGTGTTACTTTTAGCCATTGATGGGGATCTATGCGTAATCGTCTGGGTAGAGGAGTTTGTGTAATAGTCGACATGACCTGCTGAGGAGACAGTGATTTCCTGTGGACGTGCGGTACTATTTCCCTCGTACAGTATTGGGCCGGTAGACAAAAACGCACTGTAGTAGTGAGTCGTGTTTTGGGAGATGGCCAGACGGTTCTCAGTGTTTTTGGTAGAGCTGATTTCAGGTGTTGTTTGACAGAGAGACATGTTCGTCATGTGTAACGGGACGTTAATGAATCTTTCAGGGCTGCTACAATTGGGCAAACCATTTTCGAGAAAATCTATATAAAGTGGGTCATCATTTGCTGAAACACTCTTTGGCCAACATCTGAGGAAGCCACGAGCCTTCTCTGCCAGCCATGACATACGACAGTCACAGTGAATAGGATTACCGTGTATGAACCTTAACCCTCTCTCGCTATGCTTGGAACAGAACGTCCCCCTAGGCAGATTGTGAGTGGGAATATCCAGGTTTGCCTCCGAGAAAGTTGACAGCTTGTTGTAGGCAAGATTTACAACTATATTAAGAGCTGTTGTCTCTGTATCGACCAGTTCAAGACTAACTGAAGTCAAACGGTTGTGCGATAGATCAAGTCGTGTAAGGTACATCAGATGTTTCAAAGACCCCCACGGAAACTCTGTGATGTGGTTGTGGCTGAGATTTAGTTTGGTTAGAAATCGGAGGCCAGATAAGTTCGGGATTGTTCGCAAACGATTTTGTTGCAAGTACACATGGTTAGCGTTGTGAGGTAGACTACTAGGTAGACTTGTTAGGTTGGAGTTCTGGCAGTCGATATTAGTTACGGGTCCATCTTTGACATAGCATCTATCTGGCAGTGCAGTACCTCCACCTAACGCCAAGTTCATAAGGAAGATAAACACCACATATTTCATAATGTTATGTCCTATACGTTAAGTTACCTTGAAACAAAGATGTGATCTAATCTTAAAACAATCACTACTAGCAGTCTAATTCTTAATCACAAAGGTTGCCCGTTCCAGTACTCAACCAGCTGCCAATATTGCAATTTGTTTTCCTGTTACTAAATGCAGTAGGCTCCAGAGATCTTCAGAGTTTTAAGAGTTCCACGTAACTTTGATTAACAAACCGAGTAAAGTCCAGACAGGTCAGCTCATGCATAGCAGATTGAACTGTTTCCCCACCTGTAGAACAGATGTAAATTTATACCATCCTCAAAATCGGTATTTTTCAGTAAAACTGTAAATAGATATAAAAGCCATGCGAGGTAAGACAAGCTAGTAGGGTTGAGGTAATTTCTGATAAATATGCTGAATGGTGGCAAACGTCGATAAAGATACAACCGTACTTGTACTATTTGATGCATTCTTTTCTGGTACATATGGTTGAAACATACCAACGGGTTTAAGTATTGACACAGATGAAAGATCCTTTTCTTTGTGACAGCAGATGGAAATCTACAGCAAATAAAAGTAACAGGAGTTCAAAGAACCCAAACCTCCGTGAAATGATTAATGGAGTTTGAAAGATTAGAATAGAAATTTTGCTGAATAATTGTTTAAACTGTTCTTATATTTACATCATGTTTAACTAGCGATGTTGAACATTGCCTGCTGTTAAGATATGCTGAAAAGTGTCTGGAGCTAACATGATTACCAACGTGAAATAATTTGAAAAGATTCGTTCCGTAAGTTTGAATGTATCAGAATCAGCCAATTTATCTGTTATTACATTCAAATATCCTTTTGCTATCATAATCCTTTAAAATCTGTTACTGGTCATAAACCAAAGAGACATAATGTGTTGCTGTTTGTTAAAGGTACAGAAATGAAACATACCCACAATTCTTCTCAATGATACGACGACGAGCGACACATCTGCCGGACAAATGCCACAACGCTGAGTCTCTGTTTCTTTCACACTTTATCACGTGGTCTGTTGTTTAACCTTTTCCCTACCGCCTTAACCCAGAACCAATAAATATTTGGTAGCTAATGGTTAATATGCTAAAGGTTAATATTAAATTCCACAGTTGTAATATCCGTACAATCTGTAAAGCTCATGTCTTTTAAGGAGATACCTTGCAATCCTCTGACGTGTACGTTTAGTTTAGCACGTACTCAGAACTACAGATGTGAGGCTCCAGGCGATTAGCTTGGATGCTGAATAGTTGTTTTTTTTTACAAGCAGACGAAGTTAAGTAAAAGGCCAAAGTTGTCAAGGAAAAGTGGATGATGTTCACGTGTATCATTAACATATAGCTACTCATTACATACAATAAATGATGTGCACATGTTCCCGCATCACCAAAATTGTTTTTTGTGTTAACCCCTTTTTCAGACGTCTCAATGGTCACACAATACGTATACCTTTATAGGCTAATATCCCGATAGTTTTAGAAGTCAGAAGTACATAATCCATTATAGCCTGATACGTGTGTGGTACCGCCTCTGGCCACCTCCAAAATTCGGTCTTGAGGAAATGGCAAAAGGGGTTTATTCATCTTTAAGGCTTATCGAATTTTGTTAGTAAATTGAGTCCAAATATAACCAAGAATAACAATATTCAAGAGATTTTGCAAACAACACAATATTGGTTATTACTGTATTAGGTTATAAGTGATTTGTACCCTTCGTATTTTACCAACTGAAGTTGTGGCATTTATATTTTCTGTAGACTGTTCTGAAAGGCTAACGTTTCCAACATTTTAAGTTTTACTGCTATTTTGTGCAACAAGAAGCGTCTTTGTCTTGCTATTGATATGTCTGTGTTCATTTCAAAATGCTTGATGGGCTGAATTCTTCGGGTGGCAACCTGTCTTTGTCTTCCTTGGAACGTCAGTATAGCCTGTAGTTATAGACTTATCAATAAGATCGTTCAATAGAAAGGCTAGTCAGAAAATGTGTAGCAGCCATAAACTTTGAGAACAAGGAATACAACTCAGCCTTGTACACACTTCACACATGTATTGTCAGACTGCATGTCTCCTTCACAGCCATTGCTTATGACAATCACATAAGATTGCTTGGTGTGAAAATAAAGCATCTCTCATTTTGAAAATGTTTGATAAAATTGGCCATACAAATATATATTTTTCATTTCTTGATAAAATTATTGTAGCTCTCTCCTTTGCAAATAAGACCTCCGGAAAACACGTTGGAATATATTATGATTGTACTATCACTTTGACAGCATATATTATAGAGCCATTCAGCAATTCATTATAGGGCAGTGGAACAGTTCACAGCTGCTGGTAGACAGTAATGTCCTTGTTGCTGCTGATGTAAGTGGTTGTGTAACAACATGACCCCTGGCAAGGCTCCATTGTTGTCCTGTAGGTCGCCTCTTTGGGAAGCTCTGTCTTCATAATCTGACCATGCTGCACTTTGATTGGCTCAGTTTTGTCATGGTGAGGTGACGGTGTGGCCAACTTTGCACTCAGAGACAAGATTTGATGCGCCTCTTGCAGTATAGACTGAAGAAGTCCACTGCACGTCTCTTTGTTCACTGAAGCTTGTGACTTCACCATTTTGGTGTCTTGAGACTCTGCCTGTCCATTGCACGATGATGTCAAGCTCACAGCAGATGTTGAACTCAGCAGCTCAGATAGACACAAAATGTCCTGCGACTCCTGCTCCAAGGCTGACACTGAATCTGCTTGCAGGAGAGAGCTGGAGTTGATGAGCAGTTCTTCCATGAGGGGAGCAATGTCCATGTTCATATCAGAGGTCAGGTTCTCCTCATCATTCATTGGTGAGGGGCAGCGGGCCAGGAAGCACTCAGGCAGGAAAGAGTCCTCTTTGTGCTCCTTGTCTGCTGGCAGCATCTCTTCCTCATCAATGGGTGAGGGGCACTGGGCCAGGAAGCACTCAGGCAGGAAAGAGTCCTCTTTGTGTTCCGTGTCTGCTGGCAGCATCTCTTCCTCATCAATGGGTGAGGGGCACTGGGCCAGGAAGCACTCAGGCAGGAAAGAGTCCTCTTTATGTTCCTTGTCTGCTGGCAGCATCTCTTCCTCATCAATGGGCAAGGCGCTGCGGGCCAGGAAGCACTCAGGCAGAAAAGAGTCCTCTTTGTGTTCCGTGTCTGCTGGCAGCATCTCTTCCTCATCAGTGGGTGAGGGGCAGTGGGCCAGGAAGCACTCAGGCAGGAAAGAGTGGTCTTGTTGTTCTGTGTAAGCTGGCAGACTCTCTTCCTTAGACTGTTGTAACTGGGCTGTTAGCTTGGTGTTTTCACTGTAGGGCAAGATAAAATGCAATTAAATTAATCATACTCATTCTGACGTATTCAAATCTCAACAACACAAAGAAATCAAACTTAAATGTTAACATCTCAATTCAAAAGTACATGACAATTGCAAGAGCAAAATTGAAATTAGTACAAGGCACACCAAGACGTGAACATGGATTTGCGGTGAAGCCACGAATACATGGAAAGGACCAGGAAAGAATGTATGGACAAGATAATAGTCCTTTATTCCACATATTGAGTCAACTCACTTCCTCTGTTCCTCTAACACGACCTCCAGCTCTGCGATCCTGTATGCCATCGCTTCTGCCTCTTCAGGTGAGATGTGGGCTCTGGCTTCATGTCTACTGCTGAAACTGGAAATAATTAAAACATCAAATGTAACCGTATCTATAATTCTACCTTTAGCCAAGCTGTTACATTAAAGCAACTAAATGAAAAATATGAATATTTCATGTTATGGAATAAAAGGTGTTTGGGCCCCTGAGGTGTTGCCAAAAAGACACAGAAGATAACTCACCAGGACCCTCCTGTCTTTAGAATGGCAACCTGTGCCTTCAAGTCATCTATTAGGATGTGCTTCTGGGCACTCCTGTTGTAGATAATAAAGATTGGAATGTAAACTGGTGCACAGACAGCATTCACAGCAAATACAGATACCGTTAATACCAAAAGAACACTTGAAGAATGAGAAGAAACCTCTACAGGTCACTACAGCAAATATGAACACTACAAGCAGTATGTAAACTTAACGGGGTACAGACATTACAGAGAAGGACACTTAAGGGGGAATGGAGAATACAGAAAGTACAGACAGTAAAGTGTGTACAGACAGTACTTGGGGGAAGCTACTGAGTAACAGTGGATAAATTATGGATACTTAAGGGGCTATGGGCACTGTAGGCAGTTTGGACACCACAGGGGGTACACATGGGCTATAGACAGCACTGAATATATTTGAAAGGTGTACGCTGTCTGGCACTTCAGAGACATGGAGGTTACTGGGGTATGGACTCTTCAGGAGTAGGGACACAACAGATGGTACAGACAAGATAATGGGGTATAGACAGTACAGGGGTTATGAACAGTAAATAGGTATCAGCACTACAATACGTCATAAACTTATTGATAACAAAAGCAACCAAAAAACAAACAAATACATTCACAAAACAGTGCTTCTTTGAAGATAGAATGAGTGCAAACAAAGTTTTCATTTTTTTTCTGCAATTTTCAAAAAAGATAAGTTGATGCACAATTACTAGTATTTTTTCACAAGTAACAAAACTGAAAAGTACTGAAAGTGGTCAAAATAATATAATATTACAAACCTGTTTTTTTCCTCCTGTAGGTCACAGATGGCCCTAATAGGTAGAGATGATGAAGATGCATTTAATCAAATCTTGAGTCCATGTCATTTATGATGTCTCTTCACAAAAATAGCCAATGGTTTTGAAAATTGCTTTTGATTTCTTTTCAGGAGAAATCACCTTATGCAAAATGAGTTTTCTTTTCTAACGTTTAATGTATCTGTCCATACCTGATATATTCATTCTTGATTACAACAATTTGTTTAGAACAGAAGTCAAACAGCCACTTACATTTCTAAGTCTGCATGGGCCTGTGAGAGCTCCCTGTATTTGAGAACAAATCATATGGTTTAATACAAGTATTTATTGCAATGGATACAAAATGTTATGGTATGTTGCTATGGTACAAATTAAGTGTCTTACAATTACAACAAGATCTGAAAGGATGGACCAAAACTGAAGAGTTAAAAATTCATGTTCATACCTTTCGTGTTGGACCTTTGCATCATCTGCTTGTCTGTGATATAATAAAAAAGTACAATGTGCATTGACATAATTTGTAGTGAATATACAAAATTGCTCATTGTGTCAGATCATAATATTATACCATTCTAGTCACAACTCTAAAAACTGCAAATTGAAAAAAATTTCCAAGAAGGTCTATCTTATCAACACTGGAGGTTCAGGATGTTTACTGGTTATCAGATGTATCAACTTGGAAATACTTGACGGAGAGGAGCAAGGGGCCTGTCCCTGGCCTAAGGACTTTTAACGACAAAAGAAACAGAATAAAATACATGGTAGAAATCAAGCAGAGAAAATGATAGAGACAAATTAAACAGCAGAAAATGATAAAGACTGAAAGACTCACAGCTTCTCATCAGTTAGCAGCATCTGCAGTTCTGCATTATGGAAGGATGTCCTGACCAGGTCATCCTCAGCAGCTTCAGCTTGCCTGTTTTGGGGAGACAATTCCAAACAATCAATTCTGTCAATGACTTTACAAGCACAACCTTCTTATGATAAAGTATGATTGATGCTCACTCTATATATAAGCTAGCACCTTATGCTTACGAGGCTGGTGTGTTACCTTCTTCTAGATTTTAGTTTTACATTGTCAGTGAAGTATTTGACTTTTGGCTGATAAGGCAATAAGAAATTAAAGTAATCTGTTGACTTACTCTTGAGCCAGCTCTAGAAGCTCCGCAGCCTCCCTGTAAATTAGGAAGGATTAGTCTATTTGCTTTCAAACGAGCTGGAAAATGCCCCCCCCCCCCCCCCCGTCTCATGCTGACGCACACACACACACACACACACACACACACACACACACACACACACACACACATGTAATAAAGATTACATACACACACATAACGTTACATTTCTGCCCACGCACACACAAGCACGTGATGATGCAGATACACACATGTAAAGTTACTTCATATTTTATCTGCTGGGTAACCTAATAGTATATCTGTTTTAACTGGGATTTAGGAAATCAAGTACATATTGGGATAAATATTGCAAATTGAATCCATTGTCCATCCACTTCATATCCTTGAATACCCTGATTTGAAAACAATGAATAAAGGTTCCCGCAGATAAAGGTGAACTGGAGTTATATGTTAAAGCAGATTTTCATTCAGCACCAAGGACAAGGAAAGTTTCTGCATGCAATAGATGGAAACATTGATAACTAGATAGACAGGAACTGTTATATGAGCATTTGGGTCCAGTTGACACATCTGTATCTATATCTGTATCTATATAGCCTGTATAACCGCCATTCGATGTAGCACACCAGCTTTATCCTGAACATATTCTGAAAGGTACGTGTGATCTCTATTCTTTAATGAGAGAAAAAAGCACATCTGAGATGACTATATTAGGCCTATGACTGCATTGTATATTCTAATTTTTACCTCAGAAGTAATCTAGAGTTGATCTAATCCCCACCCAGAAACCACAGTCTTACCTGTTAAACGGGGAGCCATCTTCCTTTTTCTTGCGAAACAATCTGAAATCAAAGAATAACCAGTCATGATTGATTGATACAGGCCACACGTCTAGCAATGGACCGCCTTCTCCTCCTCCCCGCGACACCCTCGACGGTATAAGCGGACGGATATAGATAGATAGATTGATTGATATACATAGCATTATGGGACTTGATACAGAAACACCATATGGGTATCCCACAAATCACTGGGGTCTAGTCAACAGACAAAGGAAAGTATGTGGCACTAACACAATTCAAAACGTAATTCAAGCAAAGCCATTCTGAAGCTGTAATACATCTAGTATTGTAAACTTGCAATTGGACAGTCTACATGAAGAGTGGTCAAAATATTGCCAAATCTAAACAGTAGCAACTATGAACAGTATTCCATATCTATGTAGGTACTAAATTTATTTTCTTCTATCCTTTCATAGTACATGAACAGTGCCCGATTCTGACAAAACATAGATCTGTCCAAAGTCGTCAATTCCTGCTGTTCCTAATTTTGATTTTATCAGATCTACTTGACTTAACGTCCCATCTAAAGAACTACAACTCCTTCCTCCAAGCTACCTTACATGTTCTTAGGATCTGCATGTACTTACTTGTGAAGAGCATACAGGCTCTCCTGGACTGTAGCTGTACATGTATCTCTCCTCAGACTGCTGGAATAACAGATAGAAACAATTACTAATTAGGTGGTGTTATGTCACTGCAGACATTCCTGAAATATGTGTTGTCTCTCTACTCTGAGGTTACACAGTTGCAATTGAATTCAAATGGCATTTGAGTTCAAATGCAGAATTCCAGTGAGACAGAAAGCTAAGGACTTTTGTATGACTTGATGACAGGTGCACCAATTGGCACAGAAAATGTGTGGATTATCATCTGACTGTTTCAACATTCTATCCATTTGCTTGAGTAACAGTAGCAAACATCTTGGTGTGGGCTGAAATGTAAAGATTTGGTTACCCTTTCCCATTCATCTTTTCTGATTGTTGTGAACACCGGCTACTTCTGACATCATCATCTTCATCATAGAGATATCATAAGACTGACTAAACCGTTTCTTACTGGCTAAAGGAGGTTGCTGCTTCTCCTCCCTGACTCTGCTGAGAGTAGGAAAGGGAACAGGCTGGAATGAGAACAAGAACACAAACACAACACAACAGAGCAAGGAAAAGCAAAGGTTAAGAAAAAGAAAGTCAAAAGGTAAACATGTTGAATGATTATAGAATTATCAAGGGTAAACTATAGAAATATATGAAAGTTGTAGCTGAGTCAACTTGTCAGACATCTCTGAATAGTCGTTGACAAAGTAAGAGGAAAATAAATGCAACGATCGGGTGTAACTGGGGTGCAAAAGAGAATCAGTATCCACGTGTTCCCAACTAGTAACGTTTTTGTTTAATGATTTTGGGAAATGACCGACAAGGAAAGCACAACTTACCTTCATGTACCGCTCAACACTTCCCACTTCCTTTGACACGGTCGTCATCTTCGACACAGTCGCGTTCACTTCAGAATGGACCGATCCCAAAACCCCGCCCCCTGTTCGATCATGGTTCTATTTCGAACACCTCCGTCAAAAATAGCCATTTCTGTCCCACGGGGGCAGTTTTTGACGGACATGTTCGAAATAGAATAGGGGGTTCTCTTTGTTCGATATGGTGTTCGACAGGATCGGTCCATTCAGAAAACAACGTCGCAAATTGTCGACTTGTCAGAACGTCAGACCTAAAAAGTAGGAAACATCAAAATATGTTAGATCGTTATCCTAGTGTCTCCGATTTAATCCACGGCAACAATACGTTGATAGGCGTGCAGATATTTCAACATATCAGATATATCAACATTTACAAACAAAACTTACTCCCTTCTACCAAGTGCTGAATTGACCTTGAAAAGAAAAGCTACTCCCGAACAGCGCCATGGTCTTGTTTCTGCTTTATCTAGCCAAAACTTAGGCGCTTTTTGGAGCTCTTAGGAGCTTTTAGTACCTTTGTTGCGTGTACACAACAGCTAGACGTATAACTATACATAGACTAGTGACTTTACGAGTATTTTGATCCATTTTCATCGTTTTAAAAAGAGAGAACAAATTTTCTTACCTAGTTCACGGACTGGAACTTGTCATCTGTGTGGAACCCGTGTCCATGGCAACCAGGGTAAACAGGAAGAAAATCGAACGCAAGGAGGAATGTCCTTGGATTTGCACTGTAAGAACTAAAAGAAATTGTTTAAAACAAATATTGTGTGGGCTTATTTCTAAGGTATAAGCCCCTATTTAGACTTTAGACTGTTGCTTGTGAACTGGCAGAGATAATCTATCTGACTTGATCAATTCAATTGTACACATAAGAACATGTTATCATTTTCTGAATACAGCGATCGTTTCATCATTCCTGTTCTGTACGTCGGATGACCACAAGAATAACAACCGTGTTGTGGCGGTGAATAAACTTTGTTCTATGTCCACATTATATGACAATTCGATATTGCAATTAGGCCCATAAAGGAGATTTGGTAGGTCAATGATCTAGAAAATAGAGTTTTGGTTTATTCACCTTATTACAGCAATCTGTCTGCAAAATAGTCAAGCCTCAAGAATGGACTACTTTCTCTCGCGGAATGACTAGAAAAAGTACTACTCTCTATAATCCATTCAACTATTATAACGTAACGAATTATGAGTCATGGAGAGTCATTGACCACCATTGTTACGCTCAATGCGTATTTTTCTTCAATTTACAAAAACCAAACATTGATACCTGCCGCCAGCCCCGGAAAAGGCAAAGACGGGCGATATCCTTGGTGCTGATTCGTCATCTAGTGTTACACCTGTCGACCTAGAGAAAGCCGCTGGTTGGCGCTTCCTCACCGATGACTATTTCACCAGACTGATGAGATGATGCTATTAACATTGCTCCAAGACAAGAAAATATTGCGTATTCTTCCAGCCTTTCCACGTAGAGGTATGTAAAAGTGTATGCACTTGAATTAACATCCGTACTTTTGCATTATCGCAGACAAAAGGGCCCTTAAAGTGATAAACCGTTAACGTTACATGTAACATGGAGGTACCTGGGCTAGAATCAAAACAACGTTTTGATATAGCGCTCCGGGCATATCTAATACCGGAACGATTTTCAGTAACTTGTTACATACCTGCCATTTACGAAGATTAGAAACTGTATTTTTGTTTAGCGGGCATATCACTGAAGCTGTGCCACTTTGGCGGCGTCTATGCATCATTTTCGTCATAATGGGAATATCATGAAAAGCATTACGTGTATGACTAAAAAGATGATAAACACACGAGATTAAAAAAGATTGGTTTTTTTTTTCATCAACGAAATTCATCAAGAGTTTTGTAAATCGCTTGGCCATATGGCACAACGATGCCACCAACGTAAAATGAATGTAAAAATGCCTCCTATGAGAAAACTGTAAATGGATATTCTGTAGCATGTAGAGGCTGTAAAAAGGAAAGTCAAGTTCTAAAATGGCATTTTCGTAAGGTACTGCAGCGAGCTTGGTATTTTTGTACGTTGGGTTATGGAAAACATAAATCCAGACGCTAAGATGATGAATGGATCTTTATGATATTTGTAGCGGTTGTGAAAAGGAAGGTCCAGGTCAAAAATGGTTCACCTGGCATTTTCCGTTGGTCCTCCAGATAACTGTGTATGTGTGCGTGTTTGCCGGTGTACAACATAATTTAACAAGTTGAAAATGATTCTATATGATATTTAGTGAATGGGTAGGGGTCACAAAGAGGAAGACCAAGTTCATTAGTGGGCCTCCTAGCAGGTTCATATGGTACTGCAGTGGAGGTTCAGATTATGAGGGTAAATTTTTTGGAAGCACTAAGTTCCTTATTTTTGAGAAGTGGATAGCTCCTGGGACTGAGAGTCAGTGGTGTAAGTTTGAAACTTCTGCAGGTATTTTTGTTGCTAGCTTTGTAAGGGAATAAGTCAAACAGCTGTGGGGTTCATGATTTGCATAATTTTTGGCAGGCAGGTACTTTTTTGTTCCTAATACACTTCAGCAGTCCGACGAATTTTGTTTCATTTAAGGCACCTCCAGAGAAAATAGCTTTTTTATATCAAATATGATAAACACTAGTCAGAATTGTACCAGTCATGAAGCTGAGAACAAGGAATACAGCACAGCCTTGTACACACTTCACACGTGTATTGTCAGACAGCGTGTCTCCTTCACAGCAATTGCTTAAGACAGACAATATCACATAAAATTTCTTGACGAAAATAGAGCATCTCTCATGTTAAAAATGTTTGATAAAATTGGCAGTACAAATACATATTTTTCATTTCTTGATAAAAGTCTTGTCAGATCTCTCCTTGTTTACAAATAAGACCTCTGGAAAACACATTGGAATATATTATCATACTATCCCTTTGACAGCATATATTTGGCTTTCAGATCATACACAATTCATTATAGAGCATTGGAACAGTTCACAGCTGCTGGTAGACAGTAATGTCCTTGTTGCTGCTGATGTAAGTGGTGGTGAAACAACATGACCCCTGGCAAGGCTCCACTGTTGTCCAGTAGGTCATACTATCGTTAAAATGACATACAAATATATATTATAGACTATTACGTTCTTTCCTCTTCAACACTTCTGCTGTAACAGCAGAGCATACTCCTAAATAATTTCACAAATCTCCTACTCTTCTCTCGTGGGCTCACGTTGTTGATCTGGGTAACGTTCATGTCAAGTTTGTCTCCCTCCTCGTCATTGCTGTGCAAAGCACTGTGTGCCAGGAAGCACTCGGGCAGGAAAGGGCCGTCTTGTTCTATGTAAGCTGTCTGCCTCTCTTCCTCATCATCGGTGGGTGAAGCACAGCGGGCCAGGAAGCACTCAGGCAGGAAAGAGTCCTCTTGCTCTACCGTGTCATCAGACAGCATCAGTTGTAGCCTGGCTGTGAGCACATCATTTTCACTGTGGGGTGATATACATGCAATAAAGTTACTGATGCTCATTCTGACACATTCAAATATTTGGTTGAACAGTTATAAAGTGCAAAAAAAAAAGCAATAAAATCATACTTTGATTTGTAATTACAATAGGATACAGTAAAAGCAACAGGTGATACCAACCAAACAAGGAAGGCAAATTTAAAAGTTAACATTATTCAAAAGTTTGTGACAATGGAAATAGCGAACTTGAAATTGAGATACCAACAAATGAGCCAGGATTTGTAGTGATGCCACAGATACAGGTACAGGGCCAGGGAAGAATGTAGGAATGAGATGATTGTTCTATATTTCTTATATTGAGTCAACTCACTTCCTCTGTTTCTCCAACAGGGCCTCCAGCTCTGTGATCCTGTATGCCATCACTTCTGCCTCCTCAAGTGAGATGTGGCCTATGGTTTTATCTCCACTGCTGAAAATGGGAACAATTCAAACATCAAATGTTAACCTTGTACAAAAGAAGTGTCAAAGTGTGAGATTGTTTTAAGATTAAATGTTTTTAATGTAAATCTGGATCTATTTGTATTTGTCTACTTAGTTGTAAATCTTAAAGGTTTACTCTACTTCAAATTTTTGTTACATGTAAAATTGATTATTTAAGTTAAATCATAGATCCATGTCATTCATACCAACTTCCATGAAGATATAGATCATTTGTTTTGAAATGCCAATTTAGTTTCTTTGCAGTAGACATCAACTACTGGTACTTAATGATCATTTTGAATTCCTACAACTGAGTTGCTGTACTCACATTTCAAGGTCTGCACGGGACTCAGAGAGCTCCCTGTAATGGAGACAAATCACATTCAGGTTGAATATAGGCATTTCTTGAAATGAATACAAAAATAAATTCATTTGTATCATTCAAACTGATGTGTGTCACAAGATTGTACAACAAGTGTGTTACTTTTTACAGCAGGACTTCATATTTGAAAATATTGTGATATCTGAAAAGTCAGGCTACAAAAAAGTTTTCTTGATTATGACTAAATTTTCTCTCTTCAGACAATGGTGTACACAGGATGTTACACAACATCATTTCAACATCATCCCATAATGATTATTTGGTTGTTGGCATTGAGTATTTTATCATAACGATAAGTTATATGACAGCTTTTTATTCCCAGATGTTGCAGCTGTGGTCTCAACATATTTTCTTACTGCAGGACAGCAGACAATATGGTCAATTAATTGATCGCCGTGGCTATTGACACACTGAGTGTGTCATTTGGCTATTGACACACTGACTGAGTGTCAATAGCCTGTTTTGGCTATTGACACACTTGCTCTTAATTCATCCATATTCATAGTGATAGGATTCAGTTTTCTTAATCAGTTTTGAATTGTGCATGTTGGGAAACAATGAAATGATACTTCCATTTGGAACTACAATAGAATAACATAAGGTAAAATTAAAAGGTGCAGAGCCCCAGATAAAAAACGAAAGTAAAGTCAGTTTACATCCTACTACAAAACAACACTGAGCAAACTCAAGATTGGGTAAAAAAAAACCCTAGGAGTGACCCTGAAGTTGCTGAGATGCAACAAATTTCCAGGTCCAGGGAAAATTGTTATTTTTCCAAAATAGAGATTGGTGAAAAGATACTCACTTCTTCTGTTCCTCCAGCAAGAACTCCAGCTCTAGGATCTGGAACTCATATAGTTCCTTTGCTTCTGCAGTATCCTGGCAGCTGGAACTGGAAATTATTCAATATAAATGTTTTACCTGCACTCAAGCTGTAAAATGAAATTATACAGATCTAATTTTCTGGAACAGTTGGAATAAAAGTTGCTTCTGCCCCTGAGGTGTTGCCAAAAAGACACTGAAGATAACTCACCAGACCCCTCCTGCTTTCAGCATCTCCACCTGCATCTTTAAGTCCATGATTTCTTGGTCCTTCTGTGCACTCCTGTTGTAGGTAACAAGGACTGGGATGTTAACTCATGTATAGACATTTTGAAAAGGAATATTTATTGACAACCAACTTTTAGAAAGCATCCTATGTATGTCATATTCACGATTCAAAAAGAATCTAATTTGTTTCAACAACTCAAAGCAATTACATATCAATCTCCTTGTCTACAACTACTTTTAAAATCAGGGAAGAACATGTATGTATGTTTTATCTGTGTTAGTTACGAATGCTTCACAGCTATTCCTTCACAAGAAACAACACTGAAAAGTACCAAAAGTTGTAGAAAATAGCCACAAACCTGTTCTTTTCCTGTTCAAGTTCACAGATTGCCCTGATAGATAAAGATGGTAAAGTACATTTTATAAGATTTGTGTTTATGAATTTTACAATAAACCAGTGTTCGAAGACACGAAGAAGAAGAAGATCAAAACCTTTTTGCTTACATTTCTCTGCTTAGATGTGATATATATTTTGCTTCAACAGTAGCTACACCTTATTATGTTATGACATTTTGTCATATTTTCAAAATTGCTAGAAGTAAAATCTATTCCAACAAAATTCATGTTTACAATACACGTGGTTCTTTTTTGATAGAGAATTTTAATTCTATGTTAGTGTGGCAATTGTAGAATGTAGGGAAACGGAACAAAAAATTAGTATTGAACAGTCCAAATACTAAAAAAGACTAACTTACAGATTCCTATCCGCTACCACCAGTTGGTACTGTAGATTCCACCTGTTTGGGGGAGAAAAATATGTACGTTTAGTTCTGTCATTATTTATGTTAATGTTGATTACCTTATAAATGTAATGAGACTACCTGCTATCAAGCTGGGGTCATCACTCCATTTCTTATTGTTGTGAACACTGTCTACTTCTGACATCATCATCATCATCATCATAACAACATCATAAAACTTGACTATTTTTTAAACATGACAGTTTCTTACTGGCTAAAGGAGGTTGCTGCTTCTCCTCCCTGACTCTGCTGAGAGTAGGAAAGGGAACAGGCTGGAATGAGAACAAGAACACAAACACAACACAGCACAACACAACACAACACAACACAACACAAAAGAACAAGGAAAAGCAAAAGAAAATAAAGTCAAAAGGCAACGGTTAAAAATGTTGATTATAGAATGAAAAGGCAAACGATGGATATAGAAATATATTGAGGTTTGTGTAGTTAGGTCAACTTGTCAGAAATCTCTGAATAGTCGTTGACAAAGTAAGAGCCATCGTGTGTAACTGGAAAGGCAAAAGAGAATCGGTATCCAATGTTCCCATCTAGTCACGTTTTGGTTTGATACCTTGGGGAAATATCGACAAGGAAAGGACAACTTACCTTCATGTTACGCTCAGAACTTCTCACGTCTTCTTTTGAGAGCGTTGCCATCTTTTCTCACGTCAACACAGTCGCGTACACTTCGGAAGTTCAGAAAACAAACTGTCGCAAATTCTCGACTTTTCAGAACGTCAGACCTAGAAAGTAGGGGATATGAAAAAACAAGTTCACCAAGACATGTTAGATATCTCCAATTTAATCCACGGCAACAATACGTTTATAGATGTACAATTTGCCAATATTGATAAAACTTAATTCTATTGTACTAAGTGCAAACTTGTCTGTATAGACTATGTTGACCTTGAAAAACCTAGTCCCGAACAGCAGAATGAACTTGTTCCTACTTAAGCCTTTAGTCAAAACATGGGTGCTTTGGGGAGCTCTGGATGTCTTTCTAGCGTGTACACAACAGCTAGACGTAAAAGTAGACATAGACTTGTGGCTTTTTACTAGTATTTTCACCCATTTTCGTCGTTTTAAAAAGGAAAGAACAAATTTTCCCACCTAGTTCACGGACTGGAACTTGTCATCTGTGTGGATCCTGTGACCATGCCAACCACGGTAAACAGAACGAAAAATCGAACGCAGGGAGGAATGATCCTGAAATTTCTTCGTTAGAACTATTAGAAATAAATCGTCCCAAGCAGATACTGTGTCTGCTAATTTCTAAAAAGACTCTCTCTAGACTTCAATTTTGTTTGTGAAGTGTGTGTAAACAGTATGAGATGATTGAATTCACCCCTGATCGGACATTTAAGAGCATGCTCGTCTTTTTTCGCTGCAATTTATGGTTCATCATTCCTGTTCTATTTCTTTCGCGGATGACTACAAGAGCAACAACCGGGTTGTGGCTGTGAAAAAACTTGGTAACGTGTCATTATCATGACAGTATGGAAGGCTAATAGGTGTAATTAACAAGGAATCGGGAGTAGATCTGTGTATTCACACTATCATCACAAGCAATGTTGGTTTCGTCGGGAAAGTTAACCCCCGACCAAAGCTCATGAAATGAACTACTTTTTTTCTCTGGGGATGAACTGAAAGCGCAGTTCTAGCTACATCAATCTCTTGTATCAACAAACTGATGTAGGATATTGTCTTTGATAAAGGAAATAGATGGCTAGTTTATGGCATTGACCTCAATTCTGACTCTAGGATTCATGCTTTTCTTACAATTTACATATAGGCAAACATAAATGCCTGCAATCGAGCCCGGAAAAAATACATAAAAGGCAATGTCCTTGGTGCTGATCTGGGCATCTGCATGCGGGTAGCACTTGCGCCTGTCGTGCTATGGCAATCCGTTAGGTGGCGCTTCCCCACCAATGACATTTTAGATAACTTTTCCCTGTAAATGCATGTTTGTTACCAACTTAGATTAGATTCCTCAATGGGATTCTGTGTGACTAAACTCAATGGGCACTTAATCTGTACACGCTGACATGTCCCTGCTGTCCTCCGTGGGGGCGTGTCATCGACCGCGCCAGATTGCGTCTTGACGTCAACGCCTAATTAACTATCAGACTATCAGACGATGTAATTTGTCAAAGATTAACGTCATCCGTCAAACACTGGCGCCTCCGCATATTGCTGCACTTTTGGGTGACTTATTTCGAGTAATCCCTCCGCCAAATAGACGTAGCTAATGTGGTAATTTGTTTGACCGCGAGGGTTTAGTGAGCTCATCAGTATGAAGACTGGACTGCGCAACAGTCCAAATGCTAATATTTTATGCCAACACCCGTCGAGGTTTCTGTTGGAAGGTGTATCGCAGCTGCTTCGTGCATAACTAGTTAACGGGACGACTTCGTTATTCTCAGAAAGGTTTCGGTGTCAAAAAACTTACGCTTCCCGTCGCGTGTTCAGTCCATCTGTTTTCGTGATCGATGAACTACTGAGGCAAAAGTGAAGGCAAATGGATCCAAGGGACTCGACTACGTGTGAAAAGGGATTCAGTTACATGGAAAATAGCAAATTTCACCCAAGCATAAGATCGGGAAATTAGTTCGCATTGATTCTTGAGCTTGTGCGCTCTATTATGCATGTATTTTTCGACGGAGTGGTTTCAAAGCATCGGATGTCTGGAGTTCCATTTTTTTGCGGTGACTATAAACAAGCGGGCAATGTATCTTTTTATTCGGGACACGCAGCGACGATTTCGGTCTTCTGAAGAAGAGACGATCTTGATACTATCTTGCTGAAGAAGGTAAGAACTCGCAGACAAGAGTGTCCTCTTCACATTTGATGCAATTTTGGCTCGACCTGACGAAAACATTGGCGTCGGGTGCAGGCAAACGTTGTTACTTACTTCATCGTAACTCTATTAGCTCTATTGAATACATCAAGAGCAGAATAGATTCTGACTCCAAATCAAATTTCCTAGCACGGCAATGCGCACTCTGTTTACATCAGGTCTCATGCATAGTCTGTTCATGGACTGAGGAGGTGCAATTTTCCAGCGATGAGTGGACGTGGTTTTGTCGTACTGGCTACTTTACTAGTGTGGAGAGGAACAGCACTGGAGCAGTTACAATTTGCAACAACTGATCGAAATTCAACGAGACCGGGGCTTTCGTGTCTCCAAGCCTGTACGGCTTGCTTGAACCATGTATCCGCCGCAAGTCGTTTGAACGGGAACTGTGTTATCACCCAAAGATGTCTGAAGACTTTCGAACAGATTCTTGGAAAAGCCGCTCTTCTCTTGGGTAGTTCCTGTATCAACAACAACAACAGTAATGCCGTACATCAAGACAAATTCTCCGCGATGTCGTTCGCAAATTATACAAGTTTATGGCACGAGACTCTAAGAAATTGCGGTCGATATTGCTCGGATCCTGAGATGCAGTGGAGACCTAATAGAGACTTGGATATTTTCCTGACAACTCACGCCACGTCGTTGAACATTTCACTAGAGTCACCAGACATAACCTTTATTCCATCCGAATTGGCCATAACCGTTATCAGTGCGGTTGTGATCGTAGGACTGCTCGGGAACGCTCTTGTGTTTTACACTCTGTGTGGACGAGCCCGTACCTCTGCCGTGATCAGTTCTTACATTCTCAATCTTTCTGCGGCCGACTCCATCTGTGTGCTCACCTCGCCACTCATGCTCTCCCAGGACGCGTTCGACGCCTTGCTGTCCTTGGGAAATGTCGTCTGCGTGTGCGGACAAACCGTATACATGGTCACCCTTGCAGCTTCGATGCTGACCCTAGCGACCATGTGCGTTGAACGGTACCTAGCGGTGGCTCACCCGCTACAATCTCTGCGATGGCGATCTGCAGGGAAAGCGCGGGCAGCCTGTGTTCTGACTTGGGTCTTCGCCGTGCTTCTATCTCTGCCTATGTTCATCTTTTGGAAACTAAGACCACAAAACGGAGCTGACGACATTAACCAATGCGACTGGCACGCCGACCAGCTCTGGCTGTCCGTCTACTATAGCGTCTATGGCGTAATGATGGGGTCTCTTGGACTTTTGATCTTCGTCCTGTACTGTTGCATGCTTTCCCGACACAGTGCCAGACGAGATGACCAACAACCGGACAGTTGTCACGAGTCACGCCGTATCCGTGCCGTGCAGAGGAAAGTTGTGCGCATGGTCTTGGTATTACTGATGGTCCTGTCCTTTTCCTATCTCCCCTACTACACTTGGTGGTTAGTACGGGTCACACACTCTTTCACAACGATGGGACTGGCTTCTCAAACATTCGAGAGATTAGAATTCGGACTGTTTACGTTGACGTATCTCAACAACTGTTTGAACCCGTTCATGTACACGTTGTTGAGCGAGAACTATCGGGAAACGTTCCGAGCAGCTTGCCAGTGCGTGAACACCTGCTGTTGTTGTAACAGTCCTAGGACACTATCCAGTCCCGCAGCAACCAACAGTGGTCTGTAAGTGTAAGTAAGACTGGGCACCTACATGTAACATCAGGTACAGGTGATAAATGGCAGGAATTTCATACATGCGGCATCAGGAAACCAAAATCATACAAACCAAAAAAAGTCATTCGAAAATTTAAAACCATTTGGTGAATTCGAAGGTATGAGGTGGTGGAAGTCTATTAATATATCATACAACGCTATACATTCAAACTGCATGTAGATGTTTCTCATTTCCCTTTTTACCTCCGGCCATGAAAAATGGAGGTATAGTTTTTGGTGTGTCTGTGTACAGATATTTGTGGTCAGCATACTTTTAGAACCTCTAGATGGATTGTAATGATATTTGGTATGTAGGTAGGTGTATAGAAGTCAGAGGGTCAAGGTCAAGGTTTTGGGCCCCCTGGTGTGTGACCTTGGTACCTCAGCAGAACTTTGATTTTTTGTATCTGTTGACCTGAACAAGCTATGGTCTTGATTTTTTGGTGGCAGATAACTTGTGATGTAAGGATGAGGGAATATAGGTCTCGGCCCCCTGGCGGCTTGCTCTGGAACTGCAGGGGCCATTTTGTCAAAATCTTCCAAGAAGCATAATGGAACATAGGAACGGTGGATTTCCATTATATTTAGCATGTAGGTATGTTTGGCAAAGAATCACATAATGAAATGCAAATAATTGAAATTTGGACTAAATTTGCATACTTAAAGAGGAAGATCTATATTTCCAGTGTTTCCCATTATAGGACTCAAATACATGTAACTCATGTAGTTTGTGACAGGTGGAAGATTAGCAGATTCCAATTATTCAAATTATGTTCCTAATTTGAATAATTATTTTGAAAGTGTCCAAATCCATTCAAATACATGCAGTAAACGATTGAATTGTCAATTTTATGACCTGTGTAAGTTAGCTAAGTCAATGTGTTTACTAGCACATGACGTATGACATGTTTCATACAGAGTAGTTTGACTATTACACTATTACCAGGTTTTAAAAACAAAAATTATCTCCTTCCATTGTCTATTTTAGTCACAATTGTAATAACGTTGCAATGTACAGTGCCGCTTCTATGTAGTGGAAGAGTAATAATGAGATGTTACAAAAGACGGAAATGTTATTAATACCTTTATTTTACAACCAGTAACAGCAGTACAAAAATACACCTTTGCACCCACCAGGTATGGAGCTCACTGTTTTATGCATTGGTGGTTTTCAAAAATTGAAAATGTGACAAAAACTGTGACAAACATAGTGAAAACCATTGAAGAAACAATTATGTACCAAAGTATAATGCAGATTATTATATCTGTCTGAAGAAATGGATTAACATTGTATGAAAAATGATGTAAATTTTGCAGTTTGCACAGGTGTTTGACAGTGTCAACAATAGTTGTTTGGTCACCAGTATTGATGCAAAAATATGTGCTATAAGTTCAGCAGTTAAAAGGATATCCAGTTAAATGGTACCATGTATGTAAGTAATTGCTATTAAAAAAATCTTGAATCATACATGATCAATTAGTTTTGTAGGGACAACATAAATACAATTCTAACATCTGAGCAAAATTCCAAGTAGTTATTTTTGTCAAAATAAGATCTGATAACATGTACATACTATTTGCTTAGCATAGGTGTTCAAAAATGTGTCATGCAAGTGCTAGCACCCCATTCTCTTTGTAACATTCAGCACGCCTTGTCATAAACTTACAATATATGGCTAATTTTCTACAATGTCACTCAACAATATACACACAAAATGTTAAGCTCTCACATCATACACACTTCTTGTCAATGTGCATACACTTATGTTATATCCTCTCCATAGTACATGGTATATATCAATGTATAAGTCAAGCATTTGGTGTAAAACACAGTTTTGGGATAATCATGGAAATAATGATTTGTCAAATGCAGATACTGGAATACTGTGTGCTCTTTACACAGAACTTTTACATGTGTTGTATTGAGTTGTAGCCCAAGTCTTTTGGTTTAAGTAGGAACACATTCACATAAACCTGGTAGTGTTACTTGTTTTACTCGACCAAAACAGTGTTGCAAAACCAAAATGATCACCTACTGTTGACTTGTACCATCACTAAAGATTCAAACATAAAATTCAAACTGTCACAATATTGACAACACAAGCAAATGACATTTTTCAAACCTTTTACCTCTTTTCAAACACCAAGACGCATGCAGCATTTTTAACAAGATTATCATTAAGTTATTGAATTATGCAAGCTCCTATTTCATTTCAAAACTATCAGCATGATTACCAGTAAGTCATGAATATAATGATGTTATCACAACCACTGCTTCTGACATGCAGTTTGATTTACAAATGCAAAACCTATGTGAGCCTAGACCACTAGACTTGGAGCTTTAAGTCAATTTGCAGTCTGTATACATGGCACAGTCCATTTAGAAATGTACAATCATTTGGAAACATAACATTTTCCTTGCATGTCACTTCAACCTTTCTAGTGTCTGGCCCATTTAGAAAAATCTTATCTTCAAAGTTATTATGTAGATTGAGGTTGTACTCTTTCTTAAGTGACACAAATGCAGCTATCTTTGAACACACTATAATAATCATTGTAAGGCCCTTAGCTTAAATTGCAACAAAAATTTAGAAGGCTACACAAAAATGTAGAGACTGAAAATGGCTGTTACAAAGGTTTCACTCCCCCAATTAGGAGAATGTCTTTTTTCTATTTTTTGTGATAGCTTATTTTGCAAAAGTTTCAAACAAAACTTCAACAAGTTGTAATTTCTGCAATGATTTGTGCCATGTAGACCCATTATAAGACAAGCATAATACACCAAGCAGATTTTTAATAATAATTGCACTTAGCCTCAAAATTTACCATAAAATTTACACTTCTTTTGATTACGATAAAAAACAATTAAAGAAATAAAGCTCTAGTAACATCATTGAATTAGGTTAAATCAGTCCTTTACAATTCAGGTTATACTAAATATCAACTTTAAGCAATCACCATACGTTTCTGAAAGGAAATTAATTTCTTTTTTCTTCATGTTTGTAGCAAACACTGTATTCCTGCTGCTATTTTTTCATTACATCTTTCTAATTACAATCATCATATCAGCATCTGAGTACAACAAAACACATCCACAGTTTTCTGTACAAGTTTGAAAACATACATGCTAAACATGATGCTATTTTATGTACAAATCTCATTCGCAGTACTTCTAAAGCAAATTTACCCACAGCTTTTCTTAAACGTTTGTGATTTTCATCCAGACTGTACACATTCTACTACACGCAACTTTCTACTTGATAACAGCCAACTAGTCTTCACCTATAATACACAATGGTCATCGCTCCATCGTTGAGAATGAAAGGGTTAAGTAAATGCCATTTGCTACAACATACATGTATATTCAATTGGTGAAAACTCTATGTGATGTATGAATGCAACCTAATCTATAAATGAAATCCTACTTTATGACAAAAGATCTATAGAAAATACTAGAGATCAGTCTCCTTTTAAACACCAGAAATTAGCTCTGAAAACGCATATGTGCTGGCATATTTATCAGATTTTTGTCAGTTACAGCACTTGATAAGTAGAGGGTTGATTGAGCACGGTCATGGCTTAGACTTTCAATATTGTCATTTCATTTTTGTCATGTCATTGTAGAAAGTTGATTTGGTGTCTTTTTTGTTTGTTTTCCTTTTTCAGCAAATCTTTTGAGGTTTAGTAAATTGGCCATTTCATGTGTTTGACACATTTTACCAAATGTTCTCCTGTCTAGTAGTTTATGCTTAACAAGAATGTTTAACTTAACTGATTTCAACTGACTCTTGACAACATAATACTAGACCATTGTCAACACATAACAAGGAAATCACACTGAGTGATAGAATCATTCAAGACTCACAAGTCACAACAGATTTGGATCAGGCTTTTGTAGGCTTTTGAATGTTTGTTCAGTCTGCACTTATATATAAATATCTATATACACAATGTAGAAATGTATAATATGCATACTATTACCTGAAGTAGTGTGATATCACTGAGTAATACTGAGTAGGGTATGTCTATACTCTGAGACACTTCTCAAAGTTGGGCCAATTTTACACTTACAATACTGTACTTGGGCTTTGTTTTGAATTGACAGTTGCTATTTTGTAATCAACCAACTACGTGTAGAACAAAACATAACAAAATACATTACTTTTCTACTCATAGCAACTCATCACCATGGCTAAATTCCGTCAATTTACTAAAATAGGTCACTATTGGCTCCACCTCTGAGGTGTTGCCCAAAAAGTCTATACACGAACTACACATTCAAGCTCTATACATCATATAGGGACCACTGTGTTATGAAACAAGGTTTTAAACTACAGTTCTACAGTACCATCATCTTACACCTGTAATAGGACATGGCGGGAGGGGGGCGGTGTAAGGCACTGAAGGCGTAGCTTGTGCTGGAGTTGTCTACCCGCTGATAACGGCCTACAAGTGGTGCACCACTCCCACACTGCTCCTGGGAAGAAGGAACGGGTAGGGCGCAATGTTAGGACGAGTGTCTGACAAGGCATAAGACACAGAAAGCTAGCAAATACAGCTTTTAGGCAACAGCAATGGCTAGCTCTAGCAAACAAAGTACATCAGACACTCCTATTCAACCATAGACACTCAACAGTTTTCTAGACTAAAACCCTTTAATTTGGCACAAATATCCTTCAATCTTTCATATCTCTACATCCCTCTAGTTTACTGAAAATGTGGCAATATGTAAACTTTTACAAAAAGAACAATTCTGAAGAATATCTTTTTCAACAAAACATTTGAATGATAACACTCCCATGTTCCACCATCCCTATGTTTGGACACCCCCTAACCCTAACCTTTGCATCAGGGTGCCAGAACGTGGGGTGCCAGACCATTGGCATAGTAGAACATAGGGCTATCCTGTAATGATCACATCATGACACCATTTGTCTGACCTTCAGCTAATCTCTCTACTATGTTTAATTGATCAAAAGGCACAAAATGTCAATCACCAACACTTCAACACGACAGCCACATCACAACATCAAACACAATTTTCCTTACCCTCATGTTAAGTGATGGCCGACAGATAGAGTATAGAGAGAGGGGGGCGCTGACAGCAGGTACATTAGAAAAGAGTACATCATGCAGTGGTACATATTCATAATTTCCCTAACTTTGTACAACAATGTCCCTTACTGTTTTTCTACTTTTCTTGATTTTAGAATAATTCCAAAACACTTTGTGGAAAACATATTTACAATGTCACAGTAAAAAGAAATACAACATTTAGCATATTTCCAACAAATACATTTGAACATCTTTGTACAATCACAAGCTTTGAAAGTTCTCATGTAGAGTAGTTAATTGAATTTGTTCACTTATGTTTGAGGAAAAAAGAAGTCACAGTTGGGACATTGTTTATTGGCAAACATCAAGATATATGTTCCTTACACAAATATAGCTTCTACAGTGAGATTGTGTGCTACCCATATGATAAGAGGTTGAGAATGGTTCTAAAAGCCACAGTTTTGCCATGTTCCCCTTGCAGCAACAGAGGAATATGAACAGTCATAATTTTTACAATTATTCAAGCAATCTTAGGGGATCAGCTCTATATATGGCTGTTGCTGGGCCATGTGTTTGTAGAGTTGAAATATGATTGGTTGTAGCATAAGTGATTGACAGATGAAAAACTGTGGCTTCTTGAATGTGGCAATCAGAGACAGTAATAGTCAAGATGGCCAAGAAAAAGATGAGAAAAACTCTGAACTTACATAGTGTTCATGGAGGGCAAATGTAGAACTGCAACCTCTCTTACTCACTAGACATGGAACGTAAACAAACAACATGTGGTAAACAACAAAAAAGGAAACAAAAATGTGACATCATGTGCACAGTAATGATGAAGCACAGTTAGCCATGCTTATGTTACATATTTCTTATTCATTTGCATGAGTCAATAATGTATTAACCATTGAGTCAATGGTAGTTTGTGTTGAAGTTGTAGTTTTTCATACAGGGCAAACATAAATTGACATCCAAACCTAATACAAAGCAATCTTGATCTGCTACCATTCAAATGACAAAGGAAACATTACATTACTGTAGTTTGTGTCATCCATGACTTTGTTGTTTTAAATTAAGGGTGATTTAGTGTTGTTACTGAGATACAGCCATGTCATGCTGCAAGACTGTGAGTGCAGTTATGATGGTATTTGAAGGGCTTTTTAAAAGCTGTTTCTTTAATTAAGATTACAGATAAATTTCTGAGTTGAAGCTTTAACTGCTCAAATCTGATTGCAGACATAAATTTAAATGTGGCCAGAAAAATGCTATTGTTCGTATAGAACTTATTTGTTTCAACAGGTTGACATTCATAAGCCTTAACGTTTGGAATTCGGAATCACCAGTGTACCAACACCACTTTGGAGGTACCGAGTCACCCATTGCATGCAAAGGGTTAACACAAATAGTAGCATATGGGTGGACAACTTTGCCATTCTACTGCCAGCATTCCTTGTTAGCCAGGCAAAGATTTTGGAATTTGGACCCACGTACCAGCAAGCTCCAACACTCAACCTTCCCCCCAGTAGTAACAGCTCACAACACAGACTCTCTTTCTATCTCCTCAGGACCAGCCTGCCAACCCCTAGTGATCTCTGGTCTGTCAGCAGACACAGACAAACCCACATCACATGGTTGTAGCAGTGGTTACAGCCTAGTACTAAGTATAACATGTTTGGGTAGTCAGGGGAGAGCCTAGTACATAGCTCAGCATGTTTGAGTAATCCAGACAGCCTAGTTCCTAGCATAACATATTTGAGTAATCGGGGGGAAAGTCTGGTACCTAGCAATTTTTCATATTTGTAGTAATAAATACATGGGATAGCCTACTACCTAAAACATGTCTGTGCAGTCATGGGTATAGTCTACATAATAATAACAGCAGTTTTCTTCTTTGAATATCTGCATCATCACAGGAGGCAGCCAAACTGGCATAGTTGTAGCTGCACGGGATACCATAACATACAGTGTATGTAATGTAAGGGAGACAGCCAACATTTACTTGAAGTCTTTTCTGTACACCTGTAAATCTGCAAAAGGAATTCCTAGGCCCCAATCTGTTTTTGTGCCAAATTTTGATAAATAAAAGGTTCACTTAAATTTGAAGCCTGTATATTTTATACAACTAAGTTGGCAACTTTCATCATTTGGAGGCTGATATAATCCAGCTGCCACTTTTTCAGCACCATGGGCAGAACCCAGGACTTTTCCATGAGACTTTGCATTGCAGCTGCCACAGGCCAAAGAAACAAGCATCCAAGGATACAACTAAGACACCCCTGTCCCAGCTAGCTGTTTTTATAACTAAAGGCAGGAAAAAACAGATTCCTACATGAGATGTGATAATAATGCAAGGGTAGGTACAGACTGCTGGCTGGTAGTAAGCTGCATGAAATGACATTACAGCTGGTCTAAGCAGGTTGGCTGTTGGAGCATCTGTTATTTGTGGTCAAATATCTTTTTGATCTTGCCTGTAATTATGGCATAATGAATGGGTATTATTACCTAAAAAGACTGCTGGCTCATCAGTATTCCACTGGAAAGGTCAATTTGGTCTACCTTCATAAATGTCAAAATTAAGATGAGGGGGTAAGTGGGTGCAAGCAATGACATGTCTGCTCTTGAGGAATGATGGGAGTGAAATGTAATGGAATCGTGAACAGTGTTGACCATACTTGGAACAGTTATACATGGGGATGGTTACTGCTATCCATAATAAGACCCTCTACACAGTAGCTATCAAGTAACAATTCACTCTCCATATCACAATACTGGTACTACAAATGTACAAGCATATTTCTAAAGTCTTTGGTTTATACATATGAAAAACATATGTACATTGGGAAATTTTGAAACATTCATTGTTCATCATTTGTTGGACTCTAATTGTATACATGGGTGGAAAGCTGGATACCAAGCCATGATCTCTCAAATCAGAATCACCCCCATCTTCATTCAAAATGCACTTACTGTACAAAATATTTCCATCCAGACACAAATTAATGACGTCAATCAACCAAGAAAATGTATCAGCATTGTCTACTTTTTTAAGAACCCTTTACAACAGACAGGGATGGGTTCAACTGAATCTACTCCAGCTGATGTGTGTGTGTTTGGTGGGAAAGCAAAGTGGCAGGCAGGCACGCCTACCTCGGAGCCTTGTGGAGCACCGCTCTGTAAGCAAGGGGAGAACAGCAAGGAATTACTGATGGGATCCCAACACCGATGCAACACCAACACATGCATAGCAGCTACTACAAACCATTGACACTAAATGTACCTGCAAGATAAGCCCATACATGTACATGTGCTCCCTTTCCAATATATGGTGTGAATTTCAAACAGAGCCTCAGTATGCCAGTATGCACTGTACCAGCATGCTACAGGCTTATATATAGCTCCATTTGTTGTCCATGGCAATGGCAAATATTGGTTAAGATGGTAATATTTTTGTCAGGCATATTATATTGGAATGGGCGTCACTGTATCATATATATATACCAGCAGTAAACTCTAAATATGGCAGAGAACATTTGACAGAAAAATTAACGACTGTGGGGTTATGAAGCACTGCATAGTGGTAGCCAACAGATTTCAAAGGAAAGGCCAAAAGCTTAAAAGAAGCCCAACTTAAAAATCTTGTTCAATGTAACTAAGGGATCTTGGCTATTCTATTGTTTGAATGGGGAGAGTGGTAGGTGGCCCAAATGTATTCTGGAACTAATTGAGAGGCACATGTAGTAGCACTACTAGGGCAAAGTGAACAAAAGAAATGAGGGGGAAAGCCAGAACTCACAGACAGAAGTGGTGCGAAACATAGGGCGCCCTGCGTCCTTGCTGGAACATGGCGTGAATGGGAATCATGGGATATGACACAGGAATGTTAAAGAAAAGGAAAGAAACCAATATGGTGGGCAAATGATAGTCCTACAGGAAAGTACGAAAAAAACGACAGAGCAAAATTCCATAGTAATGGTAAAGTAATAGATATTGTAGATGATTACAAAGCTAGAAAGAATATTCTTGACAGCTGACAGGACAGAGAGGGGGCAGGATAGAAGTGGCAAAGGCAGGAAG
Organism: Branchiostoma floridae x Branchiostoma belcheri; assembly: GCA_019207045.1. Classification (NCBI taxonomy): domain Eukaryota; kingdom Metazoa; phylum Chordata; class Leptocardii; order Amphioxiformes; family Branchiostomatidae; genus Branchiostoma; species Branchiostoma floridae x Branchiostoma belcheri. Next base: position 21,406,931 of record CM033026.1, on the reverse strand, counting down.
TAACACTTCATAAACAGAAAGGACCAAACCAAGGTAGACAAAGGACACAATACCCAACAAAACAGTAGCATGTCTACCACTAGGTGTACAGACCACCAAGTTCACAAGGAGGGGACAAGATGGACAGACAAAAGCAAAGGGGCCTAAAGAAGAGGTAAATTTCTACACAACACCACAAAATACAAGTCTATACAGAGTGACACTACCAAACAAAAGAAACTGGCATGGTAGAATATTGAGTGCAGCAAAGAAAAGAAATGAAAGGCAGGGTATATATGGACATGATGATGGCAGGATAGCACCAATTGAAAATAGTGGATGAAATGTTGCAATTGACCCTTTGGAAAATAGGTAGTTTCTTTCTTGATTTACCGGTATTTTGTACTTCACAATTACTGTCGATAAGTTCTGTTGTGTGGTAAAGCAGCCATTCAAGTGAGCTATTTTAAACACCAAAATTTCCCAATATACAGTAGTTCTGGTCATATTTCCTGGAGATTCTGTACCTGCAAGTGAGGGTTAACTATTACAAGGGTTAAAAATAACAATTAATACGGTACTACAGTAACCACTACAAATGGCCGCCAAAATATTGTAAGGCAATTGTTATGTTTGTCCAATAAAACAGACAGATTTGCTGAGGAGAAACTACCACTCTGAAAATACTTTGGGACAAACACAAAATACATGAACACACTGACACGCTTGCCACATGGGCATTCATTCTACAAAATGGCACTTCAATTATGTTCCTCTTCAGGCAGAGCTCTTAAGCACTGGGCAACATGTATATAAAAAACATGTGTACCCATGCTTGGTAATCATATCTCAGGAAATATGAAGACAGAAGATTGATTACCATGCAGATGCATGATCAAATTAGGCTAGAAGGGGCGCAGAGGTCGATTCAAATTAATAATTGATTAACTACTGTGGAACAAGCATTGACGTTACTGTTCACACAGACATGGTTAACGCAATGCAATTCATTTATCATATAGTAGATATGTTTTCTTTAACTATGCATGTTAAATTATAGAGCCTGTAATGTGAGTAAAAACATGCCGCAAAAATGTCAAGAAAATTAACTAAATGCTAACTACATATTAATGTTCCAACACTGGCATTGTACTTTAAAAAATGGCAAGAATATAATGCAGAATACATAAGACAAAGTGTACAATTTCATCAGAAGTCATCCGTCCATGTTGTATATGTACAAAAACAATGCAAAATTCTTACCTATGCCAAGCAGGTGGAGCAGATGGTTGTTTCCTGTCCATACTGAAAAGCAATACAGCAATTAAAATTATTTTTTCTACGGTCTCTTACAAAGACACAGGAATCAAGAAGACATCAATACCCCTAACAGTACAGGAGGTTTGCACAGTTACATGCACAATTGTACACGTACACGTGAGTTATAGCTTACAAGCCTGAAACACACAAAAAAGGGATGAGGAGGGTTTCTGACAGCCATGCTGGGCAAGAGAAAGGCTGGAGTAAGTTTGTTTCTTCAGCTCACAGGCATAGGATGTAGTTGACACCAATTTTCCATGTTGTAATTCTACATGTATAGTAATGTCTATGTACATATTTCTCATTGACCTACTTATTTGCTTCTCACTGAAAACCCTCAACCATGTCTATGGTTTCACACAAAAAGCTGATTCACAGAGTAAACTGAGTATATGCATCAAGATGCACTGTGGTTAGCTAATGCTTGTATGGTCATCAAACTAAACAAAACACATCTGGATATACAGATGTGTTTTGTTTACTTGTATCTCAAGTATAGTCTAGACAAGAACTGTTTACAAGTAAGGGGCCTTCATATTAACCACAATGCATCTTACTGTGCATGAACAATTTAATCCATGAACCAGCCTATAACCAAGAGCCCAGCTGTGCTACGCTCAAATATACTATAGATGCTTACTCTAACTCCCCAGAAGTTGCAGCTACATTTTGCCACTCAAAAAGCAAGTACTACAAAATGGTTTAATCCAGATTAATAACAGTAAAATGTTACAGTACTTCTCTATCCAGCTCAAGAAAAGGTTTCCAGCAAGATGTACCCTTCATGAGCACCACAGCACCCAGAGAGGAGAGAGATTTTTTGAGGTTTAAGAGAAAAGCTATTAGATCTAGGTGTAGATAAACCTAAAATGTTTTGCCTCGTACTGTCAGAGATCAGATTCTCGGACTCGGCTGGGGTTAAAGAAAAATGCCTTCTGGAAGCCGGGGCTGGGGGTGGTGGCGCTGGAACAAAAAAGAAATCTCTCACTTCACTTTTACTAACAGTCTCCTGTGTGTATTACACACTGGGTACTCAATCTTTATTCTGTAACATTGGGGACACTTTTTTTTTGCTTAGACATGATTGTGAAAGGAGTCCAAATCAAATGAATTTGAACAAGGAGGAAGATACAAAGCTATCAAAATAAAACAATGAAACTATATATAGTCATGGTACAGCCTTGCTCTACCTCCTTGGAAGTTGCAGGGACAGTTTACCTCAATTGCAAATTCTGGGACCAAATATTTCTCCAGTTTCCATTCAACAAAAGCTAAGACAAAAATAATTGTTTCGTCAGGCAATATTTCTTGCAGAAAAGGATCAAGACAAGAAAGGGTATTCAGTACCACCACAAGTGGTTAAAGCCTTAAGGACAGTCTGTAGAGACTAAATCAGTTCTACATAAATTTATATACTTGAAGGAACCCCAACATTAAAAAAAAAAAAAATAGTTTCCATGAATTTTTCCATACATTTTCAGATTGTGGTAAATAACCTTCTGGATACAGTCTGATTGAAGTTCAAGAAAAGTATTGTCAAGCCAACAACAACTCCCAATTTTTGTCTACCGGGTAGGCTATAAGGAAATATATTGATTATATCTTCCATAACGTTGTGGGAAACTGCAAGTTAGGAACTTGTTAGGGAACTGCTACAAAAGATCATAATGAAAGATGCTGGATGACTGTCTGAAACGTCTGACAGTTTCCAAAATCATATCCAGTTGCTTGAGTACTGCTTTTTGGCATATCTTTTTACCTGAATGTCTAACCTTCATCGACATAACTAAGGAACTTCTCTGTTTTATGAAAGGACAAAAAGCTTTCAAGTTAAAAGGGGGCAGCATAAGCCTGTATGCATTTGTATACCGATGGTTGACATGTGAGGAAGCTTAGAATCCTGGTAGCCAACAGATCTCAGAAACCTTTGAAATAAAGCACACATAGAAGTGTAAAATTCATGATGGGCTTCTCATTCAAAAGAGCACATGGATGTTCACAAAATTGCCAGCTCTGATTTTGGACAATCTTTCAAGATTGACAAGTATTACTGCAACTGTGCAACTGCTATTATCATATTCCTTTTGCCAATTAATAGTTGTTACGAAATACCAAAAGGCATTAAAAAATTGGATCTGCTGGAACAAAATCTTATTTCCCAGTCTTTAAGGACCTAGGTGGACTTATACAGTTAGTATAAACTTGTTTAGAGAGTGAGATTTAGAGGCAGTAAAAGATTATAGTTATAAGGCAGTGATAGACAGTCACATGAACCATCCATGCATGAAGTGTACATGACAAAGAAGAGAATGAACAATAAAAACAAGGTAAACAGATACATGCTCGGGAAAAATGAACATAAAACAGGGAAAAAAAATCCACAAGTGCTTGCCTGGTCATAAGCCTGTGCGCTCAACCCGAGGGATAGAGACATTCAGACTGTAGGTATGAAAAAATGACAATTTCTATGTTAACGTGGATTGTAAAAAAAAAGAGTGAATGTTAGATTTCCAGTGATGCAAAAATGAAAGAAAATAGTGGTTAGATTTTTCATGGTGATCAAACAAAAAAGGGCAAAATGTAACTGCAACTTCAGTGCCATAAAAAAACAAAGCCATTAAAAGCTGGTAATGTTCAGAGATGTCAAAATCTCCTGAAAACCATTGCATCTTTCAATGTAGTATACTAGCTAATTCTTTTACAAGCTTGATGAATACCATAGATAGCGTAGAAATATACACGGTACTCCTAGTTGAAACATGACCAATGATCAAACGACATGACGGCTACAGCTGAGTAAAATAAGTATGTTAAAGGTCAGTTACTAAACTTTCACTCACTTGGACATCGGCACATTCTCATAACGGTAGTCATAGCTGTGGACAACACAAATGGTCAATTGGTCAGCATTAGGAGCAGGCAATGGGAGGACAATTAGGACAGACTGAACCTCAGTACAAAGCAAACGGCTCTAATATGTAGCCGCTCGACTACACGTACATGCACCTAGGCCTGACCACCTGCTAAAGGTCTATTGTGTTAGGTACACACATGGCTCTCATGTGTATAATAACGGATACACATGTTGTCTAGAAAAAAGTGTTTTCTTTAGTATTATGAAAATACTATAAGTTGCATTGCCTTGGGGCATTTCCATGCAAACTAAAATTAAGCAAAATGGTAAATTCACACTTATTCTTGCAAAACTATTATTTTTATTCATCCATGCCCATGTTTTTGTTCTAAATATCCCTTGCTAAGCTGCTATACTATATTAGAATTAGCAATTTAGCAATTTTTTTTTCAAAAGTTGTTGTACCATATCTTTTAGAAACATTTGTAAAATGAAACCTAAACTTTGACCTCAACTGCTGGAGTTTGCCATGACGAGTATACCCTAAGGTACATATACAGCTTACCAAACACTTTATTGACAAATCAAATTTCTGTCTTTGACGAAAATAAAATTCTGAATAAATCAAGAGCAACACAAATAAAAAAAAAGAACATAGAAAAAACTATAATTAATCATACTCACTCATACTCTGTTTCATAGTCCATCCTTCTGTAGTGTTTGGCCAGCTTGACTCCAAAGATGATGGAGGGGACATAAAACAGCAGGCACCAGCCCAGACCAAACCAGAAACCGTTCTGGAGAAAAGAAGGAACAGTTAGTTAGAGTAGAAACAACTAAGGATGGGCTATGATGAATTGTGGTGTACATGAACTTCTGTTCTTTTAGATTGATAGTGGTGCATACATTTGTAGTTTCCTTGCAAATTTTTTGTTACAGCTAGCTTTTTTAAACATGCGTCCAGCTGGCTCTTACTTTGATGAATATGTCTCTTTTTGTTTCATTTTACATGGAGAGATAATAAACGCAAGGGGAAAATATCAAAATGAAAAACAACAAAACATAGTATACATTTATTATAAAGTGCATGTATACAAAATTGGATATACCAATCCATGGTTCAGAGATTCCCGCACCTGTGCAATGACTAGAGACAAAAGACAAATAAAACTATTTCTTTGATAGACACACAATGTTTTTGACAAGTCCAACATTGTGAATAGAACTTGGGTTAGAAAAAACTTACAAAGGCATCCAGGAAATACGAACAGGCCAGTAGCACAATGGACTGGTAAGCATCGCTGACAGGCTTACAGCCTCCAAAATCATCGCTGAACTGGAAGTATGATGGGAGAGAAAATTTAATGCATACCCTCAGGTAACAATGTTTTAATTACATTCAATTTGGTAGAATATCTTTTTCTGCTAACTGCTAACATTACCCAAACAATAAACATATGGTGCAAACAATTTATCATGTTGTTACAATTGCAAAATACTTTTTTCCATAATTTTCTACTAAATTATAAATACATTTCAACACATCAATACCTGTCTAACCATTCTAAGAGAATGACTTTGAGGAAGCCACTATAGAAAGACTTCCTACCCTGACCATGATCCAGTCAGCGTACTGTTGTGCATATCCCAACAGTGTGTTTGCATAAGTCTTGGCTTCCTGCAAATAATGCAAACAAACAGTGGAAAGATCAATAAAAGCGTCTTAAACTGCTGCAGATTTTTTCACAACATTATATATAATTCATACTAGATAGTTATCTTCTGAACATAACTATACTACAGGCTAATCTAATTTTCATGCATCATGTGTGTAAGATTGTGATTGTTCATGTATATCCAAAAGTAAGGTAAGAATGAAAGAGGCTAAAAAGAAGGAGAATACCCCTTCTGACCATTGAAGAGCCTTAATCTACACCCCATCCTCCCAATACAACATATATTTGCCACTTACTTCCTTAACAGCATTTCCACCCTCATTCTGGAGGTAGGTTTCTGCATCTTGTGCAGATGTCAGTAGAGTGTCAATCGTAGTCTGGTGAGCAAAGAAATACAGTAATGAGTACACGGAAGCAAATATGAAAATGTACTACAAATTGAATAATGCTATAAAAAAAGGTGTAGAGAATAATTGAGATGAGAGTGAGTTTAAAATCTGAATCACCTGGAGGTCTGAAACTGTCTGTTTGAGTTGCTGGATGTTGTTCTTCAACACGTCCTGAGTAACGAAAAAAAACACACCTAAGATTGTCCAGAATCTACGTCAAGATGTTTACAATGATACAGATTACTATCAATGATATATGCTTGAACAACATGAAATATTCTGAACTGTACCAATAGCATATGGTTATTGATAATCTTCATTGATTGATTAACAGATTGATCTATCTATTGATTGATTAAGGAATAATGATAAACAGATTACTAACCACATCATCCAGAAGAGGAACAACCTTAGTGGTGTGTAACTGATCTATTTTGTTGGCATTGTTTCTCACTCCAGTTTCCTGAGGAGGGGCATAAAGTGAGTTAAGTTAACGTACAATCAGCTCTGCCCGAGGCATTGCCAAAATGTTTACAGCAAAATTATTGTCACGAGATATAACGAATGAGAACTTTATTGCACGACATTTGTACATGGTACAATGTATGGCAACAACTATTACACTAAGTACAAAATAGGTGTAGAGAATAAGACTGTGTGTAGGGTGTAAACTACCTTACAACAAAATGTTACAAGAGATTCACAGAACACATCAACTAAAAGTAGCAATTACTTATAAGACTATTAATATGTTGGGACTGAATTTGGTTGGCAAATGTGTAGCTACTTTTTCCTCTCCATTAAACTTAGTTTACAAATGTGGAGCTACTGTCTGTTTGACTCACCGGATTTGATCCAGGCTGGAAGTTATCAGCGGCAGTCCGCAGGCCCTGGGCGTATGTAGGCAAGTCTACCTGAGTCAGACCCTTGTTGACCTGTGAGAAGGCATTGTTGAAGTGTTAACATTGAAAATTAACTGTCTGCAAAACCTTCACAAAACTTGTCTTCATTATTTTGATAACATTTCTGACAAATCATTCAGGATACTGTGATTAGATGTCAAGTACATTGTATTTAATGATTCAATAGTCAAATGTACTTATAATCACCTTTGCAGGAGAACTTATTCATTGAACTTACAACACAAGTAACTTGGAGAAGAAAAGTTCATACGCTACCTCAGCCAAGTAAGCATCAAAGTCTATGTTAGACACCCCGCTATCCTTGAAGTCATTCATACTGTCCCTGGTGTCCTGGTCCAGAACTTTTACTGTAGAGAAGTCCACGTTCAACGGGTCCAGCTGGTCTGTTAACACAAATAAGACTTAGTGACTTCAAATAACTGATTGGTTGGGCTGTTACTAAAATTCTAGTCTTACTCCATCTTAGATTCCGTTTGTCAAGAAAAAGATCAAACTGTGCAGCCTCACAAGTGTGGACCCAATGGACAGAGCTGACTGGAATCATAACTGACTGCTGCCCACCGATGTCAGGGACGTCCCAGCAGTACAATAAAATACTGGATACTGCTACATGTACTACTACTACTAGTACTACATTTCTAGTAATACTGGTAATACAGTATCAAAATCATGTCCAGTCGCTTGAGTAACTGCTTTTAGTTATATCTTATTTTCTTATTCGTCAATGTACTGATGAATTTCAATTTTCAAAGGTTCTTCATTATGAAAAACATTTGTCACAAATAACATTGACAGTTATGTACAAAAACTTTTTGCTTTGATGAAACATAAACTAGGTTTATGATAACTTACCATCGATGTTGATGTTGTTGATCTGGTTCAGGAGGTCTGTTGTGTTGACGCCTCCAAAACTGTACCTGTCCAGTTGAAGGACAGCGAGCAAGCCTTTGTTTTCTGAACAGTTCCTGGAGGCAACACAAGAAGATACTTTACAGCAAAGGCCTTTTGCTAATGCATGCTTTATACAAAATGGAATAGATGATGTTTGTAGATCAATATAGATACATTTGTGTAGATTGAAGGTTGCCTTAAGGCACAGTTTCACCTGAAATTTACCATGTTAAATTGCACTAGACACAAACTTATTGTGTATATGTAGGATCTGTAGTTCCACACCACCAACATCATCAGTAGGGATTATTTTGTGGAAACTAAGATGAAAATTGTCCCCATGTTGACAATTTTTTTCTGAACGCTAACATGTATGCAAAATGTCTCAGACATGGCAAATGTGTTGTGGATTATAGGAACAGTACCCGGTACACCAGGGTTCTGGTATTTTGTACCTGTACCTAATTGATTGTACCAGTCCTGTACCGGTACACTAACGGTACACAGTACACAGCCCTAACCATGTCACTTTGGATGGGTATCTGTGACCTTTCAACTTTAGTCAATTCCAGGGAGAAATGGTGCAGTTTTTTATTGGACACTAGCAACATTGCTCCCAAAAATGTCCCTCAGACTTGGAACTCTGAGGAGCTGTTTTCCTGCTGCATGCCAGTTAAGTTAAGGAGCATTAGACAGTTAGTACGGATGTCTCTCCTTACCGAAGGATGTCCCCTGCCTTCATGGGAATCTGATCATCCTGCAGCAGAAGTTGTCCCAGCCAGTACTTGATACTGGGAGCTGGTGTTCCAGACTGGGTGTTGCTGTTGTTGGAACTCATGGACATTTGGAAGAAGTATGGCTTGTCAATGGTCTAGGGAGAGATATAAAACGTAATAGGCATAATCATATGATAAGCAAGGGGCCAGTTCCTGGCATAGACACTTAGCATGATCAAAATAAGATGTATAGTAAACTGGATATATATTGGCTCAAATGATCTATTTATATTTTCAGGTCAAGAATAATGAATTCATATATTTTCATCATATATCGTGTGAATTATCTACCTCAGCGAATATCTCTTGGGTTTCCAGAGGCCGGCACATGAAACGCTCCATGGGCGATCCCACCAGGAAGAATATTGTCACTAACAGCATCAACAACCAGCAGAACAGGAAGGCGAAGCCAACAGACCTGAGATTTCAGAGAACATATCTGTGTGAGAGCACCACCTAGCAGCTCATACATCAACTGCACAGCAAAATTCATGTCGTAACAGTACTGATACAACTGTCTACTCAATATCACCGATGAGGAAATCATATCTTCTCCATTGAACAGTTTTCTTAGCTGCTCACATTAATCCTTTTATATAAATTGGCCTTCATTCTTTGAAAAAAAAAAAACCTCTCCGCCTCTGTCAAGATAAAAGCAATGCATGTACCATTAATAAGTTAACAGTAAGATATAGACCTTTTGAAGGAGGAACATAGATAGTTTGGATTACTCTGGAATTCGAAGCGAGTACTTACGACATGAGCAGGTTTCCTCCAGTGGTGGAGCCGCAGGTGCGAGTGGTGGGGGTGTGGTCACTGTTGTAGCTGCACAGGCCGAATATCAGGCCCAGCAGGTTAAACACTACCACCAGCAGGACCAGACAACACAACCCCAGCCCTGCATACCACCTAAAGCCAAACACAGCACACAGAACTATCATTGTAGCATCGTGTAGCCTTACAAAGGGTATGTGGCTCAAAACCCAAAGGTTCTAGGCTCGAGTCACCTGATAGGATGCACTCTGTGCTCTTGGGAAACACGAACTTCTTCACTTCACTCAGGTGAAAATGAGTACCTAGCTCAGTTAGGGACATCCCTTGGATAGGACATTAAATGGAGGTCTTGTGTGTGAGAGGATCAATGATATTAGCCCGAGCTTTCCAGTACAAACCTGTTGTACTACGCTATAAGGCAGTTTACAGAATATGCAACACAAACAAACAAGGAAGTTCAGCATGGTAAGTAAATAAGCAAACCCAGGAAATGTAAGAAAAATCATCTCATTTGAGCACAAATCAATGCACACTTTTTGTCCTTTCATTAGCTTTAAGTCTTATACCTGTACATGTTGTTTGGGATGACAAACTTCACCAAGTACTGTGTGGCAGCATCCTGGTACACTTCTGTGCTATTTGCAATCTGGGGGAAGAAAAACAGACAAGTACATCTATTAAAGTCTTGTATACATTGCATGGCTACATCTCGGAACTCTTTTGGGGCAAAGAGCATGAGGGTTGTCATGTTACAGTGTAAGGAAAAGCATGGATCACAAGAGATCATGTCATACTTATGCTAAGGGCTCAACCGCGAATCCAAAGCCCGATTGCACACAAAGTTTTGCCTGTAAAGTAAAGTTCTACGGCGTGTCTGCGTGCTCAAAAATCCTTTGGATTCCCTACAAGTTCGTATGGAGGTGGTACTTACCACTTACGGGTCCCAAAAGATTGCCCATGTTTTGCCGAAAAGATTGCACATATTTACACGTACAGCGGGTTGTGACCTTAGCTTTAGTTGATTTGAATTGAATTTAGAACTTTCAGTACTGTTGTGCCCTTACCGCTTGCACTTGTCCATTCAAGCTGGCTGACAGGTTGCCAAACACATCTTTATTGTCTGCAAGCAGCTTTTTCACATCTGTAAACAACAGGATAAGAGTTACCAATTACCAAGCTTGTCCTATATCTATACCTCTTCTATATAAAACACTTCTCAAAACAATCAATGTCAAATGAAAGGACAGTGTTCACTACTATAGAAAGAAAAGCCGCTGTGTGGTATCCCTGGAATACTGATAATATTGAAATCTTGACATAATATCAATGTCAGAATTTATTGTGACCAATAAGTGACGTTTGTCTGAAAACAAATTTCTAACTTTTCAAAATTGAAAAGGCACTATATATAGGGGTCCCAACAACACTTTATATTGAATTCAGGGAAATTTATGTTAAATTCAGGAATAGCAATGAAAAATTTACAAACTACAGGAAACCATGCCTGCGCCTTACGGAAAAGAGGCATACAGGCTCCCATTTAAATTGGGAATAAAAGATAAAAGTTTGAAACAAACTTATCAAGTCACATTACGCGTTACATGACAATTTTCTTGAAAATGATTTTATTGGAGAAAAATACCTGCAACCACATCGGTTGAGTAGTTCTGAACTCTATTAGGAATCCCCTCAAATGCGTTGCTTGCCATTTCAGCGATCGCTGAGATGTCATAGGACTGCAACAGGTTGTTGACAGCATCAAGTTCTGCGTTCACATCGTTCAACTAGTGATGGAAACATACAAGATGGTCACAAGTTGTTAACAAAATTCATCACAATCTGCAAGACAAGACTACACAATTTGTCCTAAGGCCATGTTGATTTGATTACATGGATGACATCCACGCATGCATCAATTATTGGCCATTTCCAGAATAAAAAAGAGCTGAAAAATGAGCAAATACATAGATTGAAAGAAAAATAAATTGGGAAACATATACTAATGTCAATGATTATTCCAATGTCAAAGAAAAAAACTGTGAAAACAAAAATGAAGAATTTATTGATGGTTTGCCATTTATCCAACCTCCCAGACCACTTAGTTTTCATAATGAAATCTACTTTTTTTTGCCAAACTTTTTTATTTGCACAGTTTTGAGAAGAGGATGTCATCAAATCAACAAGGCCTAAGGTCCTAAAACAACCATTTATACTGTTAGCCGATAAAAGTACACCAAAGGTCATATCTCGTGGTTCAACTTGACATTGACTACTCACCACGCTGAAGTCTCCTCCAGGGCTGAGCTGATTCACGTCATTCCTCAAGTTCACACACACAGTATCTGACGGCTGACAGAAGTTCAAGGTGGCATTCAGGGTGGTTCTCTGGTCAGCCAGGGCGGTGCTGAGGTCTTGTGCCCCCGTCTGGAGCTGGCCCAGTGCAATCTGTACCGCAAGCAGGGCCGCCTTTGTTGGCTCCACAGCTAAGAGAAAGAAATTAGGCTTTCAATACAGTACTAATATGGAAAACTTTCAATATGGACCTGGAACACTTTTGTTTAAAAAAAAAAAAGACATGTTGATTCAGTTCCATGAGGAAACGTATGCTCCAAAGATACGCAAGAGACGGGTAAAGTATTAGACTTTAAGTGGAGGTATTCAATTCTAAGTAGCTTCTTGGAGTTTTTATGAAGGATGGATTTCTAGGGCCAGTTAAACTGCATCTCTATGAGGATAATTTTTTGTGTCTCTTATTCACTCATTGAGAGCCAAAAGAACTGCAGAGCCATAACCACATGCACCTATCTGCATAACAAGGTACCCTGCAGTGTGAGAAACAGCATCAAAAATAACATCCAGATTAACAAAAATTGTCAGTGGTTCATAAACGAGGAGAATACGTACTGTTTATCATATCCACCAGTTGATTGACAGTCGTCCCCACCTGTGGCCTCAGGCGCTCCTGGACAGCCACTCCCAGTGTCTGATCAATATCTGGACAATGAAAGTTGTGGTCAGTCATGTTTTTAAAGTCTCTACTCTTAGCTTCACATAGATTGATAAAGCCTAGTTAGTGATATACATATGTATGGTGTTCTGGTGTAAAATTAAGCCTTTGAACCAGCTATTCCAGCAGTATACTGTAAATTTTGAAATTGTGAACTACCAAAGCAAAATCATGATACTGTGAACAGCTCAGCTGTTAGGCTAAGTCTGTAATAATGCGAAATGTATATATTAATTGTTTGAACTGCGCACAGCAGAAATCTCTTTTCCCTCCTAGTGTGAAATCAAGTCTTCAATGCAAAAATAAATGAATTTGCAGTATACGCGTGTGCCATGGCTCTATGTCATGGGTTATACATTTGAGTGCACAACAGACAAGAGTGGTGATGAGGTGTCTAAAAAGTTTGCTTTTCCTATTGCCTAAACACTTCCAGTGGCTCATTAGCTGTTTTCATTGAAGTGAAGGTAGACAGCGATAAGCTGCCATGTAAACACAGTCTATTGTGTTAGTCATATGAGATGTTTAGCAAAGATGTTCACCCTTTCAGACCTTTGGGGGTTAGATTTGTTGACTCGAGTTGTCTTCTTGAAGCTGTAAATTATAACAGCTACATTTTCTAGTAATGTTGTATAATACTACATTGTTTGTCTCGCATCATTGAGTTGGCTTGTTTAAAAGGCTGTAACAACTTGTTACTGGTAACTTAATATGACATCTTAAGTATGACAGAGATCATGAGGAAGGTTTGTGTGTCACTGGTTCATTGACCTGCAAGGACTACTGTATACTTACTGTCCAGGTCATAGTTGACTGCTGCTGACATGGTATCATACTGATCCACGATGTAGTCCAATTGCTGTAAACACAAAGGTAAAGGCTTGTATTCACAGCACAAAACACAAACACAATTAGATGACTTCTCTGTGTTATGCATGACTTCAAAATTTCCCAAAGGGTAACACAGAGCTAAACTGAATGTACCAAGTTAACAATATACAATGTTGTATTGGTGTAAGATGATAAGGATTAGGTCCAATCAAGATTACGTCAGCAAATGTTTTGCTAGTTTTACAGGTAAACAATGGCTCCTCTGTCAGACACAGAAAGGACAAAGCTGCTAGGTCTGTTTGGCTGACGTGTTTAACTCCTCGGTGAGAACCCTAACAACTGTCTTCAAGCATAAAGCAGCTCACTTTGTCCCTAATCGTGCATGACAATTCCATGCAAACCCAGAATGTCTAAAGGCTACAGAAATCAGCCAATTATTATACACAAACATGGAGCTATTTTGTAAATAATAAATTAAAAAGGAGTTACATGTCCAATTCAGGGATCAAATTCTTGCGTTAGAGGAAAACTTTTTTCATAGTTTATTATTTTCATTTTGATGACTATATCATAACATTTCAGTCTGAGCTAGGATTGGATAATATGATTATATACATGTAGCACCTCTCTAGACAATTCCTTTACAACAATTTCATGAATGTAGAAGAACAAACGTGTGCGCATGCCCACTTGGATGTACATGTTTGAAAACTTTACATGAGGTGTAATATATTTTTCCATGGGTGTTACCTGTTGTTGCAGGAAGTATCAAACATTTCGAATTACGTAGAGCTCAAGGATAGATACAAGATTGTACCCAAGGAACCACAACTTTTCAGATTTTACAGGTATACCTACAGTTTTGGTATTGTTGAAGTACCGGCGGACGTTCTGGAAGGTGCCAGAGATGGTAGTATTGGCCTGGGTCACAGATGTGCTCAGGGCATCGTTGCACAGGAATGCAAACACCATACCGACCCTGTGGAGGAAACAGGACATGTTAACACCTTTGTACAAGTATATGTAAATCTCAGGCTGTAGTCACAGACACGATTAGGTTGCTACTGACATATCCAAGCTTTTCATATTTTTGCACCATGTTTACTACTTACACATGTAGCACATTGCCTAATGAGATCAACATAGAATAGATACATAAATAATGGTATCAATGACAAACAAACTAGAATAGCCTAACAGTTGATTCCACCAGTACACTCATTTTGTGAATGAACAAAGTAACTCAAATAATTACTTATATTACAACCCATGAAAATGCATCCAAAGAGATACTGCAGCAATCCTACACATCTAATTATTGCATACCTGGGGATGCTGCACTTGACATGTTTTTTTCAATGTGGTGGGTATATATGCAGCCTGGCAGATGAATGTTAATAGAGGTGACGTAAGCTGGGACAAGTAAAAAAGTAAACTTACGCAATCAATATGGTGACCACAAAGAGAAAGACCTCGAAGACCCTCCTCTTGCAGACCATATTGTCTCGCACCGTCTGCTGCATCTTCCCGCCACAGTTCCCGCAGCAGCGGCAGCAGCAGAAGCACAGCCCCACGATGGGCATGATGATGATGAACAGGATCCCGATGACAGCACAGATGGCCCAGCCAAGGCTGTACAGCACAATCTGGGGGAGGGCAGAAAATATACTCTCCATGAAGCACTGAAATCATCAGGCCTTGTGAATATCACAAGGCATTTACATACTCCATGTGATGTATTTCTAAGCAAATAATCCTTCCTACTTAAAGCTATTTAGTTTTAAAAATACTAAAATCCTGAATTAAGATGTTACTGGTTTAACAGTAATTTTGATACATGTCTTTTTATATACATTGTCGTAAAATGTTGTCTGAAATAGAATATGAAAATGCATGTACACACAATACATTCAAAGTAGTTCTGAATCAGATGTAATTTGGAAATATCTAGATTATGCCAATGCAGAAATGAACTGCCTCTGTCTAATTGGGAAAGCATCACTGATTTGATCCTTCGGTTGGTAAGGTAAAAGATGCAATAAATAACTTACTTTGGTCGGTTCCTTGTAAATCTCCTGTGCTTGGCCTTGCATAGCCAGCTCGATCCATTCTGAACAGAACAGAAGACAAAAAAACACAAACATAAGTCACATATCCCCATAGTTTGTTACATCAATCTACAACATATTAGGTAATACATATGTGTATCATGTAAAGTAAATCACCCTATTCCAATTAAGTACATGTAATAGTTCAATAAATCTTAAAATCTTCAGTGGTTTTATTTCAGTATTTGCTCTGACCTCTCTGTGGATTCACGACAATTTACGAATATTCTTGTTTAAAATTTTTATTATAAAAAAAAAAGAAAAAGCTTGGTACATGGCTAATCACTATACATCATCTACAATACACTACATGTAGCTGGGAACTTGCTAGTCTGTGTTTTACAGCATGGAACGTGGGGTAGGTATTGCTAGTGGCGGTGCAGAAAAGGTAATATTTGGCCTTTAGGATACGCTTTATTTTTTGTTTTGAAGGGAAGTTAGGAATATGTGCTTGCATAGACATAAGTATTGCTGATGTACATAACAACAGATGTGTATCAAATGCAAACTCAAAACACTGCAAAAGCATCCTCTCCTCTTGTACCACAAAAATAAGTCCCTGCAAAAATATATGAGCTGTCCCTTATCCACAAGGAACTAATACATGCTACCTGCCAAGTGAATGTCACTGTCATGCATCACTCCTGCCTCCATCAAAGTTTCCAATCCAATTCTATTTCACAGGTAGCAACGTCGGAATAAATCAGCTGCACTCTTTACCTCATTTCGCAACATTGCGCTTTCCATACGACCTTGAATGTGACACTGAAATACATCAACACCAATACGTGCTGACTCTGCAGCTTCAATTTGATGGGGTGGCGTGAAAAATGTCGTGATAACAGAGTTAAAATATCAAATTATGACTCTGACTTACTGTGCATACTGAGTCATCATTTTCATCAACCTCCTGAATAGCTGAAGCAAGTTATGAGTTTCTGAACCTCTAAAGAATTGCTATTTACAACACAGTGGTAGATGCCTTTGATATGTTCCAATTTTCCGTCCGAAAGTTATATGCACCTTTTTTTTACTGCCTAATTTCCTACGCTAGCAGGTGATTGCATTTCTGCAACCTCTGCTCCGACATTCCTTCAGCTACGAAAATGAACTACATTGATCGTAAAACCAAGACCCTTTCATAGTCTCCAAGGGTCAGATTCATGAAGCCAATGGGAGAACTACTGTATTGTTCTACCTACTTAGATTAAACACATAGGGGACTGCGTTTCAACTTTACATCAAAGAAAGCTTTTAAAAAAAAGACAAAGAAAAACAAATGGCTGCTGACAATGTTATACCATCTGGGGACCTTTTTATGGTAATGACTGGACCAAGGACGTCGATATTGATCCATCCAGAGAGAATTATTATCGAGCGGGTCACGGATATGAAATCCACGGCAGGATTTTTTGCAGCTTTATGGGCTATGGTCTATGGTATGGAGCCTGCTCTCTGACTGGGAAATTTTGATTTTCCTCTGTGCGACCGTCGCCAATGATAAAATCAATAGCGCAGCAGTTATATCCAGATTTTGTTGGCTTTGGGCGGCTACACGAGAATGTTGAAATTTAGAAGATATAGAATAGAAATGCGGACAAATAGCTTGCAAGACAAATTTATTTCAGAAACTTTTCATGAATACGAATATATTTTTAGTTATGGTAGAATTACATTGTACACAGTGAGTAAGCTACAATGTAGCATTGTATTTTCTGCCAAGTCCTCATGATACTGATAGAACTTGCTACAAAAACAGTAACTGTTGAATAATAAATCATTCAAAATCCACACATTTTCTCAAGGGCATGCAATATTTCGGGAAATTCCTAGCTCAAATACTTCATAAGAATTATTGAAACAAACTCATAACAACAACATATCCCCTTTTTCCTTCTGGAAGCCACCTTGAATGGGCAGGTCGAAATTCAGCCATTCCAGCCAATAAATGGACATCTTACCACCATGTTAGCTGCTTGAGCCATTTGCAGTAATGGGCACAAATGGTGTTCTAACAGTTTGCCTCTAGGAGGAGTCCATTAGTTAGTGAAGAAACATTACCATTCATTAAGGAACGTCCACATACCAGTCCCCTAACATGTTGGCTGCACATTGGGGAACATGGCCAAGTACAGCAAATTCAAAAGATGTACAGGAGAAGCCTGCCACATCACAAATTTTCTTGAATTGTTTTCTAGTACGCAACTATGTTCTGAATAAGACTCATCAAGGTTTAGGTTTCACATGCATTGGTATGAAGCCGACAAGATTACCAGCACAAGAAGGATTGTTGTTGATAAAGTTAATCTTGGGGATTATGGAGATCCATTAGACTGATGGAGAAGGATTAAACCCTCTGGGTTGTTCAGCTTTATCATATCTTAAGAGCAGAAGTACCCAGATAGTGTAAGAATAATATCACTATATGGTACTATAATATCAGTCTTGACAGACTTTCACTTGTAAAAAAACTTTCCACAAATATTTTGTAATGAACCTGAATACATGTAGAACCTGAGTACACTCAAGTATAAAAATTATATAATTTTTTGATCGGTGACTATACATATCCCTGTACCTGATGGGTATGGAGCACCAAGTCCAATATCCTTGTAAAGATGCAATTACTACCTGTATCATAATCATTATAATGATTTTTGTACTTGGATTTTCAGATAGGCTGGGAGAGAATAGACCATATATTTATTAGGAGCTTTGAGTTTGACAAAATTTTCCATTACATGACAGTTTAAAATTGCCTTCCACATGTGCCCCAAGAATGTCCTCAATTTGCCATCGTAAACCTGTCGGCTGATGCATGTGACGGAGCTCCACCTGACACCATAAGAAAGGTGTAATATCCATGGACCATGTTACAAAGAATGACCTGTATTAACCCCCACGTTGCCTAATTTATTACACCTGCGGATATGGCAAGTTCTCAAGGACAGCAAAATTACCTGGCAGAGGCTGGCAACTAGTTCAATGGCCAGTTGAAAGTTAGAGTGTTCCTTTATATATAAGAATTCTGTCATTTCTTATAACAGTAAGAAATAATCATGAGGAACAGTACTGTATTCTCATCTGTATTTTATGTAAGTGAGTTTAGTAACTAGTACAATAAACAAAATGTAAGTGTACCTGTAAAACTTGATAGTTAATATTTATGTCATATGTGGTTCAATTCCAGTACATGTAATCATCATCAAAATATCAGAAACATGATAAAATTTCAAAATTTGCAAGATGACACTGAGTCAAAACAACACCTCTCAGAGATAATATACAATAATTATAACCTTCAACCAGCCATACGCAAAATAATCTTCTCTGTTATATTTTGCTAAATATACAATCGACACAGCTGTTGCGATGTGTGGAACCTGGGGTTGGGGTATGACATTTAGATGAATATCTATTCATTGGGTTGTGTTATGATCTACCAAATGAACCATTTGAGCACCAGAACATTCTAAATTTTTCATGGCCTGTCAGGGCGTATTAACATTACCTTGGATCAGAGGAAAACGTGAGGAAAACAACCCTCATGTGGAGGAAACAACCTTGTTTTTCAAAAGGTTGTCACGAATGGAATCTCATGAATATTACAGACTGCTATTGGGGGTTGACTAAAGAGGAGCTGGGCTCAGTGGAGCTCATGATTACAGGAGCTCTCTGTGGAGATAGAAATGGAAGAGTTGCTTATCTATACAGGATCATAATTTGACATGTTCTGTCATCTTTAGGGCAATTATGACTGAATGTCACTGAAACATGTTGGTTCAATGGGGGCAAATAAGGACATTGTGATGACCTTTGCCAAGAAGGTTTTATTTTGGGTGTTTCTCTGTGTATTTGTGTGTCAGAAAAAAAACTTAACTAACATATAGCAAATATAACGCTAGTTCACCTTTATCCGTAGTGTAACCTTTATCCGTTCTTTTTTAACACAATATATCTAGGGATAGAAAGTCGACAGATGGTGGTGTCAAACTGCAATATTTTGAAAATATCACAATTTGAAACTACCGTCCATCGACTTGATATCCCAGGATACCCTGTTTAGCAACACAACGGATAAAGGTTACAGTACGGATAAAGGTGAACTGAGGTTATAACTGTGAAACACAGACAAAAATACAGACAAGGAATAACATAATATATAGGTGAGAAAATAGCATTTTAACATTGTTCTAACGAATGCATCCAGAAACCAGTTTGCTATTATAGTGGCTTGAACAGCAGTATTCTCCATAAATATTTCTCCAATAAAATTTAAATTTTACTGAACCAACTATCTATTCTTATCTCTGCACATACTTCTATTTTGTAGTTTGTACTTTACAGTGACCATACCAAAGTCAAAGTATTTTTCGTTGTGAATCTTATGTTCTGCATAGTTGTGTGGGTTGACTCTGGGTGGGCTCTGTTACCTCAACTGCAAAATTGTTAGATTCAGCTATGTCTCCTGCAGTGACATTGACTGAGTGAGTAAGTAAGCATGATTCATTATTGTCTCTTTCCCACTGCTACACCTGGTTTCCTGAAGGTCATCAGTTGTTTGTGCTTTAAATGCCATTTTTTTTAATAACACAAAACTGTTTGTTCTAAACTCTCCAATGTACTCAAAGTTAACATGTATTATTTGTATGAAGATTGTACATGGTACAAATTCCAGCAATTTGCTGAATCTATTTGATAGACATGACCATATAAGCTGCTACTGTCGGTATAAAAACAAAACCAAACATAACCTTAGCCATTCTGGCAAAGGTACTAACAGAAATTTCTTGGTCCCCCTTAGAGGTTTTCTTAGAATAACCTTTATTCTTACCATGTACATGTATATTTGGATAGCAAACTCTCCTGACCTCTACCCCTAAAGTGTTGATTTACCTCTCTCACAATCAAGCCCAGGTAAACAAACACTTGCAGTGAAGCTGTCAGTGCTAAACATCCATCAGGTAACATTACCCCCTACTCAAGCTTAGTTCCAGCTGGGATTGTACACTAAAGGATGCCCCTGAGGGTATTCAGAAGGCTGTTCCACTTGTTTGAGGGGATGCTTCAATTTTATGTTTTCAAACGAGCATATTTTACATCTTTGGGCTAAGTGAGACTGACTAAGTACAAAAAATTTGTACATGGGGATTGATTAGAAAAACAACTATGTCATTTCGACTTTCCCCTACCATTACCCGGTACCAATTCATGGTGCATTCTCTCTCTGACCTTGCTAAAGTCATTTCATTCCAGAAAACAATATTCATGCATCATGACATATTTCATCAGGCTGTCACCCTACATGCATGTAAGGATGAAACATTGTCTGTCACACCAGAAATCAAATTAGTCTGTCTAAAGGCAGCTGGCAGGAACTTCCATTAGAACCCAGGGTTGAATTTCATGTACCCCTATATAAAAAGGTCAACCCTATTGGTTACTACATGTATGTCATCCTTGCCAGTGATTAAAAAGGCCACCTAAAGGCTGAATGTCACAGGCAGTACCAGAAAGGGCAGGTGGTAAATGAAAGTGCGTCTTCACAGAGTTTCTGGTTGTTGTCTGGTGGAAAATTGTGGAGTCTGTAGTTGGTGTTAGGTATCCCTTCAGGTCATGAAAAGGGTCAAGGGAAAAAGAAGGGTTGCAAGCTGTACAGACACAAAACAGAAGAGATCAGATTCCAGGACAGGGAACACCAGGTTAAATATGTGCAGAGTGAATGCCACTTACATGTACATGTATATCTCTAGCAAAAAGAGTTTTTAAACTTTAAAAAGTGACAAAACAGAAAAAAGATCTTCAACAATTTCGTTGTCGACAAGAAAAAAAATTTGGATCACACAAGTTGCCTGCATGCATTTAATTTATCCAAAATAAATTCTAATTGTGAGTCACAAGTGAAAACTGTAGGTACTGGAAGGGAGCCCGCAATCTACCGATATGACAATTAAAATGCAGCCTCTTATTAGTCTTAGCCATGCCTTCATGATGCCAGATGGTTTATACTATAAATTATAATGTATACCACAGATATATGACCTTTCTAGCATCAGCAACAAGAAGAGTCTCATATGGTTCCCACCCACACCTTCTTCACAGTTTGCTTAATCTTGGACGTGGCCTTTACCAACAGTCTGAACAGTTTCCTGAGTTAGGAAACTTTACAGCAAGCAGCCAGCAGTTCTCAAAGAGACACCACGCCCTGACTCTGGCATGTGAGGGCCCACACAGTGCTTGGTGATAAACTTGACTATGATCATCAAACTGTGTTTACATCTATGTGCCAGTCAACCACGGTGCCAAGACCGGTCTTAAACTGGAATATGTTATGAGCTGAGTCCATTACACAAGAAACAAGGTTTATTGTGCAAGTTATTATCGACTAGATGCTTTTTGGTCTGAAGCCAATCCAAGGTATATAATATAGCGCCAGTTGACCTTTATTCACTGGGTAACCTATATCCATGCTAAATAAACAGGGTATTAAGGGATACGAAGTCAACCAGGGTGGTTTCAAACTGCAAAATACATGTTCTATATTGCAGTTTCAAACCACCATGAAAGGAGAAATAAAAGATTGAAGCACACAAAAGCCAATGAAACCATCAGAGGTGCTAAATCTTTTTAATAATGAATGTTGCCAATGATTGTCCAGTAGACTGGAAAACAGGTAGTTCTACTGAGTAGTAGTAGTGTTCCATTTGTACACTTTCTAGAAGGAATGAAAGGGTGATATAAGACCAATATTTTTACTCATTGATTCATTCATTTTAGAAACCCAACTAGGAATGAAAGGATAACATTTGTGTCAAAGCAGCATTTAGGGTATACACCTGGCAGTAATTTTTTTTTACAGACATGGACTTTGTAAATCTACTTTGTGTTCATTTCCCTACAAAATGAACCTGAGCTTCTTCTTTCACAAGCTAATTTCCTGCTGGCTTTATTGAGTTCAAAGTTGTTCCAGATGTGAGTCACAAGATAGACTGATGCACATCTTCCAAGGAGGGCTGGTGTTTGTAACAGTCTTTACTTACTGTTCACATCCACTTGATGTGACATAAAACAGGAGATAAAATTCCATTTACAGTTTTTCTTCTTCTAGCGTTTATGTGAACTCATAAATTAAGCCAAGTAAAGGTACGATAAATATTGAGAAAGCGCTAAGTTCAAATTTGGCATACTATAACATTATAGATGTAAATGCTATAATTTCTATAACACAGTATATGTAAAATAGGGGCACATAGCATCATCAATTTTCTCCTGTACAAATATTTACTAAATTGTAAGTCTAGACCTCCCCAAAACTGTGAGTGGTTTATGCCAGTCTCAAAACACCCTTATTTTACCATTAGGTAATGGTTACCTATTAGTATTGCATTCAAGCTTGAAACTGCACATCCCTTACAAGGGAAAACTCCAGACCTTCTGACCCCAGATGCACACTTATAGTTATCTGCTACATCTCTGTGCCTTATATTACCTCCCCATGCTGACACTGATAGATAGCCGCTCACTGATGGAGATACTTAATAGGAAAGGCAATACCATATTTAATGGTGATTCTGTGCCCTACTTATTGTTCATCTCCTTAAAAGCTCTGCATCAGATTAGATGCAAGACGTCTCTCACTTTCCCTTCTATTTCCTCTTTGTGACTACGTCCGGTACGAGTGTGTATCGACCACAGTACTTGAGCCGGTATCATCTCATCTTCTTGTCCAATGTATTGAAGGCCAATCCGTCTGCGTTCTCCTCGCAAGAGCGGCAAACCCGTAATCTTCTGGCGTCAAATTGCCAGAGAACACTCTCATTGTCCTCGATCTACAACCATATATTTCACCTTTCTCCGTTGTGACGTCGTCGTCCGATGTAACCCACCCCAAATACGCATATATTGATTGGACAACCCTTTTGCGAATGGACAGCTGGATTATTACAAGTCCCCTGTGCTGGAATTTGAAACCAATTTTCAAACCCTGAACACCATACTTCCATATGAGGTCACTGTCAGCAGGGATGGGGGGTAGCCTTTCCACCAGACAGGCATTTTGGCGTATTTGGACTTTTTTCAGTGGACATCTGTATCTGAGGAGCATCCAATAAATCTTCCTCGCAATGTCAATATTGTCAGGGTGAGGGTACGTTAGAAAAACTTGCACAGGATTCTAACATACTTTCCTGTAATCATAGACCCTGACATTTGTCTTTCAGTCTCGGCATCATGAAAAGGCCAAGGCAACAAGTTATTAAGTCAGCATCACGCAGCATGAAAATGATTACCATAAAGGAATCTGTGAGCTCGAAAGGACATTTTAGGCAGTAGGTCTAATACAGCCGGAGTCCTCTTGATCATTGTGTGATTTTTTGGAGATTGCTTGATGTTTGCAGCAGGGCTTTAGCCAGCGTCCGTTTTTCCGTCAATTGACGGAAATTTGCTGCGTCTGACGGAAAAATTTTAAAACCAATCCGTCAACCTTGACGGACAAAATTCCTTGGTGGAAGCTACAGGCGGCTTGGGGACGCCGTCCACGGCCGTAAAAGCCACACACTGTTTGTTTTGCTATTGTTATGATTGTTGACAATGTGTGTCGGCGCCCTTTCGCATACGATAATCTCATTAAAACCCGTTTTTCAAGGTCTCAGTTCAGTCCTTCTAACTAATTTTCGCGGTTTTCGCGACGGTTGTAATTGGCTGACGGAAAAAAATTTCGAGCTGGCTAAAGCCCTGGTTTGCAGCAGGATCGATTTTTCAGGGGAAATGTTGAGATAAGCTCAACCCTCCGGCGATTTTGAAATTCAGGTAGCTTCAGGCGATCAACAAATGTGAATCCCTGAATGAAAGATAACCTGATAACCTGGGGAGCAATATTTCATTTGGAAAATACTCATACAGACATAAGCTCCATATTACATGGCATTGTGTGTTCATACCCAATCTGTTTTCATTTTTGTCAAGGAGGACAATCACCATCACGATTGGATTCAAGGTTTATCAGATTATCAACATTTTCAAATCATCAGCAAGTGAAAAATTGCTCCATCAACTGAATAAATCCCACCAAATGGCATCCTCTTTCAATTCTTGATGGGCTGAAAATGGTCTGCACGGAATGATCTAGTATTACATTTTGTCCTATCAGAGCTACATGTATTCAGAATTTGTGGGAAAATACATTTGATGACTCTTTTATTTTAAGGTTTCATATTTATAATTTGATAGGCAATCTTATATCATTTTTTTTTTCATTTTTGACCTTTCTTTCATAACCGCACTTCCTTAGTTTTACGTTTATATTATAATATGAAGCAAAATTCTTACCTTATTGTGAACTATTTCTAGCTTATTTACATTTGGACAATTCTAAAGTACACAATTCAGTGCCTCTAGTTCCCCAGGGGTACTGCCTTGAACTTCAAGATTTTAGATTAGTCAATTATTGATTATGAAGGG
Source organism: Branchiostoma floridae x Branchiostoma belcheri (assembly GCA_019207045.1). Taxonomy (NCBI): domain Eukaryota; kingdom Metazoa; phylum Chordata; class Leptocardii; order Amphioxiformes; family Branchiostomatidae; genus Branchiostoma; species Branchiostoma floridae x Branchiostoma belcheri. The sequence continues at coordinate 21,381,947 of CM033026.1, read as the reverse complement.
TTTCTCTTTTAATTGATTTTTGAGATAGTCTGTAGATGTAAAATGGAGAGAGATTGGCCAGTACCAACAGTGATGCTACCCAGTAGGGAGACCCCAGGCCATCCCAAACTGTCATGGACAGTAAGAGAGTGATTTATATCTGCTCAGTCCTGTGGGTGGTATCAGGTAACAGCCTTTTATCTGGGTTGGACTCAGGTGGAAGCTAATCAGACACCTGGTCACATTAGGAATATTTGGGATGCTTTCACAAGGATAGCTGAGGCATATAGGCCGTTGGTTTTAGTCTAGATGCTACAAAAACATTCGAACATTTGTCAAACTCAAAGCAAAGCTGAAATATTTGTTTTTCATTTGTGAAATAAAATTGTTGCATGGCAGAAAGACTACTAATCTTAAGTGTAAATATATATCCCAATGGCAACTTAAATTAGAAAGGTTGAAGAAAAATTCTTTATCGCAACAAATTTCTATATTTTCACCGATCTTTCATGTTTCAGAAAAGCTTTTCCATGTTCCTATTTCTAAATTCTTTATAACAACAAATTTCTATATTTTCACCGACCTTTCATGCTTCAGAAAAGCTTTTCCATGTTCCTATTTCTACAAAATGTAAGACTGTCTCTCTTCTTTCCTCCGCTCATTGAATCAAAAAGGTTTGAAACCTTCTTAATAGAATCAACACTTCAGAAACAGAACACAAGAATAACCATGACACCATCAACCAAAGATGGAGAATCACTGACCAGGAAATAATCTACCATAGGAACCAGAAGCTGGCCCTTCTCCAAGGTGGTTCTCTGGGGTCACTATGAATGAGAGGTTTGTGAGGAAACAAATTTTCGCTGACTGTTTCCTTTGAACTGTGCAAACATCAGCACAAAGAGGTTTAGATTTGTAGCTAAGGCAGACATCGGTGATTATAACTTCACCCCAAGGGAGTGAAGAATTATTTTTGGCTAAGCTGTGCGTTTGTCACATTGTGTGTGTATGTATGCAGTGCTGTTGCTGTATATGTTCTTCAGGAGACAACTGGCTATCCGAGGGGGTGAAGTTTAACATCTCTGATGTGGCTGACGTTCTTTCTTAATGTGAAAAAATTTCATTGTGATTTTACCTTCAATCAAAATCAAATCATTTTGACCAAGTTCAGAAAAGGGGAAAAACACTTTCTGACGTTCTTTCTCTGCAGATAGGTGTATCTTAACAACACCAAACAAGCCTTTTACTATACTACACGATTCTCAAATCTAAACAATTCAGGAAAGATATGAATACACCTGCAAGTTTTAGATCCAAAATCCATTAGGATGACATAATGTCCTGAATGATAATACAGATGTAAATTTACATGGTCAATTTCTTTCTTATCAATGAGGTAGACAGTTTTCTTTCAACTGTGAAAAATATTGATTAATTAAGACGTCAAAAGATGGTGATTCTGCCCTGATACTAGTTGATGAGACCGATAGAAATTAGATTTTCTCCATACATACACGATAATGCCAACTGTGAATTATGTAAATAGATTGCTGTTGTAATTGATAGCAGCATAAAGTATATGCCTTTACCACCTGTGACCAAGGTTACCAGAACACATGCTAAAACGCTGACGAATACATGTGATGAATAGCTAGCTTGCAATCTACGCATTTCTCATCCTTCATGCTGTACAGGCGCATGCATTGGGTACTTTAAAATCCAGTGAATCAAATCAACTGCATTGGAGGCACATGGCTATGGTGCATATATTACAGATGAGGTCTGAGCACATTGAAAAATCACATTTCTCGCTTTGCCATTATTCATATACAGTCCTTAAAATGTACATGGAAAAAAGTGTAGTCAAACCTGTACAAGTATCTACATGTACTTTCATAAAAGGTCTACTTGGCCAATGTGACCACTTTTTGGTGATTCCTTGGATAAGTCTTCCCCTTGGCACAGTGACCACCTGTCCACATGGACAACATTTTAACAGTCCTGAGTAGCTTTCATGGTCAGTTTTGAGTGTAACAAGGTGCTTATATCTTCTTGACAGAATTTCTTGTATTTATAGAGCATATTTACTTTAAACAGATGACCTGTGGAAGGTTTGACGCCTCGCCCAGGGCTGAAATATCTGCTTGGGGAGAAGCAGTCTCATTATGACCTTTCCCGGTGTGCCTGATGAGGCCTTCCCTCTATATAATTTATCCCCGAACTTTGCTTTAATGTGAAACTATGAGGGGAATGGCTATTGAATATTGACCCAGCCTGTCCAGGCGAGCAACCATGCAAAAAATGCGGTCTGACCCCAGGAGCCGCCTGCGCTACCTGACTGGCATCCAAAACAGACCCGACCTCATATTTCACATTGCTCATACATAATATTGATCAGTTTTGGCACTCTTGGTTTTACTTCTTTTCTTTGCCCCACCTCACCGTCGATTAGCAATTCACAACTGTCGCAGGGTAATTCTGCCAAGCCGTTGCACAAAATCAATTCCCATCCCCACAGATGGCGCGGACGGTTAAGAACACGCCCTCGGGCTTCTGCCAGAATATTTGTGTCATTTGTATTATTTTGTGTGGTTCGGAAATCCGCTCTGTTGTATGAAGTGTCGTCAAGTTAATCATAAACATGGGTACAAGACTACAAGTGCTAAACTGCCATAGTTGGTAAACAAAATGCCATGCGTTTTACTGTTGACAGCAGCACACTTATAACACCTGTGTTTGGACACCCAAGACCCCTCCCAAATTGGAACAACCTGTCCAGGATACATCCTTTTCAGCAATGATATACAAAAATTGCAAACTCATAAACTTACAAATGCTTCCTCTTTGAAAACCATGACTCATTCTTGTCTCCAGCCTAAGGAAAATTGCTTGCAGATGTTGTACGTAGTTACTAATTATATCTCTCTTGGCTTGTTTCATGTGAATTGTTGCAGGCATTCATTTCTGCAACATCAGTTCTAATATAGAGAAATTGCAGTGAAACACCTACCATATTTGACATCCCGTGGTGATATCAGCGCTAGAAAACCGCTCATGAGTTTGTAGTATCCATCCAACCCTCCAGCCGAGTAGTCCGTGGTCGTAACATACTCTCCTTCAGGAAGAGACCCAAAATCCAAGAGGCTTGGGTCCCGCGTTGTTTGTTGTTGAGTCCCAGGGTTGTTGGTTGTTTGAGCCCCAGCAAGGCCAAGTAAGAGGGTTGTAATGATACAGAAGTTTCTGAAGGAGGTTCTCTTGTTGACAGACATGGCTAGATTGCGTCCCTCTGGCCTTCCTTTCTAAATCCAAAGGTACAGAAGTGCTGATAGGTTCAGGCCCTGGAGTGCTGAGAACACAACACGTGTGTCAGAGCCTGTGCGACAGGAATCCTGTGAACTGACCTCTCCTGTAAGGTTGGATCCCTCCCAAACCTTTCAGTCTTCTCCACAGGAGTCTTTACAACGATTATCTCACAGATTTCCTCGATTCTTCAGCACTGATGATTGCGTATGGCTCACACTTCGGGACAGGATATCCACAACAGAACTAGGAAAGGAAATCCTTTTCCAAAACAAGGCAGAGGGGGCTGGCTCCGTCTCAAAACAGGCCCTGAAGCTAGATCCACCCTACCTGTACTCCAACCAGCTCCTCCCTCAACAGTCAGTCTGATGTGTCATACGTATGTTCCCCTTCCTGAGGAAAAGGCTGCTGACGTTGTTGTGGTGTTGTCAGTCAAAGCTTTGTTGTCTCCCTCCCTCTTTACAAGGTGGGCACAGTCACCGGCTGAGCGCGGCCTTCGGCTTCCTATAGAATTAGATCACTCCTGTCCCACTGTTGTCCCAAGAACACCCCCAGGCATTTCCCAGGCTGTGTGAGTGGGAGGGACGTCGACTGGTTTGCACACTCCTTATGTAGAACACAGACAGTGCCTAACTGTTGTCCATAGCTCCTGCACCATAAGAAACAAGAGGTTCATAAATTATTGGCGAGGTGTTACATGGGATGTCCCCCTGTTTTGATGTGCATGGGGTATCACTGCAGCAGACTGGAGTCGACTGACCTAGTCTATCTCTCAAGAGAGTTGGCACATAAGGGGTCAATAAAGGGACTATTCGTTATATATAATAGGGGTAACTGGAATAAATTACAATTTTCTTTATCATTTATGTACAAATGAATGTTTTGAAAATGTCACTAATTGCTCTTTGTACTTCTAAGTCTTTTTTTATATAATAAGAAGATAACTTGATGTTTTATTAACAAAAAGCATGATGAAATCTTGGGCTAATGTTTATTTAAAACATATACACCCCTTTCAGGATACAAAATGGTATGTCCCAGGGTAGGGCCGTCTGAATACACACATGGTGATGCAAGCTCAAATTTGCACACTGATTCATGCATGTCTGTGAATGTGTGTTTGGCCTGAGGCAACCACTAGTCAGTGGCATGCTGGTACCATGTGAAGGTGTCCAACCCTGGTGCAACCTTGCACAAAATGCTGCAGAATCTACCACCTTTCTCTTCACCATAGTGAAATGGGTAGCAGCCCCAAAAAGTTAATCAGCAACAAAATGCTTTATACAGCGCTCAAGGGTGTTATAAATAACATGTATTGCCCCTCTTTTGCTTTGGCACACAACCCCAGCAATGCATTGGACCAGTCCAGAATATTCAGCGTGGTATTCATGGCAGCTGGATGGAATGTACCACTTTGACATGGCCTAAGGAGGGGCCAGGACATGGAACTGGTGTGAAATAACATTTACAGTGGAACCTCCCTAAGTCCCTTAAGTAAACTCCCTTGCATAGAATGCAAAAGCATTGTATATCCTCTGAACAATTTAAAATACAGGAATCATGCTCTTCTTCACATACAATGTCTCTGATATTCATAGAGGGTCTGCATGGGAGAATTTATTTTTAGGAGGCCGGTGCATCCATTACACGCTTCATGTAGATTCGAATATCACAATGTTTAATTGATAATAAAAAAACAGACTAATGATAATGAAGCAAAAGTGAAAAAAAAAGTGATTACTAAGTACTAAGTAGGCTACAAACTTTGACAAAACAGGATGCTCTGTTATGACTTTTGGGTACTGCCGTACGGTAGAAATATGGTGTTCGACAATATACAAGGACGTTATTATAACGTCCTTGTAATATACTATGAAAAAAAATTGATGATGAATAGCAATAAATTCTGGATAACAAATAGCAGGCCATGTAGAAGTTAAGTGACCAACAATTTACAAATAGAATATTTACTGACAAATGCAACTTCAGAGTCACTCGTCTGTATTAGATTACTAATAGCTTGTTACACCATAATCATTATCATCAAAACAGAGCAAAATGCAATGCATCCTAGAATGTCTAGATAATACATCTCTGTCTGTGTGGAAAGAAAAATGCTCAGCAATGAGTCAAGTTGGCAGGTAACATAAGGTAGCCATATGGACTTACCCTTGTTATCCCAGCTTGAATGGCAAGAGTGTAAACCCTTTATCAATCACTTCAGACTCTAAAGGATCCCAGAGAAATTCCTCCCCTTACAACATCTACACAAGACATTAAAAGGCATAGAAAATTCATTTTCTTGTTTCTCAAGGCCACACCAATTTAATTTCTTGGTTCTCAGATTTTTTCAGAAAAATATTGGGGCGGTTGTTCGAAAAAAAAGAAAGAAAAAAAATGCAAAAAGTCTGTGGTGTACTTATATAACACAAAAAAACAAGATAAGTAGTCAAGTTTTCAGCTTTTCATGGCATGATTTATCCGATGAATTTCTTCCTTTGATTTTATACCACTGTTTTGATCATGTGACTACAAATACAGCACTCTGATTGGTTTATCAGCATAATGTGCCCCTGGAATGGGGTTTTTTAAAGGTCTGCAATAGTATAACCTATATTATTTTTCTTGGGACAAATTTTTTTTTTCCAAATCAAAAAAAAATGGGTCGGGAAATCCGAGAACCAACAAATTAAATTGGTGTGGCCTAATTTTCAGGTAAAATTGGGCAGAAAGAAGATGATGATGAGACTAAAAGATGGAAAGAGATTTTGTGGATGAAAATTTGAAGCTGACTTTACCATAAAACAATGTGTAAAAGACTAAACGATAAACTTAAAGGTGCCACCAGCTTTTTGAAGCGATGGGGGTAGTGAGTTGTATACACAATTTGTCTTGACCATGATATAGTGTATTGGAAGGCAGAGCCCGTCCCTCCACTGGCAGAACCCAATCTCTGCCTTTATCTCCCTAAGGCCCAACTGAAGTCAGGTACCAATTTTACAACTGGCTGGAGTAGAGAAGTTTTGGAAGTGCCTGTCCAAAGGTCTCCTCAGGAATGCTAGGAATTGAACCCAAGACCTTTCCATCTCATGTCTGCTACAAACCACTTAGACCGTGGACACATGTGCACAAAGGCACATAACTGTCAGATTCATGTTGATCATTATTTCTAAAATAAATCTGAGGACCATCCAATACGAGCGATCGCGATGATGTCACGGTGACGCAGTGGTAGGCAAAAAGCAGGTGTTTGGCAAAAGATTGATTTACATATTAACCAGTAATTTGAGCCGCTAATTTGAGTATCAATTTTTGATCCAATCTACTGACGTCCTGGTAGGCAACAACCGTCCAATACCCCGGATATAAACAACAACAGAGATCGCTCGTATTGGATTGGTGTAGCCTAATGATAACAGCAATGCCTGGTGCATGACAAGAATACAAACTTGCCAAATGTATTGACTTTAACAGTGTTGGTAATAAAATTTGAGTTATCGCACATGATATTACGAGCTTGCTTTGATTTTAATGGTGTCTATAACTTCCACTGTTCAGTTATCGCATGTACTTCATCTTGTACGTGATTACAATTACCATGCAGATTTAGGCATTATTTTCTCACTCTCAGTCTAACATAGCTTGGTACAAGTTCTCTTTACAAATGACTGTGACAGTCAGTTGACTGTGAGCTTTGGACAGAACATGAACAAGATAAGATGTGTGCAGTTCAGCCATGTTGTGTTTTACTTGACAAGTTTTGTTAGTCCCCGTGGTGCCTTACTGTGAATCACAGCAGAACAGTAAAAGTACATCAATGGTGTTTAGGATGGTCAGTTGGGTAAGCATTTTAAACTGTCAAAACAACCATAAATAGCACAGATAAAAGTTTTGATGTCGATTTAGGTGTCAATGTGGTCTAAAAATATAGTTTATTTGTCATTCTTTTACATATTAGCCTAGATGTATGACTGACTACGGATTATAGCCACTTTCTATCACAGAACACAGACTAAAAACTATGTTTAAGTCAAACGTATGGGACATTACTCCCAAATCATTTATGAAATCTCCCTACAATTTCCAGGTACTAAGTTTGTATTTGATGCAAGATAGATGGACACATTTTCTGGCATTTTATCCTCACTTTTCTTTTACACTCTTTGTTATTACAAATACATGTTGGAAAACTCACTGTTAGGTGTCAGTATTCAAGCCACTGCAGTTCATGTCTGTCACCCATAGTAGTCATGTTTTCCTTGTGGCAAAATTAGGTCAGAAAGGACAACAAAAACAATCCTTCTCACTATATTAAAAGGGAAACAACAACAGGTTGATTGACAGCTGTAACTCCCAGTCATACATCACCCTCCTGGGGTGACAAAAGTCTGCCAATTGGTCACTTCAGCTGTTGTCGCCTGGGGGTTAATCAAGCTGAGTCTGTTTGGGCACCAGCTAATCCTTTATGTAAGGTGGGATTCACAGTGAAAAAGGATCAAGGGGATTAGGGGAAAAGACCTGATAGCTCCACCCACAAAGACCTGATGGTTTAGTTTGGGTAACTATCAAAATGTGATTAGGCCACTCCAGAACAAAAATAGTGCTGAACTGAAAGACCAACCTTGTAACCAGAAAAAAACAGCTTTATGGAGTGAATGTATATGTTTCCTTCCAGCCCTTTGTTTTCATTTGGGTGTCTGGGAGCAAAGGAAGTAGTATTTCAATATTTTGACAAGATTAATGGGCAAAGGCTGTTTTAGGAATGAGGTAAATCAATTCTTGACTATTTACCCAACATTTTGTCATCTGGAGTCACCCAAATTTATCACCATAACTATATCAGTATAACCAGTGAGGGAACTTCCGAAAATAATTTCATCAGGTTGGTAGACCATAGGACATAGGAGTTCATTACACAACCAGCTTTTCTCACCTGCTGACGTTTCGATGTCGTTTCGATGACGTTTCATCAGAGCTTCTAACTGGAGTTCTGCTTCTTGGTCTATCAACTTGATAATCAAGCGTCAGCAGGTCAGAAAAACTGGTTGTGTAAAAGAAAAATCCTATGTCCTAGGAGACGGAACTTAACTACACCAGCATTTTAAAGGCTAAGACAACATATTTTGTATCACTGGAATTATTGACATGACCAAAACAGAAATGCTGAGTAGACGTTTTCACACGCTTTGAGTCTTTGACCCTTGAGTCCTATTTGACACTAGTCCCATGACTGTGCATTGTTATTGTGCCTCAAAACAATATCACAAGATTGTTGAAAAGAAGTTCTTGATTGATGTATTTGATCACACTCCTTTCCTTCCTTTACCCAGTAGTTTTCTGATTGCTTCATTCTAAGTTTACCTAAAAAAATCCCTCTCTGATATAACTGATGGCTACTTAAACTGACTGCTGGCTATTGTAAATGTAACATTAGTTCTTCCACCTGACCTAATGCATAATATTCGGGAAGTCATGGAACATCTTTGTCTTGTGTCTTTTAAATCATATTTGCTGCAAGTTCACTTTTAGTACCACATCATCATACTTTAAGACAAGTACTATTGCAAGAAAGAGTAGCCTTCAACGATGAAAATGAATATGTCGGCTGTCGGCACTGGTATTCCCCCTCAGAAAATATATTTTTCTTGAATTGTGGTCCTTCTCAGGACAAATCAGTGGGTCCGCAGAGGAGGTTCTGCCAATGCTTTACGGAAAAGATTATGCAGACCCTCATGATTGCAGAATCAATGCCTGTTAGGAAAGAACGATGTGCAGAGCTTATTAATATAAAAACTAAACCGTTCTAATCATTCTAAAGCCTGCATCTAATTCAACATTATCAAAACAATGTCTGCTAGAGAAACTTACTATGATGTTATGTGTATAAACTCCGCTTTGTCAAGTTCCCACCCATCACTACAACTGCCCTCAGATTATAAATTATAAAAGGACAACTTCCTTTTCCTCCCTTGCTCCCATCCCAGTATTCCCACTCTATCAAGGTTTATTAACAATGTTAACTTTTTGTGGATCAAATTACTGTAGTTGGAAGCAAAAATAATAAAGTTTCAGCAAGGAGGTTAAAAAAATCAGCCTGTGATTTTTAACCTCCTTGGTTTCAGATATCAGGTTTCTTGCTGATTGCTGGAAATCGAAAGTACAGGCAGTTTCTATACTGCCAACTGGGTACATTTTCCTCTTCAAATCAATACTTCGGTGGTGTAACATTGGGAATTTCAATAAGTCGGTTGTGAATTATTGATAGTTTGAAGGATTACTTTTCTGTACCATCTGACCTTCAGCTCCAGCAAATCTGGATTCTATGCATGAAAATGCCCTCAGATTGAAGTTGTAATACCTCACCTGGGGCCACAGTAATTCAGCTGCTTGTTATCGCTTGTTGAAACATGATTGGAAAAATATGGATAAATGTAGAAGACTTGCGGTTAAGATTTAGAAAATGAGGGTACTCGATGAGCAATTTCTCCACTGTCAAGTTTCAAATTAGGTCACCATTGAAAGTTTGGAAATCTCACCATTGAAAGTTTGGAAATCTATTCTCATCTTTACAAACTTTTAGAATATTGGCACATTCATGTCCCAGAGGCAAAAATTACCTGGCTATCACTATCAGAGGTGACATTGTTCTAGTCATAAATGTCATTGTATTTCTCTTCTAAAGCATTTGGAAAGCTATAAAGTAAGCAATAAAAAAGATAGAAAATTGCTTTATTCTTTCGTCTCTTGTCTCTGTCACCATAGTCTTGAACTATTCACGTCTATTGTCAATGGGGCCATGGGGAAATGATATAATTTGTTTTTACTGTAATGATCACTTCATCCGCATGGTGCGCACTTGATCTGGTCTTCAACAACCGAACACGTTCAGACATGCACGCTCATAGCTGTACAAAACTATCTGTGGCTTTCTAGCTGCGGTAAAAGTCTGATACAGGCGGAGACATTCTTAGTTATTCGCAACAAGGAACATCATTGTAAATTTCTCGGCAAATGGACATTATCGGAAGAACAGCTGTTCTTGATAGCGGCAGAGGCAAGGTCGCTCGCTAGGACTCGGAGGACGTAGAGTTTCAGGTTTATTTTAGTCTTGTCTAAAAGAGTACAAACATTTATCATGCATCAGACTTCGCCAATGTGCTCACACACCCTTAAAGTACCTACCAGTCCGATATCAACACCTTACCTTAGTATTTGTCAGCTTTCAGCAACGATCTTCTTTACTAAAAATGATACACCATCACCATATGCATCTTGCAGAAACAACGCTCACTTGACCTACTTTGACCCCTGCCGCTTCTGTAAGTTCTCGTATTGACCAATCAGGAGACACCTTCCGCAGATCCTATCCAATCACATCCAGGAATGGTGCTATGCACCATCGCACTTTCCCGCGAAATTTCAAAAGTAACATAATAATAATGCATTGCAACGTTGTGTTTTAATCAAGTTCAATGACCTGTAAAATGGTCAATCAAAAAAACCTTGGACACCCTCTATATTGCAAGATTGTCAAGAAATCAGTAAATTACATAAACCATACATTGAAGGTGTTTGTAAATAGGCGTAGGCCCTGTGTCAAAATAACTACAACAATCATTTTTATCAACTTATCATATTACTAATAAGTAAACAATATAGCAACTTGAGACAAACCACAAAAACAATTTCCACAGTCAGTACCATTTATTCAAAAACAAACATTACAGGCACTGGATAACAACAAATGTCAAAATGGTTTTCCCCATTCCAAAAGCTATTGTTACTTTCAAATGCACTTGTCGATTCCATAGTTCAAATTCATTCTTTGATATATATCATCAAGCATAAAACCTACAAAATATAGTTTGTGGCTTATTCCTATGCGTGCATTGAAAAATACTGGTATTATATAGAATGGCTGGTACAATTATCTTGGAAAAGTATTATATTTACAATTTTTATTCTAGCCTCCCCAAATTATTGTTAGGTATTCTGCCAAAACAATTTACAAATAAAATGTGGTTTTCTATGGATCTTCTTGAGGGGTTCTTTTACAAAAAAACAATCAGAGGCCAAACATAAAAGATTGCTGTAAAAATAAACCAAATATTTTTTTCTTTCAGTTTGCTCCACCAGTCTTTTTTATAATTTTCCTGTTTATACCTTTTTGCTCGAAAACACAGAACAATGGCCATTCTTTAAAACATGATCTTCAAATTACAATACTTCAGACACAACTACCATCAAAAAGAGTAAAATTCAAACATACAGTATATATTTTAGTTTTACACAAAGTGTTAAACATTGCACCATCCGCCACACACATTACAAAGTAACGTCGACCCTTTTGATTACAGTGTGATTAAGACACTAATCAGATGCTTAAAATTTGACACATTTACCATGGGCAAAATACCTGATGGTAACTTCAAGTCTACACCAAAAATTGACTTTCAAAACACAAGGAAGTTCAAGGGTGCAATAATGATCTTGGCTGATTTTGGCGCAGCATACAAATTGTCAAGGTTTGACCTCGCCGCTGCAAAAATTAGGTTTTAGTCGAAATAAATCAAATCAAAAGTTGACAAAAGTGCAAATCCTGGCTTCAATTCAGCTTCATCTAACAACTGAAAAAATCTTTGTGCACAAAAGAAACTACAGATTACAATTACTTGATATGTAAATCATTTGGCAGCATCTGTAGCAATGGATACGTCTACAATACTAAAAGTAAATGTCTTCTAGAGTAGAATGTAAGTTAAAAGATCACATAGATATTTCTCAGATTTGTTCCTGATTATGTACAATCAAATTCATGAAAATAAAGGTCTTGATTGGTCTCGATTCAATATATCCAATATACATTTACACCTTGGTGTCAAATTACATTATTCACAAGACTCTTGAAAGAGACACACCTTTCATTTCTTGACTATGTAAAAGTGTTCTGTACGGACCTGTGCTCAAGACTACATTATTACAAACTATTGAACATTTGGAAGGGATGGACCAGGAATGATTGGGGGCGATCTGAAAAATGTAGAATTCCCCCTTTTTTCATAACTGGTCGGTCCCCAAATATACACATCACTGTACATACTAAGCCAAAACTTTGTTAAACTGGTAATTCCTCTTAAAACTACACAGAAGCAAATCAATACTTTTCTGTAAACAATCATTATTGCCAGACTAAAATATAATGCAACAAGTTGATCTTTAGGTTTAAAGATATGTATGACTGCTGAATAAATTCATTTCCTTATGCAGCTTTTCTGTAAGTGAAAACGTTTCTTACATTTACACCTAAGAAAATTTATGGCTTTGTGCAAAATCCCCTGTCCAAAGAAAATCAAAATTTTCTTAACTTTTCCAAACACAATCTTTTCAACATTTTTCTGCTAGTAAATGACCACATAATTCCTTCCAAACAAAAATTTTGGTTTGGTCCCTACACACCTTCCTTTCAGAGCAAAATCTTGTGTTTTACAAGTATTTTAACAGGTAATCATAAGCAATTCTCAAAGGCACCTAAGGTGCACAGTTTTTACACCAGATTGGCATTTATCCTGACCCCCTTCAGTCAAGCTCAACTGTTATCCTAGAGTGTACACAAATCTCATGTCACATAGCTGTCCTAGCATTTTTACAGAAAGCTGCTGCCTATTTCTTTTACTATTTTTCCTCACTTGGATGTCCTAGAAGTTGTGTCCTGGCAGTTGAGAGCTTCTTACACCTTGCCATGTGGCATAGTACGTACTAGTAAAGTTTCCCTTACAAAATCTGTATCTGGAAACCCAAACGTATTCAGAACAAAGTCCCACATTCTAAGACAATCACAAGGTTGGACAACTGAGAAAAATCTAAGAAATAAAAATTATCAGTTGTTCAACCCATTTAGAGAAAATTGTGTACAATGCATGTTCCTGACTCATTGCATGCAAAATGATATGGACCCTGGAAAAAATATGGGTCTGCTTCTTGATCAATCTGTTATTTTTACATCAAATGTTTAAAATGTGGTCATTGTTGACACCTTGTCTTCATTTCCTTGATATGCTTGTGATGTGATTTCTACAATTGATATGTAGAAGTCTGTATCGTTGCAAGATGAACTCTTGATTAATATAAAAATTATCTTACTGGCAACAGTACATGATTTTTCCACTCCGTCCTTAAAAAACAAACTGGCACTCAGGCTCTAAAATCATTAAAAGTGAGATTAAAAGGTCCACCTTAAATTTCTTGGATATGTATAATTTAAAATCATTTATTTACAAAAGATATGATATGATAAACCTAAAACCAGTTTCAAGCTAGCCTGATAAATTAGGATATCCAATTAGATAATGGCACAAATTGTTTCCAATGATTAAAAACTGGTTGAAGGCACATTTTCCATTATTATGAAAATCTGTAGATTTGTTGTGTTGTTTCTCCAGCTTTTCTCCACGTCGTCCCTACCAGCGCTCAGGAGGCGGTCCGACACGGTTTGAGCCGTTCCTATAAAGGCAGCATCACAATTAGACATGTTACAGGAATACAAGTAATGCCCCAACAAATCCGCATTTTTAAATACACCTTGTTGGGGGGTGGGGGTGACACCAACTCAAAAACAGCATCCGTTAATCTTTCAAAATCAAGACTGCTATTTCAGGCTGCCACTTCCTCTCATTTATTTTCTGAACGTTATTCATTTGTTGCAGTGAACCAGGTCTAGAATCACTTCAAATTTCTCTTCAAGTATGATTTTATTTTGTTAATCATTTCCATATTGTGACACATGCAAAGACATTCAATGCAACCAATTATCAATGAAATACATGTACTGCTGATTGTGTCATAGCTAACTAAAATCAACTTGATCACAAAACATTTGCATGAAGCACAGTGCAAGCCATGTTTAGTCTGGAACCCTCCATTTTGAGGCTTGTTGTTTTGATGACTAAAATGTAGCCTCGAAATGACTGGTCCCAGCCTAAACCAGATCAAAAGCACCAGGGCATAGCATTATACTGGTGCTGAAATTGTAGGGTGCAAGCTAGCCACCAAAACTTTGATCTCCAAGAATATGCATGCAGGTACAACTGCCACCACCATCACCACACGATTAATGATTAATTGCAAGGAGTGCACACATTGCAGCGGTGTTAGGTCATAGCCTGGACCTATGCAGGCCCTGAGAGTTGGTACCCTGTCAACATAATGGTTGAAAGAGGGTAGAAGGTAAACAATACCCTCTTTCAATCATTACTAGATCCAGGCTTGGGGGTTTACGGGGGTTAATTGCAGGAAATTAGATTGCTTGCTTATTAAGCCACCATAATACCTCCACACTGCTCAGATGAAAACTTTTTCATAATGATACAAAAAATGTACTTGAAATTTTCAAAGTGCCAAGAAATGAACAAAGGTGTTGATCAACAGAAATTGAACTATACTGAGAACAGTCTTCGTGCTGAGCGGTGCTTTGGCTATGGTTAATTTTAGTTTTAGACATAAAACCACTTACATAGTACTTTTCACCGTGAGATAGGTAGATAACCTCAATATCTAGAACACACCAGGGAGATGGGATTGTGCAACAAAACAGCAAATACAACACAGACATGAACACCACAAAATGGGAAAATCATAAGGTGCAAATAGCCATAAGGGAACAACTGTCTGATACCACCATCGGGATTATGGCTGGCCAAAATTTATATCATCAGGTTGTTGGAAAGAACTAGATGGCAACATGGTATTTGTGTCAAATCCCAAGAAGAGTAGTTATATATCAAACTATGCAAAAATACAAATTAAAACAATAATGAAAGCTACAACATGCTTACATGCAGTATCTTGTTGTACCGTATGCTTTATCATTGTACATTTTGTACCATAAAACTAATTTGGGGAGTGTTTATGATTAAATGTGTTCTTTAGCTTTATATGGATAATGTTCACTTCAAGTACTACATGTAAACTATGCACAAAATAACATCAACAAACAACAAAATTAAAAGAACTCAATTTCAAAAAATGTTGCCTTGTTCCTTCCAACAGCAATATACAATATAATAATTATATATAAGATGGCCATCTCGTTGTTTATGGACATTTGCATTCTTATGATTTACACATTTGGTCATGTACATATCACAGCAAAATGTGAATGATGTACCCTGCTTTTAGGTTAAGTTAAAGATGACAGGATGGAAGTAACAAGAAAGAAATGAATGATAGAATTAAATCAAAATTAAAACAGGTAGAAAGAGAAAGGAGAGTGAGAAGTAACTGATTATAATAACTATTCTCATTGGAACTAAAAAAACAAATCAAACAACAGATCATGCATTAAGAATAGTATTGCCAACATGTGTGTATGGATGGTTAGATGCAACATGTTAGAAAAGTGGTCAATTTGTGCATGAGAAATTAAGAGATGACTTACCTGTGCCAATTGGGCGGGGCTGAGGCTTTTGCTCCATGTTTCATGCTAGAAAATGGTGGCAAGTGGATTTAGTAAACTAGCACACATATATATACTAGTGTAATAGCTAAACATCTATCAGTCCAATTGCACATGCACATTATCATGCCTATAAAAGTATCTATACTGAAGGGTAAACTTTACTGCAATATATTAGTGTCTACTGAAAAGGGAAATGCATGTAATACAAAACAAACTTCACCTGAAGACAATCCTGAAAACTACAATTATTACAATAAATAGATTATGCACCCTATAAACTATATCATAATTTATCTGAGCTGATGGTAAAATGGGTCATTGACTCACTCATGCATGGGGTAGCTCTGGGGGCCTGGATAGGCACCGTTGTCATAGTAACCATCACTGGAAGATAATTGTGAGAAAATTGTTATTGATTGCTACCAGTATCAACCAAGTTATTATTGATGGGTATCAAACAACAATAGACAATAATAATACTATTTGCTTATTCGATTCTTTGCCATTTTGCAACAAGATACATTTTATTCTTTATTTCTTTATTTCATAATATCATTGTAAGAAGTATGACTAAGTATATTTGAGTGTCTGTTACACTATGTATTGTTGATAATAATTGTCAATACATTAAGTGATCTGTCCGATTTCATTTTGAAGACAATGTCAGGCCTAAGCTGGTTTCTAGAAGTTTATGTAAAATCTAGAGTACAGTTCAGATCATCCCATTCTACAGACTCAAAATTAAAGTTAAGACTGGGACTTATATAATATATATAATACCTGAAATGTTAGAAGTGTGTATGGAAGGAAGATTCTTGGTTGTACTCTTGCTAAAGCTTTTCATCGAAACGCCTAACCTTCTCCTTGCTACGTTATTACCCATAACCAATCAAGATTTGGTGCCCAAAGGCTACATTGGCAAAAGAAAGAAAGGGTGAAAGACAGAACAAATCCTAATGACTTACTATCCATCTTCTTCATCAGGTTCCATCCTTCTGTAGTGTTTGGCCAGCTTGGCGCCAAAGATCATGGAGGGGATGTAAAACAGCAGGCACCAGCCCAGACCAAACCAGAAACCGTTCTGAAAACAGCAAGCAAAGCAAAATTACAATTTTTCTCAGGGCTTAAATCCCCAAACGTGGGACAGTTAAAGAGATTAGGTGTGGAGGACCAAGTTTTGATGTAGGAAGACTTACCAGAGAGTTCAGGAGCCAGTCACAGATATTTCCGACCATGGCATCATAGATATTCTTCACGATGCTGCAGTCCCCAACTTCATTGTCGACCTGTTTGTCAAGAGACAAGTCGCTGTAACTATTACATAGGAAATACAACTGACTGAAAATATCTTACATAAGCATGCAGCAGATGATAAAATGAAAGACAAACTGTTATATAATTTTTATCTGGTCATCAACATTTTTAGACAGCTATTACACAACCAAGTATAGGGATCAACAACGTAAAAGGGGGTAAATTCCATGATCACAGTATCATGGTTTTGATTTTAAAGTTGAATTGTCTTAGAGATGAACTACCAGTACTCACCACATTTGAGACATGCTCTCCAAAGCTGTCACCATATCCCAGCACTCGATCCACGTAAGCATTCACCGACTAGAGGAATTTTGAAAAGCAATATTATTATTTTCATGAGGATTTCATTTTGCTGTAGGAGTGTAAAGGAGGTTATCTTTGTGCTAAAGACTGCAGTCAAAACAATCTGTAACACAACAAACAAATTTCATTCACTGTGTCAGACTTCACAGTGGAGAGGCACTGAAAAAAGCCACACATAAAATGTCAAGATTTCAGTCTGAAGATTCAGAAAAAAATAATACCACAATGTTGCATTACTGCATGAGGCCTTCCATACTTCCCCATGAATAACAGTAACAATGTCTGATTGAAGTACAAAACAAAAACATACGTTTTGGACCAGGGTTGGTCCATCATTCTGGATCCTGTTCTCAGCAGTTTCTGCATTGTTCAGAACATTGGTGATGTCATTCTGGAGGGTGGTGCTGGCAGTCTTCAATGTGTTGATGTTGTTCTCCACAGTGTCCTGTAAAGGAATAAATGTAACTTCTGAATCCCACTATTAGAAACATTGTTGGAGTCTTGTACTGCTATTCCCTTCCCTAAAATACATTTATCAATAATACTTTTCATTTCAACGGCAAAAATATTGTATTTGATACAATCCTAAGATTACTGCTCTTACTGTATGAAAATAAGGATGAAAATACATCACGAAGCAGAACAATAAATGAGTACAAACCACGTCAGACTGCATAGCCTCCACACCATTTTTCTGGGTGTTTTTCAGGTCATCAACTATGGCAATCAAGGCATCTTTGTTGGCCTGCACAAAAAACAACAGTAATTGTGGTCAGTGACAAAAGACTTTCTTCCCAATGGTCGAAAACACTGTGCTACCTAGATTCTAGAAGCACTCTTCATTTATAATAACGAACGGGAATTTCCCCTTCAAGGTTCCGTACCTGAACAGTGAAGTTGTTGGCAAAGGCTTCCAAGTTGTTAGCATATTCCGTAAGATTTGTGGCTGTCAGGCCTTTGCGTGTCTGCAAAAGGCAGCAGAAAAGAGATGAAAATGTCAGTAAACAAACCACTATACATTTCTTTGTAGTCAATGACTCTTTCATGGTGGACAGAATTGAACACATTTGTTATACTGCAAGAGCCAATCAAAATATGGCTTTATAAAACACTGCAATCTATGATATCTTTAGCTGTGTGAATTCATTTTTTTGTATGAATTACTAAATAAAAATTAATGGTTCAAGTTGAACGACCTAGTTATTTGAAACCAAAAAGCAGTCCCGTCAGTGTACCTCATTGAGGAAGGTATCAAAGTCAATCCCAGAAACTCCAGAGGAGTTGAAGTCCTTCAGGTTGTTCTTGGCATCCTCACTCAGTATCACAATGCTACTCAGGTTCACACTGGAGGTGATGTCATTCAGCTGGCTGTTCAGGTCGGGGAATTTCTAGAGGAAGAAAGAAGAAAAATACAGACAAATTGAAAGTGAATTCCCTGTATTTGAAAATAGATTCTAAGTATCTACATAATTGCTAAGCTACAAAATTGTTGGTCGGGGGGCAACAACTGCAGATGTTTGCAAACAGCATACTTATCGTATAGCCACAGTCATGACGTCAACCAATCAGAAGGCTCCCCTTCCATGTTTGTTATGATACCATAACAAATAGAACTGTGGTGAGCTAGGTGTCAAAATGAATGTCTAGGTGTTCAATAAAAACGTTACATTGCAGAAGTATAGTTCACAGAACACTTTTGAAAATAAGTAAATAATCGTGTATGGAATAGTCCTGTATGGAAGTACAAAGCCAGAAATACATTTTGGGTCAACTTGCACTGGTGCAATGCGGATCACTCTATGATCACAGTGCTACCCAAAAATGGACATGATTTGAGGATGTAAAAACTTACCGTTCGGAAATTCGTGTACTCGGATATGTTCAGCACACAGTCCAGGCCAAAGGCTGCATAGATGCCTTTCCCATTTCCGCATTCTCTGAAATTGCAAAACTATGTATAAGCTGAATGTTCTCTATGGTCCAACCATGGTCTAGTCTTAGCATTATTGACCTTCATCATGTAATGTACAAATGTATAACTGCTGTACTTAGCTTGAATTGATATAAAATCACTGAGTACACATTTTCACGTAATTCTGGGAAAACTACAATGTATTTTTTTGACATAGAACATACAATGATTATCCAATTATTCTTTGATTGCAAAGTTATAATATCTTGACTTTGGCATACAAATATCCTACAAGCAGCTTGCTATGGCATACATCAAGGACTAGATTTAACTTCAATGTTGAAATGTTCTATACATACTTGAGTCCTGCAGCAAATGACACATTTCTGGTCGAGTTTGTGCACAGCATGTTACCCAGGAAGTTGGTCTTATCCAGAGTCTGGGAGAAATAAAAACACAACATTCAAGATAAGTTCAACAGCTTAAGTTGAAAGCATAATAAATAGCATGGACCACATAATAGATGCATTGAAACAGCAAACATTTGAAAATTCTAATTCTTGAGACTTCCACTCTTTCCATGGTGCTGAACAGCCTTCAAATAATAATTTTCCACATACCAACTAGAAGTGGAGATTTTACAGTAAAGGTATTGAAGGCATCAAGATAACAGCAATGTCAATGAAATTTATTGCATATTCGTGCAGAAAATAGGCTTGACTAGACCACGACCCCATACCTTCATTTAACACATTTAACTTTTACAAATGATATATTATGTCCTTGTGTTTCTCCCTTATTATCCATATGACCATAATGATCTTGCTTTTTTGCATAAATAATATTAGTTGATCATCCCAACTGAAGAACAAAGGCCACATTTTCTGATCATTTATGCAAAATGAGACCCCTATTTGCATAATTCATACTCAACAGCATGTCATACATACTTGTGC
This sequence comes from Branchiostoma floridae x Branchiostoma belcheri, assembly GCA_019207045.1. NCBI lineage: Eukaryota > Metazoa > Chordata > Leptocardii > Amphioxiformes > Branchiostomatidae > Branchiostoma > Branchiostoma floridae x Branchiostoma belcheri. The sequence goes on along the minus strand of CM033026.1, from coordinate 21,361,726 downwards.
AATGAGGTCGTAACTTGGGGGCTCAAGTGGCTGGCAGCCGTTCCTCTCCACCAGACCTCCCGCCAAGAACAGCACAAACACGATAATCATCAGCAGGGATCCGGTCAGGAAGGCAAAACCCACAGACCTGGGGACAACAGCAATCACTTCAATATACGTCCTGGGATATCAAACATCATTGATTCAATACCAAAGTAAGACTAGATAACATAAAAGACAGAAAGTCAAACATACAATTATGTATCAATTTGTGCAATTGACTCAGATGCTGAAAGCGTAAACAAACCATAAGCACATAATTAATGATTGTGTAGAATTCAGTACCAGTCTTATGAGACCAGCAAGTGCCTACTACTGACTGGCCTTTAAAATGTGTGGTAGCCCTTTCATCAGTAAGCAAAACTGTAGAACACAAGATTGTACATGATCCTTGTCAGGATACACAGAATTGAAAGTGAATCCATTCCAAAAGCACAAATCTTGTAAGAAAATAGCCCTACGCCATGAGGAAGTTCCCTCCAGAAGTGGACATGCAGCTCCTCTCAGATGGTGGGTCACTCTTGCTGCTTCCACAGGCTCCAAACATCAACCCCAACAGGTTGAACAGTACCAGCAGGAGGACAAGGCAGCACAGACCAATTGCTCCATACCCCCTAAAAACAAGTAAAGAGACCAATAAGGTATAAAGGATATTAAAAAAAATATCACTTCTGAAAGGTAGAATTCTTTAACTGTCTTCATAGTACTGTCTACATAGTTCTCAAGAAAATCTTTGTTGCTTTGGCAAGGCATCAAGGGTAAAGTTATTCTTTCATATGTGCACCATCTATTTTCAAACCTTATTATATATTCTGTGCAAATACAAGTATCATCTGCATACTTTTTACTCTATTGTGCATGATCATCATCTTTTGCGCAAAAAAGACACCATTAACAAGTTAAATGTCCCTTCTGTTAAAACTTGATGTAATTTATCACTTCAAAACATAAAGGATTTTCAAATACAGGATAGGGTAAGAAACAAATTTCTCTTTGTCAGATGTGAAAATATCAAGCTTAGAGTCTATACAAATGATCAGAAATAACATGTGGAAATGAATAAAACAAGTTCAAAAGGTATGATAACTTACACGTATACGGTGTACTGGTTAGCATATCCCACAATGTCGTCTATCATAGTCTCAAAGCCGCTGATCTGGTTCTGAATCTGGGAATAACAGAAAGAATAGAACAAGCTTATTCTAAAAATCTAAACGTCATATATTCAGAAGGTATAAAACAAAACTCACATTCCCCATAGACAACATCACCAATGAGTGATATAACCAAAATTGTATTGCTCTGTTATACATGGAAGTTATTTAGACGCAATTTAGGCACACGAATTGGTCCTTTGATTAATGGTAATAATTATTCATATAATATCATATTTCAAAATTCATCCATGAAAAGGAAATGTCATTCTGCACTTGTTGCAGAAAGAAAACTTGGTCATATTAATGCTGTCCTTCCAGTGAGGATGTTCACAGCAATGTATGAAGTTAACATACTCTGCAACTCTGATATAATGACAAGCAGACTTACTGTGTCAATGACACTCAGCTGGTTGGGGATGTCCTGAACAGTAGTCTTCACACTATCCAGCTGGGACTTTATGCCTGCGGATAGTTGGGGACAAAAACAATTTAATCACATAGGTAAGCATATTTGAAGGCTTCATGTTGGATTGATGGTGGGGATAAGACCATATGTTAGGAGCAGGATAATCCCCTTTGATGGTTTAAATGATAACTATAACAAGTACATAACATTAATGGAAAACATGTTATAGATAAGCAACATAGACATCAAACTTTTTGACCAGAACCAAAACTATCAATACAAGCATAGGGTAGTAACTGTGTTGCATCTTGTTTCTAGATTTAAAACTGTTGATTAAGCTTTACCTGACACTGCACTTGCACTGCTGTCCTCCACGATTCCAGATATGTTGTCAAATTCCTGCTTCCCCTGTGGAGTCATTAAAAGGACATTGCAGTTGGCTGTTTGATACTATTGTACATGCTTTCAAAGGTCTTTTGAACCACCTATATCATAATTGTCTTAAGAAAATATTATGTCCTAATCTTCTAGTGTTTAAGCACCACAAATCTAAGTGCAGTTTATGAACCATCATCTGTATGTGCATATCAAAATCTATTGAATAAGATAGTTTGTTGACAATAAAAGCAACACTGAATATCTATCAAATCCCTACCTGCAGGGCAAGGCTTGTGAGGTTCTGGGAGTTCAGTACACTGTTCACACTGTCAAGCTCTGATCCAATGTTCAGCTGTCAGGAAGAAAAAGGAAGGTGTTGAATGAAGTAAAACTGTAGAGGTGACACCATGTCACTCACATACATGTACTGTTATAGCATGACACTACCAGTTAAGTATATTTCACTTCAGCGTCATTGTGTGTATGAATGTGACTGTTATACTAGTATTTGTATCAAAACGACATACTACAGGTGATACAGGAAATTGCAGATAAGAATAGTTGCTTGAATTGTACTATGGACAATCCATTAGGTATCAGCTGTTAAGGAAGAGAGAGTGAATACGCACCGAGCTGAAATCAGCATCTGTTGCTAGCCCTGAAGTGTCTCTGTTGTTCACAAATTCTGTGCAGGCAGCATCAGATCCTGTACAAGTGAAGGTGTCCAGGGCATCCTTTACAGCGGTGAGATTTGTAGAAAGGTCTGTTCCCTTTGTCTGCAGCACAGTCAGTGAGTTGTTCACTGCTTGCAGGGCATCACTTGTATCTGACATAGCTGTAATAACAAGAAACATTTAATTTGGTAGTCAATTTGTTAGTAAATTTGCATATTGGACTGTCATTGATCTTTTTTGAGTAAACTATCCAAATGCACTTTTTTAACTGACATTATGCTGAAAGGTGACACTAAAAATGTTACAAGAACAAGAAGCAAAATAGAACTTACTGTCAGCCATGTCCATCACAGCCTGTATTGCTGGGTACACGTCTCCCTGGAGTTCAGCGTGTATGGGGTCTCCCACCAGAGTGCCACGGTCTGGAGCAAGAAATTCCCTTCATTAACTCACAGCATCAAAACAATACAATAGTAGCTATTTAACTCAACTTACTACATATGCCTATTCATGTTTTACACAGAGATGATTGATCTACCAAATTAGTTTCCAATGTGTCATGTAGTAAAGATTGCTATTGCTGAATCTAGTTGTTGTGTAATGAACTTCAACATTATCATGAGTATGGAATAACATTATGATACTTGAAGACAGTAGTCTCTCAAGTGCTCAGTTTGCAACATACAGTACAGTACTGAACAAACTGGTCTCAAGGACTATGCTGTAGGTATAACGCTGCATAAGACAGTTTCAATGTTGCTATGATGAAGACTAAAATGATGTAGGCAGCACACTGTGTTACACATGACAAATTTATCAAGTCTAATTACCGTCAATGTCCTGGATCACTGCATCATACACCACGTCAAACTGCTGGTTCACTATGAAGTTCAGTTGCTGAAAAACAAGTTGATAAAGATAAAGTCTTTTGAAAGTCCTCTTCTCCTTTTCTTATCACCAATTGAGGTAAAGTATGAGGCTTTTTCAAGTAGCTAGTAAGCATCATGGCTTTGCACAACCAAGCATGTTTTCAGCCAAGCACAATGGGTCACTGATACTTTTCTGGTTTTGTTTGGGTTGTTTGTTGGGTTGTAATATGTGCAGAGGTTTTTGATATTTGAGGCTAGCTTCTCAAGCTCCTGGGGCTGCCAAAAAAACATGACCAAGATATTGTGTGACAAAAAACAGCCATTTTTGTACATTGCACAAGTTTCTGTGACAGACATCATCTGCGGTTGAATTGTGTCACAAAATGATCTGCCATGATTTGTCAAATAAAGGCTGTTACAACAAAAAATCAAAGACTATAGTTGATTCACTTCCAGCTGACGCCTGACAGCAGCTGTCCGTAACACTGTCTTAGGCGCGATCTACACACAGTTTTTCCCGATATCGGCGAGCCTACTACCTCTCGCCGACAGCTTTTTTTCAGCGTCTAGATGCAACTACTATATCGCCATTACTATATCGGGAAAATTTCTCCCGAATGGTCCGGACCATTCGTAAGCCATCTAACGATACCTTACCGATACCTTAGCAGGGGTCCCCGACATGTTCCGCGCGCATGTAGATGCTCCGCGAATTCGCGAAGCTCATTAGCATATAACTACAGTTAACGCGGGCTCATTAGCATGTAACGCGGGAACAGCGGCAGAGCAAGATGGCGGAGGGAAAAGCTGGGCGCTCCCGTTGCACATGGAGCCATGCAGAAACCGCCTGTCTTATAAGTGTATGGTCGTCGGAGGAGATCCCAAAAGGACGCGGGATTCCTTGGTACACCCCGGTGTACAGGCTCTCCACCCTCCGCCACAATCAGGGCAGCGAGAAAGAACGCTGCGTTCACTGTAGCCGGCCGCTGTCGTCTCTCCCTGTATCTCAATCGCCTCCTGCGCCCTACCCTTGCATGGCGTCTCATGTTTAAGATCACGCGCATGAGATACAGAAAGAACATTACCTGATTGATAACGAGTGGAAAAGCTACCGGCATTCCCGCCATTTTGAAATCCGCGGGATGTGTCACCAGAGGTCAAAAGGGGTCACGAATGTTCCGCGCCGCGGGTGTTCCGCGCTACGAGCGGATATCCCCCGCTACCATTTGCAAAATGTGTTTAGATGCGCCACGATATCGGCCCCGCCGATATCGGCGGATGCGGCTATATCGGGAAAAAATGTGTCTAGATCGGGCCTTACAATTGAAAACTTTTACTTACTTGTATTCTTTGATATCTAATAGTTTTAAGTTTCTGTGCAAGCATAAATCATTTTTGGCTTCCATGGAACATAGATGGTTGACTCACAGTTTTCGTGTTGTTGATATAGGTGGGAACATCAGCAAAGGCATTTTTGACGGTATTGCCAACGCCTTTTATCGACGGCTCCATCTGCATACTGGACATGAGGGCAAGTGCCACGCCGGTTCTGGGGGGAAACAGATGTACAAATGAGTTTTCATATCACCTTTTATACTTGTATATATGCTAATAGACTTCATTGCATTGTCTTATGGTAGCTGCTTTTAGTGTTCCACATTGGTAGATGTAGAAGTTTGAGAATAATGTATTCCTTAAACAGCCGTACTTCTTTGTTTTAACTTTCAATGTAGAAATCTAATATTTTAGTATCTTTCTGTATCTGTGTTTTTTCCGTGTGAGGACAGCCACTAAATATAGTATAAAATCTTCTACCATCAATGACCCTTACAAAAGGGGAGGGGGGGCAGAAAATTTCTGAAAAAAATGAGCTCCTTGCTCAAATCATTGACACACATCTGTAAGGTCAGACAATAACACCAGATCTAATCAAGATAATTTTTCATAACACATGTTGAATACTTACGCCATGAAGACAGTGACAATGAAGAGGCAGACGGAGTGGAAGGAGCGCCAGCATCCGGTCCTGTCCTCTTCCTTCTGCTGCATCTTCCCTCCACAGTTGCCACAGCAACGGCAGCAGCAGAAGATCATCCCGACCAGGGGCAGGAGGAGGAAGAAAGCCACGCCCAGGGCGCCGCAGATCACCCAGCCGATGTAGTCCACTGCCAGCTGGGATAGAACACAGGGTCTCATTACTATCATCTAACTTTGGTGATGAGGACATCTTGTGACAGAATCAAATTATGGCTAGACTCAAGAAACTTACCTAAGGCTTATAGATAAGTTTCATTCATTAGAAATACTCCCACAAATTGTGATTAAGATGGTTTTAGACATGCTCTAGCGTCAGCACCATATTTCAGCATTTTGTACAACAAGGGAGACAGAATGATTCCCTTATCCTTACTGAATACTGTAAATCTATTGAGAATTCACAACTGTTACACTGCAAGTATGAGTTTCCAATCATGTATTACATCTGTACCACAGAACTGTTTTTTTAACTGCGAACATAAAACATCACAAAAACCTCCTTTCCTTGCGAAGATGAATTAATCTACAGTACACAGTGAAAGGAGCACATTACAAACAATGTCTGAGTATGAAGCGGACAACTTTCATACACCCATTCCAGAGATTTGAGCATCTTTATAAGAAAAAGATCTTTCCTAAAATATGTTTCCTATTAGTAAGTAAAAGCCTCACCTTCTGCCATGAGGTCAGGATGTAGTTCAAGATGTCCACTCCTCCCAGAACATCATTGATGATCTCTGAAAAAGGGGCCAATATAACAGAAAGGTAAGATTTGACAAGAACAAACAGAACTAGAGTTATGTCCACATATAGACAGTTGTTCATGTGCTACTGGTTTCGTTACAAACACCATGATCATGGTATTACTAAAAAGATCAAACCTGTAAAAGTGACCTCCTTAAGGGCCACCTGGCCAATGTGACCACTTTTTGGTATCCCATGAAACTAAGCATTAATCCCATATTTTGTGACCACCTGTTTACACCAGAATCTCTCCACCCATGAGTACTCTTCTAGACTCCAACCAGCACTGCAATCCTGTACAGTCAGACTCAAACCAGCATCTGAATGCACATTTAGTCCTTGGTAGCAAAAAAAAAACTGCGATAAAAAAAACTGTGGACTTTTTTCTTCAAATTGCTAACAACAATCTCAACTTGACATCAGCTAGTCTAGAATTGTGATGTAAGTATTTGCTTGTTCTGTGTAGTTGGTGGCACTAGAAATTTAACCCTAGCAAATAGCATCCTTTATACATTCCTATTGTCTATCTAACACAACCAATATATGCATAAGTTATCCCAACATTGAGCTGACATACCTACAAGTAGACTACATCTATTAAGCATCAGGTGTGTGAGTTCATGTTTGTTGGGGTCCAGATGTCTGTGTAAGCACCAAATCTTAATCCTAACCTTTTAAGGACCCCCAGAGCTTGTTAACTACCACAGACACTAAGCCTGGGTGAATGTATATATAGAACATGACTAGCTTTGCAGTCATGCCAACTCTATCAAATATTAAATCACACATACAATGTAGCATTTTTTATCCTATATAATGCCTATCCTTCCTTGCAGTTTTGCCAGAAAGATTAAGTTTTTAAAGGACAAACATGTCATTATAATATCATTTTAAGCCTATTCTTTGAACGGTACAGTCTATTAATTGTATGCCCAGTTACTTTTCAGGGGACAGATTTTGTCTACTGTGACATTCACCCATATAACTATAAATAAATGATGTTTGTCAAGTCACTGTGTGGAGGAAGTCCATAGAGTTGCCATTCATCATCTCTACCATATGCCAAAAATAACTTTTCTCTCCAAAAAATAATATCGCCAATATTGAGCTGCTAAGGAGCAAAGTTATTTAATTAATCTCATTTCTAGTCCACTAAGAAATATGTCCGGAAAAAAGGATTACTTATAAGGTAGCTGGTCAATAGGCATTCTTTGTCAAGGGCTCTGTATCTTTGTAAAGTCTATTAACTAGGCAAACACTTCAGGTGAACTGGCCAGCTGTGAGCACCACGAAAACAACACACTTGCCATAAATAAGATGGACTTTCTTCCTACTGTGGTATCTTTCTGGCCTATAAATGTTTATGCCAGTTATGGCTGTAGTATTGTAGGGCTATGCAGCACACAGGAAAATGTAGCAGCTCTGTCTAGCATGTGGTTTAAATATCCCAGTTTATCCCAATTTTCACGTCAAATTACACACCCAATTTCACTTGATGGAAGACAGATTGAAGAAGACTGCCCTTGCCTGCTGGTATCAATTCATCAAGTCTGCAGACACAGGGTCAACTTGTCATTTGATTGTCATTTATTCCAGGCATATTTTTCTTCACATTGCTGCATTCTCATTCTATAATTCATAATGAATTACATAGTATGTTCTTGCATTTCTCATTTCTCTCCTACTTTAAAAGGTCTACATCACAATAAACCTACAATGTACAGAAGCTGTTGTAGTGCAAAGGAACTCCTTGCTCATACTAGTACATGGTTCACCCAATCAATAACTGAATGAATTACCAATCAATAAGAGGTTTGTGACTAGTTAGTATAAATATTTCACGAGGAAGATGACAGTATCCCCAGTTGTATGTATATGATATAAAAATGCAACTAATGATCAGACAGGTTTTGACAGTCCTCCTGATGAAAAAGAAAAATGCATAAATTGACTGATGGCTCCCCTTCAGGTCAGGCCAGAACCACTCTGTGTATGCACCTTTGTCACATGCACTACTCAAAGTACTCAAATGTCATTGAAAAACTCCTTGAAAAGTCCTCGTGATCGTCCTAGTTCCTGGTACAATCACTAGTAGACACTACACAAAACAGTAGAATCCTGCACTATGTATCATAAACTTTTATCATTACCCATTATCACTATCACATTTGTATAAATTCAAAAGCAATACTTTGTTTATTGATTTTTGTTGGCCTATTTCTTTACTTTTGTCAGCCTATCTCAAAGAGAGACTGTATGGTTTTGCTTAACATAAAATTTTAGCAGTCCAGATGTAAATTACATGGAAATCTAAACTAGCTGATTACACTCTATCTAAGAGGACATGCAGACCACCAAATAAGTTACGCCCCTTAAAAGCTGACACTGCAATGTTTACAATGTAACAACCGTTAAAGTTGGTCAACAACATGTTGTATAAACATTAGCTTAAATTGTTGGTGAATAAAGTCCATGTGTAACTTAAATCTCATGGATGATAACAAATGAAACTTGAACCACTTCACATATATTTATCTATTTCTTTAAGTTATTAATTGGCAGAATTCATAGATAGCTATAGAAATTCAGTGTACCTACACAATGAACTATGATGAGTTACTTGTAAGGTCTCATTAAACCTAAACCTCTCTTTATTACTTTGATATTTGAGGTAAGCTTGAGACGACCAACATGCAAACGGATCTTAAGCTCTAATTTGGTAGATTTGGAAATTTTCTTCAATATGTTTCACTTCAAATCTGTTGAGTCGCACTCTGGTAGTACATATCACGACTTTGTAGGCTGCAGAATATGCCTAATTTGCCCAGGCTACTGAGCTGCCTAATGTGGCATCTTTGATATAAAGACTGATCAAAGAAAATTGAACAAATTGCATGCATACAAGGAACACTTAGATCTTTCAGGATATCACTTAGATCTTCCACCTGTTGCTCATGGGACACTGATAGAAAAATGGCTTTAATCATCTCCCTGCGGGCTTATACTGTAGCCAGAACATCTCTTAAGAACATTGATTAGTCTACCACAGGGGGTAGATCCTGGGACATTGCATCTGGCCTGCCGAACTGTTTCTACTGTCATCAGTGATATCAAAGAGGAAGGCATCAGATTCAGACGATGAAAGGATGTGGACTCCTTCAAGGCTTTTTGAGTCAAAAGCAGCTGTCAAAAGTCAAAAGCAGCTGTATTAGACTAAAAAAACAAAGTAGTTGCTGAGATAGGTTCCTTATAGAAAACAGTACTGTGGAGATAATACAGTATGACAAATATGAAGATTTCAGTTCATCAACAGCCCAAGATTGACTATACTAGAGAGGGTTTACTTCCATACTTCGTACGATATCTCTGGTCTGCCTCTCAAATGTTGTTGTAAATGATGTTGACTATAGATGCAAATAGCAAAGCTTTCAGTGAAACCTAATTGATCACAGTAATATATTGTTATCTGGTTTGAGACCAACATTAATCAAATACCACCCATAGCACAAGGATTAAATTTATCTACATTATTTCAGTCTGTTAAAAGAATTAGAACATGTAGAACAAAGTATCATGCATGCCTTTGTAGCTCAACTGTGGCTTATTTTGAAACCTTGGATTCAATTACATCTTGAACACTGCTAATCAAACTTATAATAATATAAGCAGACTTATGAACTTTTTGTTTTGTGACATTTGTAATGATATCCTGTAAACATGTAACATTGCATCAGCAATGAATTTGGCAGAAGAGCTAAAATTGGTAATACCCGGTACATGCACATATCTTTTTTTGTGTGTGCAAAATTTGTGTGTGCAAAAATATTTTATTCTACCATATGCCAGCTGAATTTTTTCCTGAACCCTCACAATGAAAAATGTGTAATTTCCTTCACAATTTGTTCCTTACATTTGATAATAGGATGTCAATATCCATCACTTTCATTTTCATAGCCATCTTTAAAGCACAGTATCATTTTGTGTTCATGTTATGTCTTGAATATTATCCAATTATCTAAACAGATGACCCTCATGCCATGCATATGTAATGCAGCAGATGTCCTCTGGGACTGGAAAGACAGCATAATTAAGGTTGCTAGGCACTTAGCTGATGAAGCCAAAATAAACAAGCCAACGCATGCCCTAGCTGTATTTCAGCCAATCAACTAAATGTATTCTACACTACACTACATATAATGTACTGCCTTCTATCCAAAATAATATCATATCTTCTGGAGTCTTCTGAAGAAGCAGCTAAATCTTTAATGGCATTTCACACCCCATTTACCTGGATACTAATAATAATCGATTTGGTGCCAGTTTCTTAACAATATTAAACATCTGGCAGATCTAGAAATATGAAATATTTAAGATGATTACAGCTTGACCCAATTTGCAGCTCTCAGAGCCATATATCAAGCAGAATGTAAGACTTTTCACTTGTCGGGAAATCGGGCTGATTCAATGATGATGACAGATGACCTCCATGTACTTCTAATACCATCAGCTTCCATTAATCATACTTTATAAAACAGGCTGCGCCTTTGTATTGTACTTTCTCCATCTCATGCAACCTTACATTCCTGATGTTGTCATATAGACTTGAATATGGTAAATCTGTTATCTGAGCTTTAATTTCATGGTGCAGCAATAAATGTAGCTCTTGGCTCTTTCTTATAATACTTCCTAATGCTTCTCTTAACCTAGGTAACAACTTTTCCACCTTAGTTCTATGATGGCACATTTCCCACCAACTAAAATGCTGGGGTACTACTACTAGCATTTAACAGTCTTAAAATCAGCACACACTGCCTTTCATTTGCTTGCGGATGTTTGACTTTCAGGTCGGGCATAAAGCAAATGTTTTTCTTATGCTGCCCACTAAAGGTTTGAAAGGACCTTGTCACTAAGCTACAGGTAGCTAAAGGAATCCAAACCATTGTTGTAAGCTATTGCATATTGCCCCCGAAATGCCTATTACCTCCAAAGTTTGCATAGCTTTGGTTTGTACATTTACTGACCTGTGTTATTCACATGGAACTACCAATGAGGCATCTTGTCACAACCAGCTTCAAAGGTTTCCTTGGCTTCAACATGTACCTTTCAGATCTCTCAGACTCTTGTATGTCTGAGTTGTGGGTTTCAAAGACGTGACAAACATACACATTATCCTCTTGCGTGTATTGAAGCCTATCCCAGTTTTTAAGTTCTTGAGGAAGATGTATAATATTGAAATACAGAATATGAGAATGAACAAGATAATTTAAATCATCAATACTTCAGAGACAAATAAAAATATCATATGTTTAAAAAAATCTAAATAGCCACAACATGAAATTTTATATTAAAAAAATCAGCAAAGGGAATCACCAAAATGAAAAAAATTTCACAACCTACATGTATTTATTACATACCGTTCCCTACCGACTATTACAATTGTGATGACCGCCGAAAAGAGGCATAAGACATGGTCACGGAAAAACTTGATAGTTCAGCCGCAATCTGTCCAATCAGGCAAAATAAGGTGTTGTACGAATCAGCACAAGATGGCCAAGGACCTGCAGTTCATTGGACGAAATATTCATATGAGAGGAAGGAGAATCATCGAGTTAAAGTTGACCCATTCTCCCAGGATTTCCTATGGGTTTCACCATTGTTAGCAAGCCAAAATACGCACCATATGGGGGTTTTGAGGTGTCCGTTTATAGGGCGAGGCTCGACTGTTTCCAGGTTACACTGGCAGTAATACGGCAGTGGGCGATAGCATGAATTTAGTAACCTCAACCAGCGGTTTCCTGTTAGCCTGGTATCCAGCCGTAATATAGTTATATTACGGCTGGATATCAGGCTAGTTTCCTGTTGATATACCTCAAGTATGCTGTATACGTTCAGTCCCTGAACAAAGAGTGCAAGGAGCGGTTGATGAGGAGCAGTTACATGGGGTAACAACTCCAACCAAACCAAAGGCATCTACAATACAGCTGTACACTTCTATGAAATTCGAAGTAACAATAAATTGTACGCTATGCAGACCGGCCATTTGGTACGAATAGTGTCATAATATATGTTTTTGTGTCATAATATTCTACGGGCAAGGTAAGGCTAAATGTTGAAATAATGTGCTATTAAGAAACAAAAAGACACTAGATGACTGACTTTTGTGCTTCAGACCATTTCTTCTAAAGCCCCCAGTTCTTGGTAGACTCATGAATATTTGCCCCTATGGGTAGAGAACTGCTAGCTAATTCTGCAATACACAACTGCCAATTGCAAAAATTAGACTACAAGTGTATTTCACAACACAAAAAAGTAACTTAACAAGAACAGATTGTTACCTGCAAAACTAATCCGAGTATACATTATTCACAACATATGAACTTATCAAGTCACATACAGAAGCAAGACCCAAGGACATTAAGTACACGATAGTACTAGTGCTGGGAAAATTACAGTTGAGTGTTGGCTGGGATGTGCACAGAATGTAAAGTAGTTCCTAACCACAATAGAAGCTGACATAGCCTGTTGTTGGAAGAACCTAACAAATGTCGCTCATGCATGATTTAGCTGACCTTTACTGGAATACAGTTTTGGAGGTGTTGTGGCTGGATAAATGTTGCATGTGCGTCATGGGATACTGATAATGCGAGTCTGCGTAATCTTTTATCGGGTTTGGTGTGTCCCACAGAGCAAATATCAATGATCCATTACATTGTGGGCAATTGACTACATACAGTATGTCGATATAGGGGAATTAAATTCACTGGACATGAATTATACCACTGGTGTCAGATACAACTGTAGTTACACTTAACGTTACAGATTCCCAGGATAGCTAACATCATGGGGTGACATATCTTTTTACTATTCTGAAAAGGGAACTACAGAACTACAATTCAAATACAGTTGATTTACACCGTAGGAATGGAAAAAAGAATAACAGTTTAAAAAGTCACTGCTTCATGTGTATGAAAAGGCAATAACTGTATTTTTGAAATTTCCAAGTCCTTGTTTTTTCTATGTCTTTTTGATGACTCATCTTCCGGAAGTACTGTAAGTGCAGAAATGTTCGCGGTGGATTAATGTTCGCATTTTTTTCTTAAAACCAAAGCAAATATTTTTCTATTATTGAATTAGACTGCAGTCTATGGTGTTACCACGAACTTAAATCCACTGCAAAAAGTCCCTTTTCCCGCTACCGCGAAATTAAATCCCCGCGAACTTAAATGCATTTACAGTAAATGTAATCTATATAAATAATGCCCTTTGGTTTAACTGAAAGAGAAAGCCATCAGTAACCTGCAAACTTCTTTAATTTTTCCTGTTGCCTTTTTCATTTGGTGGTTAGCTTTTCCTGAACAACATGAAAGTATTTGATGGAAAATATTGTACACCTGGGTAGCGTGCTATCAGCATCAACAATGTCAACTTTTGACAAACACGGCACAGCATCTTCCTTAGTATCTATGTGAGAAGAAGAAAATTTTATTTCATTTTCTTTTACTCTTTTTTACATCCAGCCATAAACTTGCTACTAAATATACCTGCTTACTCAAAAGGAAGTGATGACATTTGACACCCCTTCAGCAGGTGCCATTTGGTAACTGGTACACACCACGTACGCCTTGCACGTACACACCTGTCTGAACACTATTAAATGTCCCTTTATTTTTATAGCCACAAGATTTCGAGGCAATTCCTTCTTATCAAACGAGAGGCATTTTTCGGGGATTATAAGTTAAAGTGACTGCTTAAAGCGAGATAAAATTTCATTAACAGTAATCCATGAGTGCGCATACAAAACAAACACAACGTTACACACACACTGGTGGTAAACCACCATGCTATATGCTTCTAGTATGCAGTTGCCCATGCACACGTTAAATGTCTAGTCTTTGTTCCGATTGTGTACTTACGAAAGGCTTCTGTAGGTTGGATGGTTCTGACGAAACTGCTCATGAGGTTGTAGTAGCCCTGCAGACCACCTGCGGCATGAGGGGCGACGGTCTGGTAGGTCTGGCCGGTCGGCAGGCTGTCGAAACTGCAGGAGACGACGGCGGGGTCCCCGCTAGCCGAGCAGCTTCCAGCCGCCGCCGCCGATGGGTTTGCCGAGGTTGGGCTCGATGATGTCGTGTTTTGGCCTCCACAAAGCGTTACAAACGCAGTAAATAACAGAAAAGTCCTGAGAGGCGAGAGCTGTCGGGCAGCCATGTTTCTTCTCTTATCCTGTTTCACACTAAAGAATTCTGTCACGACTCACGAATTTTGTTCGTACCACGCGCGATTGATCTGTAAAAAAAGAGGCCGGGAAACATTATACATGAAATCTAGAGCGCCTAATTTGTCTGCGTTTTTTCCACGTTACGTGTTGGTAAATGAAGAGCAGAGGTGATGAATATAAATTTCAGCTTTCTGAGGAAAAAACGTGGAGCGCAGACGACACTAGAGGGAGCGGGGTGTAGCCATTTTTGAGCATCGCAACTTCCTTGTTGTAACAAGTTCGGCCTGTTGCACTTCAAACAACACAGGCGGTCGGCATTTTAAAATCACAAATACGCCTACAATGATAACACGAGCAGTCATACAGATGTAAAGTACAAAATCTGAGGTATGATTACCGATTTCAGCGTGGTTTCACTTCCAAACCTCGTCGGGAAAAAAAAAACGATCGCGGGACAAGCGACCCGTGTACTCACCACACACGCGTACAGGGTTTACTTCCAAATTGGTGCTGAAAAGAGTCCAAATCGAGTTAGCTAGCTACACCAACGCTTGCTTCTTATCCGACTACGACGCTGAAAGGATAATTAGGATCAGGAGTCGTCTGTTTTTGGTGCTTGGTGATGAATTCCGCAGGGATAATTGCTGGTAACCCTTAGCGATGTCCAACCCTCCCCCAAAACTGTTCATCTGGGTAGTGACGTCACGCCAGGTGAGTCGCTGCGTATGTAAATTTCTTACCTGCGTGCAACAACAGGAAATAAGACAAAGAAATATAAGTGACTTGTCATCCCTTGATAAAAATAGGTATGACACGTATTCCATTTGATAGATATACAACTCACAGACAGGATTAACTTTATAACTAATAATCATTTATTCAGTGAAGAAAAAAAAGATACAAGATTACAAGCCTATAACGTTAAGGGTCAATGCCCTTTGAAAATGCCATCTGTCTAAGTGGAACGAAACACCTTGCCAGAACGAAGCAAACAAGCCAAATATTTGTTCAAGGTGGGTAAACAAAAGACTCACTAGTTCTAGGAACTTCCTCAAACTAGTGGGTCTTTTGTTTACTTCCTCCATTACATCATTTAGAATCCATAGGGATTCGCTTTTTTCTGTAACGTTACTTTAGGTCACCAAATTATTAATGTTACTTTGATTGCTTATTGTTGTTGTAAGTCCTCAATGCCATTTTTATTCCAATTTTTTTTTCCAAAATGTAAACTTTAAAAGTTCTTTGTATACCACCTTCATTGCACTCAGAGAAAAGGGGAAGAAAAGTAATATTACATAAAAATTACTGTTGGTAGTTTCAACATGCAAGACATTTCATGCCCAATTAAGCAACTAAAGAAGCTGGCCAGGTCCTTGTTGCCAAGGCACTGAACAGGTTGCAACAAAACAGGAGGCAGGAGGCCATTAAGACTCAATTATAAGCTGATTATAAAGCTGCAGTAGAACAAACGGTCAGCATTGCTCCTGTTACCTTTATACAAAGGTGATCACTTTGCACAACTGGTCAATTCCAACTCTCTGGTTGGGCTTAGAGTGACCAGAATAGCAGCTGAAACTCCCTCTGAGTCAATACTCTTGTTGCTTACAGGCTCAGCAGAATTAGAGGTATAAGGATGAGGATTATTTGTTCAGGGACAGCCCTATATTCCAATACCCCTATGTTAGGATTAGGGTCAGAGGGCGGTTGAACATTGGGGTATCACAACATAGAGATGGAGCTATTTGTACAGGAAAAAGGAAATCCATATAAGCCAGCTACATGTATCAAGGCATGTCTGTGCACCAGGAGTTAGTACCTCCATAAAAACTCCATCTATTATTGCTCGACTGGTAATTTTTTTGTACAGGGAGCCTTTTGCAAATTTGCTTTTGCATGATACATTTCTAACTGTTACATGTTCAATGTTAACATTGAAACTGTTTTGCTGGTTGCGCCAAGATCAGACCAAAACCTAAGTGTAAAGAAAATCGTGCTGGTCGTCCCAGGCTATGATCTACACATACAAACAGGACCAAATATGAAGCCTCCTGAACAGGGACAAAAGTACCATACACATGGGGCCACTTGATTGTTTCTGCCAGACAGGTGTACAAGCTAGATCAGGCTTCCACCACCTTGAGCCTTAGGGCAGGTTGCTATGGAAACACTGATGTCACAAAATAAACAGTGCAGCTAACCTCCTCAGGGAATGGCACATCTTGTTTCCAAGCAGATGTTTGTAATGATTTTTTTTAGAAAACATGTTACATCGGTCACAACGAAAATAAAAGATAAATCTGACGATGTCCTTGACACTAATTTTGAAAATTTGACGGTGAATTGGGAACTTCTTCCATGGATGGTGGATTGCATTTCTTCTGAAGAGTTTCGAAAGAAATGTGAGTGAGAAAGCTAGCAAAAAGTATGTTAGCGATGGAAATTGATGCAAACAGGCTATTAACATTACATGTAAGATGTGACATACATATTCATGCACTTCATATTTCAAATTCCTGATCAAGGAATTGAATTGTTTTCCCTGAATACAAAATAGTTATTCCTTCAAGTTGATATTAAAATTTCTAGCTGAAGATAAGAATATAATATTATGTCTTCCATGTTCAGTATTTGTTTCAATTTTAACTGGAAGTCATTCTTTCTACTACCTGTCAATCACTAAGTGCTCTGTAGGTCATTTTTTTCTAATGCCTGTCAATCACTTGCGTAATAGCTGCTGTCTGCGACATAGCAACAAGGGTTTGTGCCTGAGCTATATTTGGTATGTCTCATTCCATAGTCAATCATTGTATCTAAATTAGGGTTGTCTGTCACACAAGACAAAAGACATCCAGTTGCTGATTGAGAAATCTTGTGGGACTCTTACACAAAACTGTTTCTTCTGCATAATCTGTGTATTACCGATGGTGAAGCCAAAATATTTGTTGGTGTAACTTATTTTCAAAATCATACTTAGATTTGGGCTGTAATCAATATCTTAGCGTGCTGGTCATTTAAAAAAATTTTTGGTGGTACAATTTTCACTGATCCTATGTTACCTTTGGTAGAACTATTAAATGACAAGAGTCTACGGCAACATATAGTTTCACAAAACTGCTGGACAAAACATTATAGCCTGGGTACCATCCTAATTTTCTACTGGGGCTCCTTAACACTCACTACCCAATATTCAATTCTGTCCAAAGAATTCCCTAAATAATACAAGGAATGCCACTAAGCCTTCAGGTTTCAATAATTAAACTTGAAGGTTCACATGGTTAAAAAATGTAGTTATGTCAAAGGTAACAAAAGACTGAATGAACACAATCTGCCTTTATAATATGTTAGCTGCAACTGCAGGTGAGACATCAAAGGTAATCTCCAAGCAGATCTTGCTGTGGCAAACGGGAAGGAGTTTAGCCGGCAGAGGAGTTATTGGCCACAGCGCTGTGGCCAATAACTCCTCTGCCGGCTAAACTCCTTCCCGTTTGCCACAGCAAGATCTGCTTGGAGATTAATCAAAGGCACTCTTGTCCACAACTGAGAACCTTTCAGAGCACAACAGACACCAGAAAACCAGTTCACAATGAAAAGGAGGAGATAGGGGCCATTTTCATCTGACAGCTTTACATGGATTACAAAATGTTACGAAAGCCACAGCAGTTTTTTGTTTGTGCTTTTTGATGTCATGACAACTGATGTCATGTCCCTGATCATTCTGGACAATAAGGATGCTGCAGACAATGGGATGACCTGATTCTATAACACCTCAGGGATTGAAGCTTCAAGGTGCGTAGTGTCATAGATCTTTCTCTGACAAATGCTTAAAGCTGCTTTGATCCAAATATGCTTTTATGCTTTACAGTAATTATTTACTAGAATGGCTGAAAAGATGAAATTGAAGGGTCAACATAACACAGAATCAAAATTGTTCATCAGGCATAAAAGTTGGTTGGCCACAAAAGTTTTGTTGTTTCGCACAACTATGGCTGCAGGCAAGGCATTTAGACCTCAACTGCTCTGTAAAAAATGTCTGAACAGAAAGATTCAGAGCCTTTTGAGAAGAAATAAAACACAAGTTTAGCAATATCCTATCTAGTTTTTTCCTGTCCATGTATATTGCTTGAAAATGGTCAGATTTTTCCAATATGTATTGAGTGCATGGCCCCCTACTTACTTCCTTTTAGACCTTTGTATACCTTGTGACATTTTTACCGACGGTTGCATGTCTATAAATCTTGGGGTAACTTGTCACATTGATGACATGAAATCCAGTATCAGTCACAGCAACCTCTTACACTAATGGCAGCCTTTAAACTTGATACCCATGTAATATCTGTAAATATACTCTAGTCACTTCCCGGGGGGCCAATTCTAGGAACTATTTGAGGCCAATTCCAGGAATTACTCAGTGTTGTCGCACCAACCACCTGTTATTTAATACTCCTGGGCGGCTTCATGAAAATTCATGATCAATTTGTCTGGTACAGGTTGTGCAACAGTAGCTTGATTTGAGGAATACAATTTTGAAACTCTTGTGTAAAATCTTACTTGATAATACAGGTGGATGGGACATTATTAAGTTGTATGTTCATTTTAGTTCCCATTGCATTGATTCATAATTTAGGTTTACTGAACTTTTTATGTTCATTGCGTCATGAATGTATGCGTGAGCATGTGAGTATTGACAAGCGCTGGCTTGCTTTTGTGCTGGTACATTCGTGACTTCTTCAAGGTTACTTGTCATGCCTCATTCAGAACGTGTTTAGGGGGCACACCCACGTTTATTTGGGTTTCAGTTGGAGGCTGCACACCCTCAAGTCTAGCAACCGTCTCTTTCAGCAAACTATTCTGAAGCAAAATAACTGTGTGTGTGTAGGGGGAGTGAGAAGGTATTCCTTCAAATGAGTTTCACTTCTTCAACTACCCGTGTTATCAAATCAGAGAAAAAAATTTCTTTATGCCAATATGTGCACTGCATAGCATAAAACCCATTGAAAAGATTTTCTGAGGTTGTCAGTAAAGAAAAAAAAATATGTGTATAATCAAGCCAATTGCAAAGAAAATTCTAGTACATGTACTGCCATATTTTTTATCATCAACAGAGCACTGTACTGTAAAGACAATAAATGCAGCCCAAATGTGAGAAGATGAGGCTGTGAATGATCTAGAATGGTGATAGCTCAGGAGAGAGAGAGGGGATGGAATCAATTAGGAAGGGGCTAGGGGGTGGACCAGGTGTACGCAGACAGGAAGTGGCACTGCTTGTCCCTCACCAATCATTTTCCATAGTCCCTTGAGTTGTCACGACCATGAAAAAATATACATGATAGGAAATGAACACTACAGAAAAAAGGTAGCCAAGAGACAACAAAATTTAATAAAACCAATAATTTATTCTCTATGTGGCAATATGAGGTATATTTACAATAAAATGCAGTGTTAGTGATGTTTATGTATATTAGCACCAAACATAAGTAAGAATAAATGAGAAAAATCATTGTAACAGATCAAACTTCATTTGAGAATTTTGGTAAATATTTCAGATCCACAATTGTTATAGTAACATAATTTAGACAACTTACATTTCTGAGAAGGTAACAGTTTTAAACATTTCAGTGTCTTCTGGTAGACATTTGCCTATACCTGGCATAAAAATAAGGAGTAAAATCCTAATAGCGTATTCCTCTTGCAGAGCATTATGCTTTATCCAGATGAAATGAATTGTATTTGTATTGAAAATAACGTTACACTTTCATATCATGACAGTACTTGTATTAACAAAATCTAACTGTAAGAAACATACAGTACTAGTATATCAAAAGCTTCTACTTACAATGCCTAATCACTTCCAGTTCTCCTTTCATATAAAAATGGTCCTCCCCCAGATGAAATGCAATACCCCTCAAGAAATGAATCAGCACACCCAGGGCAACACACCAGTAACTTCATAAGTCATTGACTGGTAAGTTAATTATTTATACATTTTGTCATTATACCAAAGGCTGACCTAAATATAACAATAGACTGAATGTACGCAAAGATGCACAGAAAACTCATAAGTCAGGTTCCATTAAAGGAGAAATGGGTAAACTAGGTCAGATCTGTCGTACCTAAATTTTGTATCATTTTTCCTCTCCTTTCAAGAAGTAGCCATGTTAATTATGCAGTATGTGATCTTGCTGAGTATGCAATACTTAGTCACTACCATGTCATGTGAACATATTAAACCATTTATGAAATGACTGTTAACAAGGGGCACTGACTGTCTTTGCAAATCTGCTATGAAAAATTATACATCATTTGTTGTATACATCATCTTGTGTACAATAATTGTCTATAGAAAATCATACAGTCTAACTCCTGAGAGGAATAAAACAGAATAACGTTACAATGTAATATTAAATGTAAGACAATCATCATCTAAAGCACAAGGGTGTACTTGGGTTACTAGACTATTGACAACACAACTACAGAATGCTACAAGTACAATATTATCCATCACTAAAGGGAGGAAAAAACCATGGGAAAAATCAGTTATGCACCCTTCGAAGATAATTTCAGATTGTGAAAGGAGATTGTCAAAAGAATCGCACTGCAAAAAAATGTGAGATACCTGATCCATCACTTTGTCATACATAAATGTCACTGATTATCAAAGGTCAGCAATTGTCTCATCTTAGACAAAGAGATTTGATTGGTTGATTTAGGTGATTGCATGAACATCTGAATTTTGACAAAGACAAATCATCGAGGGAATTTGACTCGCAAAAGAAAGAATCTCAGAACAAAGAGATGATGTTATTCCTTCTATGTCATGACGTCTGCACTAAATAAAGTCAGACTAATAAGTTTAGTAGCTATGGTAACACGATACACAGTGAAAAATGAGGCTGCATCAAAAGATTTGATTAAATATTGATGGTTGGGTAGTGAAGTCAGGACTGAAGATTTCTGTCTTCTAGTGTAAAATGCTGCTGAGAGCTTCGTTGAGGAGAAGTGTTTTATCCATCCATCTTACATAATGCTAAAATATTTTCTTCAAAACAACAAAAGGAATTTTCAACAGCAAAAATATAATGACATGTTTTTAAGTCAATCTCATTACTATGTTTCTAAATATTTCCAGGAGCAATCACTCACAGATCATCAATCATAAGGTGATTCGCATTTTCTCACCTTATGCTTTTCAAATCTTACACTTCCTTCTAGAAAAGGGTCAATTTTGCAAAGACCTTCAATGCATGTTCTCAAGGCCATGGCCATCTAGTGGTTTTGGAGTGAACTACAGCCTAGTGTTGCATCCAACAGGTGGTTGCCCTGGTGGTCAGCAGTGGTCAGTAGTGGTCACTGTTGCATAGGAGACAAAATGGTGATGTTCTAGACTGTTTGACACTGACAACTGGTATCATTTGATTTTTCCAAGCTTTTCTGTAATTACATTATGATTAGCAGATTAACAGTGTCTGTTATTAATTAGACCTTTGTAATCATTTATTTACCTGAAACTGTTTACTGTTGATTCACACATTTCAGAAACATGTCATTGGTGATCTGTTCCTGATTTCTCCTTAAATGGCAAGATATCATCACATATGATTTACGTATCAAATTTCTTTGTAGTGGCTAGCTAATGACTAACATTACAACACAATTTCTAATATCTATCATTGAGAAGATTTGGTACATAGAATCACTGTGACACCTGTCAATCACAATACGAGATCCACATTGTCCTGATATAGATATTGAGAAATTATCTGCAGGATCAATTTTTGTTCAACATGTACATTCTATGACAACCATCAGTTTACAAAAATGGTTAAACAACAACATATCCCAAGCTGAGAGAGATGGCACTTCCTGATGTTTTACATCTTGTAAATCAATTACATGTACTACACAGATTTATAATAAAAACAAATATTATAGATTGATTTTGAAATACATATGTGGTGATGTTGTGAGCATAATAAACAGAATCACATCTCCTTTTTGTCCAAATAATTGGAAGGCACCCATCCTGAATGTTCCCCCCCTACCACTGCAGCGTACCACCAGCCGTTCCAGTGCATCTCTAAAACTTCCAACTCCTCCCCCTCATCAAAACTCAGCATCTCTGCATCATCACTATGGTAACTAGCGGCAGCAATGTAAATGTTATCTTCTGTTGGTATGGTGCTGTCATGACCCATTACATCATCCACACTCTCGTAGATGTGCTCATCCCCGTCTAGCGCCGTTACCGTCGTCAGCGAACTCGACTCTGAAGTTAGACTACTCGTCTCAGAATCCATTCTTGTCAGAGATTTCGGTCTAAACGGGGAGGGAACATCTGGACTAACACTAGTTAATTCCCCGCCTCCTACTATTTTAAGAGATGGTGGAGAAGATCTTGTGTGGTTGAGAGTCAATTTTGGCTTACTTTGTGTTAATGCGGGTTTCTTGTTGGGAATTATCGGTTTACTTGCCTGGATTGTAGGTTTTGCTTGAGGCACGCTTGGTTTATTCCCGAACACCGGTGGCTTTGGCCTTGCCGGTGCTCCAGCTGGTTTGTTGCGGATAAGTTGGGGCTTTGCCTTTGTTGGAGCCGCTGGTCTTGCCTGTCCTTTAGCATCCACTGTGCCAAATCTTTTTCCTGACTTTGTGGCAGCAGTGTCTGCTGGACCGATTTTCCCCTGCAACATGCCCAGTCTTTCCTTCACAGAGATGAATCTCTCCTCACCGTCTGTTTGGTGGATGTCATCTGGAATGCTCTTAGCTCTTGAAGTCTTTGTCTCTTCTGGTCTCTTCTTAGGAATCCTGGATAAAGAAGATGTTGTTTCGCCTCCTGTCTTCTCCATCAGCATCCCCATCCTCTCCTTTAAGGAAGGAACTCTTTCTATCTTCCCGCTTTTATGGTCCGATGCTGACTTGGGGAGAACTTTAGCTTTGGGACTTCCCTTTCTTGTGTCCTGCTTTAGGAAGCCTTTAGGACTGCTTGTTCTTGCAGGCATCACCTTAGACTTGGTGACCCCTTCTCTAACTGGTAAGACACTCTCTGTACTGGTGGCTGGTGGAATGCTTTCTTTGGATGGCAGAGATTGGGAAACATTGGATTCACTTTGGGTTTTCTTCACAGGCAAAGAATACTTTGCCTTGACTTCTGTAACCCTTGTCTGCTTTTTGATTTCTAAGTCTTTGGTGGCTGTTTTGTTTGGGGGCGTGGCCTTCTTCTGGAATGCTACTGTAGTTGGTTTCTTGTTTTCTGATGGCAAGTGTTTTGTGACGTCATTCCCATTTCTGAACTTTGCAGGTACAGCTTTCACCACATCTTCATATTTGACCTCTTCTTCCTCTACCTTGTCATCATGTCCAAGGTATGTTGAGGGCGCCCACCCTTCTTTGGACCCTATTCTTACAAACCACCACCCTGATGTGTTCTTCTCCAACACTTCTGCCTTCTGTCCCTTTGAGAAGCTGATCTCTTTGGTGTCCTGCCTTTCATATCTTTCACATGTGACATAGATTCCCTCTTCGTCCTGGATTATTTCCCCATCATACTTTGTGGGGATCCCATTTGTGGGATGCTTTGCATTTCTCTCCCCTTCCTTGGCAGATATCCTAGCTTGCTTTGCTGAGATCCCTACAAATTTTGTTTTCTGTTGCCTATTGTTGTTTTCTTCTTCATCGTTCTGTTTTGAAACCTCAGTTCTGTGTATTTCGTGTTTTGTTTCTGACTGAACGTGCTTTGCTTTTGCAGCGAGGACTTTATGAATTTCGCTGAGCATGTCTTCTCCCTGTTCTGTGTGTTGTTCGGAAGATGACGGCAGGTCTTTGCTGTCAGCTTCTGTCCATCCTTTTGTCTGAGGAGCCTTCGGTGGATGATGAGTTGGTCTGGTTGGCCCAGGGGAACTTTTCCTAACAGGGGAGCTTTTTCTAGCGGGAGAACTTTTTCTGACAGGGGAGCTTTTCCTGGCAGGGGAGATTTTTCTAGCAGGGGAACTTTTTCTAACAGGGGAGCTTTTCTTGATATTTTTCTGTTTGGAGGCCAGAACTTGCTGAATCTCACTAAGCATATCAGTCTGCCCAATGGCAGGTAAGATCGGGTCATCTTCACTCGGAGACAGTCGATCCTCCTGAGATGTCTGGTGAGTTTCTTTGATGTGGAGTACTGGTGAAGCTTTCCTCCCGTTAACGGGACTGGGGTCCTTCTCTCCCCCTGACTGTTGAGTGACAGGGGGAGCAGGAGGGCTGAACTTGGGTTTCACAACCGTGCTCTTATCGCTCGGTGTTCGTTTCAACTGTGGTTTTTCAAAAGAAGGAACTATCTTTGCTACTGGTGACACTGGAGGACTGAAGGCGGGTTTTGGAACTGCTGTTGTGTTGCTGATTGGCGGAGGTGGCTTTTTCGGTCGTTCCCGTCTCTCAATGTATGATGCCGGTGCCCATCCTTCAGTGCCCGCCTCCCCCGTAGTCACGAACCACCACCCACTGGGGGACTTCTCAATCACCTGGAGGGGTTAGAAAAAGTATTGGGTTGACAAAGCAGCAAGAAAAGGCTTCTTTTTTTGGAATAAGCCAGGAAGAATAATATGGGGACCGTCCATCTGAGTAAAAAGTAAAAATTGTATAGACTGTTTCGGTGAATTGCAAAGTTAAAAGTTGGCCAGAGAAGATTGTATGTAATAGCTGTTCTTATTAGAAGCAACACTTTCACCCAGAGTCCATAAAATATATTGTACAGAATAACAGCACATCAACTTTTGAAAAATGGACAAATGTGCAGGAAAGCCCATACCCAATGTTTTGCGTTAAACTTTGCATCATTGAATACCAACATCAATGGCAAGATGTGTACTGCTGTACACCAAGGCTTGTCAGAAACAGTTCCAGAAACATTGAAATTATATGCTATCACTTTTGCCAGTGCATTGTCCAATAATGTAGGTGCCTTAGGCGTCATTTTCACAGGAATCGACCCAAAATAAATTATTACGCATCACAGTCATGCATGGTTCACATATCCACTGATGTCATCAGCGCGAAACAATATCTTCCATGGTACAATTAATTATTGGTTGCTCTAATTTTCAGGCTCTGTGAACCTCAAGGCCTCTACAGGTACAGATGGAGAGAAATTATTTCTGTCACACTCCTGTGGCATCAAATATAGCTCTGCTATTATTTCTCTCAGTCTCCCGAGACAAACCCAGTCATGTTAAACAAAGCTATGAGTTACAATGTGAGGGTGAGGGTAAATGGAGACACTGAACTCCTGTTTCAAAATACTGAAAATGAAACCATGATATTTTTTTTAACAAAGATGACTGACATGTATTTTCCACAAATCTATCATTTTTATACATTCTAAAAACTTGTAAACAGTGTTACAAGTAATAATTATTTGGCTTTTACATGTATTTCATTTTATGGCTATGAGGAAATAAAATCATTAAGAACACTCAGTCGGGTAGAAGAAAGGCTTATTCAATGCTAAAATTTTGTCCCTCTACTAAAAAGGAAGTCTGTGTAACACAAACTCCACTGTCCAGGGCTGTAACTGGCCCCTCTAGGGGGCCGGCGGATGTTTGGTGGGCTGCTATAAGCGAGATTTAATCAGGCTACTAAAAAGGGAACGGTATCCTCCTGTGTTCAAGGAACAAGATACCTATCTTTGCCACAATGTTAGTTATAAATCATTTGTGGTCTGTTTCCTTTATTCCCCTGGGAGTGGCACAACCCCAACATTACCATCTGGAGTCAGACTGCGGGGAAATTACGACAACTGCCTGGCTCACAGATTTACGTCATCGGAGGGGGAGTCTGACACAATCGTGAGCAGCAACACCTGACTAAGTGATACAGGAGGCTGTGTGATGATTTGAAAGATATGATTGACAGACCCTTCCACTAGACATATATCAAATTCTGTTTGTTTGTTTGTTTATTTTCAGGCACTGTGGCCCATAAAGACAAACAATGTGTACATTAAAAATAATCTATTCGTACTTAAAATTAAAAGTGAGGATCTACAATTCGTGTTGATTATATCTAATCCTTTTACCAATATGAACTTAGAATTTTTGAGACTTACAAATTAAAAGGTCCTGCCCAAACAAAAATTCCAATTCGTAAAAATGAAAATGCCAAACATTCTCAAGGAGTCACTCCAAAATAGAACTTGCTTATGACTTGTTGTATTGCTCATTTTCAACCAGTTAGTATCACTTTGAACTTGGAGCTGGTTCTCCCTTTGACGCAACACCAATGTGGTTACTTGCACTTCTCAACAGTGCCCCCTAGTGGTGGATATCAGTACTGTTCCTGCCAATACAAAAATGTACCTTGAGTTTTTCGCCTTCCTGGAAGCTGATGCCGTCCTGCATCGTGGCCTGGAAGTCTGCCAGCGTCACGTACTCCACTTCCTTCTCCAGCTGCGGCGGTGGGGGCCTTACGGGGGGACGCTTCTGCGGGGGAACGGGTACGATGGAAATCAGAACATAATTCAGGTAACAGTACGTTTTGGAAGAAGATGAAATAAGGCTTTATAGACAGAACAAAGTGATACAAGGACCAAGATTTGGTCTCATGAGCATGATAACCACTGATGTATTTATAAATGCATGTAACGTAAGGTTACCAGTTTACGGTCGATTTGTTAATAATGCCGTTTTATGGAAAGCGCGCAGGTCGGGAAGTGAAAAGCTGTCCTTAATTGGAAGACATCAAAGTCGGTCTGCGTCAAGCTCTGTGTGGCATCATATTTCTTCTGAGGATTTCTCGCCGTACGAGCGTCTTTAATAAACAAGTCTGCAGCCAAGAATTCTTCCAGGGTGACCAATTTACGGTCAGATGGGTGTTTCTCCATGAGGTTATTTTTCTAAAGGACATATATCTGATCATTTCCCTTAAAAGTCCCCCACGTAGTTCACTGAGATAACACAATGGATAAATTGTTTACATATGGCCATGCCGCCACTTTGCATCGCCGCTAAACGTTATCGGTAAGTCATCTTTGCCCCAACAGAACGCCACTCAGAGCGCCATGCTGTTCGACAACTTGCACAATGCTACTCATAATAATGGCAACGCATTTGGATGTTGTTATCACCTGTAAAGATAGGAACTGGCCTTGAAATGCGTTCAGTATACATGTGACTTGCTCACGCTGTGCCCTCCCCACATAAATTAGCCCCAACAGCGCCCCTTGCGACAATTTCTCGCTCTCCAGTGCACCAAGCTTTAACGGGCAAGTCACGTGATGCAACATGGCGTTCGAAAACTACCCGCTCGGCGAGGACAGTCACTTGTTTTTATGCAGTTTATAAGAGTTTCCTTGGACAACATACATTAAATCACCATGCATTCTTGAGATAAGAACTCCAGGTTTGGTTTGAGGTGATGTTTCAATTCATAAAGAGTTTGTTGGATTTTAAAGAGGGGACGAAAATAGCCGTCTAGAATTACGATCAGAACCGGGTCATCTGTAATAGTGTTGTGCGCACTCAAGCGTAAATGTAAATTGTTGTCGGACTTTTCAGACGTGATTTGCTGGATGCAAAGTTATAGGATAAATAAGGCAAGACACATAGATGATATAAACGTACTTCTTTCCTACTCAAGAGAATTTTCTTTTTTACAATTGACCTCGAAGTCTGCATCCACCAATAAGTGACCGTAAACTGGTCCTGCACGTAAACTGGTAACCTTACGTTAGGGCCAACATGTACATCAACATTTAAAAAAAATGTTGTATCTGGTGTGTGACACTTATTATGACAGTAGTCTAGATTGTGCAGGCACAACTACCTACCATTGATGTATACACTTTTCAGTCCAAGTTAGATTGTATCAGCATACATTTGGATCCAAACATGCCCAGTGGGAAAACAGAACCATGCATTTTTCTCTCATCCTAAAACATGCGACTTCACTAATGATGGTTCAAGTCCATTGTGCAGTTTGTGTCTATAATTTACAACCTATGGGGGAATTCTACATTTTACCTGCTCTGTGACCTGGGGTTGCTTTTCCATCAACACAGGAGGGGCAACAGCACAGACAGAGGGAAACATAAACATCTACATTAGATGTCAAACATCCCATGTAAACATCTATTTCAAAAGTCGAAAAAATATGTTCATTGAATTTATAAAAAAAATTGAGCACAAACATTTGTATGTATATTGTGCAGAAACATTTGGTACTATTTAAACGATGTTACAGCTATTAGTCTAACTCAAAATCAAGAGTCGCCAAAATGAAAACCACAGTGACTGAAGACTTCAATTAGAGGCTCAAAAGCCATCTATCAGTATCCTACTAAGAAATGAAATGTACTTTTAGATGCTTTTTAGGCACAGACAAAATACAAAACCTGGCTGCAATGTTTGCCTTCTTTTCAGAAAAAAAATCATCATCCAATATTTTCTAATGGAGCTTTAGTGTATTAGAAAAATAATTCAAAACCTCTGAAGAAATGTACAAATTTTCTAGTACATAAGGATGTCCTCCCAGCCAAAACACCCCAGCTACATGTAGATGACACATGCTGCTATAGAGTTAGTCACCACGGCACAGTGTGACAAAATAAAGTTTTACAAACTAATGACCTGCCTGTCGGGGGGGAGGGTGGTCTGGGGGTTGCAGCTGCAAAATATAGTCAAACAATATGTAGGCAAGAATGTATGTAACAGACAAACAGAAACAGAACACAAACAAAAAATCACCACCATCCAATTTCTAAGAGGGATATTTCATGTAGAAAGTCCACAAGTAGAAACTAGAGCATGGAAGGTAGACAAAGAGAAAGCCAGAAGATAAAAAAGGAAACAGGAATATAGTTAACAAAACAGAACAGAACAGAGATACACAACAAAGGGGAAGTGAAATGATATAGCAATACTAACAGGCTCACCCCTGAGATGTTGCAAAAAATACCAACACATAGGAAAAACGATAACAAAAACAAGAAACATGTATGTGTACTTCTTGCTTCAACGAAAGGACTACAGTACTAGGAAGTTATCAACAACAAGAGGTACTTACTGCAATTGAATCCCTCCTCGGAGGTGGTTCCTTCCGCTTAACTACACCGGGTCCTGAACAAAAAAAGGAACAGAATTATTTCATAGTAATATTACAAAACACTACTTTTATTACCGTGCAGTAACCTACTTTGTGCTTTCAATCATGCTTCTATTGCTACTACATTATCTATCTATCTATCAACTATCATTAAGTGACAATTTACTAAGATGACAGTGCCTCAATTGAACATTCTCATGTTCTGACATCTTTCAACAGTAAATGCATGCAAAAGAGCCCCCTAGTGACTATATTGCAAAGTTCAGCCCAGAGGACAGACACCACATGGACATCTTTGACTCTATCTGCCAGCACAACAGATGGGCATGCAGTATTCTCTGTTGCAATACTTGCCTTTAAGCCTTCTGAAAGACTCTCTGAGAGAGGAAAACCTCTTTCCTAGAGACAAGGGGGTAGAAAATATTGGCAACAGGGGAGGTGAGTAGCGGGACAATAGTTCACCTCTGAGAAGCCACAGCACCTAAATCATCACATCATTCTCGGCCACAAAGCAATATGGTTTTAAGAAAGCTGACATCCAAAATGATGCACAAAAGCAACTATACATTGAGTATACATGTAATTATCCCATCATCCACATGCAAATCATACAACACAAGACAACAGGAACACAGATATAGAATAGACAAATCTGTAGTTGTTTATCACAGTTCAGTTACTGACTAATGAAGTACCAACGACTGACAACATGTAAAGCTGCTTGTATCGACACTAACAAATTTTGTTTTTACTCACTTTTAGGAGACTTTCCCCTTTGTTTGTCTTTCTTTTTGTTGTCAGCTGACTTGAGTGGAAGAGCAGTAGGCCTGGACCTGACTGTTCTTTCTATCTCCTGATTGGCTCTCTCGTGGTTTCCATTCCTCTCATTGGTTGAAAGCTCTGCAGCACTCTTCCTGTTATCCAATCGGGGACTGCCTTTCTCAGGGGTTGTGGAGCCGGAACTTCCAGACTTGGCATCGTTGCTAGCTCTCCTGTGGTTGGCCAGGTTAGGCAGGTTGCTCACTTCCAGGGCACTTCCAATGATCTCAGTGGGAACCATGCTGACAGCACTTTTGTCTCGGGGCTTTTCTAAATATGTACTGGGGGCCCAGCCTTCCACATCCTGGTATCTAAACAAAAAATTACACATCAAAGATAAAACATCAATATCTGTTTGTCAAAGATAATAAGACCATTGCAAGCCATCTTCATACCTTAAAAAACATGAAGTTTTGCTAACTCATTTGCATCATCACTTTGTGTTAACATTATAAACAAAATGACTACAAAACTATATACTGCAGTGCAACTTTTAATGTGATAGACTAAGTGTTTATTACTCACCTAGTTTTAGAGATTGCTAAATGGAATGTTCTCCTGACTGATATAGATTGTGATTTTTCGGCATCCAACATGAAAAAGTATTAAAAATCTGTAGCAAGGCACAAAGCTCAAAATACATGCTGACAGTACTGACAATAATGTCATTTGCATGGTATCACCTGCAGTACTGATCAGTTCCTATAGAGGGCGTATGTACACTGCAGAGTAAACTCACCTGATGTACCACCACCCCTCCAGGTTTTTCTCCAGTACCTCCACATTGACACCCCTGTCAAACCCCACCTCATCACCACCCCGAGCGTTGTAGGCATTGGTGGTGACATACTGTTCTCCTAGTAGTGGGGGAGGGGCATGGTAATCAATTTACTATTGAAGATATACAATAACAAATAACATTACAGATGTATAGATGTACTGTATGTCTTGAAATGTCCTTTTCGGTTTTATTTCCACCTCTCTACCACGAATCATAATTGTGTGTAATATGTTTTATGCTATGGTATTGTTTAAAAATTAAACCCCTACAAGAATAAATGACATAGATGATTTGTTTGTAAGCATTTCTACCAACCCAATGTGCAAAGATGACTATATTCTGACCTTCTCCTGCCCTAGACCTCCGAGTGATCTCTTCTGTGAGTCCGTCAGCACGGTCCAGGAAGGTGGCAGGTACCCACCCCTGCTCATCCTCCACTGTCACAAACCACCAGCCTGGTCGGGCATCAAGAACTTCATTTAGTGTATTTCAGTGTTTGCAACTATCCACTAGTTGGTATCATGTATAAACACTGTTATATATCACTGTAAGTCATGTCCCTGTGATGCAAGCACTTATGCTATACCACTTTTTCACTAATGGATTGAATTCTGTGGAACAATGGGCAGGGGTTCATCCCAGGTTGGCCCCATGGCTCCAATATATTGTAAGGGATTGTATTTATAATTTTAGATGGAGGCATACAGACAGCAACCCCTTGCAAGAGGGAGCTTTTGATGCAAGCCTCTAGTGTAAAACTTTTGCATGTAAAAGAACCCAGCACACTTATCAAAAAGAGTAGGGGTGACCCGGTGTGATTGGCTACACATATAATATGCGAGTTGTAGCAAAGCTGCACTGCAGTATCAGCTTTTGAAAAAGCATCATTCTTCTTCCTAAAACAAAGAAAAAGACAACCAAATTGCAACGAAATAAACAAACCAATACCCATAAAATCTCTGCTCAAATTCAATAAAGAACTTAATCACAGCCAATCTGTTATTTCACCTCACCATTTTCGTTTTTCTCGATGACATCCACCGTCGTACCGGCCGTCACGCTCATCTCTGTCGGCTGGGATTTCTCGTAGTCAGCGATGACGATGTACTGGTCCAGTAGGAGAGGCTCGCTGATGGATTCTGCCATCTTCTTGTTCTTCTTCTCTTTCATGTTACTAGAATTCAACAAGTAAGTATGGCACCAGTGAGCAGAGACAAAATAGTGACATACCTAATTCAAAAGAGTACATGGTCGTAACCTGTCTTACAGGTCATTGAGTGAAAATCTGCTGGTTGGCCTGGCTCAAACCTAGAAAACAAAGTGCCTGCTTGCTCATAGCAGTCTTTGAGGAAGAACAATAATGAGATTGTTAAAAATGCAGTAAAACTTGAACATCTTATCTCCTCAGTCACTGTCTCCCAGCATCCTGTTGAGAAGTGGGTAAAACATCAAAATCAAGGGAGTAAAATATGTAATGTATTTTAAAATCCTGACACATTATTCATTCAAACGGCACACTTCAGATAGCCATCAAACAACCCTAACTAAAAAAAAACTGCCAGGCCAGATTATGTTTTTCAACTCCTAATGTCATTCTGGTAAATATCTACCCTCACACATGGTGTAAGTACAAAGTTTAAAGCTTCAATATTCTGGGTAATCAATTCCTTACTGTATCGTAACAGCAACATATGAAGGATTTTCAAAATGCAGTCCCCTTTTCCGCACATCCAGTAGGATATCCATGCTTAGCATAGGAGTGACCTAATATAAGAAAGTTGTATCCGCAGCCTTTCAATGGATATGCAACAGAAGAGTTGCCAGCATCGGTGGCTTGGAAGCCAGAAAGAAAAGACAGGAAAAATTCTGGACAAGAGCCATTTGGTGATGCTCCTTCCTTGAAGTCTTTTCCTGCTTGGGAACAGAAGCTTCTTTAGTACCATCCGCCATCTGCTGCTGTTCAGACACTCTCACGTCTTCATGTGTAACTTGAGAGGTTTGGACATATCCAGTGAAAAAGATCAAGGACAGTTGAAGGATCAGTAGCTCCCCTATTGAACATCTTTAATATAAATCCCAACAGAAGTACAAAACTCTTTAAAAAGAATGAAAAAGCCAAGCCTGTTACATAACAAAATAGTTAGGCATTTGAAGCAAAACGGCTTAACCTCTAAACCTGGCCATCCCAAGCATCTACCTGTGATCCACCTGCAGTACATCATGTACCTGATAGAAGGCGTTACAGTACCAGTCACACTCTCAACTGTTCCAGCAAAGTGGTTTGAGCTGTGAAAATACAGGTCTTTTACAATTGTGTTGGGAGGAAGACTCTCATTTGTTTTGACTAAAACTATTACAAGCAGTACCAGAGACACTGATGGGGAAAACACAGGTGATGAATAAACTCCAAGTAAAGAGGCTGGTAACTAATTTGTAAACAGCAATGGCACAGCATGCATTCACTTGTACATTTTGTATACATTTATATAAGCTCATATATAATAAGTCCAGACTTACTCTTCCTTGGGAGGGTCGATGTCTTCTCTGGTCGTCTCAAAGAAGTTGAGGACCTCCCCACACTCTGAGATGTTGGTAGGGAGTCTTATCAAAGCCTTAAGAAGAGGAACAAGACATTTGATATTCATTTCACACATCAAAACATCCTTAACAAGTGAGTAACATTAAAAAACAAATGAATGTAGTATGTAAGCCACTGACAAAACTTTCCGGTTCAAGTCTCTGTTTATTTCCTATTTAAGCCAACTACAAGATTTTCAATTAACACCACATGTTGACGTCATCTGTACTGAAAACAGCCACTACAGGTGTATTAAATTTTGCATCAACATGTTCTGTTTTTCAGCAAGTGGTACTTTCAGCATCCATTCATGTCGGAATACTCTCATAGGAACTGTCCTTCTTACTGTGACCTTCCTTCTAAATTGTTTGAATACAAATGACATTACTTTGGCTTTGAAGGATGAACGTGCATGACTGCTCAGACAAATTTGCCAATCTACTGTTACAAATCGGATTACAGTGAAGCAAATAAATTTGGCGACCCCATTTGGAGAAGCAACATTATCCAGCACCAACAGCAAACAAAGTCAATTTGGACAAGATGACTATAAAAAAAGTTTCTGTATTTTTCAATGACTACCTCATATTCACTCCAAGGTATGATTTTTAAAGTATATTGTATCACGATACATTCACGTTTCACTTTGAGATTCATAAATTGGCAAGGCATTTAATTGGATAAATTTGTTCCTTATTCATGAAAATTAATATGACTTTATTTACAGATTTATGAATTTGGGTCTCACCCTGCAGTATTCATCGATAGGCTTCAATCTCTTCACTGCAACTTCCCTTATATGGCTGCGACCAATCAGCTTCTTTCCTGAAAAACAGTTTGATGATTTGAAAAATTGGGAATGAAACAAATTGCCAGAATATAAAGATATGAACGAAAAATTGTTGACCTGAAAATACGTGTTAAAACAGTTCCAAACGGTTAAGATAGGCATTATAAATGTTGTTGTTTCTAACATTTATTTGACTGACAGCTGAGAACTTTTGGCCGTTTTTCAGCCACACTTCCACAGGAATGACATCATATGTATGAGGTGATGCTGGCTTCCTTGTTCCATATTTAAATTCTACACACCACACCACACCACACCACACTACCTTCCTTCCTACCTCCCAGGGGTTAGGAAAGTTGCCCTTAAGACTAAGGGATGATCCATTATTTCAAGTGGAATGGTGACACTTAAAGGTGGTATACATTTCATCATATAGTTACATATCATCATGTAAACATTAGCGAATTCAGTAAGAATCCAACTATTCATGCCTGCTGTGAAAATGTCAGAAAAGGTTTCCCTTTTCTATCATTTACATGTATGCATTCATTCATACATTCATTCCTCTCTATGCTAGACTTGCAGACAAAGAGAGTACCAGTTAGTTACCTTCTTTGCCAATACTCACAGACATACTGAAGCCTGAATCATTATGACTACCTGAGAGAGCCATATGATATACTGATGCTGTTTTCATCAGGAAGGAAATAGCCTGACCATATGGACTCACTCAAATTTTTCTTTGCATATGAAAGTTAACTAACATCTATACGATTCGTGAAGAAAAAAAACTAACACTCAACATCAATGGTTTCTATATGCTATCATCTGCGAGGACAGTTAGCTAGAAAACTGCAAAGAGGACAGTTAGCATGATTTTTCATTCATAATGGTATTTTCTATACCTTAAAATCCTATTGCAAAAGTTCAATTTGGAAATGACTTCTGACTATGCCCTCCATCTGGAATAGTCCTAATTTCATGTCTACCAGTCACATGTAGAACAGCATGAAATAGTCTATCAACACTCCAGAGCAGAGTTTTCTCTACAAAACGACTGTGTTTCCTGTTAGACAGTCCAGCTTGGCAGCATCAGACATACAGCCATGTGTAATCCACTAGGAAGGAAAAAACAGACATCTTATGCCACTCTGACAACTAAGCACCACCTTCCTCTTGAACAAACCACCTGCTTTAATCCCTCAATCTTGATTTGCATTATTAGATTTACACAGTTCTTCCACTTTGTTAAACTTTTGTATACATGTAATAATTGTTCCAGTATTAAACCATACTTATTATTCAAGTTGGTATTTTGTATGTTACACCACCATTTCCCATGAAAATCTTATTAGAGAGCCCTGAAAAGCTGGTTTATGTAGGATTAGCCATGGATTAAGGCAGAGCAAGGTGTATGGATTGGATTATCCAACCAGATGGGAAAATGGCCGAGGAGAAACCATTGGTTCTGGCAGATGCTTTAAATGATGGATCCATTCTGCTGCACTACCAAGTACCGACAAACCACAAGAAATGAATGTAGTGGGATCGCCATGCACGCGCACATCCCAAGTAACTTAACACGAAACAAGTGACGTCTTCTCGTACACGCTTTACAGTGTAAAGAAGTTTGTGCCAAGACTATGCTGGTTTAAAAAGTCTGCCTGCCTACATGCTTAGTCCAGGGAATGACCCCTTGCTCCTTTCCGTATGATTACTAAAATGATTTATCATTTTTACTGGTAATAATAAAAAGGTATTACTGAAATGAACTTTCCCTTTCTGGTATAGGGACAGGACTAATAATCTTGTAAAATTATGCTCTATTAGATATACCGGTAGAATTTCAGATTTAAGCTGTGGAGAGAGGCAGTTAGGTTTTGCTGTAAGAAGAAGATATCAGTAGCAAGGTTCTACATGTACTTGATTTATGTTGTGCGCCCAAAAATGTTTCAGTCAAAATTTAAAAAAACGGAGTTAGTTGCATCACTGGACCTATTCCCAAATATGAATTCTAAGCCCTAAGCCCTTAGGTGGACGTGTACTTAGACTGAACCTTATCAGACTCATACTACGTATTCCTATCATCTATTTTGTAGCCCTTGTCCTCTATAGTCTCCTTTTCTCCTCACATCTATTCCTCATTAGAGCTTTGCCACTTGCCGAATGTTACAACATTGCTTTAGGGTAATTGCCTGCCTTAAAAGGAACAGAACTGGACTCACCCTCTTAGTCGCTTCTCAATCAAACTGGGCAATTTGAAGGAAGGATGCAAGACTGCCTGATGTAAAACAAAGCCTTACTTTCTCCTAAATTAACTGTTTCTATCAGTGGCAAGTTAGAGAGTCACTGAGAGCAGTGCTACTCTTTGACTACTGCTACAGACAAATGAAGCCAAGCTGTTCTGTGAACACAGACTTCAACTGTTGTCATTAGTGGCTGCAAGTGTGTTGCTAAGGCCATCCTTATTCAATTTGTTGGTTCTCGGACAAAAAAAGTTTGGAACTGGAAGATTGTAGCCTGAGGGGGAATCAACACCTTTTTAGTGCATACAGTTTCAGATAGTCACATAAAGCCAGATTCAAGTTTTCCTCCTAGCCCTCTGTTTTTATGTCTTCATCAACCTGAATCTTTAATTTTAAAAGTCTGTGAACCAAAGAAATAAACTAGTGTGGCCTAACCAGGCACTTAGCCTTCCTTTCAAGGTCTTAAAATAACCATGAGCATGACACAGGTAGGAAATTAAACTTCTTACTGAATCACAGATGTCCTTAATTATTTCCAGGACTTTCTTTTAGGAATTATTGGGTGATGTTGTCGTAATGAGCAACAGGATTTACGGAAATGTAAGGAAAACTCAGAGAGAGAAAGTCCTGTGATCCAGTGGACAGACGTTCAGCTGGTGATCATGGCTTCATCATTAACAGGTGCTGGTGTGGTGTACTATAATGATGTAACAACCAACACCTACTAGATATAGTAAACCTTGAAACGGTCATGGTGGTTATACATTGTACTTTCAAGCAGAAATCATGACACAGGAATATGCATTTCTAATGTATAACTACTGCATCATAGACTTGTTTAACTGTGAACTTAAAAACATGCAAAACCCTTATACCATATGATCAATTATCCGCAAAACTAAGTACATTTACAGTGAATAAAGGAATGCAATGAAGGTAAAATACAATTCCCTACGTGGATTTTTAGTTTCTCCTTGGCCTGTGAAATGGACCAATTTTGATTGTGCTCTAATCAAACTAAAGGCCATCAAAGAATCAAACCTGAGTTACAAACCAATAATCTAAAATAAATCAATGTTTACCTCGTTTTGCCCTAATTTCTAAACGATTATGACAGTGAAATCAGACCTTCAACTTTGTAATTCAAGGTCTATGTCATTTCCTAATTTGATTGGTTCACCCTTATGCTCTCATAATAATTTTACTTTTAATTACCGTATAACTGTCATCTATCATATCTATGTCTAGAAATATACTGAATGTAATAAAAAAGAAACTTAATCTAGGTTTACTATATATGTGAGGGCATGATAATGGAAAAATATCATCACATTCTGTTGTACAGTTCTACTCAATATGTGACAGCTTGCTTACATGGATCTTATTTGCATATTCGTGACAAGTTAATTAGTCTCCTATCATCATTCACTACACATGTCTGCACAAAGCATTCCTCTCACACCTGTTTCCTCTGTCCAAGGGCAGGTAATAAGACACAACTATTCAGAAGAAAGTTGTGACATCTGTGCAGATTTTAATCGTAGGTTACAATTACAATGTATTTCAAAACAAAAAAATTATCAGAATTTTTTAACTTTGACATTTTGTAGTGGCTGGTTATGTTTCTCAGATCTAAATTTTGAGATTTTAGGATTTTACTAACCACCTGTAATTGTCTTTGCCAAAATTTCTCTGAGTATAACCAACAAATGGTAGGAAAGAATCTGATGATCTAAGCACTGACATCCCACAATTAGAAAGGAGAATTGAGAAACATCCCACAATTACATTCGAGAAACATCCCCTATGGATGTCTAATAGAATCATGTGGCCTGTACTTCACAAGAGGTCAGTGTTCCTAACAATTATCTCTGGTTGTTTATCATGGCTAACTCAATAAGAGGGAGACTGGCCTCCAGGCAGTAGGATGGCTTGACCGGTCATGGAACACAAGAATGTGTAGATATACAGATCAATGAGCTCCGGCCCTTATGTATAGCCAAAGGGCAGGTCAATTGGAGGTGAATCCTGTAACTTAGAGTCTCACCTGTAAGTGGGAACATTACATTCTCTTGAGGTTTTTTTTACTAAGCAATACATTGAGTTTATTTCACATTTTAGAACAAAATATGTCAAAGACAGTGTTGCAATATACTCTATTAGCTTTTAAGTAGTTTTGAAATGTGTGTTATTGTAAGATTCTGGACATTATGATTACCATTGGCTCATTGTCTGTCATAACTTTCAACTTATAATTAACATTATAGCATTAAAAGCAACCCAGGTTTGGGAAAATGGTCTTCCCTGATCATGAGACACCCCCCCTTTGTGAGTGATGTTGGATTGCGACTGATTTTGCCTACCGAACGTTACATGTGTTCTCCCTGCGACTGAAGCTGTACCGTAGGTAGTCAGGGAGAGACTGGCTTCCTTCCTGGCCTTTCCCAGGCCTTTTATAACACAGCAACACCAAGGTTTGTAACCTTCCCCCTGCTGCCGTACTTCCAACCCAAACCAGGTACCTCAGCAAGGAGAAGGTTAACTCTCTAAGTTCTAAGCAGTAGTCTACGTACTCAAACTACATACAACAAACAGCATCTACGTATCATATCAAATTATGCAGGCTGCTTGGCTCTATGCTGAAGACAGGCCCTACTCTATGCTATACATTATGCTAATTTTCAGCAGTTCAGCTATAAATCATATTATGGAGTTACTTTTTTTTTTACCTAAAAGGGTATGTAGGCTGCAGGGTCTTTTACACAAACTTATCGGTTAGTACAAATTGACAAGCAATCGAGCATAATAAAGGGTACATAAATTGATAATCAGAAAGTAACCAAATGAAACAAAAAACTGCTATTTGTACTAAATCATGATTTTTAAATCATGAACATATCTATCAATGTACGCAGTGCAACATACATTTCTAAGTCCTTAGAATGTTTATGGAATCAGTAACTGCAAATACTCCATAAAGTCTTAATAAATGCCATTGTATGATCATTGGACACTGTATATTGTTTGCTCTTAAGATCAAAACCCTAGTATGTATTAGACATCTTCTAGTATCACAAGTGTCACCACTGGTTGATTAATTGTCTTCGTACCCCTAAAAACCATCCACACACCCCTACCTGGTAAGAATGGGATGATCCTCTGTCGTGGGTCGTTCTTTCCCCCCTCGTCTGGAAACTTTTCTAGTAGAGTCACCTGGAGAAGGTACAGTGTACACGAAGACATCGTCAGTGATCAACAATACAAGCCTGCATCATCAACAATCAGTCAATCACTTTTCAAAAATACCCTTACAATGTACTTGTACTGTAGGCTATGGTAATAATGAAATATTAATTATGGTGTCAAGATCTGAAGTTGTATGATGCTTGTTCATTTCTCATAATACATGTATGTTCTCGCACATGACTTTTATGGGAAAATTGCCTGGTTGGTTATCCTTAGTGCCTTCCGCATACACACACTACCATATAAACATTGAACGTAGAATGGAGAACTGGTTAGAGTTTAATTATTCAATCATTTACCTGATTTTATTTATACAATTGCATTTGTGCTGTAAATGTAAAAGGTTCATTGAAATCATTCTGAAAATGTCTATCTAGAATTACATGTGTTGAGATTGCAATTATAATATTTTTTCACTTTTGAGAAATACCAAAGTGAGCGATATAATTTGGGGGTTCTTAATGGATTGTAGGTACTTTTATGAGTTCCTTATCAATTGTACCCCCGGTATAGTAAAATGCATGTTTGCCATCATAAGAGATGACATGAATATTGATAATGACATAACATGTTCCAGTTACGGATCATGTCTCAGAACTGCCTGCCCCTTATCAGGGTGCCTGTCCTGTACATGGCACATTCTGCACATTCAGCCAGTAGCACTGTTTAACTTTCTATCTTAAACACATTCTATAGATAGTAGCATCATTTACATGTGCCAACTGACTGGAAATCTAACTAGGACGTACAATGTTCTTTTATGACTGCATCGTTGCTAAAAGATCAATGTCTTACATATAATGGATCTTATTCTCATAGAAATGTAAATAAGAAAAATGATATGAGCATTTAGGACAATCTTGACATTTTCTGTCAAATCCTAAATTTCTTTTATTACAGTTTTTATTTCTTTTTTTTTTAATTTCAATTTTCATTGCTCAAGTATTCATATCCACACTATTATAAAGCCCAGACTAAAAAAACTTCAGCAAGCATTTAAAAAGTATCCCAGGGCTAAGTACAAGTGTCCAGATGACCCTATACAAATGTAGGTCCTAGCAGCACTGGAGAAACTCTGGCTCCCTGTTTGCCTTCCTATCTTAGACCTACATTCCCCACATATCACTGAATGTTTGCAGTTGGGGCAGGACCTCAGGAAGTCTTGAGAAAGACCAGCAGCCTTAGAAAGGATACACACATATCCTGCTACTACAGAGAGGCAACTTTGTTTTAATTTCAACATATTTGTTAATTACATGTAACAATTAATAAAACTTATAATATTATCTTTTATGCAGATCTTTTTTACAGATTCTACACGTTGTCAAAGGTCATCCACCTTGGATGACCTCTTGGTAAAGAAATACCATAGAAACCAGACTTTTAGTTGCAGGCAGAGAATTTGCTTGACAGCGATGGCAGGTCTTCTCAATGTCATGCATGCATGCTTATCAAAGGTCCTTGGGAAGACCTGCCTTGGCTTCCGAACAAATTATCTGCTGGTCTTGGCTTAATGTCTGGTTTCCAGGGTAATATTATAATAAAGAAATTGTCTGGCTCCACTTTGATCACCAAGCAGATGTGGGAAAGAGCATTTTTAGTCAGGAAATAAATAGGACTGTGTAAGATGGTAAAAGTTAAAACCTTCCAACATCTGCTTGACTTGACCCTAACTGGGCAGGCCATGATTGGAGTCCACCTCTGCTGTAAGTCTGGACCCACAAACTGTCCCTAGTGAGAGTAAGATTACAGATGTCCTGGTCCTCATTACATGTATTCTGTAAAACAAGGATGTGGGTGGCCTGTACTAACAAGGTCCATGTGAAACTTTATTGAAATCTTGCTTTCTTGGGGAAAAGGTAGAAGCCTATTGAATTCTTGAGATGTCACTGATGGTTAACATGATGTCTTAGGAACCTTTGGGAACATTGTAGCTTTGGTGTAATTTCAACCTTGCTACAAATGTGTTCCAGGCTCGAATTAGGTGCTTGAAAGATGCCCTCACCCCTTCCCACCACCCAAACTGGTATTTTCTTCAAATACTAGTGGCACTGATAGTATGCTTCTTTGTTCAGCATCTGCATCATATGCTCAGGTATTCACACATTGATGATACAGATGTACACAATACAATTACAAATACAGTTTCTTAAACATTGTTATACTTTCTATCCTTACTTTTGGCATAGGTCAGACATTCCAAGGAGGTTGAAAAAGAAACCTCCTTGGACATTCACATTTCAAAGAGCCTGGTACAGCAAGGAGTCAAGGACCATTGCAAAACCTTGGCTTTGTCATTCTTACTCCTTTTGACAAGCGCTCCTCCTCACAAAATGTTATCTGGAAGTTCTGCCTCCTACCAGGAATGTTTGCTTTCACTGATTCCCAATGGGAAACGGCACTGCAGTAGGCCTTGATGTCTGATACAAAAAGGCTTGGATCAAAATCTATTTTTGGTACCCCCGGAAGTGTGCAAAAAATCTTAAGACGGACTCTAGGATTAAAGTTTTCACGAGATTTCCAAACTGTTCCTCTATGAGCATGACTATTTCATACTATAGTCCAGCAACTACATTTGAGCTATACAGCCTAAAGGCTAAGTATATAATGATGTATGGAAACATGTTCTGTACATAAGTAGGTCAATGATGTTTTGTTGACTCCAAAATGTCTAACTTCAGCCTTGACTATGTTATCTGATGAATGAACAAGAAAACATCACTTCAGCTCTCAGATCTTAAGTTTGCCCAGCACTTATCTTCAAGGCTACATCAATATTTCTGTAATGTTATTTTTGTAACATCAAAGTACCATTTACTTTACAGATTGACTTAAGACCTATTTTGGAGAAGCCAGTTCCAACTCATTCAGACATGCATAAAAATGTACATTGTAATATCATAAATACAGTGTTTGACACATGTTGGCAAATAAAGCCAACATGTTTGTTTGATTTACAAATTAGATTTTAAGTGCTATGCAAGCCAAGAAACTTGGTCTGTCTGGAGCTGATAAAGATCTGTCATCTTAAAGAAAAGAATGACAACAAAACATTTATCATGTTTGGTTTGTGAACAGTGGGAGTCAGCAGTCTAGATATTATACTGTAAGTTCACTTATTTTTGTGGGGACTTTATTCATAGGGGGAAGATGCATTTCAAGTTTGCACTGCAGCTGAATCAATTCTGTATTACAGTACTGTACAAAAATGTACTACAAAAAAATTATACAAAAAAATGAAAATGCATATCTACGGTGGCATGATTTTATAGTGTAGAGGTCATTGCAAACATTTCAAGATTTGCAGTACAGTAGAAATTAATGATTCTATCCCCAGTCTATCCCCAAACTGCATAGGACACATTAAAACTGGATTATTCCCACATGTATTGACATGCTATCCAACACAGTGCAACCATTCTGATTCTACAACATTGCACTTACACAGCCTCATAGCCCCCCAAAAAAACTGGCATCCAATTTTTCCTAGCCTGATTAAATCTCACTTATAGCAGCCCGCCCAACATCCACTGCGGGGAGGGGCCAGTTACAGCCCTGGACAGCAGA
Source organism: Branchiostoma floridae x Branchiostoma belcheri (assembly GCA_019207045.1). Classification (NCBI taxonomy): domain Eukaryota; kingdom Metazoa; phylum Chordata; class Leptocardii; order Amphioxiformes; family Branchiostomatidae; genus Branchiostoma; species Branchiostoma floridae x Branchiostoma belcheri. Next base: position 21,318,111 of record CM033026.1, on the reverse strand, counting down.
GTTTGTGTTACATAGAGTAAATTTTTCCTAACTAAGAACAGGAAGTACTTTGAGTGGATTGCATCACAGAGATCACCTCCTAATGAGTTGAACGGAGCTGTATGTCAAGGTCAAGCTGGTAAGTGCCTTTGGATGAGAGTCTGATTATGGGCACATGGTGTCTAAAAAAGTGTGAAAGGGTCACTTGGTTTCATGTTGTGTAATGTTCAGCAATTTACTGGTGTAAGGTCAACCAAGACACATTACATTAGAAAATCTTCCTTTCTGTTCTTGTTTGAATATTCAAAAAGAGTGAACATGACATTTGAAAGGTACAAGTAACAACATGGGATTGAATATAACCCGATCCTGGTGACTGACAGCTTCTCCACCCTACAATGTTACAGAACAGTCCCTGAACACAGTGCACAGTCCCTGGAGTTTGTACAGGAAGCATGCAGGGAGATTTAATCTGTCTGATTGTCACAGTAGGTTTCATCTATCAGACACACAAATCACATTTCTTCAGACAGGGAGGACTGTTTCTGGAAGACTGGGCTGTTTTCCTGGGACATAGCTTGAATATAAATTCAATTGGATACATTTTGGCATGATGGTGCTATTATGGGGAAATAAGACAATTTCAACTCCTTATACAACGTTTCAAAAAAGATATCAGCAATACGGCAAGTCCACAATATTTTACTGAGTTGAACTTGATAGATCTTTTTCATACTTACTCACTGCAACATACGGAAGGAAATTTTACACTGATACAATTTGATGACAGTATTTCATTCAAAGAGAGTTCTTTTCAGTGTAGTACCTTTATAAAACATATATCTCTGTAGCATGTTTTTCATTATGGTCACAAAAGACACTACAACAACACTGTGTGTGTCTCTCCCTACATGTACCTTCCCTCCTATGTACATGTACTGTAGTCTGTGTGGCACAAACTCTGCTGTCCCAGGCTGTAACTGACCCCTCCCCGCAAAGGCTTCTAGGAGGCCGGCGGATATTGGTCGGGCTGCTATAAGCGAGTTTAAATCAGGCTACATATACTGTACATGATCTATAATAGCCAGCTAAGTACTCAGGCTAGACTGCTGGAGGATTATCTATTTAAGCATCATTCATGTTTGCTGGTTTTTATGGACAGTGTCAATGTACTTTTAATTGACCTCTTGGCCTTTCAATGTTTCAACAACCATAAAATAAGCTTAAGAGGTACTTGATTGTACACATGCATACTGTCTAAAAAATCATTACATTTATTTGATGGTCTAACAATGATAGAAGTCCCAAGAAAATTGCAATGTTATAAGTACCACTTAAAGATGGTGTAAGCAGCCAAGTACAGATTTTGATATTGTTGAACAAGTATGATATTTGCCCCAATTTAAAGGCTCCCATATGTAAAATGGAAAATACAGTCAATTCAGCTTTTCATTTTGTGGCTCAAGTGCAAAACACCAACTTTTTATCTCTTCAGTACAAAGGACATAGATCACTGACATTCTTAATTACAGTGTCGACACCTGAAAAACATTAATACACAATTCACAATTTGCTCATTGTATTAAATTGAGCTGAGGGAAGAGTTTTGAAGTGGCCTGTCCCTTGAGGAAATCCCCATAGCTCTGTCCTAATTAGTTTTTTTAAGCCCTGTTTTTATTTGATTACCATATCTGTCCTCCAGGACCCTGTGAGTAGACCCTCTGTCACCAGTCTGTCTCCTCTGGACTCTTTTGGCTTTCTGTCTAAACATGGGGTGGGGTGGGTCTACATGGAGGTTTCCAATTTCTCTTTACAGTGAATTCGGGAGGGCTGACCACATTTTCTGCCAAAACAAAAATCTTCTCTACACATTACAGTTTTATACAATGTTTTATTAAAAGGAGTTGCCTACAGACTACTATGATTAACAATCTGCAAATTCATTATTTTCTTACTAATTTTACAGTAAAAGGGGACTGGGAATAGTTCTTTCCTCTGTATTTCAAGCTTACGGTTGAAATAATTCTGTAGTACAGTAGACATACAAAATACAAGTTCAAGGTACCATGATTACTCAATACGATATCACTGCAAAGCTGTGAACGTAAAATCACTGCAATATTTCAAGATTTAAGGTAGCTGATTGATTACAACTTACTTTGGAAAAAGGCATGCAGACCCCTAGAGTGTTCAGTATGGAGCCAAAACACATATGGGGCAATGTTGACAAACACTGGGATATAGGAACACAGCTTGATGTCTATGTCCAGATACCACAGTGCAGTTATCAGGAGAAAATTTCCAGTACAATTGAAATAAAAATTACTTTTGAAATTCTTTTGCACAGGTTTACAAAGAAAAAAGGCAAGCAATATCTAATGATGGACTGAAAAGCAAAGGTACCAAGATGATTCTTACGTACTGTAAATCTTGAAATAATTTGACTTGATAACATCAATTTTTGCGATGCCTCTCTATTGCAAAATCCTGCCAATATGAATGTATGCTTTTGTGCTGCAAACCTCAAAACCTCAAAATGCCATGAAGCATGCTATATCCAACCCTAACATGCAATTAAACCAATGCAAACATGGCTGCATTTACAGCATAATAGAAATTTAGGGAAATATGAATTAAGGTTCGGGGAATCCATTGCGTGCTCTGGCTTTAGAATTGAAGCATATTGTTGTGATTTCATTGAACTCTTGGCACTTACAATTAATATGTAATAACTTGAATGGCACCAAAATACCATATATAGATACTTAGATCTAAACATAGGGTCCTCTACACTCTACTGTTGAGTGACTTTTCATTCCAATTTGTGAATTCTGGACTGGTAAAATATATTCAACAGTATACCACCATACTTTGGTCTGCAGGTCCTCCTGACAGACCCTAAGCCCAGCATTGGCTGATTACCAAGGCTACAACTTAGTACAAGGATGTATCATGTCACTTGCCACAAAGTCAAGGGCTTGTCTGGAGAGTTCACACAAAAGACAACACCCTGAAGTGAGGAAAGCACATGGTACCCCAGTAGTCTACACAAAAGTCTTCATCCTCAAAACAACCAGGAGGTGATGAATAGGCTGTTAGACAGGAGATAAATCCAGCCTGTTACAGATCTGACCCCAGCCACCATAGGGTTCAAGTTCAAAATGTTAGAGAGAAGAGAGGGTTTCTCCTTTGACTTCATGTCCATTGATTAACCACGGTAGCTTCTATTGCCCTTCCCTTACCTAGGCAGGTAATGACAGAGACTAAACACTGAAAAAATGGAAATGGAAACTACATATAAGAATTACTCAAACTCAATTAAAGTAACTTTGTCCAGAACATGGTCCTGTTGATCAACTGCCTACATTCTGGAAAAAGTTTTTCCAAGTTTTCTTGAACTAATTTGCCATTATATTAGTTTAAACTGAGTACTAGTTATGATGAGCTCTGAAAATTGCAAGACAATGCATGGTTGCTGGTATAGTCATGAACCTATCACAGAGGAGCAAGAGGCCAGTTACTGGTATAGACAGTATTCCTTCAACATTTATAGTAGCATTTCCATCAGGAGATTTGGGACTTACAACTTTTACTTCCCAGATTTGGCTGAAAATGGCCATAAAGTTCCTTTCATCATTAATTCATCATGCATCACGAATGACAAGATGTTCACTTGGTGGAGAAAGTTCAGAAATTCATTCCTGCTGGACTTGAGTAGAATCCTGGAGTGTGTGTGGTGTCTGACTAATTGAACACATGTAAGGAGCCCCCACGTTTCTTGTCTGCCTCCATGAGTGGTCCTTGTTCTAGGGGCTTTTCATCTTCTGTAGATGCCCGGCAGGTCTTTGTGTTTAGTGTGGCTTCATGGAGTGTCTGTGCACTGTGTGTCACCAGATCAAAAAATCATTAGGTACTGATGCTATTTGCAGCTCCAGCCATAGGTCACATCTAACTACTCTCCTAGTAGATATTGGGGACACTAAATCATACCCTTTTGTGTCGAGGAAAGAGCATAGAAAAGACCAGCTTGGAAAACTTAACAAGCAAATTAAACTGAATTAAAAGCATTGATGTCTAGTAACATTTGACATAAAAGATTAAATAAAAGTTTTAGTGCCACTTTTACAACAACTCATGTACTGTTACCGGTAGTTAAAAATCTCCTAAAAGTTAGGGTTTTTAGGAGACTAAACATCTACCTTTATTTGTTGAACAGACACCTGATCTTGAGTCTGAGGATGTACATATATACAATACACAACAATGTTCACTTGAGTAAGCATACTAGGGTTTCAAACAAATCAAGGAACAGTTCATGTTTAGCATCTTTCACCAACTCTTCCTCACAATAACATTTTACCTATTTTGGAGGAAGCCTAAATAATCCCTAGACTTCAATACTCTCTTTGTTCTCTCCATACCCAGAGGCTTGTGCCACCAAATCTCTCATGATGATACTGTTACAGTGTAAACCTCTACTCAAAACATACCTCCATTTTAGGGACAACCAATTTATGGCAAAGATATACACAAAATCCTTTTACAAGGGCACATGTAAGTCTAGAGTACATGCATATAACTAGGCAATCAAGGGCTAAGAGGAAAACTGATAATGTCAAGATCTAAGTAAACTTGGAGGTATCTGATTACTTGCAGTTGTTTTCCTTTTCCTGAACTGGCTAAAGGCTTTATCAGATCAGAAAGCACTTTTGGGTCTTAGTTGTGTCTGCTAGATCAGTATCGGGAGGCAAGATCAAAAGGACTGGAATAATCAAGGGCAAAGACTTCCACATGTGTTACATTTATGTCTGTATAATCTTACATGAAAGTGGGTAATCACTGTTACAAGCAGGGAGATGTTGTAAAAACCTTGAAAAGATTGTAACTCTAGATATACTACATATACTGTAGAGTATTATTAATAGACAGGGTTTGCAGATAAAAATCCTTGCATGTATTGAGTTTATTTTTGTTAAAGAAAGATGACAGTCTATAGGCTCTAATGATAAGCCACTGCTGTATTTGCAACAAAGCCCAAAATAAAGTTGGAACATTTCAACACTGATCAAAATAAACTATTTGCCACAAAAAAGACAGACAGAATCAGAATTCATTGATTGCTTCTATTTGTTATATGTGACAGCAAATTAAAACTACTATAAGTCAAGGATATTTCATAGATTAAGTCTTATGATAATGACCTTAATTTAGTGCAAATTCTAATATGAAAATATTTTGCTCACCTGAAAGTCAAAGAACTTGCTGTATCTTCTATAGATGACAGAGTTGGAACCGTCGGCCCAGGACACGTGGATTACATACACCTGAAATCAATGCAATCATCCAATCAATTCATCACGCAGCAAAGCAGCAGTCAGGATTCAACAACAGGTCACGAACGGCGCAAAGTTTGCAAGGCCACACGCTGCTTTAGCTTCAATGCCACTGCTTTTACAAGGTCTCACAGAAAATGTCCACATTTCTGATTCTGGACCCCTGGGTGTAAGTAAACATTCATGATTCAACCTTGTCAGTCAGGCATGGGGAATAGCTTGAATAGCAGTTGACATCAAGGCAGCCTTGAACCCAAGTTGTCCCAACAATAAAACTGTGAAAAAAGAATCCAAGAGGGAGAAAAAAAAGTTTCAAATATTGGAATGGCTCATTTCATTTTTTTCTGGGGGAGGGTTTTGGAAATAATTGTAATTTTATTTATAAAGCATAGTAAACTCAAAGGCATGTTAAAGGATTTTTTCAGATTCATAACGCAAATTATTGATACAAATACATGTATTCCAAAAGATACATTTTGCGACACTTATATTTTTAATCAAATACAAACATTACTGATATTCTCCCCCCTTAAATCGAAATCAGTTGTACTTTCTTCAGACATTAGATGTAACAGGATGTCATGAAGTGAATCATCCTAAACATGGATGTTTGAGGAATAACAGAAGCAGACAGCAAGTTTTGTAGACGGAAAATTCTTCACCACGTTACTAGGCAAGATGAAAGCAGGCATCTGTTCTGCTAGCAGGGATGCAGAAACCACAGGAGGAAGTCTGGGGGAGGATGGACTAGGGTTGGGACAGGGCAGACACGGAAGGTTTTCATCTGTGTACACAAATTCCACCGGCTGTGCATGTTCTCTCGCTTCATGTGTGCAGTGTTTGAGTAAAATTATGTAACTCATGCCTACAAACAAAGTGAGGAAACCTGTAATAAATAAAAGCAGGAAAACTGTATAATCAATTTGTACTAGGATATCAGTGGGTCCAGGACAAAATGCATCAATAATTCATAAAGCCAGATCGACATAGATCACATTTTGATACATAATTTTGCTGTTTGCCTGGTAAGCTACAATACAAGCTGATTTGGCTAAGAACTGGGATATTAGGATAGAGAGATGTTCTATAGGAAAAGGGCAGGGCGCGTGTAACAACCACAGCCGAAGCCAGACGACCCAGCACTACACAAAGTCAACATAGCAGGAACATGCCGGCTGCCATAGTCAAACATCCACAACTCCCGAATAACTGAGATGTCTTTGAAAAGGGAAACATGGGACTCACGTAATGCTTGGTGGGGACCCTCCTCTTCTCCACGTCCACCACCTTCACCTCTAAGATCGTTCTGTGCGGCATCGCGGCCCTGGCCTGTCTAAAACATCTGATATTTGATAGATCCCTCTGCTCCGGTGTGCAGAAATCTGGTCTGTGTTTTGACTCGGCCTAAATGACATTACACTTCCGGTTTGCCTGCGCTCCCAAACAACTTTACGTCTGTAAAAACATTATCACTCGTCCTTTCTTGGCCTAATAGTATTAAAACTTATCTTTTTATTATAGAATAATTATACCAGTATAAGAATATTTACGAGTCTGTTGTAATCTGATAAATACGTTTCGTAAATTTGTATCATTTTACGTATCAATGCGGTCATATCTTTTAGTAGGCGGAGAAAACTGTGAAAACCGGAAGTCAATGTGACATTCATAAAATAAACAGATTGTGAATCACATATGGAACAGGTTAGACCGTCCTGGGGCGGCGTTTACTCATATCAACATCATTAACCAGATGTCAGACTTATCTGAGCATCATTTAGTGATCAGTCTTCCATATAAATACACTTTACACTTACAGTTACAGGCTATAAAACTTTTGGGCGTGCAAAGCTTATGAAAGTCAACAGGGGGCGCTAAAAACCCAACTAGTGGTGGAAAATGGCTGCCTCCATGTCCAGTTGATCGTCTTTCGTCTATTTTCGTCGTCATATGCGCTATTGAGGTACTGTATCTGCATCCTGCAGTCGTATCATACGTGTAAAAACAAATCCCTTTGCAGTATATAGCAGGGCCATTAGGATGAGAAGTGATCGGGCGCTTGTTTGTCATCTTGTTGGAGCAATGCCCCCCTCCCCACATGTTATCAAGATAAATTTTATAAAAGCTCCTTGGTTGCATCTTTACTACAAGCACATATTTTGTTGCGCATACTATGACATAGTCTCTGAACCTCCCCTTTGCGACATCTAGCTTTCATTTTTTCATATCTCTTCAGGGCCTTGCGGTAGGGTTTCTAGTCTCCAAATTGCTTGTTTTCTTCTATTAGTCTTTTGTTTTTGTTGCCTTGTTTTGATTGATCCTGTGTACATATTTATCATAATTACTCTTTCAGAGTATGTTAAAATTCAATTGCAGGTATTTGTTGTGATAACCATACAGACTCTTTACATACATAAATGCAGACGTGTTCGCAGTGGATTAATGTTCGCGGTTTTCGTGGTGACCACTTCACCGCAAACTTAAAACCACCTCGAAAATTTTTCTATTATGATATTAGAATGCAGTCTATGGTGTTACCGCGAAATTAAAACCGCCGCGAAAAGTCCCTTTCCCGGCTACCACGAAATTAAATGCATTTACAGTAATACGGTAAGCCAGACTGCCCTGAGCAATGTAGGGCAAATGTTTTAGTATATGGATATGATACACGTGTAATATTGGTATTCTATATTCTTTCTCTAGTGTGGTATCGTCAGCATGGGGCCGGATAATGAGGAAACATCCAACATCCTTATAGTGCGCCACCTACCTGCCGAGCTGAGTCCTGCAGACAGGGAGGATCTACTGAAACACTTTGGTGCTGAGAGTGTCAAGTGTATGTCAGACAAGGGCAGGATGGTGAGTTAGCTTTAATCCACAGTTTACAAAACTGCTGTACGTTTCTTTGATTTAACAGAAGGAGAGGAAAGGAGATTTTTTAAAGTGTTTTAAGTTTGAGATTGAAACAATACCGATGCTAGCACAAAAACACATACTCACTGTGTCATGATTTTGCAGTGGGGAGGCACCACAAACTGCCCCAAACATTTCAAGTTTTACAATATTGACTGACTGTCAAGTTTCAAATTCTTCCAAATCCTAACAATACTGTAATTCAGAAAGTGATATCTTCTGTTCAGATATTCATAGTACAATGTCTCTTGGGGTTTATCGTGTCTTACAATTTCTCTACAGAAACACACTGCCTTTGCAACATTCACTGGCCACCAAGCAGCTGAAAAGGTTTGTGTTTTGAAGCTCAATATGTGCAAATAAGTCTGTGCTGTACTGAGCAGGAACATTCCTGTTTTCATTTTCAATCACTATCATACTATGAAACAGTTAAACAGAACAAGGAACAGCATACCAACTTCTGAAATAATTGACTTGGTTTGAAATCAAATAATACTAATAGCTTTGACTAATATACTAAACACCACTTTTGTCCATTTCTGCACCAGGCTCTGACAAGGTTGCACCAGTTGGAAGTACTTGGCAGAAGACTTGTAGTGGAGTTTGCCAAGAAACAGCACAAGAAACACATGACCGTTGTCCAATCAGATCAGGTATGTAAAGTTGGTGATCACATGACTGTCATCCAATAAGATCAATGCTAGGTGATGATCACATAACTTTTATCCAATCAGAGTGATCATGTGATGTCTTAGTTTATCTTTACCTGTGGATTTATCACTTCTAAAGATGATTTATTGTTGTTGATGGTCAATGTAGGACAGTGAAGAGACAATAATCAAGGAAGAGAAAGACAAGAAATCTGCAGAAAGCACAGCTGACAAGAAACCATCAGAAAGCAACCAAAGAGGAACACTTCCCCAAACAGCAATTGCTTCCTCCCTTGGGTGAGTAAAAATGGAAAATTATTAGAAAATGACCAAGGAAAAAAGATAATTCATGTAATAATAATTACATACATCAAGCTAGTTTTGGAAGATGAAACTTTGGAAACAGTGGAAGACAAATTTACTTCTTCTATGATTTGTGGGTTACTGGATTTTGATAGTGGAATAGTGGGAAATTAAGATTATAAGAAAGGTTATGTTAGGGTTGGTCAGATATCCTCAAATGTTGTCTTTTTTTTCAGACTGCAGTATGTGATGAACCCCAGACTGCATTACCTGTACCCCCCTCCCACAGCCTCCATCCTTAACAACATTGCCAACACCCTGGCTGCTGTGCCCAAACTCTATGTCCAGGTCAGTGCCTACTGTAGCATCATCACAGAAACGTAACTGCCCTGTTTTCCAACATTCTAGACCAAACAAAACTTGTTTCCTTAGGGAGCTATCATATTTGGCTTTGGTACAATCTTGATGTCATACTATTTACATGCAGGCTGCGACCGAATTCACCACTGAAAAGCGTCTAAAACAGCCTTTTTTGAAACAGGACGGCTGAAATTTGTACAACATTTTCACCCAAGAAGATCCACAGTTTGCAATTGTACTAGGATCATACGTAAGTGACAAAACCCTTGGCTGAAATCAATACCTCTATAGTAAATAATAGATAGAATGATAGATAAAAGGTTGATAAGTAGCTATGAAATATTTCTTCTTCATTTCATTCCTGTCCAGGTTCTACATTTGATGAATAAGATGAACCTACCTGCCCCTTTTGGACCTCTTACTCAACAACCACCACTGGTAAGTTATGTTAATTATGCAGTTCTAGGTTATAGATTTCATGCATTGTATGAAATCAGACATGTTTATAGATGAATTTTGGAATATGTCAGCTTTACTAAATTAGGAAATCAAAAGTAAACTTGTTAGTTTTAATGTTGAATGGAACTCTTATCTGATATAGTTGTATGATCATCTGCACCTCTGCCATAGTTAATTTTTGAAGGCTTCCATATGGCCCAGCAGTGTTTGAATCCCTAACCAGGCCTTTCAAAAACAAGGCAAGCACCCTACCCACTTGACCTTTACACGGTATGTTGAGCCATGAGCAGTCCCTGTTCCCCACAGGCCACAGAGATGGAGTATGTAGGAGATGATAACCTGGCTGAGGAGGAGATGAGCGAGAGTGAGTCTGAGCTGGAGAGCGATGAGGAAACACAGACAGGGTGAGTGATGCTGAGTCAGCCTCAGAACCAGCCTTCTTTGGTTATATTTCACCGTCCCTCTTTTCCTAACAATGTGCTAACAGACACCAAGTCAACAACCCAGGAAGGCTTCTTCCCAGACTACAAAATGTACATGTGTATCATGTATCATAAAGAGAAAGATTTGGGCAATTGCACTCCTAGTCCTACTGCAAAATCTAATCCCCACATATGAATTTATAAAAGATTGAAGCTGTATTGCATACCTTTGAAACTCCCTGCCAATGTGTCTCAGTCTGTATATCAACATTAGCGATGTGTGTGTAAGAGCTAAGAATGAAGTGTGTCCATGTATCCTTGAGACCTGAACACACTTTTTTTTAGATTGAAACTTATTTCAAGAATGAAGTAGAGTATTCTTTTTTCTATTTATCCCATTATCTTTTGTTTGCTTGTTGTATCATATCCTGAAAGTAAGAACATAAATGAGATGTAAAGTGACGATGGAATCTTAACAAAAAGTGTAAACTGACATTCACAATTCCTACTCCAGGATCCCCGGCCAAGCACAAGGAAAGGGTGTGAAAAGGCCTGCCCCAAAGAAGAGGAGACCTCACAAGAGACCCAGACTACAGGCCCTCCCACCCCTGGTGCAACCCCGCCCCTCCACCCAACCTGCCCCTGCCCCAGGGGAGGTGTTTGAGCAGCCCGAGGGGGTGGGGGTGAAGAAGATTGAGCTGAACCTACCCTCAGCTATCGAGGCTGAGAGACAGGTTGAAGAAGGTACTCACTCACAATCATATGTATAATGTGGATATTTCGTGTTTGTGAAGGCTAGTTTTGTAGTGATGTTATTTTCTTTTGCTTTTATTTATATGTACATTTTTTTCGTCTCTATCGTAAGGAGCAATAAGACATCCCTAAGTATGGTGATGATTTGAGATGATGGAAATTGTATCACATTTACCAAAGTGGTGGTTTTCATTATTCATGTGTATATACATTCAGTGTCATCATAAATTCAGTGTATCAATGTATAAATTATGGTTCTTGTGGCAGATGATGAAGAAAGAGTAGCAGGAGAAGCTGATCAGGATACTTCAGAAATGTCCGGTTTTGGCAAGTTTGAGCCCCCGCCCGTTGTCATGGAGACGGAAGAGGAGGAGGAGCCGGAGGATGAGAGCACAGATTTCATCTCCAGCAGGGAGCTGAGAAGGGGCAGACTCTCTCATGATGGTAGGCGCCCTCTAGCAGATTATAAAGAAAGTGCAACAATAACCATTTGTTTTAACTTCAAGTGTACTTCATGTTATGGAAAAGCACAATTTCCACCATGAACAAATAATAGGATTACATCATGAATTTGCAGGGTTTTTTTATTTCCATCATAGATAAAAAGTTGTTAATTGTAGTTTTCTTTTTCTACACAGATATAAGAAAGCTGTCGGTCTTTAAGAACTATTCAGCAGGAGAACCCAACTGTCGCCTCTACATCAAGAATGTTGCTAAACAAACAGAGGAAAAGGTTAGTAAATTAGAATTACAGCATGTCGTATAAGGTAGTTATGGAGCATTTACACCTGTATAAGCAATGCAGGTATAATTTTCACTCTGACATGGATCATGTATGTGTGTTTCTGCATGCGTGTCTGGCAGAGTAACTTTTGTGAAGTGGGATTCTGCCAAAGGAACAGACTCACGCAATGTGACATACACCATAGTTTATTTTGGAGGTCTAAGAGATCATTTGCATAATCAGTGAGACAAGATACCTCTAAACATTTCATGAACATATGAAGCAAGAAACCTCTAAATATTTCATGGACATATGAAGTCTCCAAACTTTAGTTATGCAAAATAGACTTTCATGACAGCTAGTCTAAGAGTACATTGTATAAATGTAACAACTCTGACAAATTATTTTACTGTATTTGTAGGACTTGAGATTCATCTATGGCAGATATGTCAACTTTGACGATGACATTGAGAAGGAAATGTAAGTCTTACATTTGTCTCAATTTCTGATTTTTATTTCTATTTTGTCAGACATTACACATAATGAACATCTTGCTGTAATTGGTTGATTTGCATATTTGCAGGTTTGACATCAGGTTAATGAAGGAAGGTCGGATGAAGGGCCAGGCGTTCATCGGCCTTCCGTCTGAGAAGGTGGCCCAGAAAGCCGTCCGAGACACCAACGGGTTTGAGTTGAACGGCAAACCCCTTGTTGTGGTATCCTTTCTGGTTTATTGTTTACTTTGGTAAAGTTTCCTTTTCTCTAGAATAGTTTATTTTATTGGAGTGGATGAATTCTTAGCTGTTTTAGGTTTCAGGGAAAGGACAAAAACCACTACAGTCAAACCTGTACAGGTGACTCCTCACCTCTACATGAGGAATACTTGGCAATGTGACTACTTGGCAGTTCTTAGATAATTTCCCCATTGAAACAATCCTGTCTATAGTGACCACCTGTTCACATAGACCAGATTTTATTGGTCCCTTGGGTGTTTTTTTGTTTATTGGCATTGCATGTGTGAGTAAGACAAAGCTCCATGTAGAGTACCTACTTATGTGTATGCCTGTATGCAAATGAATACTAGTAGGTCAATACATCTTCCTTAACCTCTTAACCAGCAATTTGCAAGGTCAGCAAAACCAAAGGAGAAAGCAGAAAGCAAGGACCAGGGCAAGGGCAAGATTGGAAAGAAGAGCTGATGTACAATTTGTCTTTTACAGTACTCAGTAGAAGCAAAATCTCTATGTACAATGTTAGCACTGTATACTTCACTGCAATATTTTTTACGTAAAAAATTATACCTCTCGTTACTGCATAAAACATATCTTAACTTCATTTGCATTTTTCTTTTTTCCGCAATATATCAGGGCAGATTAATTAATTAAATCTTCTTGCAAACTTTCAACAGTGTATGAGTAGTGTTACTACGTACATGGAAGCCTCCGAGTGAAAGTCTCTCTCTCTATATATATATATATTATAAGTAAGTAACTTCTTATCAGAAGGCATCTAAGTCTCTACTGAGTTGTAGAATGATGTACATCCATGCTGTCGACTCCTTCAGCCAGCTGCTGTATCTCCATTCCCTGCAAGACGTCTTTGAGAATCGGCAAGACTTTTTCTCCCTCTTCTGTAACATCCAAAGTGAACAGTAGTCAAACTTTTGTATATTAGCCTAAGTGTTACATGGGGCATGCATGGGAGATACCATCAATACTCTACATGAAATTCAGCAAGGCTGTGTATTACAATAATATTGGCAGTCTGGCTTTGCTTTATGCTAAATTCAGGCACTAATTACGACAGAAACGTTGGATTTAAACTGTCTAGCTTGGCATTTCAGCTGACTATTTATGCTGTATGTAAAAGCGTGCATGCAGGCCCCAATATCATATCACAGTAAGGTTTCTTAAGACTTTTGTTTACCAGTGGTCAAATTGATTGGGTAGTTATTGATGTGTAAATATAATATATGAGTTTCTTTACTTTAGATCAACTCCCCAAAATAGAAACTACTGGTATATATTACATGTATAAGACATGGAGAAACTACCCCAGCTTTTACTCCTGGTCATGATCAGAGTTACATTTGTTTTACCTACCACTGGTGTGGACTCGTCAACCCACCAAATTTGTATCATTAACTACAATGTGTATGAGACAACAGGCTGATAACTGACCTACGATATCCTCCAGGAGTTCTCCATACTGTTCGATCTTAGCCACGGCCTTTGGGAAATCTGGCTCGCTGCTTGTTGTGATGTACAGGGCGCAGACTTTACCCTCCCTGTCCGCCACCCTGATTCCGCACTCCGCCAGCAACAGGCGCTGGTTTCCCGACAGAACAGCGTCCAGTTCCATGGACGGAATCTCTCCAGAGTGCGCAATGTCCAGCTGCAAAAAAAAATCATGACAGATAAGAAAATTTAGAATTTGAATGATTCATAGATAACATGAATAATGCGTCATGAAGAATTAAAGTACAAAACAGCTTGTTTTGTTGTACAGCTGTACAAAACAGGTAGTTTTCTCCTTGCTATAGTCATGTGTGTTGCATTGTATTCATTATTTTATAGTGACCTGCAGTACTTACAATTTCCACAAGGGGCACGAGATCCTCAGGTGTCTGTGCCTCCAACAGAACAGGTGCCAGGGCCTGGAGTCTACTGAAGGTTTCCAGCAGGGTGGGGTCCTCCCTGGTTCCCAGGGACTTCACGTCCTTCCTGCGCACAAATCCTGTGGAAATACATGCAATATAATGTTATACTTGAAGGGCATATGGAAAGACTCTTGTAAGTAAGCAATCTAAAACACGGACTGTCTGCACTCATTATCAAGATATTAGCCACATTCATTCAAGTGTTGAAAATTCTTTCAGTGGTTCTTCCCACAAATACATTTGTAAATGCCTGGGGGCCGGTTCTTACAGAGCAAATTCAAGGTACATGTACAATACACAAGTATCAAGCAAGCCAGCATTGCTTTGGTTGTATGAAGAAATACTGTAAATTCATTCATTTATGAGGTAGGACAGGAAAGGAGGTTTTTGGAGTTTAACGTTGCTGTAGTACAGTAGTAATAGAATGGAAACATATATTCACAGTGTCATGATTTCCGAGAGTTCACTGAAAACTGCAAAAATAAGACTAGCCCAAACATTTCAATATATACCATACCTTGTGGGCAGTCTGGGCTTGTCTCTTCTTCATCACTTGCAGGAGGAGATGGTGATTCACTGCCCAGCCTCCCCAGCTCTATGTGATGCACCAATCCTATGTGACAAAAACTAAATGTTAGGATGTTTCCTTAAAAGTAGGTTGGCATTTTCAACCAATACTTTTTCTTCTTGTCTCCTTTAAAAAGTTTTGATATGTTATTGTAACCACTCCTGTTCATTATTTCATGGCAGACCCACAGCATGTATGTAAAACAAGCGACATCCCTGGCATATGGGCCCACAAGCCATCTTTTTTTTTTCTGTCTTACCTTTGTCCACTCCTCGTGGCCGCAGTAAGGGTCCTCGGGTAGGGTCCACAATTCCGGACACTGAGTTTGTCCTGACCACCATCAGGGTTCCATCTTCTTGGACCTAGATATTAGGCATACAATGAAACATGTTGTAAAATGTGCAATTTGCATGACACTCGTGCATTCACAAAGTTCATTTGTAACATCATCAATCACCACACAATGAAATAGCCTGAATGAATCATGCTGCTAGGAGCCCTTACGCTGGTCAGACCTCTAGAAGTTCGGTGGCCTTTCAGCACTCAAAGAATTGGAAACATTGTAATCCTCCTAATTTATGCATATGAACTAACTTGGATCAACATGATTCATGTATGGTCAAATGTCAGGTTGTGATGATTGGTTACCATGGTGACAGAGAATCATGAGCTCCTATTGGACTGATGTTCACAGCGATAAAGAATCCAGGTTGATATCACATCTAGAACTGTTTCAATCTTGAGGAGTTGCCCAAGATTAAATGTACATGTCAGATATTTATTGGGATGATAATATTTTCTTACCTTTACTCGTACACAGCCAAAGGCAATGGGTGCCTCGTGTTTCCGCTCCAGGATGGTTGCAGACGTGCTTTCCCTCGAAGCCTTAGCTGAAGCACTGAAGAGCTTTGCAAAGCCAGAAACCTTTGGGAAAGTAATTGCCAAAAGTTTATCAAAAGTTTTATGTGAAACTAAAATAATTTTGATGTGAAATGAAAAAAAAAAAATTCTAATGTTGATTTTTAAAGATAGACTGTGACTTACGTTCCCGTTTATGCCCATGGAAGTTTCAAATTGGTCCAGAAGTTTGAAACACTGGCTGTGGAACAGGTCGTTGATCAGGTAGAGCCTGTAGAAAGAAATAAGGAAAAAAGTTTGTCCTTTGCTCATTTCCTGTTGTTCTACCATAGACTAAATAAGCATGTGGGAAAAGTTGTGACTTGGTAGTAGATAAAGAGAGTAGATTTGATTTTATAATGAAGGCAACATTTTTTAGGCCAAACTTTTTTTTAATTCCCATGCTCGCATCAGTTTTGGGGTTCTCAGAAGATGCCATCCATATAATCAAAAACGTGGCCTTATTCCAATGATTATGTGGCAAAAGATGCATTGAACATTTGACAGTCCCACCTTTTGTCCTTGTCTGTGAGTGAGGTCCTGACGTTCCTGATGCTGTCCGCTAGGTCCTCCTCCTCAATCCACGTCTGCCACACGCGACCAAGTTTCATGGGAGGGATCACTACCTACAGACGCAAAGAAACCATCAATGATAAGCAACATTATTATTGTTGTCATTCTTATCTATCTTCAATAAGTATTTATTTTTCAATGTATAAACTTTAAGATGCATTTTATCTCTGCTGTCCATCAATACATTTGTAGGGTCATTGAATGTCTCAGTGCATAGATACTAGTAATTTCTGTTTTCCAAGTTGATCGGACGCCAGACATGGTCAAGTTGATGATTATGATCCCAGCAGGTATCCAAGGATTACGATTTTAGCCCCCCAACATCTGCTTAGAGATTACAGATTACGTAACTCCAGAAATGTAACATAACACACTTTCCGATCAACTCCACATTACCTCCTTATGAATTTCCGCCCCGGCTCCGTCTAGTTCGTCCGTTTCTGCTTGGCTAAAGCTGCTCGCACTGACGCTGAATCGGTCCACGACTGAGTCTACCTCTACTCCCCCTGCAATACGGTTGGTCCCAACATGCTCTCCCTGTCCGTGGTAGCCTCTCTGCTCGTGGATAACCTCCTTCAGCTTGTCGTTAAACATTGCGCTGACGAAATAGTTTTCCAAGACGCCGACTGGGCGCAGTTTGGGCGATTTTCTCCACCTGTTAAAAGGTTTGCACGGTTATGAAATTGTATCTAGGAGTGAATGACAAAATAATGTTAACTCCAAGAAACCAAAAGGTTCGAAACTTACTTGTCTCTGTAAAACGTTTGGTGCGTCTTTATGTCGCTCTCAAAGATCACAGACTATATATGTAGAAACTTATCTGATTTTCTGTCTTCATCACATGTACATTCCTGCTATATGCACGTCTGTGTCTTTATATGTGAGCCAGTGAAAAAAATGCACATATTGACCGAATCAGCGAAAAAATTACAATAAACAATAGGTGTAAGTCATAAAACTAAATATTTCACGGAAGTATTATCTATGAGGTCTTTGATTTCTTGTTAAATAAATGATTGATGATTCTGACCTTCTCAGCACGCATCTGTCCTCCGCCATGACCGTGAGCAGCTGGTACTTGCCCTGGTGGTTGAGCGGAACCGGTTTGTAATCACCCTCGAAATTAGAAGCGAGGAATCTCTCCATAACAGCACGTGGGATCGCCATCTTCGTTGCTTTCTCTGCAGATCTGAAGCAGGAAAGGAAATGGATGCAATAGTGAGCACACTGCGGTGGATATTTTTAGAACATTACATGTTATACATACACTGGTCGTACCCAACTCTCTGGCGGTAAGGAGATGAACTTTGATCATTGGCAGGTCGACAAAAGTTTGGGAAGTTCCCCCGCCTCCGCAACTTTCTTAACCTTGGCGGCCTTGGTGCCATGGATCAGTATTAGTCACTTCCCGTCAGCCGTTTCCTTGTTTCGTTTACGTCTTACAGTGACGATGCAGGCTCTATGGCGAGATGTAGGTTCTGTTTGTCCTACTACAGCTAGCTGAAAACGAAGTCAAACTTTTTTCTCTTTTCGTCTTTTCCTCCTCTTTCGTTAATTGTCCTGTTCTAACACCACGTTGTCTTTCTTTGACCGCATGCCGTGCAAGCGTGCAACGTTACATATTGATTGATATGAAAACATACGAAAGGCCGCTACTTGCACATGATATCCTGACTTGCAGTCAGTTCATCCAAGTATTAAATGCTGTAGAAGAGTGGTGGATGCCACTTGAAAAGTCCAATTGAAGAGGTTGATTTGTTTTATCTTATCGTTTACCTAGATGTCTATCCTTTATGAACGCATTTTTTTTAAATTGAATACCTGTTATATGTAGGGCTAGTCACCCAACATAGATTCTATATAATGTATCTATGTGAAATCACGAGAATTAGCGACTAACCTTTGACTAACCCGTGTTCGTCCATTCATTTTTTGCCGATTCGCCCCAAACCACGCTAAGTACGACGGAAGTTTCATCTTGGTCCTAGTGAACTAGAGTCTACACCTGTACCTTTTATATGGCAATGTCGACAGGTGGTTGTGTGTTGTAGCACTTAAAACTTCAACTTTAGACCAAGAACACAAAAGATTTCCCATGACTCATATTTTTCTACTTGAACGCCAAATACTCAGAAATGTGTCTCGCTTGGGAAAAAGTTTTGCGAAAAGCGGTAACATGCACACCTGATTGTGTAACGAACAACCAATCCCCGCAAAACACCCACGCACCATACTTCGGGGAAGTACCTTTTTTAACCCTCTCTTATCTTTGTGTCGAAGCGGAAGTGCCAATTTGTGTTCTGTTTCCCAAACAAACTCAAGTGACGGACAAAATCCCACACGTACAAACCCCTTTCGCCTTATCGCTTATCGAAGTACAAAATCTACATGAGAAGAACTCACGCCGTTTAATCTCTTAACACATGTACGGGCAAGGTCAAATCGTTTTTAGCTGCCCCTTTTTGTCACAAACTGCCGCCCAGCCTGAGCATCTGCTTGGAGATTGCTCGCATGGAAAAGTCGCTAGCAGCTGCTGTTTTTAATAGCCAAGGTGTATATTGTAGTATATTTATGACAAATGCAGCAGTGTCGGAAGCTTTTCGGGGACTTTTAAGAGTCATAGATATACGCAAAGCCCAAAATGCCTTTGGCGTAGAGCTACACAGATTTCAGGCCGACAAACACCTTTTATCCCTGAAACGTTACCAACTGAAATACAGTTTCACGTGGTGACATCACTGTATTCTACGGATGTGATAGCAAGGAACTGAAAGAATGGGGACGTGTTTTTTGGCTCACACAAACGTTAACCTTGACATAACATATTACATATGGTTAACTTCTGGCGTCCCTTGCTCGTAAAATAAAAATGGTACATTACTATGCGAAAGATTTGAAGCTGTACCAAAACACACTTTTGTAAATCAAAGCTGGTGAAGTACATGAAGGTGCCAACGGGAGTCTTGTTGTTTGAAGAATAACTGCAATTTTCAAAGCTTCTACCTTTACAAATTCTCCCGTCTGTGCGGTCGAGAATGTTTCGATTGCTCGTGCCGACATACTTTTTCCGTGAAATTTCTGCGATGCTTCTAATGATTAGGTTTAGTTAGATTGCATAATGCCGTACGGCAGTCTGTGACAAGCTTTACAGTAGTACCAAGAAACAAGACTCTTGAAAAATACACCAGGGGAATCACGACACAAATATCGTACATGGCAGTCTATTAAGAACTGCCCTGGTGCTGAGTTGCCCTTATTAGTTTCTCTTAACACATCTACTCCCGGTACAATACGCCCCCATATGATTCCTTTAATATCGAGACCATCACCGGTGCACCACTACTATGAGACAGACACTCATTCACTTCGATTCACACGTAAAGGTCTCTCAAAAGCGTCATTGAAAGTAACATCAAGAAAAGAGCATTCTTTCCTACCTGGGAAAGCAACCGACGGGTCTCGTCGCTTCTTTGTCTCTGCTGAATTACAGTAGTTCTCTCTGATCTTTTATATTGAAGGGACGTGAACTGCGCACTTCCGCCCATGGCCATGTGACAGAGAGTTGACCAGCGACTTCCATTGTAAACCCTTTCAGTGGATAAGGTACGGCCAGTCGAAAGGGGGAAGTGAAATCCACTGGGTTTGATAAACAAGGGAACTGCAAGATATAGTAAGATATATACATAGATGAAATGATCATGGGTTTATAATAGACAGAAGAAAAATACATTAATAGGTAAAAGAGCGCAAAATAAGAAGTATGACGAAAATAGATCAGTCTAGTTCAAATAACTGTGTGGACTGTTGTGAAGCATATTTGATATTACAATGTACTGCGATATCACAATACATTTACGGAACTTAACGATGGTTTTCCGGACTACTTTGGGATTACTATATGTCAGGATTAGCATTAGGACCTTTTGTGCCTTAAGGTTTAATGTTAACGTTACATATGAATGCAAGCCATGCAGGCAGTATAGTTAGAAACAATGCACTACATTCCTCACAAGTTGTAAGGTCTTTGGAGGTCTGCCCGTGGATTGTCACAGAATGGTGCCCATGAGTTTTGGGGGTAGTTCCCCTTTACGTAGTTTCCAGACAAAGTACTGACATTTAAACGCCCACTCGAGTTCCGCCCACCTGTTGTCATCCCGACTCGTGCCCAGAGCTGTTTGAACGTTGTCCTGGGCACGAGATGAAAGACGTCATGGGTCAAATTGGACCAATCAGAGCCTCGCAAACCAGTTTCCATGTCCGCCACATAAACACCCGGTGGTTACGGCGTTTTCAGGAGGGATTCTCCAATTTTAGGTGAGATTTTCGTGTTTTTAGGTCAATTTTGTATGTTTACACCTCTGTGTATTAAAGACATGAGTTGAGGTTGGATGTTGACACGGATTTTTGTACATAAATGTGTGTAAAGTTGAGTAACGTCACTAGAATCATCGTGACCGGAATCACAACAAATAACTCAGATGCAAAACTCGTGGTGACGAAAACCTACGATTCATCATATTATCCTACAATCAAGAATTCTACTTAAAGTCGTAGCTTATGAAAACATAACAGCTTATGTACTACTTCTCTATTTCATACCACGTTACATTCGGCCACTTTTTTTTGCAAAATCATAGCATATACTAGTATGCACAGATTTTTCGTTACAAATTGTTATGCCCCCCTCCCCATTTCGTTGTGCCCCATGTAATAAATTGCTATATTAGTATATATTGCTGCTCATCTAGACTAAATTGTGTTACTTTCTCGGTATTTTGTTGCATAGTGACGCAACAGTACCGACCAGCCTTAGTCCTGATGACTATACCTTTACCCTATACAAAGATAGACAAGCAAATAAAGTACAAGTCATTCCATATGTTATAAATGTTGCTAACTCTTAATGTTCCAGTTCAGGCAGACACCATGTCTCGAGCACAGGCAGAGAGTGTCATTAAGAACATCATCCGAGAGATAGCCCAGGAGTGCGCCAGTAAGGGACAGGCTGTCTCCGAGACGTTGGTGGCTTTTATGGTAGGTTCTGAGTCTTGCCGTATAATCATAGCTTGGGTAATCTCGCTCAAGTGTATGCGAGGATGGTACCCTGGCCGATGTGCTCATAGTTGATCCTCAGACCCATGGCTCTTGACAACATTTTTATATTGTGTGCTTTGTTAAATAGTCCTATACTGTTTCATGTTTGCTTTTTGCTTTACTGTATACAGCATTTATGCCACACATTCCAAAGAGAATCTAAATCCAATGGAAATAACCAGAGATAAATAAAATAGTTCTTGCTCTTTTTCCAGGTGAAAGCAGTGGTTTTGGACCCAAACAATGAATTCAATGTAGACAGAACGTTAACCAAGGATGATGTGCAGAAGCTCATCAAGGTTAGTCTTCACGTCTACATTAACCCTTTTTGCTGTATCCTTTGCAAGGGTGCTGCAAAAACAAGGGCACAGCTGTTGATACAAGCAGTGCTTAAACCAGTTTTTGATCAAAATTCTATTGTACTTAACAGGTGAAAGAAAATAAGATTTTATCTCATTGTATTGTGTAACAGTGGGGTTCAAGCACCGCCAACCGACCATGCCAAATGCCTAGCCTGTCAGGCTTTTGGCTGAATTGGTTGGGTGGTTGGTTTTGGGAGGTTGGCTGCCCGGGTCCGACGCAATAGTCATAGTAATGCTGTTACTGTACTACTGTAAAGTCAGTGATCTGCATAATTAGTCTGATTTTTCCAGTTATGCTGCTGGACTACAATGCATCTTGCTACACATGCACAGTAACCACGAACTGGTTTATACTAAGTTTATACTTCTACCTGCCTTCACTGTAGATCTGTGTGGAGCGACTACTGGACACCCGTTCCCCTGCACTGGACACAGTCAAGATGCAGGTGTACTTTGACATGAACTACACCACCAGAGGTAAGGAGGGGCACTCTGGGTTGGCAGAAAATACTGTGTACCCAGCTATACATGGGTGCCACTGCCCTCCATTCAGGGCCTCAAATTATCAGGCATCAGTGGAGTACATAATTGGGTACATGGAATTTTTCCAGACTCGGCATGAGCAAAATTCTAATCATACAGTAGATATTGTCTGACAATTTTAAACTTTATATCCCTACACAAAATAGGACCCCTAAATTTTGAGCTTTCGATCAGTCCTCTGATCCTTATGAAGTTGAAATGACCCAAAGCCTATGTCACACATGTACTAGTAGACTGGAAGTGTGATGTCAGCAATGGGTCAAAGAAGCTTGGAAGTACATAGATACATGAACTGTATCATTCATCATCAAGTTTTTCCATCTCTATCCTGAAGAAAAGTGGCAACATTTTCTTATGTTTTATAGCTGATTTCCTGGAGGAGCATCGCAGGGTGCTGGAGCAGCGTCTGCAGCCCGTGGTACGTGACATCACGGACAGCCGTGCACGTACGCGGGAGGAGCTGGAGAGTCTGTACCGCAAGATCGTGTCAGCTGTGCTGCTCCGCTCCGGCTTGGGATCTCCCACAGATATCGCTGTTGTCAGAGAGGCGACAGGTATGTTCTCCCGTCCATTAATAGTTGGGTTGTTTTTTTTGTGAAAACATCTGAACTGTGAGCAGCGACACCTGTCCTGCAGTACAACATGAACCAGTCAGAATTGGCCTGAAGAAGGTGACAGATGATCACCGAAACGTTGGTTAGAATAAAACAATGGTTGTGTAAAAAGTCTCTTTATTCAAGTATGTTCCCCTTTGTGCAAATATGATATTATCCAATGCAAATTTTATGCTTTGATTGACATAAATCACATAAGGTTTATGCGTAATTAACATAATTTGCATAAATGGGAATTTTAAATGTTTTCCAGCTGCCCTGCAGAGTGTGTTCCCCCAGACAGAGCTGGGTACGTTCATGTCGCTGGTGAAGAGAGACAAGGAGCGCCAGCTGAAGGAGCTGACTCTCATCGTTACCGGGATCAGGCTCTTCAACAAGGAGTGCGGCAAGGGCGGAGAGGGCATCGATGATCGTAAGCTTGTCTTTGTGATGTAGATGATTGATTTGTTTTCTTCAACATCACATTTAGGAGGCAAGAACATGGCCTCCCCATATTGTGATATCTGCTTAGTAAGATACAGTCAAACCTGGTCTACCGACCACCTGTGCATAACGACCCACTGTCCACTACGACCGCCGAAAAGCGGTCCCTTGAATTTTCCCATAGACGTAAGCATTAAGATTTCTGTATATGACGACCACTGTCCAACGCGACCACGACCACCACTAAAGGCGACCGCACGTTACCTAAACACTGCCAAAACGACCGCGGCATGTTATTTTGGCACGCTACTTTAATGTTCACGGCGAAAAATGAGCGTAATTGCCACAAATTATTTACCGCTATGCCCCCTCCCATTATCATTACTTCTGGATCGGCACTTCACTCTACAAATTTTCGGTGGCTTCGTCATGCAGCGTGATGAGAATCTCAGCCTAAAATGCCATTATATCCAGGGAGCAGACATGAAAGCGTTTAGTTTCACCGGGCTTTTCGAAGATAAACTAAAAAAAACGCATTTTCTGTCACAATAAAACATCGTGACCCGCTGTTCTTCCCGAGAAAATTACGTATTTTTGCACAGCGCGGTTCAGAATCGCGGCGTCTGCAGTTCGGAAATACGCACCTCTGATTGGTTGAAACCACCAAAACAACAATAAGTGAATGCATAATGCCGGGGAATCCCCGTCAAATTCGCGCTCTGATTGGTTGGAGCGGTGCATCATGGGAACTTTGCTGCCAGCTCGACGCCATCTTGTTTCAAAGACTTACGTTTTAAAACGCAAAAGAACGCTATTTTCCACGATTACGTTGCACCATCCTAGTTAAAAATGCATAATCCAAAGAACTTAACGTGGGAACATGCGTTTATATGTGAATTTACGGTGTCTCTAGCGTAATTTTGGGTTTCGATGCAGCCGTAAAGTGTGCAGAGAGTTAGCGTGGGTTTGCAAAATATACCCCGAAAATAATGTCGCATTTTTCTCGTCACACAAAAACAAAACTCCCGCAAAGAAGAAGCCTGCAACATTTTCTGATCATAGCGATTACGTTTTGGGTAGAATGTTCGTGGATGTGCACGATGTGCCGGCGTGCAGCCGCGTAATACCTCAGTTACAGAATATTTGTTGTCACATTAGGGCCGCAGTATGAGAAAAAAATTATGCCAGCCCCGGCACGGCACGCTGCAAAAAGCCAGACAAATTACCGTTTTTCTTTTTCAAATCATTCTTATAATATATCTATTATAAATATCATTACAGCTATAATACTTTTTAATACAAAGAATAACATAAGTATACGTAATTTTAGCATTATATAACATCGTGTTATCTTGTAAATGATAAGAAAGACAAATGCGTTTCATGCATAAATTATCGATGTTCTGACTTGTCAGTTTCTTTTTTCTTTATTGCCGCCATGTTTTTTTTCTGTATAAAGACCACCTATGTATGAAGACCACTTTTGCTGGGTCCCTTGAGTGGTCTTCTTATACAGGTTTGACTGTATCATATCAACAGGAACTAAAGTTAACTTCATTACAAACCAAACAAGGAAGGCTGCCTCATTGTTCAGAGATGTTAATAGTTGTGTCATGCTACTTTAGTCATAAAGAAAACCAATGACCTTAATACCAACTGACCAATGTAACCACTTACTGGAGGTTCTCAATATAGTTATTTGTTGACAATAGTTTTAAGAATCCCATCTATAGTGACCATCTGTCCACTCATAGACCAGATGTTCCTGGTAGTATGGTCGGTTTTGACCTGTAATTGTACGTTTCCCCCAGTGCCTGCCATCCTGAATGAAGCCGTCCCAGCGACCACACAGAATGTGGATGCAGAGATCCAGATCACCACACGGATGGCTCACAAATATACAGGTCTGTGTTGGGTGTTCTAACAATAAAGCAGAAATCTTATTAATGTACTCCTGATTCATACAGCTTTGAATCATAAATGACTTCAACCCTGCAAATGTCACACTTGGTGAAATGCATGACAATTTGAATAATTAGGTGATTAGAATATAATCTGATTGCATCTGACACTTTGAAGGCTTAATGCTTATTGTGGTAAATAGATGATGTCAACTCGTTCAGTTTATTTAAACATGTTGGCTTGTGTTTTAATGATAAAGCAGAAGTCTGTCTCTGATTCATACAGATTCTCTATCACCTTTGAATCATAGCTAAATTCAACCCAAGTACAAGTGTAACATATTAATTGAAAGTGAGTGAAATGCATGGATAGAATTCAATATATAATCTGATTGATAACACTTTCAAGATTAGATTATCATTGCAAGGTTGCATCAATGAAATTCATCTGTCTGTATGGTATTTATGTTTGTCATCTGAAATTGATTTCTCCTGTGCTTTTCCTGTGATCCAGCTCTGATAGAGAAGATGCAGGCTGACCCCACCCTGGAGGGCCCCTCCCTGCAGCTGCTGAAGGAGTCTCTCATCAACAGTCGGCAGCACGAGGCCTTCCTCAGGATCCTGCTGGTACAGCCCTGTCTTTTCTACAAACCTAGAATACAGATGTTGTTGTTTTGATCTTTCTTACAAACAGCATAGCACAAAAAAATGTTTTCTGGGGTTATCAAAGGAAAGGAAATTTGGTGTCATGGATTGCCTCAGTTGTCAGTCAGATAAATGTATGACTTAAGGTGAAGACAACCTGAGGACTGTCTGACAGGAAGGGATGTAGAAACAGTTACACCTGTCGTGACAGCTTTTTACAATTTATAACTGTTGCTAATTTTAACGCATATGTCTATACGATCTCAGCTTCATTAAGATAAGGTCACAGTAGAGTTTTAACCAGTATACTTTGTGAAAAGCTATTTCACCTTTATCCGTGGGATAACCTATATCCATTGTGCATGTATCTAGAAACAGGTAAATCAGATAAATCAAATAGTCAGACGGTTTCAAGTTGCCATGTTTTCAAAATTTGGCAGTTTTTAAGCACTGCTAAGACTTATTAATATCTCTAACTACTATTTTCAAGAACAAGGCTATCTTGTAGATAAAGATGAGCAAGTGTTGATGATGATATACTCTGTCCCACACAGAATGATGTGATTGGCTGTGCCCAGCAAGTGGAGCTTCTGGAGTCCCAGCTGGCTACCCGGATGGAACAGCTGAAGGACACAGTGCGCTCCAAGACTGCCGTCCCCACCTCGCACGTCTATGTAAGTCACTTTCTCATGAAGGCACGGTCGGCTCCACCCCTTGTGGTGTTACCAATAAATTTCATATTTACATTCGATATTGGTATTCTGACTGGCCTGTAATTTACGGTATGGCCCAGGGCTCAATAGTTTTCTTGCAATTCTGTTAATTCAAACAACTGTTCTCAAACCAAACTGGCAGCCTGTTCCTTTGCCCGGTTATTTTGCAGTAGAAAAGCTTCCTCCACCAGTGCTGAGTAATTTGACCTCTAACCCTCCTGTCACACAGCCCCAGTTCATCGCCCTGGCCCACCTGTGGAGCGGCTTCCAGGACGAGATGGTCCTACTGAGCGTGCTCAGTAACATCCTGGCCAGCCTGGAGCCCTTCACCAAGACTCACCGCGAGATGTTCACAGAGGAGGTCCTGGCGCCCTTCCTGGGAGACGTGGAGGTCAGAGGTGACGAGCAGAGGATCCGAGAGGTAAGACCTGTCTCTAAACCCATCTTTAAGGTATATCATCCTATGATACGTCAATGAAGGTTAGACATCCAGGTAATAAGATATGCCAAAAAGCAGTTAGTACTCAAGCAAAACAATTTTGGGTGCCCCACTTAAATTTAAGTAGAATGTCAGAAAAATCTAATAACAAAACTTAGTTACATGCTATCAATTCTTAAACAAGTACCATGACAGACATTTTTATTATCTTTCTAACACCCAGATGTTAAGAATATGATGTATACTAGTATACTTTGATATCTTTACATACATATACATAAAGCCAAGATAATAGTTGGGTGCCCCCTGTGCACCCACAGAAAATAATTTGGCGCACAGCTCCAATTTTGGGTGCACCTGCACCCAGTATTTCGAGCCCTGTATATACAATGTATATACTGATATAGGTATGCATTGAGGAATCTAGATAATACGCATTTAAGATGGGTTTCATATTTAATCCCATTATATTTGCTCTGATGCATTAAAGATTGATCCATTTGTTGAACGTGCTGAGTCCAATTGTAATGATTACATTTTGAATGTCTCCACTTCCAGAGCACTGGTATGGAGTTCAGAGTGGACCCGTCTGAGTTCAGAATCAGGGAGGATATCGAGTTCCTCTTCCCAGAGACAACCAAGAACTTTGAGAAGCTGCCACTACAGTACAGGGTAAAACTAATAAGCCTTTTAATCATACACGTTTGCTTTCTATTGATATGGAAGATTGTATAAAACCATTATTTCATGAGGTTGGTTTGCAAAACAAAGTTATAAAATGGGCACGATAAAGACTGTTTTAAAGAATCTTTTGCACCATCAAATTTGATAGGATAATGGAGATTGTGTGAGTGTTTTTTGTTTTCTAATGGCCTTTTTGTTGTTTGCATTGAACTCACAATCTTTAAAATGGCTTTTGGGTGCCCAAGGAACATTAGTAAAGTAATTCAATTTTGAGAACAAAATTTTTTTTGAAAGTCTTTACAGCATCCTCCAATGATCCTGTCAAACTGAAGATGTCAAGCACCTGACTCTATTAAGTATAGAAAATAGCATGTGGCTTAAAAGATCAGGGGAAACTGTGCTGCCTAGGTGAATGTTTCCTTTATCCACCTCTCAAGTTGAATTTCAGATTTTCTTTTACTGACTGACTCTTCCACCTCATCCACCTGTTACAGGGGTACTGTGGTTTCACGCTGGTCGCCAACGACCGTCTGCTGTTGCCAGGCAACCCGGAGATCGGCGTTCTCCACTACCGCGATAACTACTACGTCTTCACCTCCAAACAGGCTGCTCTGGAGTTTGCCAAGGATCCTGACATGTAAGTTATTATTTCTGAAGCATGATACTTTGATTTATAACCTTTCAAAAGCCTACATTCTTAACAAAAAGCGGACAGTAATTCATTAATTCAATAGCTATGAGACTAAGTGAGAGAGTGAGTCGTTTCAGCTGACATGACATTGTATCCTTTTCTTGCAGTTTTATCCTGCAGGTGGCAGAGTGTGCAAAGAAGTCCCCAGAGTTGATCCAACTACTGGAACTCCACCAACAGTTTGCCACCATCACTCCTTATGCACAGGTTTGTAATCTCCTTTAACTCTTTCATCATACCTCCGCAAAGACAGTTAATGTGTTTAGGTCTTTGTGTTTGTTTGTTAGTAAGTATGTAGTCATACATATTTGCAGTGTCATGAGTCTGCAATGAAGAGGTCACCACAAAAACTGTGAAAGTAAATTGCTGTTAACGTTCCAAGATTTATGCTTTTACCTTATTTCCTTGCGTTCTAAGACGTAAACATGACCAGATTTATTTCTGTGTTTCCAGGGAGACCAGGGCAGAATGATTGAGAAGCCGGTGACAAAGTGCGACAGCGGCACACAGACGGATACACACTTCATGGAGTCCAACATCGTCAAGTCGTACGAGTGGAACGAGTGGGAGCTACGCAGGAAGGCCATCAAGCTGGTACCGTCACTGTTGCCTCCTTTTAGATTAGGGCATAAGAACCAGTTTTTGGCAATGCCTCAGGGCAGAGGCTCTGAGTATGGTTATTTGAATTCATCACAAAGTGGGGAGGGCATAGCAGGTCCAGAGCGTCCTCTACAAGTTACCCTCCCTCACATGAAAATAACATAAACAACGAACAGTACAATAACATTTGTGAATGAGTAATATCATATAAAATAAAAGACATGCTATTATGACTGACTTGCAAATATTCAGAAAATACACTTACTACTAATACAGTAAATCTTGACACTTTTGCAGTTCTCTCTCCTCTGCAAATTCATGACACCAGAAATATCCGCTCCAAATGAAGAAACATGTGACATCATTGTGATATTGTCTGAAATTGTTGGATTCATTGTTCCAGGCTAACCTTCGGAAGAAGGTGACCCACTCCCAGCAGACCAACCTCAGCAACATGAGAAGAGACAACGTCACTCAAGTCTACCTGCCCAAGTCAGTAAACACATCTCTTTACAATATGATACTTTTGTTACATCTATCCACAAGTATATCCAGTGAAACCGAGTAATAAGGCTTCTAACATGTTGACTTTGAAATCTAAAGTCAAATTTCAGTATCACTTCCTTTACCATTGTCACTTATTCTAACCCACATGTCTCTTCTCACCAGGGACCAAGGCTCCCAGACCAAGACAGAGGACGGCACCAACGTGCCCAAACCACAAGTGTACCTGGCCGGCCTGCGAGGGGGCGGAGTCAAGCCCACAGAAATGGTCAAGGTCGACCTCACCAGGGACGTGGATGAGGACATGTAAAGGTCAAAGTCAAATGACTAGAAAAACAAGCTTCTTAATTAATCACCTAGTGGATCAACTGTCTGTTATGACGGAATCATCTGTTGTTCATTACAATCAGTCAGTTATAGTCGGAACTTTGTGAAGCTAGCATAACACAGCTTGGATGTCTCTTTATGGAAACAAATCTACACAAATATATGTATACAGTGGTGAATATTTACTGTGGGATTCAATCAGATTATATGGCAAAAAGAGTCATCGTCATGTGCCTGTGAGTTTAATGATCTGTAGATATTATAAAGTGTGTGATATGAAAAATTTTATGTTATTTTCTATGGTCTGCTGTGCTCTTGATGATTAGTGGTACATAGTTTGTCCAATAAACAAATGTACAAATAAAAGAACAAAGTACTGTAATTTTGTGGACAACGATGTTTTTTAAGTCTCCTTTTCCTATTTGGTCTCAACGTTCTTTCCATAACTCTTTGTGCAACAATATCAGGGAAAACTATGGACAGTAGTGTCACCAGCGGGTTTTGTTGCTTTTGAAAATGCAGATGTTGTTTTCAAATTTTTATCTCTGCAGACCAAGCTCCTTGACCATCTGTTCCCGCATCTTGTACTTCTGCACCTAAATAGGTGGCATACAATAGAATTATGTTCTGCAACAAAATGTTAAACACACAACAAAATGCATTCTGCTCAACACCTAAATGTCTAACATACAACACAATTTAAATTCCGCTCCAAAAATACACCGTGCAACAAATCTGAACTTCTTGTCAGTTCCTCCAATGATAGACACTCATGTCTCAGTTTTATAGAAATCATAACTTAGAATGATGGTACATGCTTCAGAGTTAGAAGTAGGCTATTTTTCAGGAGTAGCATGTTGTCCATGGTAGTAAAAGAATACTCTAAGCATGCATTAACCCCCTTCAACAGTTATAGGCTAATGTAACAGTATGTCATAGAATAAGTCACATGACAAAAATTTAATTCAATAGAACATTTTTCAGACTACTTTAACAGAAAAAAGGATGAAAATGTCACCTTTCCAGTTACTGTCAGTGGGAATTCTTCTACAAATCTGATGTAGCGAGGGATCTTAAAATGTGAAATCTGAAAAAGGTGAAACAGGCATTGGGCATTTTCACATACTAAAAAAGACAGTAGCAAAAGTGAAATGGGCAAAATCATCCATATTCTGAAACTGAACACCGAAAATGTGGATACTAGTGTCCCATTTTCTGGGGTTGCTTGCTGTGTTTTGCGAGATTGACAAATTTATATTCGACAACACAGTGTTGCCTTGTGTAATTTTTAAACATTGCAAGCAGAGCTTTATTCAGCGGCTTTTAATACCTGGTCCACTAAAGATAGCCACTTATTTGTCTTCAGGTTTGGGGGAAACTGTAAATACAGAAATGTTCACAGTGCTCTGAAATTCAGTTTTCACATTGGCCGCTTCACCGCAAACTCAAGGCCACAGCAAACATTTTTCCACCACAGTATGCGACAACAGTATATGACTCTACCACAAACTCAAAATAACTGTGAACACTCCATATTTTCCGCTGCTGCGAAATAAAACCCCTGTTAACTTAGATGCATTTATAGTAGATGCTGTGATGTACCCACAATGGTTTAATAGTTCTGGTATGTAGTACCAAGTATAAAAGACATCCCACCCCCTTAAGGTGCAAAGTATATGACAAAATTCCACCTGTCCTTTGCAGAATGTTTTGACATCATTCTCGACCATATTTTCTCCCTCCTTCAGTTTGATCCAAGCACAAACTTCCTCCCCCATCCTCTCGTCTGGTACTCCAATCACCTGTGGCATTTGTGAAAACATAACTCATAATTTACTATCAATACATACACTTTGTTAAAATCTATCCCCTTATCTGTAACCTTATTGCCATAATGAATTATTACATTGGCCAAGATGTAACGTTAATGTGTAACTGTAACATGCAGTGACATTTTTGTGTTCAACTATAACATCATAAAAAAGTTCTCTCTGTACTTTCTAAAAGGACATTGTTGAGTTTTTAGCTACAGTTTCCTTCAAACTTGACAGTTGCTCAGTAACTTTGATCTGCCACTAAGGCGTACTTAGGGCCATCAGTTAGCTGGGTCTTTACCATTTCAAAACGTGCATGAGCAAGGAATGGTAAGTTTATTGATGAACACGACGTATTCCAAAGTGTGACTGGCACACACTAGAATATTCCAAAATGTGTTCCTGTCTTTACACATTCAGCGATATACCAGTAAGAGGTATCATTGAACACTACAGGGGGTACCTCCACAGTCTGAATGATTTCCACTCACTTCTGTATCACAAGCAGACTAACCTGTACATCCTTCACCTTGGGATGTGTGTGCAGAAACTCCTCTATCTCCCTTGGGTAGATGTTCTCTCCCCCTCTGATGATCATGTCCTTAATTCTCCCCACAATCCGTCCGTAGCCCTGCTCGTCCAACACAGCTACGTCTCTACAACACATCCATATTTACTTGAGTCACATGCTTGGATGATCAAACTCTTTATTCTCCCGACAATCAGTATTTGAGAAATCGCCAGTGAAGATGTTAATAAAAACAAACGTACCCGGTTCGGTACCACCTGTCAGGCCCAATGACTTCAGCAGTTTTGTCAGGGTCGCCCCAATAACCGTGCATGGTCCCATGACCTCGTGTCCACAGTTCGCCGGGCACATTCACAGGCGTTATCTCTCCATTGATGTTCACGACTTTTACCTGCAACACACACACACAAAATTATGTACTGAAGAAATGATGAGTTGATGCACTTAGCTATACTTTAAAACACATGTTGAAACCAATTTCGAGGCAACATGGGAAAACGAAGGTAACGTTACTGCAAAACGTAGTGTACAACAAGGACGGTATCTACGCCCCATGCACTCTTCACTTCTCAAACATGCTAAGGGCCATCACGTTTCGGGTTGGCAAAAATAGCAACAACAACAATGTGCTGCTGGTATGGTAATCTCCATAGTGTTGACATGTTACTCTCCA
Source organism: Branchiostoma floridae x Branchiostoma belcheri (assembly GCA_019207045.1). Taxonomy (NCBI): domain Eukaryota; kingdom Metazoa; phylum Chordata; class Leptocardii; order Amphioxiformes; family Branchiostomatidae; genus Branchiostoma; species Branchiostoma floridae x Branchiostoma belcheri. Next base: position 21,284,962 of record CM033026.1, on the reverse strand, counting down.
GAGTGCTGAAATGGTACTCTCCAGAGTGCTGAAATGGTGCTCTCCGGAGTGCTGAAATGGTGCTCTCCGGAGTGCTGAAATGGTGCTCTCCAGAATGTTGAAATGGTGCTCTTCAGAGTGCTGAAATGGTGCTCTCCGGAGTGCTGAAATGGTGCTCTCCAGAGTGCTGAAATGGTGCTCTCCGGAGTGCTGAAATGGTGCTCTCCGGAGTGCTGAAATGGTGCTCTCCAGAATGTTGAAATGGTGCTCTCCAGAGTGCTGAATTGGTGCTCTCCGGAGTGCTGAAATGGTGCTCTCCAGAGTGCTGAATTGATGCTCTCCAGAGTGCTGAAATGGTGCTCTCAAGAGTGCTGAATTGGTGCTCTCCAGAGTGCTGAATTGGTGCTCTCCAGAGTGCTGAATTGGTGCTCTCCAGAGTGCTGAATTGGTGCTCTCCAGAGTACTCACATGATACTCTCCATCTGAAAAGCAAGTTATGGGTGTGGCTTACACAGCGACTTTAGAATAAGAAATCTCCTACCTCTACGTGAGGTAAAGGTTGTCCTATGGTGTTGCATTTCCTCTCCAGATTGTCACACTTGTGCCCCAAGAAAGTGAGGGGGCCGTTCTCAGTGGTGCCGTAAGGAATCTGAAAACAAAAACGACGAGTTGACAAGCAAAGTAGGTGTTTGTACTCAGATCGCTATGATGTAGGTGTTGTTCGCCATGATGAATGATTACACCTGGAAATTGCCAGGAAATCTTTCATTTCCATCAGTTACCTAATTTGACATTATTGTTACACATCGAAGATTACACCTGATTCTTAAGAGTTCGTTCAAACAGTATTGTGACTGTGCCGTCGCATATAGACACCATAAGAAAACGAGAAAATGGAGCAGATCAAAAGATTCGGTGGACAGCAATTGAATACCACTGATCTGTTCATATGAATTATTTAGGATTTGGCAACTATTACAAAAACTGTCATGTTCACATAATACTTATCAAAGCTAGTGATACAAAGTACATAACGCGAATGTTTGCTATTAGGCTATTTAAGCTATTATACCGTGCATCTGGTATTGGCGAATTAGCAATCTCAAAAATTGGGAAGGATCTTTTGACAATCAACTTTACTTACACAGATCTCAGGGCAGTGCATTTGGGACACCACTTGTTTCATGAGTTCTGCGGACAGTATGACCCTCCGATTAATCCTATTGAAACCGACAGCAGAACGTGAGTAAAGAGGAGGCTTGCACTCAAGCGTTTATGACGTATCATCCGCCATGCTGTTGGGTAGATTTGAATTTGCATAGACCTATGCAAATAAGGTTATGTAAAGATGACATTCTACACGTGTAAATTTACAGGTTTTGCTCTACGTCTACAAGTAGGATCAACCAATCAGCATAGTGGCTGTGACGTCACATGCAAATATGCAGAAATTACTGATTTCAGGCATACAAAACCCCTCGATTATTATATGTGATTTTACCATGTGGAATGTATCCACTGACCTTAAACGCAAATATACATATGGATCTCCCACTTGTGTTCACATACGTGAATCTCTCACCGGGTTTCATATTTTAATCTCTCATTGGTGTATATGTTTGATCTGTCAGTGATTTCTAGGATTCTATGATTACGAATTCAAACTTCTCACCGGTGTTTAGACTTGTCAACCTGTACTTGTCAAAGTTCGGATGGTGAAGCATGTCGATAAACATAGTCGGGGTGCCATATATGGATGTGCATCTAGAATATATGGTGTAAAATAACGTGAAAAACAAAAGGAAAGTGTATTACCATCTTCATAGTCGTATGCTTCCATAGCGATAACAGTTTCACAGTTACCACAATACAAAGGATAATAGGCTCTCTTGAAATGTAGAATGATTTAATCATCCGATTAATAAACATCAAACATCCATTGGAATAAGAAAAACGACTCTCTAATGTCCTAGTAAGCGTTATTACTTGCCTCTCTTCTTGTATGGCCTGTAAAGTTGGTTCTGGCTCAAAGCTGGGTGAAGGGGAAACAATCGTTGTACCAAAGACAGCTGCTGCCATGGCGGCCAACACCATGCCGAAACAGTGATACAGCGGTACTGCCATGCAAAGTCTGTGGTGCTGGCAACAAAGGTATGGGATTTTTTCTATCGTGTTTTGTAAAAGGAAAGGGCTGGGCAATACATTCTTATCTTTGCTTGCCCTTTTACCCCGTCATGTCTCTGCACAAATCAAGTCAATTCATTTGGCGCACTATTATGTTGATTGATTTGCATTTATTTCTTGTACATGTATTTTGTTATGTAGCGCTGGTAAAATACGTCTTTATAACTTGAGTGCAACGCCACAGTGTCTTTATGTGTTCATGAATAAAAACACATCATAAGCATGTCAGCAGAAATAGCCATGACATCATGTCACAGAAAAGTTCAGACCATTTCATGATATCCCAGCCGACGTCCGACGAACCATTGGTTGTTCACGATGTTGTGATGAGTTAAAGTCGCTCCCTTTGGTCTTCCCGTGGTTCCCTGTGAGACATCCCGTCGTCAAATAGCAAGCCAGCATTTCTTGGCAAATATTTCAAGATAGTCTTCTAAACGTGCTTCTAAACTATTTCAGTGTTTGTTATGTAGAGTTTCTTTTTTTCATAAAAGAAAATGATGTACTGTATGCATTGCATGGTAATGACAATGACCTGGCTCAAGGATCAATTCGCCAATGTACGAGTTAACATGATGCTGATTTGAAAAAATAACTTACGGATGTAAACTGGATGTTGATTGGATCATCAAACTGCAGCTTGTCCTGCATCTCCAGGACAGTCCTCCTGTGGGCGTGGTCACCCATTTCTTGGACTTCCGGGAACGAGAAAGTTCCCGGAAATTTTTCCTCGCCAAGCATGATGATTGTTTCAAGCATTGGCAAACTGGAAACGGTAACACAAGGGGAATCAGACGGAGGTGAAGACGTCTGACATTCTATAAAACCCCTCTCTAGACGTATTACTTCGTCCTTTCCCAGCAAAAACTGTTTTTGTCCTTGTCGTGATCTATCATTACAGATACAGAATTGAATGTAATGCAATGTCTGAACGCAATTCAGCCGTTTTGGCTGTCATATTTGAGACAATGTTATTTGTTTTCAAATAAGCTAATTATACATGTAGACAGGAGGGGACAATGTATAATAGTTGTAGACGACACAATACCATATCAGGAATCTAGTGACAAACAACATCCAAAAGCCTTGCTTGAAAGAAGGAAGAATAAAACACGACACATGTCCATTTGGACTATACCCTTTCGCTTTCAGCTGCCCAGCCTTGCATCTGTCAAGTTCAGGGAGCGCTTGGTGAAGCATCTTATAATAATCTTGAGTCTTAAAGGTAGAGGCTGAGATGATGGCACGGCATCCAACCTAAGAAACATGGACACACAGCGTTAGGGGATGTTTGCACTCACGTGACTATAAGGTAAGTATTGTCCGCCATGTTGGAAGGTTGAACTTGGAAAGTTAATACACACTGACATGTTCATGTTAGGGTATGAATAGAAAAAGCTTTATTAACAAAACAAAAAGTAAAGTAAACATCTGCAGCAATCTGCAAGAAAATGCCGAGCTTTGAGATACGTTGCTTGTATTAAAAAAGATGAAAAAGACTTCAGTGTGAATTTCAGTACAGGCGGGAGTTAGGTAACAGACGGACACTGCGTTTCAACGTTGCAAAAATACGAACGGAAACAGTAACGCAACTGAGAACAAAGTCAACAATGCTGTTTTATTTACCTTTTTTAGTGCATGGACCAGCTCGTTGACCTGGTATGCTGGATTTATGCTCACCTTGAGGGGAGAAAATGCCAGTTTTGCAGATTAAAGAATAGAACGGAATAACGCTCTGGCGCAATAGTATATAACGTTGTTGTGCAGCATGTATTTTGAATCAAGCGACTTGTCGCAACTAAATCTTGTGCTAACATGACGTTATATGAAGAGTAGTGTGCCTTAATTAGTTAATCATGCTATCAAATTCGTCTCTGCTGTGAAAAGTTTTAGACGATAGTAGATATTTGAATATCTAAATTACTATGATGATGTGATAGTCTCTGTTGCTTGCTCTTGTTGTTTATATGCAATAGCGCACGAGTCAAGACTCGTATTTCTTGGCAGCGCTTACCATGATCAAGCCAACCCTGGCTGTTGCGAACTGCGTCAACACCCACTCCAGTGTGTTCGGTCCCCACATCCCAACCCTGTCCCCTCTTTTGAGCCCCAGTGCCACCAGCCCTGCTGCCAACTGATCACACTGTCGAGAGGAACACAGAGTCTTGTCAGTTCTGACGTCACAGCCGCCATGTTGGATGGTTAAATCTAGAGTAGCTAGACCTATAAACTTGAGGACTGTCGACATAGTACCGTCAGTGCGAAGACAATATAAACACGGGGTAACGATACTATTACTCGGCAGTGAAAAACCATTAAGATTTGCATAAAATCTCATCTTTGTTACAGCGTTACCTCTTCAAAAAACTGTTGGAACGTCCGGCGAACGTTTCCCCTCTTGAAGACGAACATCTCCCGATTGGGGAACTTCTGTACGGTCTGCTGGAGTTTCTGCCCAATGGTGACACCCTGGAGCGGGGTGGCGGCCAGACCATGGCGGTAGCTGTGGGTAAGGTGGGCCGCTTCTGAAATGTCCTCTCCATATAGACTGTAACGTTATAACATCCACAGCACAGTCAGATCGTTCCAACACATTTTACATTTAAAATGCCATCCAATTTACATGAAAATTATGAAATCCTCTGGGATTCGCAGAAGAAACATGAAAAATCATGAAAAGAAAAAAAAACAGTCCAAGAAGCTCCTGATCTCTTCATCTTCGGTACTGGCACCTTGTTACTTTACTAGTCATGTGTTTCGCGCTATCGCATCATACGCCATGTCTGATGTAATGTTAGATGTCAGCAATAGAATTATATTACTGTGTGGCCTACATACCCCAGACAAGGAAAGTCTCATCGCTGTAATGTGGCCGTCACAAAACAGGAAAATAGCTTGGCCGATGAATCTTCGAGATTTTTGGTAATAATACACCCGGTGTTCTCTTGATCTTTACACGATTTTTAATCGGCGGATGGTCGCTGGTCACCGAAACCTGCTACAAATGCAATTTGTCAACGGTGGTATTTGAGGTCGCAGAGTTTGTTGACAGGTTGCGGAAGTCGCTCTGCGGTAGCGGCCACCATTTTAAATTGGCGTGACCCCATGCACCTGGCTCGTCCAGGTGGCCTGCTGGCTAAGTGTAAATCAATTAGATGCTCAGCCAATCAGCAACTAGAAGCAGCAAATGAGACAATATGCTTCTCAACCAAACCGCGCATTCCCAAACCTGGAGCTGATAGAATACTTAGTGTTTATGAATACTAACTGAATACGAAATGCCCCACCTTTGTCTTGTAGAAATAGAGTCTTGTAGAGACTTGGATAGCTGTCGAGAAGAAACCAGTGAAGTTTTAAGCCTTCGGAGACTGGTGACTCTCACGCTTTTATGCAGAATATTCATCAACATCTTCCCAGACAGGCAAGTTTTCATATTAAGCTGCTATGTACAAATGTGCCGAAGGGATTGAACTTTGGTCAAGTCGTCGACCTTAGGTCAGGGGAGGGAGAGGACAGAACTTTTATACATGTAGTTTTAACCTTTGACCTTTAAACTGTAGTAGTTACTAGTAGTAGTATTAACATACATACATTATTGGAAGTTTGACAGAAAACCCTACAAAAACTTTCTGGTCTCCTGTGCCCGTTGCCTTTCTAGATGTTGAAACCCAATGACTGTTTATTCATTCATAGCCTCTGTAGCATGTTTGCCATTAACGTTACAAACCTGAATAGATGCCACTGCTGTAAAGGTGGGAATGCTAACGTTCACGGGGATTTAATTTTACGGTAGGCAGAAAATGGAGTGTTCATAATGAGTTAAGTTTACAGTTGAAACGCGGGGTAACCTATATCCGTTGTATAAAAACAGTGTATTTAGGTATATCTTGTATTCGCACGGTGTTGGATTCATATTTTGCAACATGCAGTCGACTTGATATCCTTAAATACACTATTCTTTTAAACAACGGATAAAGCCGCGAACTATCGTAAAGAGGAAGAAGCAGTTGAACCAGAACTTATTCACCTGAGGTATCGAGTAACGACGTACACAATTCAACCTATACAATTGATTATAACGTTATCAACATGTATACGTAGGTATATAGAATACCTTGGCTGCACGGAGTCAGTGATCATGAGTAATACCATGTTATTTTGAAATCATTGACGCGTCGTGTAATTTACCACAAACATCATCGATACATAATCCATTGGAAAATATCACGGCCTCTGGAGTTTAGCTTTTTAGTTATCCTACATACAAAATGCATTAGCAAGGAAGCAAACAATCAAAGAAATCCTTTGAGTGCGTATGAAAACGCATAGCCCTCAGTGCTTGTCTGTTATAGCAGTTAACTCAAACGGCTTGACATATCTTAACAATACACTGCGGTTTCGCCAATATAATAACATGTATTTATCTCGCTTACTTTACCCTTTCTAACATAACGTTACGCGTTTGTAGATTTATGGAGTCACGACTCTCTGTACATTCTTTCTTCTAATTAAATGAAAACCATACTTAACCTACGGTTACAAGCACAAAGAACCAACCCCTTTAGATATACCTACTCATATCTTTCAGTTACTTCGGTAAGGTTGTCACGGACATTCTAATTCAGTTCGAGGCTACATAGCCTGAACGATAAGCACAATGGCGGAAGCTAAGATGAGGATGAAATCCGGTGTTGTAAGCCCCGCTGTGCTGGTTCTGTCATCAATGATGGCAAAAACTCGAGTGGGAGCTCCGCTTCCGTCGCCGATGTTTATGGGCATGGCGTACACGGTGGAACCGGTAGGGGGCATCTCGTTCAGGTGGCCCACGTTCTCTATGATGATGATGTTGTTGGGTAGGAGGATCTTGTGAGTCGGATACGTCTAGTGAGATTGGAGAAAGACAAAGAAAGGAAAGGGCGAGGGTTAAAAAAAGAACAAGACTTATGAGACCGCATACCTCCGTGAATTTTTTGTTTAAACTTGTATTGGACCCAAACCGAACCAGACTTCCATTTCCCTATAAAGCATCCTATCACACCACTTCCTGCCACAATGTAATATTCACATAACTGCGGACGCACAACAACACCAAACAAACAAACAAACAAACAAACAAACACACCAACTGATTGCGATTCTCCCTTTCATGGGGGGAAAACCAACTGATTACAATACCTCCGTTTTCACGTTATTAGATATAAGTCTAACAGGAATATTAACAATTACCGTAGAGTCTCCAGTATCCGCGGAGATAGTGTCAAACCCGATCACTTTCACATCACGGTTGTCAACAAGCCATTGGGCGGCATCTGGGTGCAGTCCCGGGGAGTGCAGAAGGGAGGCGTTCTTTTGGTCCGAGCCCAGATATGGCACTGGTCCTTCCTCAAAGAACTGTTCACCCCAACCTGAACGGACTGCAGATTGCACGGGATACAAGGGGTAAGGCGAAGAAGATCATTCTCCAAGCAGAGGTTGAGTCGGGAAGAGCGAGCTGGTAAAAATCCCGACTACTACTATATCTCCGAGACTCAACCTTTGCCTGGAGAATAATGAAGATGACTATTGAACCCTCTACGTGTATTGTGCTACATGTACCTACTAATGTACGTCTACGTACTGGATATCATCAACGTAGCAACTAGTTTGTGAACAGTAAATATAGAAGATTATATTGGACCATATAACATGATAATTGATAAATGAGTTGCTAAAATACTTAAGCATCCCTAATCTTCCAACACACACTACCCCCACAAGCGAAACCAAGTACCCATTTTTTACACATAGGTGGGTGTTCAAAGTAAGTGTTAAGTGTCTTTCATTAGGATACAACGTCTCGCCAGAAATGGCAGGAATCGAACCTGGCCAATCCATCTCAAGTACCCACCACAATGTAATACTGTGCATCTAAACTGAAATAAGAACATTGCACCTTGACTGTACTGACGGTAAATCGTTGATGGAAGACTTACTCATGATGATGCCACCTTCTGGGATACGCCCATACTCTCGTTCCCAGTCCTGTAAGTCTTGCGTTGTGACGGCGTAGTCAGTGTTGTCTCCTATCTTATCCCTCACGTCAATCATCACTCCAGGGCCGGTCAGGTGGCCGAGCGGGATCTGGTCGACTGGGAAAGGAATCAGCGCACTTTGTTAACGTTACATTTTGTGAGAAGTGTATGGAAAAAATATAAGCAAACCTATCTACAGCATAAAGTAGGGACTTGGGCATACGAAAGTATGAAACGTGGCTAGTATATTGAAACGCGTTTACATAGCAATTACAATAAGTGGTATATCCAAAAGAACATTGTGTTTTTGTATGCATAACGTTAAGTGTAACGCAAGTTGGCCACTATCTGATGGGGAACCAATATCCGTTGGATATCAAGTGGTTTCAAATTGCAACAGTTTGAATATCTTTTATGTATTAAAAATATCACAATTTGAAACCACGGTCCGTCGAGTTGTGAAAAAGAACGGATATAGGTTACCCCATGGATAAAGGTGAGGTAGCGTTAACTCACGTTTCCACGCTCCTGGCACGAAATGTGCGGGCGCGTCTATGTGAGTCCCGGTGTGCTCGTTCATGGCGATCTCGTTAGACTCCAGGTAGTAGCCTCCAGTCTGGTTACCTCTGTATCAAACACACGACGGTTTGGGTGAGGTTTGGTCGGTTGGTAGGTAAGGCTTGGGTCACATTTTCAAATCGAGGCCCGGCCGGGATGTTTTAAGAAACGAAAAATTAAAATGTATCCCTAGAAATGTGCACAAATCATGCCCACGAATCGAATTTTGACATTTTGTGTATTAGTATATCTGTTGCATCATTATTTTTGCTCCCGAAAGCTACCCGGCCGGGCCCAGATTTTAAAATGTGACCTGAGCCTAACACAGGAGAGGCGGCAAACGCGTCCATGAAAGCCACAAACGATATCGAACAAAAGAAATGACGTTGCTAAGAATATGATCCTTGTGTTGGTTGACTCCGAGTGTAGATATTCCAAGTATTTGTCAACTATCATTTTTGTTTCGACCTGTACTTATATGCCATTCAATTCAATACTTAACATGAGCTGGTTCCCAATTTTCAACATTGGCTTAGGTTCTACAGTTCCTTCCGGCAGTAGAGCACCTTGTCCAATGTTGAAAATCGCAAACCAGCGCTGCTAGAAGTCTGCGAAGGCGGCTATGACAAACTACATGTATTCTCTTCCGTGGCATCTCTTTCAACATAGGTATTCCTGTCACGCGGATGCCTACCTGTGAACAATAGTGAACTGGTAGGGAGGGTAGAAGGGGAAGACCGGTATGCCGCTCTTTAGGGACCATGTCAGGTCGATCAGCCGCGGACCGCGATCGTCAGATTGTCCCAAACAACCAAGAAGGAGTCCGGACACTATCTGTGGAAATGTGTGGATTGTATTCGTGAATATTTTCATCGGGTTGGTAAATAATAGTCTATTTCTTTATCATTGTTGCTGGACACTATATGCAAATGTGACAGTGCTTTGAGACCGTATTCTTATAACATTGCATCAGGGACACCTATCTGCGATGCGAAGTAGAACCATGCCAGTCAGTATTGTTCAGAGGAAGGTGATGACAGACGGTCACAGAAACGTTGCATGTTGTAACTTCTTGGTTTGTGAATAAAAAAACTGTGTCATTCACTTGGAATGATAGTTCTGCGAATGGATATATGGCCAAGGACTCTACAAAAAGTGACAGGCGGAAAGCTTTTCACCAATATTTCAGTACCTGGGACGGACGCCTTTGCAGGTGATCAAAACAATGTGTCGGGGTTTGAGACGGCTCAAGAGCGCCACCTGGCGTTAGGCGGTGATACTTGCAAGTGAAATGTATTGATTCATCAAAATACGTCTAAAGCGCCTGCTCATATCACAAAATCGACACAGTGAAACAACGCCACAGCTCTATACGTAAGGAATATCTAGGAATTTTGTATTACAAGTACATTTGTACAATTGTAGTTCTAATTCTAAGGTCGCCACAGGCCAGTTACAGTGGTTATTTGATTACGGATGGACATAACTGTATATTCTTCCTATTGAGACTGTGTCCTCAAACGGAGGTCACTGGAGACAGCTCATGTCAATGGGGGTCAAGGAAAAAGGTCACCTGAGCAATTCAGATTGACACCTAAGGCTACACAGCTGAACACCACGTGTACCCTTCGGCAGACGATACAGGAGAGAGGTCCCTGCATTGCATGAAGAATTGCATTATCTGTCAATACCTTGGCTAGAGGCGTGCACATATGCATATATTATTCCAGCAAGGTTAGATCAGGTTACGCTAAATCCACATGTGATTGTTGCATCTTTGTAAGCTATTGCAACTGTTTATGATGTTTTTTTTTTGTTTTTTTTTTGCTTAGGACATGTATTGTTCAACTTTGCACACTGTCGTACTGACAGCATCTTGTAACGTTTAAACTGGCGTTGCCTTCAGCCATACAGCAAGGCGGGAATAAAAAGACGGCAGTTGAAATAAAACTTCGCGTAGTGAAGTACTGTAAATGAATTTAAGTTCGCGGGGATTTAATTTCGCGGTAGCGGGACAAAGGACTTTTCGCGGTGGTTTTCATTTCGCGGTAACACGATAGACTGCAGTCTAATACCATAATAGAAAAATGTTCGCGGTTAAGTGGAAAACCACGAACATTAATCATTTCTGCATTTAAAGTATATGTAGTCGTCGTAAAACCACCGGGCAGAGACGGCAAATTAACCAGCAAGTGAATTGTTGCATGGTTAATACACCGCAAGATTTTCGAATACACGTCGATCGACCAAGAATAAGTTACTGTAAATGCAGAAATGTTCGCGGTTAATGTTAAAATTTTCTATCATGGTATTAGACTGCAGTCTATGGTGTTACCGCGAACTTAAATCCACCGCGAAAGGTCCTTTTTCCGCTACCGCGAAATCAAATCCCCTCGAACTTAAATGCATTTACAGATTCTAAGAGCGCGTAAAGCAAAACGGCGAGTTTCTCTGAGCTCCACATCGACGTTTAATTCTGTGCCCCAACTTAACCCCAAGGTCAAGATATCCAATTTTGCGCTCTTGTCTATCCCCTATATAAACAATGCGGCTATCCATGGTGCCACATTCTGTTTCCGAATACCATCGCCTGTAGAGAGATGCCTGCTAGAACGGGGCCAAACACACCATTAGTTAGCGGAGACATCATCCACAATGGCTGCAACAGCTGCCGCGTTCATAGCGTCATCTAAAAACATTTGGCTGAGTTCAAACAGATACCTAAACTGACAGTTTGCAAAATACGGAATGAACGTTTAAGATGCTTGAATCTATATACCAGTGGTGGGAAATTTAAGACCTTGGGTTGAACAAAGGCCGGGTTCTTTATAATGCTCAGCACAAAAGCAGTGTTGACCGTTTGAAAGCGGTGACTAGCTGCTGTAAACAAGAACACTTTTAGTTCATAATTCTTAGCAACCGCAACTGCAAGGAAACAGGACCAGTTCCGCTTCTCGTGCACCGAGCCGTAGAAACATGTATCCGAGTGAAATTGTTGAAAAGCTATCGCTGTCTCATTTCACATGAACACTACAATTTTCAGGCCCTGACTCAAGTTTGTGACTCGTTAAACAAGACAAGCCCCGAAACCTCATGTTCTTTATAATCTCCAAGCAGATCCTGCTTGGTAAAGTGATCACCTAACAGTAAAAAAACGTCGCGGGCTCAATCACGGCAAGGGAGTACTAGTTCTTTTTTATCATCCATTTTCATAATTATTCTAGTCAATTATTCTTGCTCATGAATGTATATATGTCATAACTCGTATTCAATTCTCCATTGTGCAAGATTATCCTTAGGGTTTAGGCTTTACAGCATCATAAGGTGTTATTCACAAGGAGCATCTTGTCAATAGTGCCAAAAAATCACATTGATAGGAACGAATATTGTCCAAAGAAGTCTTATTGACAAATACATCCTGTTATTAGTGCCATAAAAACCTTATCGAGAGGAAGATTTTGTCAATAGTGGCTTATTATTGGCATGGGCATCCTATTAATTGTGCCAACATTTTTATTGACATTAACATCCCGTACATGATCTCGGCCCTTAGGACTATAGATAAATTATTACGTTAGTATAATTCTTGACTATTATCTCTGCTTCTACGTGTACGTACTGTATATATATGCAGCATAGTATGAACGGCAGTTTGATTTTCTTGTGTTGTAGTAAACCTGCTGATTGTATCCTTCTGTGTTTACCTGTAAACAATAGTGAAGCGATAGTCTGCGTGCATTGGGTATATGTTCATTCCTTCCTCCACAGTCCATGTCAGGTCTATCAGGCGAGGTTCCTCAGATTGTCCCCAACAACCACCGTGGAGTCCCAACAGTACCTGTCCAATGTACTGTGCTGTTGTAGTGAAGCTAATTAATCGGAAAGCAAGCTTACACTATGCCCACCATCACCCATGTACAAACATAAAGGGTGTCTTTGGCCTTTGTACCGTACAGTTGTCCTTAAACTGGGGCTAAATGTCCCCCTGCCCTGGACCTACGGTTGTGTCTTACCCTACCGGGAAAGTAGTACATCATCTCAGCCATAGAAATCTACGGAATGAATCGGTCGTTAAAAGGTCTTAAAAGTACAGTGTGACTCAGACAGTATACTATTCGACTTTAGGGTATTGGCCTTACAACAGTGACTCGACAGTATTTATTACGCTTGATATTTGGAACGGATTTGGTTGGCACATCGATCTACCGGATTTCGTTATTCATAACGTTATATTTTAACATTGAACTTGATTTGCAGCAGCAATCTTGTATAATGCGGCCCGCACAACTGCACGGAGGGATACTGAAACTTACCAAGATGAGAAGTGAAGAAAAGGCGTTTGTGGCTGCCATTGTACCGCCTAAACATGTCAACACTATGGCACGGTCAATGGCCAAATGTTCAAAATGTTTAGCCTCCTTCGCAGACCTTTGGAGCGGCGGTATTTATTTTGTGTGGGAGCGCTGATTCGCAGTTTTCGACATGGGCTAAGGTTCTCCATGCCTGGGAAGGGACTGAGCCGTGAGAAGGAGTTATTATTTATTGATATTAAGCGAAGAAGGCGCAAAGTGAGGAATTGGTCTTGTTACTCCTGGTCTCCAGTTATGTGCTTTTTGTGCATGTAGCAGCTCAATGGCATTGTGTCCAAAGAACTGTTTAGGTAATATCAATTAAAATCAGTAATTGTAGATCTATTAGTCTGATATTTCTCAATACCACATCTATTGTGAACATTCTGTCTCCCGGGATGCCATTCATACGTTTGGAATATTTTATTTTATTTTATTTTTTTTTATTATTATTGAACAACAAAGTACAGACAGGACAGAGAGGTAATACACTCTAGCAGAAAGCTAATATTCATATCACCTCTCAAAAAAGGATGATTGACAAGAACAAATAAAGTGACAGAATCGAAACAAACAATTCACAGCTATTTACATATAAGTCAGGTTACAAGGTAGTTGCAAAACGTTTGGTATGTACAATATATAACTGGGTCAACTTTAAGATACTGCAGTTTGTATGATATGACAGACAAGTTGAACCCCTTAAAAGTAAATGGATACGGGCTGATTCGGATAAACTATTGAAATCAAGAGAATTGCCTAGCAGGTTCTGAAGATTGTCGAAAAAAATGGTTCTGTATTGTTGATAGGTAGGGCAGTATAACAAAAAATGCACAACACCTTCACATCGACACCCACAGTTACAGGCTGGACTAGAAGCTAAATTTCGGATAAATAAACTTTGGTTTAGACTGCAGGTACCTATGCGAAGGCGTGTAAGGAGTGCGCAGGTGTACCGAGGACCGTAGCTAAAATGTTTATTGATGGAGGGGCGTACTAATTTCATTAAATGTTTTTTATACAGTGAAAAGCTAAGTGAACGAACAGCAGTGTCAAGACCATTCCAGTGTTGTGTTGCATAAGGAATAAAAGACTTTTGGTATCGACTTGTAGTGCAAATCGGTACCCGTAGGTTGTGTTTGTTGCGAAGATTATGAGAAGTAAAAACAGAAACTACGGGAGGAATCAAGTCCTTAAGATACTGGCGAGTATGACCGTTAACAATCTTGTAAAACATGACCAAGGAGTGAACGTGTCTCCGATCAGAAAGTCTTTCCCAACCAAGTTCAGCAAGGAGCGAAGAGTAAGAAGAACCTCTTACTGCCCCTGAGACTGTAAGTGCACATTCGTACTGAACACGTTCTAAACGTTGGGAATCACATAAAGTACATCCATGCCATATGATATCGGCATACTCAAGAAGAGGACGGATAAAGGACTTATAAATAGTATCAAGTACTGTTCGAGGTAATCTAAATTTCAATTTGTTAAGTGCAGACACTCGTTTAGATGTCTTGGAAATCATATTTGAAATTTGCATTTCCCATGACATGGTGGTTGTTAAAAAACTTCCTATGTGCTTATGAGATTTAACGGACTTAATAACACAGTTGTTGAGGAAAAGAGGTGGATGGTAAGGGGGATTTAATTTCTTAGAAAAAAGCATTTCTTCACTTTTTAAGGGATAAGCCATCTTGCCGACCAAGATGAAATCTTCATGAGATCACCATTGAGTCGAATGGCTGTTGAGTTGGGATTTTCCACGATATCCAATAAGGAGCTGTCGTCCGCAAATAAAAAAGGGCAAGTGACTAAACCATCCACCATGTCGTTAATATACACAAGGAACAGTAGGGGGCCTAGCACCGAACCCTGAGGTACACCTGGAATATTTCACAAATGAGATTACTGAGAGAACAAAATCACATTAGAAAACCTCAAAATAATCATATAAAAACATTGCTTTTTTTGACCGGCGTTACAAACATTATGTAGTGTACGCAAACAATCAATGCAAAATATAGCCACAGGTATCTTTTTTGTGTGCATGATATTAAAGGTCATTATGCTCAACAGTTGATATGGTTATGTTGATATCCTAAAGACGAAAATTGAAACGTCACGTGAGCATCATTTTACATAACAGCCAATTGCAAGATGAGCAGAGTAGACAACATGGCGGCCCAGTTTGGCGTCGATAGCCCCGCTGTGCTGGTTCTGCCGTCCACGATCGCGAAGACCCGAACAGGAGCTCCGCTTCCCTGGCCGATCTTTATGGGCATGGCGTACACGGTGGAACCGGTAGGGGGCATCTTGTCCAGGTGGGCAACGTTCTCCAGGATGAGGGAGTGGGGTAAGGAGCGCTCCCGGTGCCAGCCATATGGGGAGCACAGGCCAGGGAGAGTAGGCCGGGGAGAGGGGGCCAGACTGTACCATTGTACCTGTAGGGGAGAAAGTACAGCATTATTGCAATCACTTCTATGTCCTCTCAAACACATTTCTGGCTAGCTATGGCCCGTTTTGGAAGCTAAATATGACATTTCTTGGATTACCACATACTTATGCTATGGCAAAGTCGGGACTCTTAGTTAAACAAAAAAACAACAAAACTAGAGTTCGGCGACCTCATACCTCCATGAAAATTTAGAGCTTTCCTAAATTTAATGAAATTGACTAACACATAGACATAATTTATGCATGGTGTTGCTCATCATTGACTAACGTACACATGTCACAATCATAAAATTCCCATTATTAATCATAAAGCGGTTTTGCAGTTTTTACATAAATTATGCAAATAAGCTCCTCATTACCATATTTGGTATCTGCTTATACTCCACCTATCATAATTAACATGTGTTACATTTATTGAAGTCCAGTTATTGAAAACAATGGAATTATACAATTTCCTCATTAATTATGCAAATTAAGTCCTCATTTGCATAACATGTATATCATTATGAACATCTTTGTCTAAGGTACCCGCATGCCTAATATGATGCCAATCTGTCAATCCTTTCTGCAGTTATCCGCTTTGGAGTGTCTTGACAAAAACGCCCCTGCAGTTCCACAATTAAATGTTAGAGGGCTAAATGTTGAAACTTGCTCCACTTGGTCATGGTACTAAAAGCTATCTACCACCTAAATGTCAAGACCATAGCATGTCTGGAACAAGAGATACATTGAAAAAACTGCTATGATATAATATTCTCATTAATTATGCAAATGTGCTCCTATTTTGCATAATTAGTATCTTATCTTGTACAACATTGTCTAAGGTACCTACATACCAAAAATCATGAAAATTCGTTGTTCCCTTCTTGAGTTATCGTCTTCAGAAGTTTTTGACAAAAATGCCCCTGCTTTCCCAAAATTAGACGCTAGGGGGACCAAACTTATGTCATTTCTTCCTGAGCACAAGAGCTATCTAATACTCAAAAATCGTGGCCATAGCTTGTTCAGAACACCGAGATAGCAAAACCGGAAGTAGCAAAACCGGAAGTTGCGCTGCAGTACCAAGGGGAGCCGCTAGGGGGCCCAAAATCTAATCATTTCCAGCTTTCATCACACACTACCAACACACCAAGTATGAAACCAATCCACTCAGCCGTTCTTGAGTTATTTTGTTTACACACACACACACACACACACACAAACACACACACAAACGCGGGGTAAAATATAACCTCCATGACATTTCATGGAGGTAATTATATAAACCTCTAACAGCGACACCTACCGGAGTGAGTGTCCTTTCTTACTGTCTTGCAAAATCCTACATTTTTACCGAACTAAAAACCTCATCGACATTAAACTAAACATAGAAGTTTGTCCAAACTCATTTCAAGTGTACTAAAATGTCAACGCGTCGTACTTCAAGTGACAAATTTAACAGACAGCAAGGCGTAATAACGTCAGAGTGCCATAAAGTTGACATATGCGGTCATATGGAAGCCAGAGCGGGTTTCAACCATTTTAATCGCATTAATAGCTTCATCGACAATAAACTAAACATACAACTTCAACCAAACTCTTTTCAATTACACCGGTGTGTCTACGCTACGTACTCAAAGTGACAAATTTAACAGACATCAATGCGTAATGACGTCAGGGTACAATAAAGTTGACATATGCGGTCAGAAGGAAGTCAGGCCGGGTTTTCCATGCTATTGACCTAATTGAAAATTCATATACAATACACTAAACATACAACTTCAACCAACCCCCTTCTGTTTACACCGGAGTGTCTCCGCTACGTATTACTAGTCTCAAATTTAACAGACATCGAGGCGTAATGACGTCAGAGTGCCATAAAATTGACATATGCGGTCAGAAGAAAGTCAGGGCGGGTTTTCCACTGTTTTGACCTAATTCAAAAAGTCATAGACAATAAACGAAACATAAAACTTCGACCAAACTCTTTTAAAGTACACCGGCGTGTCTACGCCACGTACTCAAGGTGACAAATTTAACAGACATCAATGCGTAATGACGTCGGGGTACCATAAAGTTGACAAGGAAATCATGGCGGGTTTTCCACTGTTCTGACCTAGTACCTAATTCAAAAAGTCATAGAGTGATAGACAATAAACTAAACATAAAACTTCGACCAAACTCTTTTTCATCACACCGGTGTGTCTACGCTACGTATTCAAAGTGACAAATTTAACAGACATCAATACATGTACGTAATGACGTCAGGGTACCATAAAGTTGACATATGCGCTCCGAAGGAAGTCAGGGCGGCTTTTCCACTGTTTTGACCTAGTTCATAAAGCCATAGACAATAAACTAAACATACAACTTCGACCAAACTCTTTTTCATTACACCGGTGTGTCTACGCCACGTACTCAAAGTGAAAAATTTAACAGACATCAATGCGTAATGACGTCAGGGTACCATAAAGTTGACAAGGAAATCATGGCGGCTTTTCCACTGTTTTGACCTAATTGAAAGGGTCATTGACAATAAAGTAAACATACAACTTCGACCAAACTCTTCCCATTTACACCGGTGTGTTGACGCTACGTATTCAAAGTGACAAATTTAACAGACATCAATGCGTAATGACGTCAGGGTACCATAAAGTTGACAAGGAAATCATGGCGGGTTTTGTTTTGACCTAATTGAAAGGGTCATTGACAATAAAGCAAACATACAACTTGGACCGAACTCTTTTAGATTACACCAGTGTGTCTACGCCACGTACTCAAAGTGACAAATTTAACAGATATCAATGCGTAATGACGTCAGGGTACCATAAAGTTGACATATGCGCTCAGAAGGAGGTCATGGCGGGTTTTCCACTGTTTTGACCTAATTGAAAGGGTCATTGACAATAAAGCAAACATACAACTTGGACCGAACTCTTCTAGATTACACCAGTGTGTCTACGCCACGTACTCAAAGTGACAAATTTAACAGACATCAATGCGTAATGACGTCAGGGTACCATAAAGTTGACATATGCGCTCAGAAGGAGGTCATGGCGGGGTTTCCATCGTTTTGACCTAATTGAAAGGGTCATTGACAATAAAGTAAACATACAATTTCGACCAAAGTCTTTCCATTTACACCGGGGTGTCTACGTTACGTACTGAAAGTGACAAATTTAACAGACATCAATACGTAATGATGTCAGGGTACCATAAAGTTGACATATGCGCTCAGAAGGAAGTCAGGGAGGCTTTTCCACTGTTTTGACCTAGTTCATAAAGCCATAGACAATAAACTAAACATACAACTTCGACCAAACTCTTTTTCATTACACCGGTGTGTCTACGCTACGTACTCAAAGTGACAAATTTAACAGACATCAATACGTAATGACGTCAGGGTATCATAAAGTTGACATATGCGCTCAGAAGGAAGTCAGGACGGCTTTTCCACTGTTTTGACCTAGTTCATAAAGCCATAGACAATAAACTAAACATACAACTTCGACCAAACTCTTTTTCATTACACCGGTGTGTCTACGCTACGTACTCAAAGTGACGAGGTTTTTTTATTCATTTGCGAAGCAGTAAAGCAGTGACACTGTGCTTTTACAGAAATGTGGGCCATCATTTACCTTAAGAAATTATGTGCACTGTTAAGATTGTGTTTTTTTTTTCATAATTCTTTATTATATTTTCACTGATAAATATAACAGTCATACAACAGAAAATGAAGAACCTCCCTTAAATATTAACCTATCCAAGTCTAACAGCCACATTGTAAACTTAACAGCTCATATGATTATTATTATGTTTAGTTTATTGTCGATGAAGCTATTAATGAGATTAAAATGGTTGAAACCCGCTCTGGCTTCCATATGACCGCATATGTCAACTTTATGGCACTCTGACGTTATTACGCCTTGCTGTCTGTTAAATTTGTCACTTGAAGTACGACGCGTTGACATTTTAGTACACTTGAAATGAGTTTGGACAAACTTCTATGTTTAGTTTAATGTCGATGAGGCTTTTAGTTCGGTAAAAATGTAGGATTTTGCAAGACAGTAAGAAAGGACACTCACTCCGGTAAGTGTCGCTGTTAGAGGTTTATATAATTTTGTTTTTTTTTGTTTAACTAAGAGTCCCGACTTTGTCATAGCATAAGTATGTGGTAATCCAAGAAATGTCATATTTTAGCTTCCAAAACGGGCCATAGCTAGCCAGAAATGTGTTTGAGAGGACATAGAAGTGATTGCAATAATGCTGTACTTTCTCCCCTACAGGTACAATGGTACAGTCTGGCCCCCTCTCCCCGGCCTACTCTCCCCGGCCTGTCCTCCCCATATGGCTGGCACCGGGAGCGCTCCTTACCCAGATGGGATGAGGACGTTGTTGGGCAGAAGGATTCGGTGGACCAGAGGCGCCTTGATGATGTAAAGCAGACAGTTGGAATACAACAAATTTGTGCCGGCCTCGAAAGTCAACAGAACAGCAATAAGAGCAAAATAAAGAAAGACGAAGGGAAAATTTAAGGAATTAAGACAAGAAACTGGAAATATAGTACCAAGGAGGTTATGATAGTACCTTGGCACTAGCTTCACCGGTGTCAGGGCTCATGGTGTCTAAACCAATGCGACCATCCTAACATTACGGTTGTCTACAAGCCACTGAGCGCCCTCTGGGTGGAGACCAGGGAAATGCACCAGATTGACGTCTTCAGTGTCTGTGCCAAGGAAAGCCTGGGGTCCTTGTTCCCAGAACCACTCCCCCAAGCCTGTACGGACTGCGGTCAGGGGGACACGTGGGTATTACTCATATTACTTTACTCACGTATAAGATTTGTATCAGAACACATGTAGTATGCCGTTTTACCAAGTATCAAAGCTTTGGATTATATAAATCACTCATTATCAAAGTCCATCTATGAGAATCACATGAATTCTAAGAGGCTATCAAAATACTTACGCAGGAGAATACTGTCGTCAGGGATGCGCCCATACTGCCGTTCCCAGTCCTGTAAGTCCTGTTGTGTGATGGCGTAGTCCGAGTTGTTCCCGATCTTGTCCCGCACGTCCACCACCACTCCCGGGCCGGTCAGGTGACCGAGCGGGATCTCGTCAACTGGGAACGAGATCACAACAGTTTGGGGTGCGAGCGAAGAAAAAAAAACGATTTTAATCAAATTTTAACTTGAAATAAAAATGACATCCGCAGTAACGTGTGGTCTAGCTGAGGGAAGTAAAATTCGTAACGAAAAAGCAGACTATAGTAGTACATACTAATACATACGTGTTGCTCTGTTTATCCGTACGTGAGTACGTTTTAAGGTTAACTACGACATTCAACTGTTTTTCAGAACAACATGAAGCTGAAAACATCAAAACAACGTTACTTTGACGCAAACATGTACTAGTAACTCACGTCTCCAGGCCCCAGGCACGAAGTGAGCAGGCGCGTCCAGGTGAGTTCCCGTATGTTCAGACATGAAGAGGTTGTTGGACTCCAGATAGGACTCGGGGTACCCAGGAGCCAGTTCACCTCTACATGCAAAACACGATTTTGTTCTTTCACTTGGTGTGGTGTCATGTGCACATACATAATTAACTTTAGACAATGGTACGGCTATTGTGTTGGTTGGGATTTACATGTACAAGATCATAAGGAACATAAGGTTACTCACAAGGAACATCCTGCCAAACTCTTATTGACAGGGGCCTCCTTTCAATGGTGCATTTCTGTGGGGAGGAGCATCCTGTAAATTGTGTCAACACTCTTATTGACAGGAATATCCTGCCAATAGTGAAAAATAGCATCATCTATAGGAACATCCTGTCGATAGCTTCAGTCTTTAGACAATGGATAATTCATAACGTTAGTATACCTCTTGGCCATTATCTTAGCTTCCTGGCACTGTATTAGATATTTCCTATTTCTACAGCACTGCACCAAACGGCTGTTTGGTACAATGAAACTGCTACTTGTATCCTGCTGTGTTTACCTGTAAACAATGGTGAAGCGATATTCTGCGTGCGTTGGGTACATGTTCATTCCCTCCTCCATAGTCCATGTCAGGTCTATCAGGCGAGGTTCCTCAGATTGTTCCAAACAACCACCGTGGAGTCTCAATAGTACCTGAGAGTGCAATGTAAATGTTGTCAGTGATCAGGGAAAGTCATGCGCTGCGGCTGTACTCAGCCCGAATGAGTCCTTACGGTATGTCCGATAAAAAACGGTATAGTAAAGCCGCGATGCGTTATATCAGCCTAAAAAAATGGTTCCCCGTTCTTAGAAGGGGTCAATAAATCACGAGGAACTATTTTTGAAAGCTGGACCGCAGTTAGAAGTCAAGTAATTATGCCTGAAAGTTGACCAATTTTCAGGGTTTTAGCGGTGCGTTTCGCTATTGTATTCGAGACGCCAGTTACGCACTGCATTGGGTTTTCCGATATACCGGGTTGTAGGACAAGGATCAACTGCTTCCGGGTCAACCATACCAATAGTGTAGTGTTGTTGCACTATCACCTAAGTCGGTGATATGGCAGTCATTTTAACACATTTAATGGATTACTGCACTCTTGAGGTTGTTTTTCAGATCATACTACAATGTCGAGGCTTTTCGTTATGAGGGAGGTTTATACGGAATACGGATAGACCAGTGCCATACTACAGGTTTGTAAAAAAATTGACAGTCTGTGCCAATGTCGAAGCTTTCCCGGCTATCAAGGCAAGTTTATACGGATGGAACAGAGACTTTCTACAATAAAGATTAGCACAATTCTTGTCCTGTCGAGATTTTACGTTACTAAGGGAAGTGTATTCAGATACAAATGTGCCATACTACAGGTGTGCAAAAAAAATGGACACAGTTGTGCGAATGCCGAAGATTTGCGTTCTTAAGAGAGGTTTGTATGGATCAAACAGAGACTTTCTACATGTGTATCATATAGAATGACACTGTTCTTGTCCTGTTGAGATGTTACGTTATTAAGGGAGTTTTATTCGGATAGAACAGTGCCATGCTACAGGTGTGTCAAAACAAATTGACACAGTTGCGCCAATGCCGAAGATTTCCGTTCTTAAGAGAGGTTTGTACGGATGAAACAGAGACTATTCACATGTGTATCATATAGAATGACACTGTTCTTGTCCTGTCGGGATTTTACGTTTTTGAGGAAGGTTTGTTCAAATAGAACAGCGCCATACTACAGCTGTGTCAAAACAAATTGACACAGTTGCGCCAATGGCGAAGATTTCCGTTCTTAAGAGAGGTTTGTACGGATGAAACAGAGACTTTCTACATGTCTATAATATCAAATTTTTTCGACACCCACTTGGGAAATGGTTAACACCATCAATTTCGACTTTGGATACAAAAAGTACAGTCGTATCTCAAAATAAACCCCCCACCCCACCCCAAAAAAACTAATTTGCATTATATGCAATAGAAACAGCCATGTAACTGCCGAACGACGTGCGCTAGGACTACCAAACTTGTTGACTTCTCCTTAAGTTTACTTGGCAACAAGTTTAAGATAATAAAATAAGTTTATGATATTTCGTGTTGCCATGGCAACAGGCAACAGGCATAGTTTACAAAATTCAGTTAGAACCGGTTTGAAGTTAGAACCGGTTAGAACCAAATTAAACCGGTCAGAACGAGTTAGAACCGGTCAGAAGTGTGTTAAGTCTGAATAAGTTTGAACCGGTCAGAACAAGTTAGAACCGGTCAGAACCGGTTTGAATCAGTTAGAACCGGTCTGAACCAGTTTGAACCGGTCTGAACCAGTAAGAACCGGTTATAACCAGTAAGAACCGGTTTGAACCAAATACAACCGGTCAGAACCAGTACGAACCGGTTTGAACCAGTTTGAACCGGTCAGAACCAGTTTGAACTGGTTAGAACCAGTTAGAACCGGTCAGAACCAGTTTGAACCGGTTTGAACTGGTCAGAACCAGTTAGAACCCGTTTGAACCGGTTAGAACCGGTTAGAACCAGTTTGAACCGGTCAGAACCAGTTTAAACCGGTTAGAACCTGTTAGAACCAGTTACAACCGGTCAAAACCAGTTAGAACCGGTCAGAACCAGTTAGAACCGGTCAGAACCGGTTTGAAGCAGTTACAACCGGTCAGAACCGGTTTGAAGCAGTAAGAACCGGTTTGAACCGTCAGAACCAGTTTGAACTGGTTAGAACCAGTTACAACCGGTCAGAACCAGTTTGAAACGGTTAGAACCAGTTAGTACCGGTCAGAACCAGTTAGAACCGGTTTGAACCGGCCAGAACCGGTTTGAAGCAGTTAGAACCGGTTTGAACCGTCAGAACCAGTTTGAACCGCTCAGAACCAGTTTGAAACGGTCAGAACCTGTTTGAACCAGTTAGATCCGGTTTGGACCGGTTTGAACCGGTTAGAACCTGTTACAACCGGTCAGAACCCGTTAGAACCTGTCAGAACCAGTTTGAACCAGTTAGAACCAGTTAGAACCGATTTGAGCCAGTTAGAACCGGTCAGGACCAGTTTGAACCGGTTTGAACCAGTCAGAACCAGTTTGAACCTGTTAGAATTGGTTAGAACTAAGGGGGTTGATAAATGGCAAAGTCAAATTTTTTCGACACCCATTTTTGAAATGCAAGATTTGGATGCAACAAGTAAAGTCGTATCTCAAAATTAACCCCCCATCCGACCCAAAAAACTAATTTGCTTTATATGCAATAGGGAACAGCCATATTGTGATTCATCATGTGACTGCCGAACGACGTGAGCTAGGACTACCAAACTTGTTGACTTCTCCTTAAATTTACTTGGCAACAAGTTTAAGATAATAAAATAAGGTAATGATATTTTGTGTTGCCATGGCAACAGGTTGCTGACAGGCATAGTTTACAAAATTCTCTGATTTCGGCGTAAACAATAAGGTTTCATGGTTTTCTTGGTAAACACTCTTGTTTCCAATAGCATTAACATCTTATAAAATATCATGTAGCATACTTGATTAAATATTCATAATCTATGCTAATTTGATGACGTAAATGGACAAAATACAAGATGGCAGCCCATGTCATAAACGAAATGGTACAATAGGTTATTATCACTCGAATTTTGCCACTACTTTGTAGTTTTTACTAAATACATTCCTATGGATATTTGTAGTCCGTTCTTATTGTATTTTGTGGTTATATGTCGAAAATAATGCAACTTAAAACATTTAAGTTTGACAATCCAAGCTGAGGTTTCTCAAAGGATAGCTAAGATAGATTTCAAATTTGACACCAGTAGTGCCCATAATATGCACATTTGTGAAATATGGCACATTACATGTGGTCATTCTTTTAAATCTAGAAGTCTTTGCCATTGCCTACACCGTTTCCTAGTAGTATACAATAGATCTATTTTCCATGTAAAATGTTATGTCTTAGTTACTTTTTCTGCTTTCAAAACAGCCACAAACGACATTTTTGCTCCCAAATTGCACATTGAGCCAAAATCTGAATATAACTTTTCCTGGAAAGGTGTAAATGTTATTTGCATCAAAAGTTTTTTTTTTTTTTACTTTGAAAGTAAAACTGCTAGTAAGATAGTTAATTATGTAAATATATGTAAATTACATCCCTGCCGTTACGGTACTGCCTTTTTGGGCTACCCTCACTGTCATTTGTGTGCCCAAACTCTTGTTGTGTACTACTAACAGTGGATGAAAGGTCTTACTTTGAAAATGTTTGTACATTTCCAATGTTCTTGTCCTGTTGAGATTTTACGTTATTGAAGGAGGTTTATTCGGAACGGACAGTGCCATACTATAGGTGCGTCAAAACAAGTTGACACAGTTGCCCCAATGCTTAAGATTTGCGTTCTGATGGGAGATTTATACGGATGGAACAGCGACTTTCTACATGTGTATCATATAGTATTACACTGTTATTTTCCTGTCGAGATTTTACGTTATTGAGGGAGTTTTAGTCGGATAGAACAGTGCCATACTACAGGTGTGTCAAAACAAGTCGACACAGTTGCGCAAATGCCAAAGATTTGTTATTGAGGGAGGTTTATGCGGATTCTATCCGAATAAACCTCCCTTAATAACGTAAAATCCCGACAGGACAAGAACAGTGTCATTCTATTTGATACACATGTGAATAGTCTCTGTTTCATCCGTACAAACCTCTCTTAAGAACGGAAATCTTCGGCATTGGCGCGACTGTGTTAATTTGTTTTGACACAGCTGTAGTATGGCACTGTTCTATCCGCATAGCCCTCCCTCAATAACGTAAAATCTCGACAGGACAAGAACAGTGTCATTCTATATGATACACATGTAGAAAGTTGCTGTTCCATCCGTATAAACCTCCCTTCAGAACGCAAATGTTCGGCATTGGCGCGACTGTGTCAATTTGTTTTGACACAGCTGTAGTATGGCACTGTTCTATTTGAACAAACCTTCCTCAAAAACGTAAAATCTCGACAGGACAAGAACAGTGTCCTGTCCTATATGATACACATGTGAATAGTCTCTGTTTCATCCGTACAAACCTCTCTTAAGAACGGAAATCTTCGGCATTGGCGCAACTGTGTCAATTTGTTTTGACACACCTGTAGCATGGCACTTTTCTATCCGAATAAAACTCCCTTAATAACGTAACATCTCAACAGGACAAGAACAGTGTCATTCTATATGATACACATGTAGAAAGTTTCTGTTTCATCCGTATAAACCTCCCTTCAGAACGCAAATGTTCGGCATTGGCACAACTCTGTCAAATATTTGATACACCTGTATATGGCACTGTTCTATTTGAATAAACCTCCCTCAAAGACGTAAAATCATGACAGGACAAGAAAAGTTTCATTCTATATGATACACATGCAGAAAGTCTCTGTTTGATCCATGCAAACCTCTCTTAAGAACGCAAATCTTCGGCATTGGCACAACTGGGTAAATTTTTTTGACACTTCCCTTAGTAACGTAACATCTCGACAGGCTGTGCTAATCTTTATTGTAGAAAGTCTCTGTTCCATCCGGATAAACTTGCCTTGATAGCCGGGAAAGCTTCGACATTGGCACAGACTGTCACTTTTTTTACACACCTGTAGTATGGCACTGGTCTATCCGTATTCCGTATAAACCACCCTCATAAGGAAAAGCCTCGACATTGTAGTATGATATGTAAAAACAACCTCAAGAGTGCAGTAATCCATTAAATGTGTTAAAGTGACTGCCATATCACCGACTTAGGTGATAGTGCAACAACACTACACTATTGGTATGGTTCACCCGGAAGCAGTTGATCCTTGTCCTATAACCCGGTATATCGGAAAACCCCATGCAGTGTGTAACTCGTCTCGAATACAATAGCGAAACACACCGCTGAAAATTGGTCAACTTTCAGGCGTAATTACATGACTTATAACTGCGGTCCAGCTTTCAAAAATAGTTCCTCGTGATTTATTAACCCCTTCCAAGAACGGGGAACCATTTTTAGGCTGATATAACGCATCGCGGCTTTACTACACCGTTTTATATCGGACATACCGTAAGGACTCATTCGGGCTGAGTACAGTGTTACCCCTATGTGTTACCCCTGTCCCGTCCAACGCTTTGTCTACAACGGTTGTGTCTGACCTATCGAGAAAGGATCCCCATAGAAATCTACCAATGGAATCGGCCGTTTAAAAGATAGAACTTACCAAAACAAGAAGTAGAGGAAAAGCGTTTGTGGTCGCCATGTTTCAAATGAAGTCGCAGCTTACATGTTAGGCCATGTTGATTTGATTATATGGATGACATCCTCTGGGAACTCCACAACTGATGCGAGCGAGCGAATAAAAAAAAAGTTTGTCCAAAAAAAAAGTTGCCTTCAGTATGAAATCAAAGTGGCCGGGAAGGTTGAACATAGGACTAAACACACATAGAATGATACACCAACAGTCAGTAGGTGTAGGGACCAGTACATCATACGGGTGCAAAACTTTTTTTTCTTCTTGGACCAATCCGAAAAAAACAGACCTGAAAACAAAATAACACACTATGTCCGCAGGCATTTGGGGTCTTACCGGGGGCCAAGAAGACAACAAGAGTGAAGTCAAGTAGAGTTTATAGTCAATTGTACCACGTTTCTATAGTCAAAGGTACAGAGACAGTTAGCCTAAATATTACATGGAGATGGGATTTTAAAACGCTAGTGGGAGTCCAATGATCCACCAAATAGATTCCTTACGATGGACAGATGGACCTACAGAAGTTTTAGGTATCCATATTCCTGTAAACTTTAAAGATATTGTGTCAATCAATTTTGACCGAAAATATATGAAAATAGATAAAATTTTGAATCCCTGGAAAGAAAAGGGACTATCACTTATGGGGAAAGTCACTCTGGTAAATACACTTATAGTTTCACAGTTTATATTTTTTATTAAGTTCGCTCCCGTCTCCATCGTCAGCTTTTTTCGACAAATATGAAAAAAAGATTTTCAAGTTTTTATGGCGTGACGGACTCGAGCGAGTTAAGCGAAAGACAATATATAATGATTATGATCAAGGTGGATTAAAACTTCAAAATCTGCGAGCTGTCGATCTCAAACTGAAGGCCGCTCTAGTGCCAAAACTGCACAAAAACGAAAATTGGTTTTGTTCTAAATTATTGTCCTTCTCTAGTCCTGTTCTTAGAACCAGTACGTTTCCTTTTGCACAGCTTAAAACGAATGATTTTGAAATCTTGATTAAGAAAGTAGTCAGTCTGTTTTTTCGACAGGTTATACAAAGTTGGTTGAAATACCAACTACGCCCCCCAGAAAATAGTATACAAGTCAAACAGCAACTCCTTTGCCTGAATTCACATATTTGTATAAGTAGGCGACCCCTTTGCTCCTCAGCCTTCTTCAATAAAAAAGTACTTTTTGTAAACGACATTATTGATGCTGAGAATAATTTGTTGTCTTTTGACAAATTTGTAGTCAAATTTGGAGATGTCTGTACAGCTTATCAGTATCATCAACTTTTGTCAGCTATTCCTCCTCAATGGAAACATCTTTTAAGGCAAGGCTCCTCAGAGCTACGTGTTTGCATCCCTGCCTGTAGAGATGTAACCTGGCTACATAGTAAAAATATTAATAAATGCTTATATGCTTTCTACATGAATAAAGCCAGATTATGTGAAACTTCAGACAGGATACAGTACACGTGGGAAGATTATTTCAACTGTCCAATACCATGGCAAAAGGTTTATAGCCTACCTTACAAAATTTCCATTGACTCTAGTGTTTGCATGTTTCAACATAAACTATTATTCAAATACTTGACCGTGAACAAGACCTTATACACTTGGGGTTTGAAGGAGTCGCCCATATGTGAATATTGTAATGAAGATGAAGAAACAATCTTCCATCTCTTTTTTCATTGTAGAGTTGCTACACTTTTCTGGAGGCAAGTAGAAGACTGGTTTTTCATCAATACGGGGGAACATTTAAATCTGAACCTGTTTAAAGTTATCTTTGGTGATTTGAATTGTCGGTGCCCAGTTTCTGCCAATATGATTATCCTTCTTGGCAAACACTTTATTTTCAAGAACCGTCAACGCTCTCTTAATTTACAAGCCTTCCATAGGCTAGAATGTATTATACGAGTAGCAAAAAGGATGGATAAGATAAAAGAACACTTTGGTAAATGGGGGAAAATAGCTCTATCGTTAAAACAGTGAATAGCGAATAACATATGTACAACTTCTGTTTACCATTTCCTTGTTATATACAAATGTGTACACTGCTATAAGTTATCCTCATTGTTTTCTGGTTTTATTTATCTTTTGTGTCCTACATGTACTTTCAGTATTATCGCTCTATGTATGATATGTGTATCTTGTGTTTGAAAAATTAATAAAAAGTTATATAAAAAAAATAGATTCCTTTGTAGCAAAATTGACCGATTAACATTGTTTTGAGTATGAGTCTATGACCATTGTTTTTAGTATTGCCAGTTCTCAAGTTTCCACACACAGGTTCAGGTCCGCACCTGGAAATGATCCTCAGGACCTGAACGGGACCTATACCTGAATTTTCTGTACTGGTACCTCCCCCTACCAATAATAGATTTTTTTCTTTCTGTCTTTTCTTTGACTTAAGATTTATTTTGGCATTCTATGGCATTAGTTATCTGTTTTCTGATACTTTTTTTTTCAATCTACAGAATATTTGTGCTCACTTTACAGTTGCTTTGCATAATTTATTGTGTGGTCGAAAACTTTTTTTGGAAACGGCCGAAAATTGGTGCGAGCGCGGATGTCATCCATATAATCAAATCAACATGGCCTTACTAGATAAAGAAAAACAGGTCAACCCGACGATTGCAAGGCATGCTCGATGGTCAGAGGGCCAAAATGTTGGCATGCCAAACCGTTACCCCACTCGACCTGCACAACCGCATATAAAACATACCAAGATGACAACTGGTGAAAAATCGTCTGTGGCCGCCATGTTAGATGATTCTTAGATACGTTATGACTGGTCAGTTGACAAGGTCAGTTATGCTATAACGTTAAATACAGTACCGTGTAAGGAAAACAGCTTCGTGGTCAAAGTGCCAAAATGTTAGCATTCCAAAACGTATTCCACACAACTACATTGCTCTGCTATTAGAAAGAATACCATAACTAATAATTAGCCTACTCCATTGTAATACTATATCAAAGAATTATGTTAGCCCTTATTGTTATGTTAAATTAGGTTATTGAGCCTTATTCCATACCTCTATTTTGTACTTTTTTGTAATACTAATAGTTATTGCCATACATTGTATCATGTACAATTGTCGTGCAATAAAGTTCTTCATGAAGAGATAAAACTTACCAAGATAACAAGGGGCGAAAAAGCGTCTGTGGCTGCCATGATAGATGCTTATTCTCGTGGCAGTCGGGAGTGGTACTGTATTTAAAACATTTTAGACGACCAGGCGGTCGTATATTACATGACCGCTTGGTCGCCTAAAATGTTGTCCTAACTGCAGTACCGCTCCCGGCCGCCAGAAGATGCATGCGTGTTTTTCCAAAGCGACCTTTCATTGCTTTATCATTGAGATCTTTGGGGGCATTATCGAGCATGGGCATTTACCAAAGGCTCAAAGGGTGTTGTAAGTTATGTCAATTTGACATTCATGTGTTTCTTCTGATAATGATATTGTAGACACACCAAACGCTACAGTAATTCTATAGCCCAGAGTACAATTCGGCTGCGTCACAGATCGTTTTTTTTTAAATTACCAGGCATACCTTATCGCTCCTGGCTCAGACAAATTCACTACAACATACTCGTATTCATTAAAAAATTGCGTCATTCTCCTCCACACACTATGCATATTCAGACACATCTACGGAAACGACGCAGGACGATATCATCAAAAAACTGTTAAGAAGATGGCGCACAGTGAGGCACTGGTCTTGTTACTTCTAGTCTCCAATTATGTGCTTTTTGTGCATGTAGCAGCTCCAATGTGTCCAAAGAACTGTTTAGGTTACGATGAAAATAACGACGGTGATATTGAGTATTGTCGCTGCCCCAATGAACACAGAACAGGGGCTCCCTGCGGCTGGGTGGGGCATGGAGGCATCTACAGCTATCCCGTTTGTCTTGACGCGATACCAACTGACTTTTCGAAGCAAACTCCCTCTATCTACATCGAGCGTCTCCGTTCTTCTACGCTGAAGGAACGATCCTTCCCGAGCATTCCACGTCTGCGCCAGCTGAAGATCCAACGGTCAAATATCTCCGAAATACAGAGAGGGGCGTTCCGAGGTCTGCCACTGGTACAATCCCTCATGCTTGATGACAACCGTATCTCCAGTCTAGGTAAATTTAAGGGTTTCATTCACTTCATTAAAATTAATGTCCATAGTTTTTGTGGTCCATATGAGCACAATGCGAACTCAACGATAACTAAATACTAATAACTTATTGCAAATTCCTGCCCGAGACTTAATTGCAGGTAACAGAAAAGGGGACAACGAAATAGCGTAGAACAATATAGAATGTGAGACCTCTAGTCTAAATGCTAACTCTAAATTGTAACTTGTTGGGTTCGACTTCTTTCCCTGAGCTTGTGTGGGTGTGGGTTCTGTGAAGTTAAGAAAATTAGTCACATATTGTTTGAAATTGTTCTAAACAAGAAGATGTTTGTTTATTTACTTTTAAAATGTTTCCAAAATACATGATAAGTTTAAAAAAAATGTTCAAACCCTCATTTGCAATCGTTTTAACAATGTAAATCTTTTTGACTGAAATATCATTTTACTTGAAATAGTTCACACTCATTGCAAATTTTATCTGATAACCCTGTCAATAGTTTGGAATGGACTCTATATTGATATTCCTATCCACCGATGACAGGTTCGAACTTTTTGCGATGACTGTATTCTTTTGTTGTTGATGTCCTAATCACCATACCCCATGTGTTTTTCCTCAGAACCCGATGCATTCCTTGGCCTTGAGAAATTAACCGTCTTGGTCCTTAACAAGAACATGCTCTCTGTCCTGCCGCAACACGTCTTTCGTGGCCTGCCTCTCATGTTTTCACTGACGCTGGAAAACAACCTCCTGAGGTCTGTGCCTGTCGATGCTCTTCTACAGCCCATGGCGCTGCGAGGCGTTAACCTACGGTATAATCGCATCACTGTCATCGACAGCGATGTCATGACTCTGCAGCAAAACCAGCGCTTACGTGTTCTGATAGGGAACATCAAGGTGCGATGCGACAAGTGGTTTATCTGTAACCACCAGTCCATATACCACCTGTTCTTTCACCCCGTTATGACGTGCGCATCGCCTGCCGACCTCAATGGAATTCGTCCCATCAACGTAAGGAAGGACATTTGCCAGTCCACCACTTACAGGCCACAACAATACACCACGTTCACAACTGGCGTCACTGCGTACAACAAAACTACTGTCATTGAAGCTTACACAGAGGTACCATTCTCTGAGCATACGACACAGAGGGACTATATCGTTATTCTGGGGGGACACCTGGTGATCAACAAGGCAGACAGCAGCACCTATATCAGTGCCATGATCAACGCCGTTGTTGTGCCCCTCCTCCTCGTGTCGGTTATCCTCCTCATCTTCACGTTTTGTTGTGGCACAGATCTGGGTCATCACGGCGTACCGACGGGAACGGATGGAGAAACATCAGCAGGAGACCATAACATCCAGCCTTATGCAGTGGCCTATGCTGACTCGGGTGAACTGCAAGGATCTGACTCAGCCGCTGGCGAACGATCCACCTCTGCTGGTACTGGAGGCAACACCCCTGACGACAACTGTACCATTCAGCCATACGCAGCAGCCTATGCCGAAGACCCAGGGTCAGAGATTCAGCCATACGCTGTGGCCTATGATGAGGAGACAGGGCCGTAGATTCCGCCTTGTGCTGTGGACAATATTGACAACACAAGGCGAGATGACAACTAGATTTAGGCCAGGATATCGAGTCCCCACAAGCTGCAAAAAGCAATACCACTGAGCCAGATCTTACATCTGACACCCACACTCGCAAACAGATCGCATACAAACGTATTAAAACTCAAACAGCCATCCGACCAATCATAGGATCAGTCGTTGTCAACAGATAACAATATACAAAATATATGGATAGTGCAGCAAATATACTCTCCAATCAGATTTATAGGTGCCATAAGATAGTATCACAGTTGCCCAAGGGGTATAGCCGGCCAAAGTGATTCAAGGCAGTCCACATTGGTCAACTTCGGAGCTTTTGGATCAGTCCCGACAAGTGTATGAACCCCTGTTGTACCGTAAGTCCGTGACTGGTGTGCACACGGCCGGCCAAAGGGATTCAAGGCAGCAACCCGTCAGTACGTACCAACGAAATGTACTAAGGGAACGAGACCAATCAATCTGCAAGTTGTACGAGGCCGTGACCCACAGCACGCTAGAGGAGGAAAGCACGTGCTGAACAACCCAGATACTGACAGCCCGAGTGGCAGACAACCGGAATTGCTTTAGAAAAAACTCGCAAGGAACAGCACGCTAAAAAAACTGTAATTGCAAACATTTTTGGTCAAAACATTGAACATCTCCTGTTCACAAGAGGTACAATATTATCAAAATCTGCACATTTCTGAACTAATTTTTGTCTTGAATTCTGTTTCTTAAAAATACTGAAATTGTTGTGAAAGAGAGAGTTGTTGTGTATGTAACATTGATATCACTTTCTTTCATGCTTCACATGTATTGGTTTGCATCAATGTAGCTAAGGAACCTGTCCTGCGGAAAATAACAATGAATGACGAAAAACATTTTACCAAAAACAACATACACATGCAAGTAGTGGTAAAGATACACTTTTCTGGATATGATGGAAATGTAGATCAAAGACTGTACCAACGTTATCATACGATTATAATGTTTAGTTTGCAAGTATCTAATGTATTTGCGCACTGAAATATTACATAAAAACATAATGCAAAAACAATGGATAAAACAAGTGCAGCGGGAGGGGGAAAGCGTGTATGATAGTTGTTACGCCTGTGCTACTATGTAGATTTATCTGACTACTATGAAAATGGTTATAATGTTGATTATGACTATGCTTGTTTCACATGCTGAAAAAAGTAGACAAAAGCTAATTACATTGATTATTCTTTGTAGTTGTATCGTATGGTCAGTATTACGCCATAGATGCGCTTCTACTAGTATATGCACACGAGTATATGCACTAGTAGGGAACGTTGGTAAGCGTACATAAACATATATTCATCATTTTATTACACTCATTGCTTGAACTATGATTAATTGTAACAGGAGGCAGCAAATATCAAATCAGACCTCGATTGCGTTTTCTTCACTATTTCTTTAAGTCCATCATGACGTGTGGGCGATAATGAAAATACAGGTCGCTTACCAATTACCCCACCATACACACAGGTTTCGCCGCGTGACTGCAGGAACATCGCCAGACTGATCAAGTTGATAAAAATGCCCCTCGTGAGAAAACGGAAAAGAGCGCCCACAGAACACGTATAGACATGTGCATATGTCACCACACAATTCTTAAAGGCAAATAGGTTCAAAGTCACAAAGATAGTTGACTGGAAAAGGTACATTTTGTAGAAATTTTCAAGTCAAAGTAAGATCCAGATTTTTGTATTTTCTCATGTATGGTTTCCTCATGTGCATAAAACTTATCACAGTACGCTTTATTTGTTGAAGGGATGTAATAACTTGGCATTAGCTGACCACAATTGAGCTGTTGAATGTTACAACTAGAGTTCCACGAACACATCCCTTCGCCAAATAACCATGCGTTTATTCAAGACTTAAACTCTTATTCATGCATTACTAAAGAGTGCCTATCCCCAACAGCAAACGACTGCATGAACGTGTGTTCCCACAAACGCTACCAAAAACATAAACTTCTAGGAAAGGTGACAATGAAATTATGTACACTGGTGTGATACTTTCCAGTGTAACTTTCATAGTGCTTTGTCAAAATCATGTAGTCTCTACCAGACTCCGGCCTGGCCGAATAGTAAATGATGATAGAGGGCTTTGGCCAAGTGTCTATTGATTTCTCTCTTTCTCAGTATACACATATGTGACAAGTTTGAAAGTCCTTTTATGCACTGCAGTGGATTTATAAACTTTCCTAATTAATTACCAATTACAAGATACGCTGAGATAAATTATTCACATCTGATCAAAGCTGACTTACGTGTGTAAATAGCAGCAGTGGGTGGTCCAGTCCTCTCATTGATCGGAGAAGAAAAGATAGTGAATTGGCGGAGGTATGGAATAAATGAAATAGATTTATACACATGTATAACATTCACTATAATAGCGCTAGGGTAGGAGGAACCTCTTACATCCTTGGTCGGAAGTCCTCCTAGGAGACGGATACTCCGAACAACAAAGCTGCATCTGCTGGAGCCGCCTCACACGTTGCATACAATTGCCCCTGTAGACGAGAGGGTGGAGAAGGAATGGCACACCCCTCCTTCACCATAAAAAGTCATGTGCAGGTAAATGCCTGTCTGCCTCCTTATCTGTCAAATCGACAGGAGAATTAAAAAAATAGCGCTAGTTCAATATGTAACACAACACAATATAACACAACTCAGAATCTTGGTGCACGCAATCTTTATTTGACATAACGAGAAATTGTCCGATAAGAATGAGCACATATTTAGATTTTTGACAACACAGGTGGAAGCAAAGCGACAGTGATATACACACAAATGCCCCAGGCCCGGCTGCCTCGTCATAGAAGGCGTTTTGAACAACGTTAACGTTAACCAGCTACAGAAGCTTGTACAGTAGAACAAACACCACGGTGTTGTCCTGTGACTAGTATAACTTGTGTAACATTATGAAAGCTCTTGATAATCAGTGTGGTGAAGTGTGATAGGATTCTTGTGCCATAGCCACAATGCCGGTTGGTTAAGCCAGAAACACTGTGAAACCCATGGTTTGCTATTCGTTTTTGCATGTGTGTAATGTCACAATCACGTAAATATGAATACAAACACAAGTTCAAATTTAACAGGCAACCTCCTGGTGCAAAGTGGAAATTTTGATCCAAAGTCAATAGTGTCTTTCGTGTTTTTCTGTAATAGTAATAAAAGTAATAGTGAATTTTATTGTTTTTGCATTCTGCTTTATTCTAAGTCATTAACCCTCCGACTATTTATTGCTGGTCCGCACCTAATTTGAAACAAAAGTACAAATGTATTCTAACGTACATATATAACGTGTATTGTTTGGTGAGCAAAAAGCAAATAATGATTCTATCCCAAACGTCACATCAATGTATATTGTAAGGGTAAGGATGTGCATCAGTTGAAGATGTAAACAGTGTTTTCATCTGCGAAAGGTAGAAAAGGTAGAAAGGGTAGAAAGACGTGGTTTGCATGGCAGCATTTAGAAAAGACATCATTCAAAATTTAAACTTTCTCTAAATCATGAAATGTTAGGCAGATATTAACGCCTAATAACAAAGATTGCAAATTGATAGATGAGATTGATACCTTGTAGAAACAAACACCAACCTTTGCAGCATGACTACTTTTGTAATAAGATGAGATGCAACTATTACAGAACTGTGTGTTACTACAAAGTTTAACATGCAGTATACAAACAGTGGGCATTATCATATAGGTTGAGATGCAGATCAGATACTCTATAAAAGTCATCGCAAAACTAGACTTGTTTAGACGCAACCCAATCTACTGGTTTCCACATCTGGTGAGGTCTCGTGTCTCCTCACTGGTCCTGTGGGTTTAAAGGAACGGATAAAATTTGCTGAAAACAAACAAACAAACAAACAGGTAAATAGACAAGACAACATCTCCTCTACTTCATCTTGTAATGACCCAGTTCCTGTATATCCCAACTGGATAACAAAACACTTTAAAGCTGCCTGAAGGCGGCTATGCTATATGAATATATCGTAGCACGGGTTTTCCGCTTACCTCGACTGGCTGTGCGACGAGGCCACACAGCGGCGCCTCTAGCATCTGCAACTCAGTCCTTAGCACGTCGAACTTGTACCAGGACCCCGCGTTGGATGGCCGTGACAGAACTTTCTGTGGCACACAATACAACAAAACGCAACGTTAAAACCATATATTCAATCTAGAGTGAAATTTGGATGTAAGTCAAAGCTGAAAGAAAGGCAGCCTACTGGCACATGCATGATCGGTATATGTACATGTACCTCGAGTTCCAAACGGAGCTCATTCTTCTTCTCATGAGCAGGGTCACCAGTCCCTATCTGTAACATCGGATTAACACACGTCAGTTGCACAGCTGTGCTAACAAGAAACAGTACCAGTGGTACATGGACCTATAACACCAGCATATGCCTGTGATACCGAAGCATATATAGTTAGAGGAATATGACACTCTTAAAGTTCAAATGTGGAAAGCTATATCAGCGAAAGAACTTTCAACACAAACTGAGGCAATAACGTAACTGTAAGGTTAATGTTGTCGCAAAGTTTGTCGCGACTCCCACTTTTACTTCACTTTCCATCTATTTCTTTTTTCAGCAATGACAAAAGCAATTTACTTTTATATTTCAACTGAAGTATACTTGCGAAGTCGTTAAAATAGCTATTATGGGTCCCCCAAATTTGATTGGAACAGCCCTTGGAACTGCCCTTACCCCTCTACTCTGAGGGCCCCAGTTGCCAAATCCCGCCATGTTGTAAACAGGTCCAAAGTGGAAGTCAGTGGCCGGATGATTGAGAGGGAACCCAGAATGAGGGTGGTTCTGGGCATGCACACTTCCCACCATCTCCTGTGGCAGATCTGTAAAGTAATACACTGATACCAGTGGTTGAAGTTTCTCCATATCTGCATTTTGCACCTTTTCCTATCAATGAAGCTTATGAACAGTGTATCTGAATGGTATTGATAAGCCGGTTGGTGCAACAATACACTATGGACTGTATAGTCAGATGTATACTTTGGGTTGTTACACCTGCATAATCTCTTCACGTAAGGCATGAATCACTTAAATTATTGAAGGAAAGAAATTTTAATGAGTCCATCGCTTTCACTCAAGATTTGTTTGCGAGAAAAGTGAGGTAAGCGGGAACAAGATGTTCAAGGAAAGGTAAACTGTTCATCATGGCATACGGTGAACAGTTCCCTGTTGTTGGATGGGTTGTGCTGACAGCATTCCGTTCTCCTCTTGACTGGACCTGTAGTGGAGGCCTACGTGTTTCACACAACAGCCTTCCTTCATCGTTGGCTTCACTGGGCCTTCTCTCTCAGGCTGCCAGTCCTCAACGGTCTCACGGGCGTTGGCGTCGTCGGCACCGGCTTCCTTCAAGAGGGGAAGGTAAAAAAATTGCTACAGAACGATATGGGAGTGTAATTAGAAAGTAGTGAGCATGTGTTTGCGTGTGTGTGGGAGGTCAACAACAAGAAATAGACACCAATTGCAAATATTAAAATCTCCAGGTTTCGAAGCAGCGATTCGTACCGCATTTCTAAATTTGTAAATGACGTGGGACTGCTTGGGGCTTCGTGCATTTAGTTGTTCTCCTTAGCAGGCACCTAGGCTCGGTCTCAATGAAGTGTGTCGCTAGTCTTAACGACATGATATGAAGCAAATTAGAGGTAAAATCAATGCCTAAAAACTGTGATACATAACCAGTGCTTCAAGAAAAATATTGTTGGAGAGAATTGTATTTAAGAGAATGACCAGTGGTTCGCATATCTTTTCTGCCCCATATTTTAACATCTCGTTAGAAATAGAGTCAATGCCACATGCCTTTCCAGATTTTAGTGATTTCAAACCATTCATAATTTCTGGTGTCGTGAAAGGGTAATCTAATGAATTTGAAATGTTTTTATCTAGGCGTTTGAGAAAATCGGTGATGCCTTTTTCAAAAGTACTGTCAAAATCATTGTTTTTTACTAGATTATTTAATCCTTGAAAGTGTTCAATCCATTCTTTACTTGTAATGAAGATGACTATTGAACCCTCTACGTGTATTGTGCTACATGTACCTACTAATGTACGTCTACGTACTGGATATCATCAACGTAGCAACTAGTTTGTGAACAGTAAATATAGAAGATTATATTGGACCATATAACATGATAATTGATAAATGAGTTGCTAAGATACTTAAGCATCCCTATCCTTCCAACACACACTACTCCCACAAGCGAAACCAAGTACCCATTTTTTACACATAGGTGGGTGTTCAAAGTAAGTGTTAAGTGTCTTTCATTAGGATACAACGTGTTGCCAGAAATGGCAGGAATCGAACCTGGCCAATCCATCTCAAGTACCCACCACAATATGATACTGTGCATCTAAACTGAAACGAACATTGCACCTTGACTGTACTGACGGTAAATCGTTGATGGAAGACTTACTCATGATGATGCCACCTTCTGGGATACGCCCATACTCTCGTTCCCAGTCCTGTAAGTCTTGCGTTGTGACGGCGTAGTCAGTGTTGTCTCCTATCTTATCCCTCACGTCAATCATCACTCCAGGGCCGGTCAGGTGGCCGAGCGGGATCTGGTCGACTGGGAAAGGAATCAGCGCACTTTGTTAACGTTACATTTTGTGAGAAGTGTATGGAAAAAATATAAGCAAACCTATCTACAGCATAAAGTAGGGACTTGGGCATACGAAAGTATGAAACGTGGCTAGTATATTGAAACGCGTTTACATAGCAATTACAATAAGTGGTATATCCAAAAGACCATTGTGTTTTTGTATATATAACGTTAAGTGTAACGCAAGTTGGCCACTATCTGATGGGGAACCAATGTCCGTTGGATATCAAGTGGTTTCAAACTGCAACAGATTGAATATCTTTTATGTGTTAAAAATATCACAATTTAAAACCACGGTCCGTCGAGTTGTAAAAAAGAACGGATATAGGTTACCCCATGAATAAAGGTGAAGTAGCGTTAACTCACGTCTCCACGCTCCTGGCACGAAATGTGCGGGCGCGTCTATGTGAGTCCCGGTGTGCTCGTTCATGGCGATCTCGTTAGACTCCAGGTAGTAGCCTCCAGTCTGGTTACCTCTGTATCAAACACACGGCGGTTTGGGTGAGGTTTGGTCGGTTGGTAGGTAAGGCTTGGGTCACATTTTCAAATCGAGGCCCGGCCGGGATGTTTTAAGAAACGAAAAATTAAAATGTATCCCTAGAAATGTGCACAAATCATGCCCATGAATCTAATTTTGACATTTTGTGTATTTGTATATCTGTTATATTATTATTTTTGCGCCCGAAAGCTACCCGGCCGGGCCCAGATTTTGAAATGTGACCTAAGCCTAACAAACGCGTCCATGCAGGACGGTGGACAGAAAGCCACAAACGATATCGAACAAAAGAAATGACGTTGCTAAGAATATGATCCTTGTGTTGGTTGACAGTGTAGATATTCCAAGTATTTGTCAACTATCATTTTGTTTCGACCTGTACTTAATTTGCCATTCAATTCAATACTTAACATGAGCTGGTTCCCAATTTTCAACATTGGCTAAAAAGGTTCTACAGTTCCTTCCGGCATTATAGGGGAGACGCAGGCCAAGCCCTGGAACATTGAAATGTGTACATAAAGGCACAGAAAGACAGTGCCAATAACTCAACTTTCTGACGTTACTGGCATACAAACTTACCCTCATATGAAAGCCCATCATCTCAGCTGTGAAAAAATCCCACTGTCATTAGAAATCATACGGCATAATTTGCAGAAAAGTACGCCCAAACCCTACCACCCCCTCAAATGCACAACCACCAAGGGAACAGACCCTTACACAACCAGGAAATAGTCCCAACTTCATATCCCCTGATAACCACAAAAACTCAGCTTTTGGGCCATAATCAGAAGGTAGAAACCCTCCCCAGTCACATTGACCTCAAAACTGCCAGAATTTCTACCCATTTTTCCAAGAAAAGAAATCTTAAAGTTTTAGGCCCTGAACTAAATTCGCTGGCGGATCCCCTATAGCACCTTGGCCAATGTTGAAAATCGCAAACCAGCGCTGCTAGAAGTCTGCGAAGGCGGCTATGACAAACTACATGTATTCTCTTCCGTGGTATCTCTTTCACCATAGGTATTCCTACGCGGATGCCTACCTGTGAACAATAGTGAACTGGTAGGGAGGGTAGAAGGGGAAGACCGGTATGCCGCTCTTTAGGGCCCATGTCAGGTCGATCAGCCGCGGACCGCGATCGTCAGATTGTCCCAAACAACCAAGAAGGAGTCCGGACACTATCTGTGGAAATGTGTGGATTGTATTCGTGAATATTTTCATCGGGTTGGTAAATAATAGTCTATTTCTTTATCATTGTTGCTGGACACTATATGCAAATGTGACAGTGCTTTGAGACCGTATTCCTATAGCAATGCATCAGGGACACCTATCTGCGATGCGAAGTAGAACCATGCCAGTCAGTATTGTTCAGAGGAAGGTGATGACAGACGGTCACAGAAACGTTGCATGTTGTAACTTCTTGGTTTGTGAATCAAATACTTTGTCATTCACTTGGAATGATAGTTCTGCGTAGAATATACTTAAATGGATATATGGCCAAGGACTCTACAAAAAGTGACAGGCGGAAAGCTTTTCACCAATATTTCAGTACCTGGGACGGACGCCTTTGCAGGTGATCAAAACAATGTGTCGGGGTTTGAGACTACTCTCCAAGCAGAGGTTTAGGCTCCGGCTGTTTTTTAACGTTTTTTTAGTCGTTTTTATCGGGCTTTCTATTTTGTCATTTTTTTTCGTTGTGTCCGGCCTAACTGATTGAAACTTGCGGATTGAAACGTCCGGATTGAAACTTGCGTCTGCGGGCAGAGGTTAGGCCGGACACAACGAAAAAAAATGACAAAATAGAAAGCCCGATAAAAACGACTAAAAAAACGTTAAAAAACAGCCGGAGTCTAAACCTCTGCTTGGAGAGTAGTTTGAGACGGCTCAAGAGCGCCACCTGGCGTTAGGCGGTGACACTTGCAAGTGAAATGTATTGATTCATCAAAATACGTCCAAAGCTCCTGCTCATATCACAAAATCGACACAGTGAAACAACGCCACAGCTCTATACGTAAGGAATATCTAGGAATTTTACATTACAAGTACAATTGTAGTTCTAAGTCTAAGGTCGCCACAGGCCAGTTACAGTGGTTATTTGATTACGGATGGACATAACTGTATATTCTTCCTATTGAGACTGTGTCCTCAAACGGAGGTCACTGGAGACAGCTCAGGTCAATGGGGGTCAAGGAAAAAGGTCACCTGAGCAATTCAGATTGACACCTAAGGCTACACAGCTGAACACCACGTGTACCCTTCGGCAGACGATACAGGAGAGAGGTCCCTGGCATGAAGAATTGCATTATCTGTCAATACCTTGGCTAGAGGCGTGCACATATGCATATATCATTCCAGCAAGGTTAGATCAGGTTACGCTAAATCCACAAGTGATTGTTGCATCTTTGTAAGTTATTGCAATTGTTTATGATGTTTTTTTTTTCTTGCTGTAGGAAAAAACTTCGCGTAGTGAAGTATATGTAGTCGTCGTAAAACCACCGAGCAGAGACGGCAAATTAACCAGCAAGTGAATTGTTGCATGGTGAATACACCGCCAGATTTTCTAATACACGCTGACCAAGAATAAGTTACTGTCAATGCAGAAATGTTCGCGGTGGGTTAATGTTCGCGGTTTTCGCGGTGACCACTTCACCGCGAAATTAAAACCACCGCGAACATTTTTCTATTATGGTATTAGACTGCAGTCTATGGTGTTACCGCGAACTTAAATCCACCGCGAAAAGTCCTTTTTCCGCTACCGCGAAATTAAATCCCCGCGAACTTAAATGCATTTACAGATTCTAAAAGCGCGTAAAGCGAAACGGTGCAAGAGTGTCTCTGGGTTCCACATCGACGTTTAATTCTGTGCCCCAACTTAACCCCAAGGTCAAGATATCCAATTTTGCGCTCTTGTCTATCCCCTATATAAACAATGCGGCTATCCATGGTGCCACATTCTGTTTCCGAATACCATCGCCTGTAGAGAGATGCCTGCTAGAATGGGGCCAAACACACCATTAGTTAGCGGAGACATCATCCACAATGGCTACAACAGCTGCCGCGTTCATAGCGTCATCTAAAAACATTTGTCTGAGTTCAAACAGATACCTAAACTAACAGTTTGCAAAATACGGAATGAACGTTTAATCTTATAATGCTCTGCACAAAAGCAGTGTTGACCGTTTGAAAGCGGTGACTAGCTGCTGTAAACAAGAACACTTTTAGTTCATAATTCTTAGCAACCGCAACTGCAAGGAAACAGGACCAGTTCTGCTTCTCATGCACCGAGCCGTAGAAACATGTATCCGAGTGAAATTGTTGAAAAGCTATCGCTGTCTCATTTCACA
Organism: Branchiostoma floridae x Branchiostoma belcheri; assembly: GCA_019207045.1. Lineage (NCBI taxonomy): Eukaryota > Metazoa > Chordata > Leptocardii > Amphioxiformes > Branchiostomatidae > Branchiostoma > Branchiostoma floridae x Branchiostoma belcheri. The sequence goes on along the minus strand of CM033026.1, from coordinate 21,241,533 downwards.
TGAACACTACAATTTTCAGGCCCTGACTCAAGTTTGTGACTCGTTAAACAAGACAAGCCCCGAAACCTCTACTCTCCAAGCAGAGGTTAGGCTCCGGCTGTTTTTTAACTTTTTTTTTAGTCGTTTTTATCGGGCTTTCTATTTTGTCAATTTTTCTTACTGTGAGAAAAAATGACAAAATAGAAAGCCCGATAAAAACGACTAAAAAAAAAGTTAAAAAACAGCCGGAGCCTAACCTCTGCTTGGAGAGTAGACACCTCCCCTTCTTTAGTCCCCAGTGCAGCTGTGCTGTGTTGGGAAATCAGCGAAAACTGGGACGGTCAATAAAGTAAACCGTAAACTCGGCAACTTACCGTGATAAGTAGAATTGGACGATGTTTTGCTGCCATGTTTCTTCAGTGACACACTGTATATGCTTTACCTTTGAAACTTGCCAACTTGAAACGTGAGGCGCTTCGCAGCCTGGATCCGAGGAAGCGACCGATTCTGTTGGAGTAAATAAACGTAGCCTCTGATTCGGATATGTGAAGGTCAAGGCCCCTACACACGCATACGTGTACACTCACAGACACACAGACTGACGCACACACACACACCGTCAGACACATACACACGTATACGCACGCGTGTGCACGCACACACATACACACACACATGCACACGCACACACACACGGCATGTACACATACACACACACACACAAGCACGGACTAACACACACACACACACACACACACACACACACACACACACACACGCACGCACGCACACACACACACACACACACAAACAAATCAGTCCGCGGGAAGGCTGACATCCCCCCTATGGCCAGTGCCTAAACTCTAACGGCGGCTTACCGGTTATGCTTATGCGAAACAAACAAATCTAAAGACAAAGTCTCCAACTTTATGCAACTTTGCATCACCCTGTATTTGCGGAACGTTCGGGCATATAAACACTATCTGCAGAAAACACCATGGACACAAAACAGCTCCACTCACCTGCCGTCGGGCTGTTCTACAAAAATGTGACAGTCGTAAGACTAGTTGGTGACTCGATGGCGAGGCGTACCTTTATCAGGTTGACGCCTGGGCATCTTAACAAAAGAAACAATTAACTTAAGCAGACATCACATAACTCATGAGAGACGTCCTCGGAATTACATTGTATTGTGACCTTGTAAGGTCACTCTGGGTAGCCAATGAGCGCATGTATCTTCAGATTGACACCCTAGAGGCAAACCAACAGCTTTACCCTTCGGCTGACGGGTACAGAAGAGACGTCCTTGGCATTAAGCATCATTTGGGATGACATTGGTGAGAGGGGGTGTAAATGTGCATATTGTGTTCCTTACATATTGTGTTCCTATCATATAGTTCGAATTCCGCGTGTCTTTGTTCGCGACAACTTGTAAAGGTGTTATTTGTCTTATTCAAGTGCAAAAGGACCGAAAGATTGTAGATGAAATGAAAAATGACGAATGCGTAAGCTTCAATTGAGAAATCAGATGCTCTACATCTGTGCTCTTATAGAAAGTAGAGATAGTCGTGCCAATATAGTCAGGGCCAAAGTGACATTGCTACACTGCTGATGTTCATAACGGTTTCTAATGTACTGGGTATTCTTAGACGAAAATTGAACGTCAAGTGAGCATCATTTTACATAAAAGCCAACATGAGCAGAAAAACTGTAGACAACATGGCGGCCCAGTTTGGCGTCGATAGTCCCGCTGTGCTGGTTCTGCCGTCCACGATAGCGAAGACCCGGGCAGGAGCTCCGCTTCCCTGGCCGATCTTTATGGGCATGGCGTACACGGTGGAACCGGTAGGGGGCATCTTGTCCAGGTGGGCAACGTTCTCCAGGATGAGGACGTTGTTGGGCAGAAGGATTCGGTGGACCCACCCATCCTTAGTGAGGCAATGAAAACAGTTGGTATACAACAAATTTGTGCCAAGCAAATGTTATTACACAGAGAATCTACTTTGCAAGAGGTATAAAGGAGGCCATACATTTCAGGGCATTCCTGTCATCACTGAACAGAGACGGTGGGCGTTATAAACTCAATGTACGTTTGACCAATTGCTGACGTCACGTATATGAAAGACCACGTGTCCGTAACTCCCGCGAGTTAAGTGATTGGTCATCATTGATCCTAAGGGAGGTGACAGTGGTCGTTGAAAATTTGATCCGTGTATACCTTAGTGTTGTTGGAAAGTTTAGCATTGTACTAACACAGAGAATCGCTTTTTCGAATTTTCGAAATATCTCTAATTACTACAAAACAGCAATAACTGCAAAACAAAGAAAAACTGAAGGAAAATTAGGTTGATTGAAAACGAAAGATATTACCTTGGCACTTTCTTCACCGCTGTCAGGGCCCATGGTGTCTATGCCGACCATCTTTACCTTGCGGTTATCAACAAGCCACTGAGCGCCCTCTGGGTGGAGACCAGGGAAATGCACCAGATTGATGTCCTGACTTTCTGTGCTGAGGTAAGCCTTTGGCCCTTGTAGTCCATGGGCCAGGACCCGAAATTGACGATATTTGTACCACTGAGAGGGACCAGAGCTACCATGCATTTTTTCAATCTGCAATAACCAAAGTTTATTTTAATCCATGATAACAAGCTTTTATGTACAGCTTTCTTGTTGTAATCACGTGACCAAGTGACGTCATCCAAACGGATCTCTCAGATTGACACTATGCTGAAAGGAACGCGTAGAAATATCAAACATCAATATTTTTAAATAAAAATTCATAGGTTGGTAGAACCAGTCACTACAACCACCGAAATATTTTTCCCTTTTTAATATTTAGCTTTGATAGAAAATTATGAGTCCTAAAATCAGATTTTTTTGCAGATTTTCTCATAAAAAATATATAGTCTACTTTCCAATATCGTGCATTTCTTCACATTACCTATGGGGCCTTGCCTGATGATTTAGACTTACTGTGCATACCATTCGCTGCATATCAAACTTTGAATGGTATAAATCCGTCCATGCATTCCGGAGATATAAATGTGTGAAGGATGACACATCTGCCAGCTTGTAAGTGACAATATCGTTGCTAAGGCCGTTGCTAAGGCCGTTGCTATGGAGGTTCCAGATCGTACTCCACAACAAAACTGATACACAGAACTAATTTTTCTGTAGTATTTTGCTCTGATCACCTCAGTAGAAGTGTACAGAATAGTGTTGACATGTTTAACATTTAACAGATGCAGAAATATGTTTTTATACGTTGTTTCCTTCAGAATCATTAGCAAAACTGTTGCTAAGGCTGTTGCTAAGGGGATACTCGGTCATGTTTCAAGCAAAGAACAGCACAGAATCAAATTCTCTGACAAGTAATTTTGCTCCTGTCATCTTGTAAATCACGCATAACTGTGAAAAATATCATAATTGATTGGAAGTGTTCATTGGGGCTCTACATGGGGGATATGAGGATACCTGAAAAGGAATTACCTTGATTTTGTACATTTTTATTTTTACTTTTCCTCAAATTTAGTAGATACCTTACTAAATCACAGTGAATATCTATAGCTAGTATGCCGTACATAATGAAAAGGCTCTGCATGGGGGTTACCAGGACTCCACAAATGTGGCACCGTTTAATACCGGCACACTGCACACGTGGATGCAGGATGCATATTGAAAATTTACAAGACCATAACAAAGTTCAAGAAAAAGGCTTTTCTAGGATGAATACAAGTTTTTGTACTTTTCTTTTCTGGCACATAAAATTTGCTCATGTCATCCTGATAGAAACGTGAGTCTTGTTGACTTTTGGCACCTTCAAAAATGTAATTGCACGAGAAAACCAGGCAAAACTATGCTAAGATCGGAAGGTTGGGGTCGGTCAAATTGAGTAAATCTGATGGAAATATGAACATGTTTTGTATTTTCCCTACCTGTACAGACCAAAAGGTGAGGATAAAACATTGCATTTAAGATGATGTACCAGGGGGGTACTTGAACCAATAAAAGCAGACTTTTAATCTCTTGAAATTTTGAACATTTCTAAGGCGCATTACCTCCCATGCTCCCTCTGCACATTGGAGGTAATGCACCTGGTGGATGGTGTAATGTTGCTGGAGAGAGCAATATGAATCGTTGTCTAATTGGGGTGCATAATAAATCAGTTTAAAAGTGATGTTTTACTATGGATGTTGCTTTTTGTGTAGCTGTGTGAAAACCACACATAACTGTCATAAAACTAAAGTAAAGTTGATACATTGATTTGGTTGACCGTGTCTGACCTTTTAAAAATGGGACAAACCTTCTCTGCTTAGCTATAGAGATTAGCATTCAGGAGCCTCTCTAGTATGTCAGTTTTAACACACACAAACAACCACTACTAATAGCAGATGTGCCCCCACTGTAGCAATTTGCACTGTTGTGTGGCCTAAGTGATTGGGAATGGAGATGGGCGCCAACGATGTGTGATTCGTGGAGGACGTAAACTTACTGCTGCTAATAACAATACTCATAGTCTGTGAACGATGTGCTGAGATAGACAATAGTCTTTCTGAAGTACAGAAGATCCGTGAATAGTTCCATTTTGTTGGTTCGCGTACGTCACTGGATGAAGACTTTTTGCCTTGCCGCCAGGCAAGGCTTTACGCCAGCTTTTTTCCATGGATCAATGGACGGACCTTTTAACCCAGCCCTTCCAAAGCCCCTTCCAAAGGCCCTTCTTTCCTTGCCGAGTTTCATGGCTTAGTTAGACAATGGTACATTCCAGACGAGTATTAAAACGCTCTTCTAGACGCATGTTACTGTATGTGGTCCAGCGTAATAAATATACGCTTTAACTCACCATGTTCATATAAATATATATCACAAATTGCATCAGAAGGAACTTAGTTTGTAATAAAAAATAATGCATATTCATTGTGGGTCAAAAAGTTTTACAAAACCTGTTTAATGTGCCAATAATTCATCTGACATAAATTATGATAATGAGGGGGAGGGGGGCGACATGTGGAACTCGGGATTTTTAAGCGTAGAATCTAGTCTAACTTACCAAAATAACATAAAATACGCGGCAAGGCACAGCTTTTTTAAAAAGATTTCTTGTTTCAGATTGATCGACGCTTTCGAGCTGACACGTGCAGTAATCACACACAATGGCAAGTATGATGTGGAGTGTTTTAATTTTATGAATTAGGAGTACACTTTCACCTACGCGTCTTTGCTAATGTTACAAAATATCGTCATCACTAAAGTTGTGCAAAATTTATAACATGCGGCTATGCGGCTAGCATTTAACTAATGCGAGAGACACAGACGAACTACCGAGCCCTGTTGGTCATCACAGACAACACACAGCCAAGCAAACATGACCCTATAGTGCTGAACACCATAGCGTATACACAAAAACAGGCCAGGTTTGGTAACAAGCTCAATTTGGTATAAGAAATAACTGGTCAAACCATAATCAACCATATCACACACCACAGAAAACAACAAAACCGACATAACAAAACCATAACAAGTGACCATAGGTAATTTACTCTGTGACGTATTTATGGTTCCTGTTGCATCAGAAAGAAAACGAGACCCTAAAATTGCTGATAGCTTGCCAGGACAAAGTACGTACCTGTGTCACTTACCAATGCAATGTGCTAGGAAGCCATAACATACTTAACAAATTTCAGTCAGGTTTCAGACCAGCTCATTCTACTACAACAACATTGATACATGTCACTGACACTATTCTCGACAACATGGAGAAGGGACTTTTTACTGGTGCCGTCTTTCTTGATTTAAAGAAAGCCTTCGACACCGTATGTCACACTATTCTTCTTGACAAGTTAAGACTGAATGGTTTCCAAGATACTGAACTGGTCATATCTAGATGACAGAAAGCAAACCACTGTTGTAAATGGGGTGGCAAGTGATTTCATGGGAATTCTGTTGGGGTTCCCCAAGGTTCCGTACTAGGGCCTTTGTTGTTCATCCTATACATTAATGACATGCCCGACATATTGCAACATGCAATCAGTACAGCTGCCTCAAGTTCACTTGGAATGTGGAAGACGTAAGTTTAGATACAGGGGCGTTTGTCAGTGGAATCACCTTCCAATGACTTTAAAAACGGCTCCCAACATTGCAACATTCAAGCATATGATGAAACTCAGAGCTGACCTCTGACCTCATGACCGGACTGAAGTATGATTCTGGAAAACGGTCTTTGTATACAGTCAAACCTGCCCGAGCGACCACCTCTTCTCAGCGACCACCTGGCCATTTCGACCGCTTTTTCTCGGTCCCGATTTTTTCCCCATTGACGTAATCATTAAGCGACCTTTTCTCAACGACCACCTGGCCAACGCGACCGCGACCGGCCAAAATTGGGACCCATAACGACCGCGTCAATTTCAACCTTGAAGTTTTCATCGATTTTTGATGATAACTATCACGATTTTGTGCCGAAATCGGCCAGTTTGCGTCGGATTTTGACTACCATTACGATGCTATCTTTAGAATAGAGATGGAGGCAATCAATGGGTGGGTCAATGGGGCAGTCTACTGTAATATGGGAGGAAATTTCGTTGTAAGAAAATCCGAATTTAGTTGTTACAGAATTTTCTTTAAATCTTTATCATTATAAAGTGAACGAATGCTGAAACGTATATAGCCTAGGCCTCATTCCTTTTTAAGAAAGATCTGTGTAGCTCAATCCTTTTTAAGAAATATCTGTGTGAGTGCTTTTGTCCAACCAATGGTCCAACTGTACTGTACATTCACCCGTGGGTAAGTACACTATCGGGACGTACCGGGCATCTCCGCAGGCATCGAATTCGAAAGGTACACCGTAGTTATTTCAGATACGGCGATCAAGAACACAGCGACGCATAAAGGCTTATATGGTAACTGACAACATCAAAGGTCCGTTACTGTCTAAAACGTTAGTATACAAATATTGAGCAGTTCTCTTCTTGTTATGAATAACGTTGCCGACTTGCTGTCCTCCAGAAAGAAATTGTATAGCCAACTAAATACGTGTAACACTGGTCCATCTAACGATCGTAGACGCAGAAATGCAACATGTATAGCACGTACTTTATTGTATGGTAGAAATCCAATGTATAGAAAGTAACGTTATATATATTTTTTAGACTAGAGTAGATCGAGTAGACTGTCTTTTTAACCTCCTTGACTTGAGTAGAGTTTCTCTGGCGCAGGTAGGAACGTCCTGATCCAATTTGTCCAATTTCTGTTCATTTACTGTATTAAAATTCACCAGGCTCACTGATGATTATTACTTACGTTTTTGCGTGCGTGTTGTTCTTTGCGTGCGTTTGCTTGCTATTTTCCATTAAACACAACGGAAACCATTTATACTATGCATCGGGCATGTTTTGAGTCGATACTCTTCTCAGCGACCACCTGTCCAAATCGACCGCTTTGTTCCGGTCCCCCGGGTGGTCGTCTTGGGCAGGTTTGACTGTATATTGTTTGTATGTTATGTATTGTTGATATGTCATGTACTATGTGTAATACAGGGCCTCACTGTAAAGCAGTGTGTAAAGCACTGCTTTAGTTGAGCCACCCTGGTTAAAGAAAACAGAATAAAAAAAGCCAGAATCTAACGTCTGTTGAATAGGGATTCCTCTTCCGCGACAGCTATTCTCTACATTAGAGAACACATAACCCCATATCTGCATTACGCAACATCTGCTTGGCAATATCCAATTACGGCAAGGCCTAACGCGCAGAGATAACTTAGAGCTGAACCAATATAAGGAAGGGCGTGGGGGTGATTTCTGAAATTATTACATTGATTACAACAACAGCTACGAGGGGTGATCAATAAGTTCTCGGCCTAACTCAGAAATAATAACCACAACTCAAATTTTGAGGCACAACTTTATAGTATGAAGCCTTTTATCAATATCCTCCAAATTACAAATCATTGGAGTCATTACTTTCCAGGCATTCGTTTTATGCAAATTAGAAGGTAAGTGGCGAGAAAAAGTGGTGTGAATTGTGATCAGACATGTGTGGGTCGAGTTCCCCATGCCGTAAATTAACAAAAGACATTGTCAAAATGTTTGATAATCATTCTCCTCCTATTTCAAGCAAAAAGAATTGGGTGTCTGACTTCCGGCAGCGCAAGTTCCATCGCACACCTCAGGTCAGGTCAATTGTCCCATTTTTTCCGTTCTCCCTTACCTAACATTACAGGGTGTCGCCTGCAAAGTAATGATCACAATAATTTGAATTTTGGTACAGATTTATATAAGACGTTATACTTGACATCTATGCTTCGAAATCTGAGCTGTGCTTATTATTTCTCCGCAAAACCGAGGACTTATTGATAATCCCACGTACTTGTATAAAAACTTATATAAATGTGTACCAAAATTCAAATTATTGTGATCATTACGTTGCAGGTGACACCCAGTAACGTTAGGTAAGGGATAACGAAAAAAAAGTGGACAATTGATCTGAAACCTGAGGTGTGCGGGTCAAATTGTCTGATCACACTTCATCCTTCTTTTTCTCGCCACTTACCTTCTAATTTGCATAAAACGAATGCCTGGAAAGTAATGACTCCAATGATTTGTAATTTGGAGGATATTGATAAAAGGCTTCATACTATAAAGTTGTGCCTGAAAATTTGAGTTGTGCTTATTATTTCTGGGTTAGGCCGAGAACATATTGATCACCCCTCGTACCGCGAAAAAAACAACGTGCATCATCGCGCAACTAATTGAAGACGACATGCCAAACTACATAAGAATACGAATACAGACACGAACACTCATCACGGCCACCAACAACAATACCCTGTCGTCGGAGGTTACCTTCCCAGAGTAATTGTATCACACTGTCTGAGTATGTTACCCGCGGTTGCCGAATTTCAGGTCATTTGGTTTAAATACCAAGGTACAGGAGCAAAAAATATTCATTTTTGGTCTAAAAATGGCCAAAAATCGCAAAAAATGTAACCATAAGAACGTAGTGTCTGCAAATGGCATTAATAAAGTCCTGTTTGTATATGTAAAAGGCATCCCGACACCAAATTTCAGGTCATTTGGTTTAATTACCAGGGCACAGGAGCCAAAAAATGTACATTTTTTTTCTAAAAATTACCATAAAATCCCCAAATTGACCATTTTGAAGTGATGTATGCAAAAAGCACGAATGAATTCCTGTGACCATATGTCATAACTTTGTCCAGTTATGAAAATGATGAAATTACATAAATACCTATCAGATATCTGTTAGTTTCTGACTGTTTCTGTAGGCCACAGATAGTGTATGATGGGCGAGATTACATGTAAGCCTTGTTCATAGGTCAAAACGGCCGTTGTCATGGCAACCAGTGGCCACCACTTGACCCCAAACTTACCTTTTTTGTATGATTAGATAAAGGCATCATAATCTTGAAAAAGATCGATATTTTGACTTTGATCACTTGTTTTTCCTACAGACAGAGCTTCTAAGATTACCCATGATGCATTGCGATATCAGAGTGAATTGGTAAAATGCCTGCAGGGGTATAATTCTTAAAACACTTATAACTCCTGATAGAATTGAAGGATTTTCTTGATTTAAAGCCCAAAATGTAGGGAATGATGTGATCAATTAACAAAACTAATTATAAGAGACCCCATAGGTAGCCCGGATAAATGCCTGATGTTGGAAAGTAAACAATGCATTTTCTACACAGAAATTACCCCAAAAATCGTAGTTTCAAGACTCATAACTTCCTAACGACACTGAGTATCGCCAAAATATTGATTATTTTGTGATTCCCAAGGCTTCTTTTATCTATGAATGTATTTTCACAGAAAATTGTTGATGTTTGATAATTTGTCCTGGTCTTTTGTATTTCGCCCCCAAAACCGATGTTCATTCTGATGACGTCATTTGGTCACGTGATTACAATAAGAAAGCTGTACATAAAAGCTTGTTATTATACATAAGAATAAACTTTAGTTATTGCAGATTCAAAAAATCCATAGTAGCTCTGGTCCCTCTCGGTGGTACAAACAATCGTCCTGGCCCATGGACTATTGGTCCCAGTACCACTCTCCCCAACCTGTACGGACTGGATACCAATCAGGATAGACAAAAAGTAGTCATTGATATTACATGTATTACTTCAGTCTTTACACACATATTTGCATCAGTGTACATCTTGTACAAATGGACCTGAAATGTATCGCAGTATTCAGTGTGGCGTTCAAATACAATGTACTATACCGTGTTGCCAATCATTATAGCTACATATAATTCATATCAGTACAAAAAAGACTTACGCAGGAGAATACTATCGTCAGGGATGCGCCCATACTGCCGTTCCCAGTCCTGTAAGTCCTGTTGTGTGATGGCGTAATCCGAGTTGTTCCCGATCTTGTCCCGCACGTCCACCACCACTCCCGGGCCGGTCAGGTGACCGAGCGGGATCTCGTCAACTGGGAACGAGATCACAAGAGTTTGGGGGGCAACAACAACGAAAACGATGAAGGGCACCGCCTCCGAGGCGTTGCAAAAATAATAGGTAACGAATTTCGGCAAATTACAAAATCATACAGACATTATAATATAAGGCTTATTCGGACTTGCGGTAAAATATGCAATACACGATTTGAACTAATTTTAACAACAGGGAGTGCAATACATTAAAACAACATCACATTGTTGCAAACATGTACATTTGTAACTCACGTCTCCAGGCTCCTGGCGTGAAGTGCGCAGGCGCGTCCAGGTGAGTTCCCGTATGTTCAGACATGAAGAGGTTGTTGGACTCCAGATAATATCCTGCATCCTGTTGACCTCTATATTCAATGCACGATACCAAACAAATAGAGGATTTCCATTTAGACAAGGGCATGGCCATTGGTAGGATGTTTTTGATGGTTATTGACTGGAATCACAGAATACCTATAAAACGGTAAGTATCCTCCCCAAAGTGCAATGGATTGGTAGTGATCACCTAACAGTAGTCAAAAACGTCGCGGTTTCAATCACGGCAAGGGAGTTCCTTTTTACCATCCATTTTCATCATCATTCTAGTCAATTATTTATGCTCATGAATGAAGATCGTATTCAATTCTCTATTGTACAAAAAGATTATCCTTAGGGTTTAGGCTTGACAGGATCATAAGATATTATTCACAAGGAACATCTTGTCAATAGTGCCGAAAAATCATATTGACAAATACATATCCTTATTGACAAACACATCGTGTCATTAGTGCTATTAAAAACTCATTGATTGGAAGATCACGTCAATAGATGTCAATTAGCATGAGCATCCTGTTAATTGTGCCATTTTTATGTTGACGAGAACATCCCGTAGATTACGTCAGCCTTTAAAGTTAATAGATAGATTATTACCATGGTATAATTCTTGACTATCATCTATACTTCCAAGTGCCAAGTGCTGTATATATATATTAGAAAGGGTCTCTGCAGCATAGATTGCACGGCTGTTTGATTTTCTGGCGTTGTGTTGTATGTAATGAAGTTGCTGCTACTGGCCTTCTGTGTTTACCTGTAAACAATGGTGAAGCGATAGTCTGCGTGCATTGGGTATATGTTCATTCCTTCTTCCACAGTCCATGTCAGGTCTATCAGGCGAGGTTCCTCAGATTTTCCACAACAACCACCGTGGAGTCCCAACAACACCTGTGCAATGTGCGATGCTGTGAGTGAAGCTGATTAATCAAGCAATAGTGAAGCAAGCTTACATGCCACCATCACCCATGTGCAAACATAAGAGTGTGTGTCCTTGGCCTTTGTACCGTACAGTTGTCCTTAAACTGGGGTTAAATGTCCTCCTGCCCTGGGCCTACGGTTGTGTCTTACCTACCGGGAAAGTAGCACATCATCTCAGCCATAGAAATCTACAGAAGGAATCGGCCGTTAAAAGGTCTTAAAAGTACAGTGTGACTCAGACAGTATACTATTCGACTTTAGGGTATTGGCCTTACAACAGTGACTCGACAGTATTTATCACGCTTGATGTTTGGAACGGATTTGGTTGGCACATCGATCTACCGGATTTCGTTATTCATAACGTTATATTTTAACATTGAACTTCATTTGCAGCAGCAATCTTGCATAATGCGGCCCGCACAACTGCACGGAGGGATAAAACTTACCAAGATGAGAAGTGGAGAAAAGGCGTTTGTGGCCGCCATTTTACCGCCGAAACATGTCAACACTATGATCATGAATGGCCAAATGTTCAAAATGTTTAGCCTCCTTCGCAGACCTTTGGAGCGGCGGTATTTATTTTGTGAGAGAGCGCTGATTCGCAGTTTTCGACATGGGCTAAGGTTCTCCATGCCTGGGAAGGGACTGAGCCGTGAGAAGGAGTTATTATTTATTGATATTAAGCGAAGATGGCGCAAAGTGAGGAATTGGTCTTGTTACTCCTGGTCTCCAGTTATGTGCTTTTTGTGCATGTAGCAGCTCAATGGCACTGTGTCCAAAGAACTGTTTAGGTTACGATGAAAATAACGATTCCAGCAAAATCAAATGGCATTAATATCAATTAAAATCAGTAATTGTAGATCTATTTGGTTTGATATTTCTCAATACCACATTTATTGTGAACATTTCTGTCTCCTGGGATGCCATTCATATGTTTGGAATATTTCACAAATGAGATTACTGAGAGAACAAAATCACATTAGAAAACCTCAAAATAATCATATAAAAACATTGCTTTTTTTGGCCGGCGTTACAAACATTATGTAGTGTACGCAAACAATCAATGCAAAATATAGCCACAGGTATCTTTTTTGTGTGCATGATATTAAAGGTCATTATGCTCATCAGTTGATATCGTTATGTTGATATCCTAAAGACGAAAATTGAAACGTCACGTGAGCATCATTTTACATAAAAGCCAACATGAGCAGAAAAACTGTAGACAACATGGCGGCCCAGTTTGGCGTCGATAGCCCCGCTGTGCTGGTTCTGCCGTCCACGATCGCGAAGACCCGAGCAGGAGCTCCGCTTCCCTGGCCGATCTTTATGGGCATGGCGTACACGGTGGAACCGGTAGGGGGCATCTTGTCCAGGTGGGCAACGTTCTCCAGGATGAGGACGTTGTTGGGCAGAAGGATTCGGTGGACCAGAGGCGCCTTGATGGGGTAAAGCAGACAGTTGGAATACAACAAATTTGTGCCGGCCTCGAAAGTCAACAGAACAGCAATAAGAGCAAAATAAAGAAAGACGAAGGGAAAATTTAAGGAATTAAGACAAGACAACTGGAAATACAGTACCTTGGCACTAGCTTCACCGGTATCAGGGCTCATGGTGTCTAAGCCAACCATCTTTACCCTGCGATTATCTACAAGCCACTGAGCGCCCTCTGGGTGGAGACCAGGGAAATGCACCAGATTGACGTCTTCAGTGTCTGTGCCGAGGAAAGCCTGGGGTCCTTCTTCCCAGAACCACTCGCCCCAGCCTGTACGGACTGTGGTCAGGGGGACACGTGGGTATTACTCATATTGCTTTACTCCCGTATTTGTACCAGAGCACAATTTGTACAGATGGACAATGCATGAAATGTATCACATTTAATGTGGCGTTCATTTAGTATGCTGTTTTTCCAACTATCAAAGCTTAGGCCTATATCAATCACTCATTATCAAAGTCCATCTATGAGAATCACATGAATACTAAGAGACTATTAAAAGACCTACGCAGGAGAATACTGTCGTCAGGGATGCGCCCATACTGCCGTTCCCAGTCCTGTAAGTCCTGTTGTGTGATGGTGTAGTCCGAGTTGTTCCCGATCTTGTCCCGCACGTCCACCACCACTCCCGGGCCGGTCAGGTGACCGAGCGGGATCTCGTCAACTGGGAATGAGATCACAACAGTTTGGGGTGCGAGCGAAGAAAAAAAAACGACTAAGGGCACCGCCTCCAAAGCGTTGCAAAAATAACAGGTATTGACAACGATTTTAATCAAATTTTAACTTGAAATAAAAATGACATCCGCAGTAACGTGTGGTCTAGCTGAGGGAAGTAAAATTCGTAACGAAAAAGCAGACTATAGTAACGGAGGTGCCCCAACACGGTACGCTTTTTCTTGTGCTCAAACTCATGGCGCTCCATCGCTAGTTGCCTGAGAGTGGTCAAAGTTTGATGAATGAATTTTTTACACATAGATTTGAACAACATACTTGAATAAGAAATGCATTCATGTGGTTCATGAACCTTTCGCGCTGCGTGTTACAAGCGGCAAACACTGTGAGACAATTTCGTGTATGTAACCTTCCAATTTTGTGCTACGCTGGACAGTGTGCCTAACTCGGTACGCTTTTTTACATTTTGCTCTCTTCAGAAGTAAATGGTAAATTTAAGTACACAGAAAAAAATTAATAGTATGATATTTTAGATTACTTTTAACAGTAAAATCGTGACTGTATGTACTTTCTGTCTCATATGAGGAAGGCTGTACCTAGAACAATCCAGCTGATGTTTTTACGGGCAATGGGCTGAATGCACTGATTGTGAATGCCCGACTAAAAAAACCATTACGAAAAAACGACACCGCCAACATCAACAAAACTCTGTGTGATTATGTGAAAGTAATATATATATATCTCTATCAAGTCTTATTTTCATAGACAGCACGAATCATTTGTTACAGTCAAATAAATCTTTGGAGCGTTCTCTTGTCTGCCACCTTCACGGCCACACTCCCTTGGGAGTACAATGGTGGCAGTGTTTATGTCGCTTCCTTTTGGTTGCTTTTCTACTCAACAAACATTTGAAGACCCATATCCATAGTGTTTTATGGAGCTTTATTTATGTGTATCATGGCAGTTGTGTGACTGCTTGGACGAGTTCGTATAGTTAGCGACACGAGCCGCCAATACGCAGAGGCCGGTGACCGCAGTGATTCAGCACTGTCAACATTACTTTTAGAATTCTGTTTTTAAAAAACATGAAGTAAATATGTTAAAGTATACTTGGAATGCAAATTAAAGCTGTGTGCATGGACTTGGTTTATTTAACTTTGTAATCAGCATAGTCAGTGGCAACAAACACGGTGTACTTATGGATAATAAGATCAGCAAAAAATCCGTACCGTCTTAGGACGGGAACCGTCTTAGGGCGGCCCCCGTTAGTACATACGTGTTGCTCTGTTTATCAGTACGTGAGTACGTTTTAAGGTTAACTACGACATTCAACTGTTTTTTCAGAACAACATGAAGCTGAAAACATCAAAACAACGTTACTTTGACGCAAACATGTACTAGTAACTCACGTCTCCAGGCCCCAGGCACGAAGTGCGCAGGCGCGTCCAGGTGAGTTCCCGTATGTTCAGACATGAAGAGGTTGTTGGACTCTAGATAGGACTCGGGGTACCCAGGAGCCAGTTCACCTCTACATGCAAAACACGATTTTGTTCTTTCATTTGGTGTGGAGTCATGTGCACATACATAAACTTTAGACAATGGTACGGCTATTGTGTTGGTTGGGATTTACATGTACAAGATCATAAGGAACATAAGGTTACTCACAAGGAACATCCTGCCAAACTCTTATTGACAGGCACCTCCTGTCAATGGTGCATTTCTGTGGAGAGGAGCATCCTGTAAATTGTGCCAACATTCTTATTGACAGGAATATCCTGCCAATAGTGAAAAATAGCTTTATTTATAGGAACATCCTGTCGATAGCTTCAGTCTTTAGACAATGGATAATTCATAACGTTAGTATACTTCTTGGCCATTATCTTAGCTTCCTGGCACTGTACTGAATATTTCTTATTTCTACAGCACTGCACCAAACGGCTGTTTGGTACAATAAAACTGCTACTTGTATCCTGCTTTGTTTACCTGTAAACAATGGTGAAGCGATATTCTGCGTGCGTTGGGTACATGTTCATTCCCTCCTCCATAGTCCATGTCAGGTCTATCAGGCGAGGTTCCTCAGATTGTCCCAAACAACCACAGTGGAGTCCCAACAGTACCTGAGCGTGCAATGTAAAATGTTGTCAGTGATCAGGGAAAGTACATGCATGTCATGCGCTATGTGTTACCCCTGTCCCGTCCAACGCTCTGTCTACAACGGTTGTGAGTCTAGATCTGACCTATTGGAAAAGGATCCCCATAGAAATCTACCAATGGAATCGGCCGTTTAAAATGCAGTGTACTGTGACTCAGACAGTACTGTTCAAATTTAGGATATTAGCTTTACAGTGACTCGACAGTATTTATCACTCTTGCTGTTTGGAACGGAGTTGGTTGGCACACCGATCTACTGGATTTCGTTTATATATAACGTTATAACGCTATGTTTAAGCACTGGACTTTGCGCCACCATGCGCGTAATACCCCTGTCACATTATCCACGATCTTCGGGCGTATCGATGGAAGATCGGCCATATTCAAGATTGACAGAGGGTTGCGCGTATTTTTCACCTGAAAACCGTCCCTGTCACATATAAGCCATACTTTGTACCTTGTACAATTGTTGTGCAATAAAGTTATTATTATAAGCGATACTCGGGCGATTGCCGCAGAATCGTTGTCCGATCGATTTTCGCCAAATGTGATAGGGGTATAAAGCAACCCGCACAACTGCGCGCGGACAGATACAACTTACCAAAACAAGAAGTAGAGGAAAAGCGTTTGTGGTCGCCATGTTTCAAATGAAGTCACAGCTTACATGTTACTAAATGTAGAAAAACAGGTCAGGCAAGGCATGCTCGATGGTCAGAGGGCCAAAATGTTGGCATACCAAACCGTTACCCCACTCGACCTGCACAACGGGGTTAACCGCATATAAAACATACCAAGATGACAACTGGTGAAAAATCGTCTGTGGTCGCCATGTTAGATGATTCTTAGATACGTTATGACTGGTCAGTTGACTAGGTCAGTTATGCTATAACGTTAAATACAGTACCGTGTAAGGAAACTGTTACCATACATTAAAAGGAAAACAGCTTCCTGGTCAAAGTGCCAAAATGTTAGCATTCCAAAACGCATTCCACACAACCACATTGCTCAGCTATTAGAAAGAATACCATAACTAATAATTAGCCTACTCCATTGTAATACTATATCAAAGAATTATGTTAGCCCTTATTGTTATGTTAAATTAGGTTATTGAGCCTTATTCCATATCTCTATTTTGTACTTTTTTGTAATACTAATAGTTATTGCCATACATTGTATCATGTACAATTGTCGTGCAATAAAGTTCTTCATGAAGAGATAAAACTTACCAAGATAACAAGGGGCGAAAAAGCGTCTGTGGCTGCCATGATAGATGCTTATTCTCGTGGCAGTCGGGAGCGGTACTGTATTTAAAACATTTTAGACGACCAGGCGGTCGTATATTACATGACCGCTTGGTCGCCTAAAATGTTGTCCTAACTGCAGTACTGCCCCCGGCCGCCAGAAGATGCATGAGTGTTTTTCCAAAGCGACCTATCATTGCTTTATCATGGAGGTCTTTGGGGGCATTATCGAGCATGGGCATTTACCAAAGGCTCAAAGGGTGTTGTAAGTTATGTCAATTTGACATTCATGTGTTTCTTCTGATAATGATATTGTAGACACACCAAACGCTACAGTAATTCTATAGCCCAGAGTACAATTCGGCTGCGTCACAGATCGTTTTTTTAAATTACCAGGCATACCTTATCGCTCCTGGCTCAGACAAATACACTAGAACATACTCGTATTCATTAAAAAATTGCGTCATTCTCCTCCACACAGGTAACAGGTTGTTTCGCAACAATGTCAGTTCGCAACCGCCAATTCGCAACATGGCAAGTCTTTTCGCAACAAGTTACAAGTCTTTTCGCAACAAAGTACATGTACAAGTCGTTTCGCAACATTTGAATGTTATTAATCTTGATAGCCTAATAGTATTAGAAGTCTTATTGCTAACATAATTATACTCTTACCGCGTAAAAAAAAACTTTACGAAACTCGAAATATCCGATCGGGCTCTCATCGGAGAAGTGATCGAGTACCACAATCCTTACGCTTAGCAAATCCGCGCATTGAAATAGATATATTTTCTAATTCCCAGGCCCATACGGTACCTGTGCACGCCGCGTATGAAACTGTACCGCCCGGCGTATGAAAATCATCGGGCTGTCGGGTCCATGCATATGCGGCCGCATGGTCCATGCGTCCCCATGTTCCTCTGCCGCCTCTTTCCCACCCGGTAAGATTTTTACGTGGAAGGAGTATAATTATGTTAGGAATACGATGTCGAATACTATCAGGCTATCAAGATTAATAACATTCAATTGTTGCGAACCGACGTGTACTTTGTTGCGAAAAGACTTGCCATGTTGCGAACCGGCGGTTGCGAACTGACATTGTTGCGAAACAAACTGTAACCTCCACACACTATGCATATTCAGACACATCTACGGAAACGACGCAGGACGATATCATCAAAAAACTGTTAAGAAGATGGCGCACAGTGAGGCACTGGTCTTGTTACTTCTAGTCTCCAATTATGTGCTTTTTGTGCATGTAGCAGCTCCAATGTGTCCAAAGAACTGTTTAGGTTACGATGAAAATAACGACGGTGATATTGAGTATTGTCGCTGCCCCAATGAACACGGAACAGGGGCTCCCTGCGGCTGGGTGGGGCATGGAGGCATCTACAGCTATCCCGTTTGTCTTGACGCGATACCAACTGACTTTGCGAAGCAAACTCCTTCTATCTACATCGAGCGTCTCCGTTCTTCTACGCTGAAGGAACGATCCTTCCCGAGCATTCCACGTCTGCGCCAGCTGAAGATCCAACGGTCAAATATCTCCGAAATACAGAGAGGGGCGTTCCGAGGTCTGCCACTGGTACAATCCCTCATGCTTGATGACAACCGTATCTCCAGTCTAGGTAAATTTAATTCATTAAAATTAATGTCCATAGTTTTTGTGGTCCATATGACCACAATGCGAACTCAACGATAACTACATACTAATAACTTATTGCAAATTCCTGCCCGAGACTTAATTGCAGGTAACAGAAAAGGGGACAACGAAATAGCGTAGAACAATATATAGAATGTGAGAACTCTAGTCTAAATGCTAACTCTAAATTGTAACTTGTTGGGTTCGACCTCTCTCCCTGAGCTTGTGTGGGTGTGGGTTCTGTGAAGTTAAGAAAGTTAGTCACATATTGTTTGAAATTGTTCTAAACAAGAAGATGTTTGTTTATTTACTTTTGAAATGTTTCCAAAATACATGATAAGTTTAAAAAAAATGTTCAAACCCTCATTTGCAATCGTTTTAACAATGTAGATCTTTTTGACTGAAATATCATTTTACTTGAAATAGTTCACACTCATTGCAAATTTTATCTGATAACCCTGTCAATAGTTTGGAATGGACTCTCTATATTGATATTCCTATCCATCGATGACAGGTTCGAACTTTTTGCGATGACTGTATTCTTTTGTTGTTGATGTCCTAATCACCATACCCCATGTGTTTTTCCTCAGAACCCGATGCATTCCTTGGCCTTGAGAAATTAACCGTCTTGGTCCTTAACAAGAACATGCTCTCTGTCCTGCCGCAACACGTCTTTCGCGGCCTGCCTCTCATGTTCTCACTGACGCTGGCAAACAACCTCCTGAGGTCTGTGCCTGTCGATGCTCTTCTACAGCCCATGGCGCTGCGAGGCGTTAACCTACGGTATAATCGCATCACTGTCATCGACAGCGATGTCATGACTCTGCAGCAAAACCAGCGCTTACGTGTTCTGATAGGGAACATCAAGGTGCGATGCGACAAGTGGTTTATCTGTAACCACCAGTCCCTATACCACCTGTCCTTTCACCCCGTTATGACGTGCGCATCGCCTGCCGACCTCAATGGAACTCGTCCCATCAACGTAAGGAAGGACATTTGCCAGTCCACCACTTACAGGCCACAACAATACACCACGTTCACAACAGGCGTCACTGCGTACAACAAAACTACTGTCATTGAAGCTTACACAGAGGTGCCATTCTCTGAGCATAAGACACAGAGGGACTATATCGTTATTCTGGGGGGACACCTGATGATCAACAATGCAGACAACAGCACCTATATCAGTGCCATGATCAACGCCGTTGTTGTGCCCCTCCTCCTCGTGTCAGTTGTCCTCCTCATCTTCACGTTTTGTTGTGGCACAGATCTGACTCATAACAACGTCCCAACGGGAACAGATAGAGAAACATCAGCAGGAGACCATAACATCCAGCCTTATGCAGTGGCCTATGCTGACTCAAGTGAACTGCAAGGATCTGACTCAGCCGCTGGCGAACGATCCACCTCTGCTGGTACTGGAGGCAACACCCCTGACGACAACTGTACCATTCAGCCATACGCAGCAGCCTATGCCGAAGACCCAGGGTCAGAGATTCAGCCATACGCTGTGGCCTATGATGAGGAGACAGGGCCGTAGATTCCGCCTTGTGCAGTGGGCAATATTGACAACACAAGGCGAGATGACAACTAGATTTAGGCCAGGATATCGAGTCCCCACAAGCTGCAAAAAGCAATACCAAGCCAGATCTTACATCTGACACCCACACTCGCAAACAGATCGCATACAAACGTATTAAAACTCAAACAGCCATCCGACCAATCATAGGATCAGTCGTTGTCAACAGATAACAATATACAAAATATAAGGACAGTGCAGCAAATATACTCTCCAATCAGATTTACAGATGCCATAAGATAGTATGACAGCTGGCCAAGGAGTATAGCCGGCCAAAGGGATTCAAGGCAGTCGTCCACATTGGTGAACTTCGGGGGTTTTGGATCAGTCCACAATATATGAACCCCTGTTGTACCGTGAGTCCGTGACTGGTGTGCACACGGCCGGCCAAAGGGATTCAAGGCAGCAACCCGTCAGTACGTAGCAACGAAATGCACTAACTTAGGGAACGAGACCAATCAATCTGCAAGTTGTGCGAGGCCGTGACCCACAGCACGCTAGAGGAGGAAAGCACGTACTGAACAACCCAGATACTGACAGCCCGAGTGGCAGACAACCGGAATTGCTTTAGAAAAAACTCGCAAGGAACAGTACGCTAAAAAAATGTGATTGCAAACATTTTTGGTTAAAACATTGAACAAAGAGGTACAATTCTATCGAAATCTACACATTTCTGAGCTAATTTTTATTGTGAATTCTGTTTCTTCAAAATACTGAAATTGAAGAGAGAGTTGTTGTGTATGTAACATTGATATCACTTTCTTTCATGCTTCACATGTATTGCTTTGCATCAATGTAGCTAAGGAACCTGTCCTGCGGAAAATATCAATGAATGACGAAAAACATCTTACCAAAAACAACATACACATGCAAGTAGTGGTTAAGATATACTTTTCTGGATATGATGGGAATGTAGATCAAAGACTGTACCAACGTTATCATACGATTATAATGTTTAGTTTGCACAAAAATGTCTGATGTATTTGCACAATAAAATATCACATAAAAACATAATGCAAAAACAATGGATAAAACAAGTGCAGCGGGAGGGGAAAACCGTGTATGAGAGTTGTTACGCCTGTGATATTATGTAGATTTATCTGACTACTATGAAAAATTGTTCTGTTGTTGATTATGACTATGCTTGTTTCACATGCTGAAAAAAGTAGACAAAAACTACTTACATTGATTATTCTTTGTAGTTGTATCGTATGGTCAGTATTACGCCATAGATGCGCTTCTACTAGTATATGCATATAGTAGGGAACGTTGGTAAGCATAAATCAAAATATATTCATCATTCTATTACACTCATTGCTTGAACTATGATTAATTGTAGCAGGAGGCAGGAAATATCAAATATCAAATCAGACCTCGATTGCGTTTTATTCATTATTTCTTTAAGTCCATCATGACGTGTGGCCGATAATGAAAATACAGGTCGCTTATCAATTACCCCACCATACACACAAGTTACGCCGCGTGACTGCAGGAACATCGCCAGACTGATCAAGTTCCGGATATGATAAAAATGTCCATGGTGAGAAAACGGAACAGCGCGCCCACAGCACATGTATAAACATATCATATATCACCACACAATTTTTAAAGGCAATAGGTTCAAAGATAGTTGACTAGAAACTAAAAGGTACATTTTGTGGAAATTTTCGAGTCAAAATAAGATCCAGATTTGTGTATCTTCTCATGTACGGTTTCATCGGTGCATCACAGTACGCTTTATTTGTTGAAGGGAAGTAGTTACTTGGCATTAGCTGACCACAATTGTTGAATGTGAAGAATTTGACTGATGACAAGAAACCAGATGGCGTTGTCATTATTTTCATTCTCATGGATGGGATGGGATGGTTCATTACATAATGTAACGTTACTTGCAAGATTTTCTCCCCTACCAATGCAATTAGTCTGTGTAACGCAAACTCCGCTATCCGGAGCTTGTAGCCTCCTCCCCGCGGCAATGTACGACGGGCCTGAGAAGCGCGATTAAATCAGGCTACCAATGCAATGTGCTAGGAAGCCAGAGCCTAACATCTGTTTAGGGTTCCTCATTAGAGAACACATGGCCCCATATCTGCATCAAGCAAAATCTGCTTGGTATTACTAATGATAAAGTTCCTCACAATAAATTCGGCAGACTTATCACAGACCTGTGCATTCAAGCAAAACTTAGAATTTTAAATGGTAGAGTCGTTGGCGACCTACAAGGAAAATTCACGTGTCATCAACCAAATGGTAGCAGCACAGTTGATTTAATGATTTGTAGTCAGCCCTTTCTACAACAAATTTTAACATTCCGTGTCAATCCTTTAACAGTTTTCTCCGACCATTGTATGATATCAGCATTTATCAACTCAAAACCACCAATACATCTTTGTCAGGAGAAACACAAAATCTCACACAACAAGCCTCTTCCTAAACAGTTTCACTGGAACGAGAACTCTGCTCAGACATTCCTTCTTTCTCTCAGTCAGCCTGAAATTGTAAAACGATTAGGTGCTTTTAAAGACACTAACAACATAACATCTGTGGCAGAAATTGAGAATTATGTTTCTGAATTTGGCTCAATTCTAAGAGAGGCGGGTAACAAGTCATTGTGCTTAAAAAGAACTAGAAAACGCCCACCGAAAAGACAAAATAAAAAATGGTTCGATAAAACGTGTGTTGAAATGAAACGTGAAATTAAAAATTTAGCCTATTTACTTGAAAAAAATCCTTCAAACTCAGAAGCAAGAGGCAGCTTCTTCAGAAAGAAAAGGGAATATAGAAAATTGCCGATTTCCGTCAACAAATTATGAATCAACTCTCCACTCTCAGAGAAAAGAATCCAAGTGCATTTTGGGACCTTGTTAATAAATTAAAACCAGAGAAGGCTCAAGAAAATAGCCAAATCCCCAGCGAAGACTGGTTAAACCACTTTAGTAAAGTTGACAAATCATCCAACGGAAATTATGTCGGTCCTTTCACTCCTGTAAATGATGAATCTCATTCCCCAACAGAGACATAGAACTCTACATTAGATTCTACAATTACTGCAGATGAATTAGACAGAGCTATTGTAAACTTAAAGAATAACAAGTCAAGTGGAAGCGATATGATAAGAAACGAAATGCTGAAATGTGGCAAATCAATTTTCCGGAAACCTCTACTCCATCTTTTTAACCTGTGCTTACAAAACGCATACTTCCCCGAAGAATGGTCGCTCAGCCATATTGTACCTATCCACAAATCCGGAGATACTTCACTCCCAGACAACTATAGAGGAATCTCTATTATAAGTTGTCTAGGAAAATTGTTCTGTTCAATCTTAAACAATAGACTGTCTAATTACGCAGAAGAAAACAGCCTTTTCAAACCACAACAGGCCGGTTTCAGGAAGAATTTTAGAACAACTGATAATCTATTCACTTTGAACACGCTCGTCAGCAAATATATCAGTAGAAATTCACGTCTGTACGCATGTTTTGTAGATTTTAGTAAAGCTTTTGATTCTGTTTGGCGAGAAGGTCTTTTACTTAAATTGAAGAAACTTGGGATAGGGGGCAAATTTCTCCTGACCATAAAAGATATGTACTCTAAAACTACAAATTGCATAAAAACAAACAGTGGTCTAACCGATACTTTTGTAACTCACTGTGGGGTTCGACAAGGCTGTAACCTGAGTCCAACATTGTTCAATTTATTTATTAGTGACATAGCCTCAGAATTTGATCATTCCTGTTGTAATCCTCCAGTTCTACACTGTATGAATGTACCTTGTCTATTATATGCTGATGATTTAGTAATATTCTCAGAGTCACAACGTGGCTTACAATCATCTTTGTCTAGATTAGAAGAGTACTGTAAATCTTGGAGGTTGAAAATCGTAGTTTTCACCAAGGGTGGTCGTTTACCAAGAGACTGCTCCTTCTCATTTAATAATAATGTAGTAGAAATTGTATCTTCATATTGTTATTTAGGCATAATTGTCAACTCAGCTGGCACATTCAAAGCCAATCACAAATACCTATACAACAAGGGACTAAGAGCTTTGTTTGGAGTTCGACAATCCCTGGAGAAAGCTGATGCCCCGTTGTCTGTTAAAAACAAGTTATTCGATTCCTGTGTCAAACCTATCTTACTTTATGGGTCGGAGATTTGGGGCTCTTTCAAAAGTTCAAAATCTTGCCCAATCGAATCCGTACATCTAAAATTCTGTAAACAATCCCTCAATATCCCCAAAACAGCTAGCAATCTTGCTGCACGGGCTGAATTAGGGAGGTACCCCTTACACTTGGAGGCCTCCCTAAACGCCATTAAGTTTTTCACTAGAGTCTGCTTGAATGTGCCGGCTGATAGTCTCCAGGCAGACGCACTTTTTTGTCAATTAGAATTAGACTCTTTAGGTAGTAAATGTTGGGCTTCCGGTGTGCGGAAAACTTTAGAAGAATGCGGTTATGCCTTTGTTTGGCATTCTCCACACTCAATTGTTTCAAAAGTGCCCTCAATCATCTCTGCTATTCAACAACGTTTAAAGGACATCTACTTTCAAACATTTCTATGCGAAATTCATAATGACAACAAGGGCAAATGCGCAAAGAACAAATTACGCTCATACAGACTGTTCAAATCCACCTATAACGAAGAAGAGTATCTTAAGATTCCGAACGAACGACAAAGATCTATTATCACCAAACTACGAATCAGCTGCCACAAACTCCGTGTTGAATCAGGGAGGCACAACCACACACCTCTGGAGCAAAGAGTCTGTCAGTTCTGTAACCTGAACAAGATCGAAGATGAATCTCACTTTCTATTAGATTGTAGTTTATATAGTAATGATAGAAGTATTCTTTTTAGCCACATTATAGGAAAGTTCCCTCGCTTTGAATATATGTCTAGTGTTGAAAAATTCATTTTTCTTATGAGCTTTGATCAAACGACATTATACAAACACATCTCAAGCTACATATTTAACATAACTAAGAAACGAGAAGAAGCCGAACAAATGTATTAGAATAGTTTTAGAATTTATGTTCTAGATTAGTCTTAGAAACCATGTTTACTGCATTACTACCCTTTGTATCTATATGCCTGTACTTAGCCCGACAGGGCATGAATGTGCAATAAAGGCTATTACACTAATGTTCGAGGTGGATTAATTTTCACGGTTTCCGCGGTGACCACCGCGAACATTTTTCTATTACGGTATTCGACTGCAGTCTATTAGTAAATAACTTACTGTCTAAGGTGCGAAATTAAAACCACCGCGAAAAGTCATTTTTCCCGCTACCGCGAAATTAAATCCCCGCGAACGTAAATGCATTTACAGTATCATTTTCTGGGACCCCTGGCAGTGTGACTGTAGGATGCTGAATGTTAGTAGATTTCCATCAATTCAAGACCAGATAAAATGTGCCCAACCCAGCAAACTCCAGAGGCAGAAGCTTGTAGATGTCAATCCTGTAGAATTGATATGTGAAGTGCCGACCATGTCAACACTGACTTTTGATATCCAAACCTCAGTCTATCTTCCTCAATCAGAAAGTAATGCTGGACATACAGCCACACTTCCCCTTGTTGGACCATCAGAAAAAGCTAACAACTGTTACAACTGTCACCTCTCTCTATCATTGGAAATTGAAATGCCGTATCAACAGCAGGTCCTCATGCCAAAACAAACAGAACAACAGGAACATTAAATTCACCCCACACAAACACTTTAGACAAACCAGAAAGTAGCAGTTCAAGGTGGCTCTTGAGTGTGTAAACCCAGCCAACGTGAAACCTAGCCTAAGTCTTGTACACCTAGAGCGGCTGCTGGGAAATATTTTCCAAAGTTTGATAATCGCTGGGTCAAGCTGTTACACACTAGCTATTGCACGCTAGAGGTCGCTTTTGACTTAGTTACATGTACAAGCTTGTTTCCTTTACTGAATAACGCCATCAAAAGCCATCTAATTTCAGGAAAGTCTGTACTTCAAAAGTCGCATATATGCACAATGTGTGCACATTGCAAGAGGGTAGAGGCCTGATACAATTATTAGATCCTTTATCTAAATATTGAACTTGTTTTATACTCGTCAATGCAACGTTACCAAGGCGTAACCAGGAAATTATTACATAATGTCTGGCCTAAGTGTTCATCTCATGGCAGGACAAAAATGGCAAAGCCTGTGCTGTCTTATCACTGAAGGGAATTTAGACTTGCCCTTGTCACGAAAGGTTCTATGTTTGCTATGCCAAGCAATCGGGATTCACGAATACTGCTGGGAATCCCCAGTTGTTAACAAACCCGCTTTCAGTTCCTCTTTTAACCCAGACAGTTTACACAAAGGTAGTCATAGCAGACAGATTCGGGAAGCGTAGGAATATCTTTGGTTACGCCTCGAGTTTCTAATCAACAACCTTGACGATAGGGAATCCCCTGATGTAATTGTCGTCCACATAATGGTTCCTCTTATCGTTAAAGTATGCCGTGAATGACAAGTGATTGTTCTTCTCAACTTTGTTGTACAAACGTTCAACAAGACTGCCGGACCAGTATGGGCTAACATTCTGCAGTTGGTTGCAATGGGGTACAATGTTCATCCCTAAAATATTCAGAACTATATAACTACACTAAAAGTTAGAGAATAGTGGCACTACTCTCTGTATCTGAATTTCAGTCGATACACAACATGAGTTTCTGAGAATTTGAATGTAAAACACGTTAACATCCCTGGTTAGGTTGGGACAAGGAAATGCTCTGCCAGACCAAAAATATATTCTAAGATTCTTTTCAAAAAGCCTCTTACGCTTCTATGACAAAAGCAAGGAGAAAGACAGGTAAGGAAACTCAAACGGAAAACAAATACATAGTGTAAATTTGTTCCCCATTATCATTTTTGGGACATAATGTGGTAGACGTTACCAGTAGTATCAGTGGAATCTAGATACATATTAACAGTAGACAACATACTACATCTTAACTTTGGCTTTTGTTTATTTTCTGTATCCAATAAATGCAATTTCACAAGCCACCTAAACATGGTGATAAAAAGACAAACAACAGTCCAAAGATCAAAGTGAAATGTGTAGCCAATATTTCAAACAGTCCGCAGAAAAGAACACATTTTCAGAATTGTATGTTATTATATATGTTAAGTCCCTCCCCACAGAATTTCTGTCTTAACAGTTTTGTTTTGAATGTTAATTATTCACAACACACCCTTCAGCCCCCACCCCACCAGAAAACCCATATTTTACTGGCAGAAGTTTTCTATCCATTATATATGAATATGCCCTTTATATTTCTCCTCATCAACATGTTATGAAATCATCTGTCAAAAGCTAACAAATTTGTACAGACCAAACGTTAAAACATGTTATAATGATTATGCAAACGTGTTGTTCATTTGTTGCTATACATATTTATACAATGTACATTCTTTTATCTGGATAATGCTGAATTTGGCATTTACAAATTTCAATTGTTTCTGAAGCTAAAGATTATAGCGTAATATAGACTGAACATACGTCACTTTTAGCGACTCGTGCAAATTGTTAAGAAGATCACTTACAGCATGTGTCTGCCAGGATTCGAACCTGGAACCATTTGTCACTAATGTGTACAGCGTGCTACCACTACACCACAGACACAGCACTAGCAATCCTCATCCTAATGGCTACTTTTTGGTACTTGCGTTCTATGGTCTAGTTCTTGTGATCTATGGTCTAGTTCTTGTGTTTCATGTTGTTGTTTTTGTGCATTCTTGAGTTGTGTTGAAAATTCTAGATGGTAATATATAAAATGTTTTACAGGATAGTTTATGACTTAGATTTTCAAGTTAAACAGAATCTAGGACGTTAGCATAACATCCTTGACGGAATCAAACAAATGTGATGTTCTGCTTTTGCACTTTTCCCTAGCTGCTCTTATCCTTGCTTGACATCGTATATATAGACATTCTTCTGTTTGGCTTGTCTATTGGAAGAGAGCTAGTTTAATATTGAAATTTTGCTGTATTTAATCTCTTTCCTCTATTGAAGAGATACAACTCACAGTATGTACATGTACACAACAAATGCATCTGGTCGATATTTACATCCATTCATCTTTTACCTACAGTCAACTTTGTATCATGTAGATGACCTATGGCCCTAACAGGTCTTCAGAGTTACATTTTATGGTGGTGTTGTCTTAATCTAAGTCCATACTTTTGTGGTACGGTCTTAGATTGAGTATGACCTTGATACATTGTATGATAAAACATACAGCTATCTGTAAGCTCGAATCAAATATGAACTTGTCAAATGGGGAATTTTCCAAAGAAGTTGATTTTCAAAAGACCTGCCAAGAAATCATTTCAACTTTTTGAACTTCAAGAACCCTACTGGATACAAATAGAGATCAGTGACCTTCAAGTCCCTAACATCTTAATATTACATTGTATATTGGATAATGTGAAGATACAATGTACATTTGCTCACATGTGGGCAAGTACATTTTTGTCCCACATGGAAGCTTTTGAAGGTTTTCACTTGCACTTTTACCAAATCACTTTTATCTACAATTGGTAAAAGTGCGAGTGAAAACTTCAGTCATAGCACAGATCGATATGCTCCAATAGTTCATTATGCCTGTCTTTTGTGTATTCCCTCTTACACTTCGGACACTGAAGGATGTCTGTTTCCCTCCGCCGTGATCGCCTTCTCTCCTCCCGTGTCTCCCCTTTGTCCTCGTCATTATTTTCAGATGGACCGTCAGCGACAATGTCGCCATCCACCACGTCAAAGCCGTAGTTGAAACGATTACCAACTGCGTACGGTGTGTGTCTATTGGCTGACCTAGCTCGAAGGGCATTCTGTACAAAAAGAAGGTAACCAAACATAAGTATATTGGTGTACCTTTGTGCCTGTACACATGTCTAAATGCTGTATATTGAGTACCATAGTGCTGGTGTATGGAGGGAGATATGAATTTTGGATTTAAGAAAGTCACAACATGTAATGAGGTTTGAATCTAAGCACTGTAAATTTTGAAATATGTGCAGTGGTTTTATTTCCCAGTTGTTATAGTGACCATTCCACCCTGAATATATCACAGAATTGTTTCAATCATGAATTGGAACCACAGCAAAAACCTGCTTTCCTCTCCTACCATGAAAGATACCCATAAAGATACATAAATCTACAGTTTAGCTTCAAACTGGAGAGAAGAACATCTGACATATTTACCTGCTGGTCATACTGAACATGATAAACAGGAGGGAACTGTTTTTGGTTCTTCTCTCTGTGAAGCTGAAAAAAAAATGAGAAGAAATTTGTTTTCAAGCTCTAATGGCAACTTAGGGAAAAGAAAAAGCTGACTATGGGAAAAATAATTTTTAAAAACTAAAAAAACAAAACGTTCAAACAACTGAAATGCCTACAAAAATCACTGCACCAAATCATGTTCTTTTTAAATCTTGTAAGGTAATTCATGCAAAGATTGAAGCTAATCCATTCAAACTCTAAAGTTCACATAGACTTGCTGCAGCCGATGAGTCCTACTGCTCACCTGTGCCTCCAGCTGTCGGACCGTCGCCTTCGATGTCGCCAGTTCCTCCTCAACGCTCTCCTGCCGCGCCTGCATCCGCTCACGGTCACGCCGCTCTTCCTCAAAGTCTTCTTTATACGCCTGGAGCTGTACCAACAGAATGGGATTCCCAAATTCAAATCACACTTCCTTAGAGAGCACAACTATACCTAACACAATCTAATAAACATATTCCTCCATCACCTTTTTCATTCATTCTCCTTCCCTTTCATTCTCTCAGTCATTCACTTTTCATCATTTGTATATTCATTTTTTCATTCAGAATGACATTCATACACTCAGTCTTTCATTCACACAATCATAAATTCATTTATTCTCTTGCTTGATTATGACCCTACGAAAGTTTGTCATGAATAAACAAAGGCTCAAACAAACAAACAAAAAGCCACCATACCTGTTGTTTCAACATGTCCACGATCTCCTCCTGGTTCTGGGTTTGTTTGCACTGAGCATGCTCCGCTTCCATGGCCTCCATCCTTCTCTCCATCTGCTGTGTCTTCTCTTTCTCCATCTCGTACCTCTCCGTCATCCGCGCAAGCTTATTCTGAACCTGCGTTTGTGGGAAAACCTGATGTGAGTGCTCAAATTATGTAACATGTATACTCAACAATGCAGAAAAATCTAAAGTTGAAGTGATAGAAATGTTTGTACTATCTTCCCTTGCATGTATTTTTGATACATTAACCTACCGTTTTTTCAACTTAGCTTAGTTACTGCATTCATTAAACCATTTATTTTATTATCTCCCACATTTCTGAGTCCTAGATTCTGTCAAGATGAGGCATAAAGATTACGTGTACTAATTTAACAATGGCACAAGTTCTTTATTTTCATTGTGGAAAGAGTCCAACAACCGTTAAACGTTTACCATTAAAAAAAATCAGGCCAGACGAAACCGGACCTTGAAGCTGTTTACCACAATGGATGTTTGCATAGAGTGAAATGTAATGTAAACTTTGATACCATGACTTGGACAGTTGCCATGTATTTGGAAGTTCACAACAAAAGACGGATTGAAAAACAGTACCAGGTGTGCTTGGACATGTGCATGTGTACAATACCAAGCTTTCAAAACAGGCCTATTGTGAGACAACTGCTAGGAAAATTCTTGTGTGTGCTAGAGTGATAATCAAAAATACTAGTAACTTTCAATATCTTTATCCATTACAAAACTATAACAAGACATTTTATCTAAGTACCTCTTCTGTTTCCTCTCTTTGCTCCTCGAGGTTCTTCTTTGCTGTGAGAAGTAGGTTGTCAAAGTATCGCTGTTGTTCCTCCGACAGTCCCCCGCCGCTCGCTGACTGCGGCATGTTCTGTAGCTCTTCAATCCGGGCCTTCTCGCAAACAAAACAAAGTTGGTGAGAACTCTCATATCATTGCATCGTTGGATACATATCATCACTAAGAATCAAAAACCTCCTATGACGTCTTAAAACATTCTCTAAGCAGATATCATAAATACTGGTAGGTTAAGCTTAATAACAGTATGGCATAGTTTTCTCACTTGCAGTTGCCCATTGTCTCTTTGCAGCTTGTCTGCCAGTTGTGAGTGCTCTGAGACCTTCCCTTGTAGCGTGATGACGTAGTTTTCCCTCTGATCATTGTAAGCTTGCCAGCGTGTGTTCATGTCAACAACCTTGAAAAAGAAAAAAAATTAAACTATGATTTCATGTACTAATGCTGCGCTGCAATGACCGCCATAAAATTATTTTCAAACCTTTATCTCTATTTGAAGCTATGTTCATGACAAGACGGTTTCTGATTGGTCTATTATTTACAGTATCAACATGGAAAGCACTGCTCCTACCTCTCTGAGCTGTGTGTTCAGCTTGTTCACTTCTTGCTCCAGTTGTCTGATTGCCCTGTTTTGGGCATCAGTGCTGGACCCCTCACCAAGGGAAACCTACAAAAAAATCACCTGTTATTATTCAACTATCACACTTGTAGAGAAGTTAACAACTTGTTAGTTTCATGTATACTATGTTGTTTATTACTAAATCATTTTTTCATGGATAAGCAATAACTTAAAATCAGCCTTCATTGGTCAAATTTTAAAGCACATACATATTTCATTTTTGATAGATCACATTTTAATATTTTCGACTGATTTTCTTCTTCTATCAAAATTTCTTCTCAGAACAGTCCCTTCAGTTGCACAGTAAGCATTTACTAAATCAACAGCAACACTCGAGCAGGCACCAACATGTCCAACTTGTTCTGTAATTGGCTCCATGGGTCTATTTGCATTAAGCTCCAGTGTAAAGGTCACTTGAAAGAGGGCCAAATATTGAACCAACTTCTTAAACCAACATGTTATAAAGTTGGACTGTAGGGGGGAATTCCATTCCAATTCCCAAACTAACATTTAATCATATCGAAAATCATTAAGAGAAATCTGAAGCATTTCCTCTTGCCTTCGGCCAAATACCAAGTGTGCAAAAGCTGAACAATGGGAACAATGGCAGGTGTGACCAAAGGTAGTAAGTTACACCTCAGGCACAAAGGTCAACTTCAACTCATCCAATAGGAAGTAGACATCTGACAGTGGGTGTGTCTAATTGTGTGATTGACAGCTGGGGGAATCCCCTTGGAAATACCCCTGGCAATACCCTGGCTCAGTTTCCAGCTAAATTTAGGTAGATTTGTGAAAAACAACTTGGGGGTGATAAACTGCAGACATCTGGGAAGTGAAACAGAAGTCCGTTGTTGCGTCATACAGAAAAAATTCAACAAACGGTTGTTGACATTAGCATTTCCCTATCATTAAACAATTTGTGAACTGTTCTTGTGGGAAAACTTTTAGGCAGAATAAATATGAAATCTATTCTAGACAATACAAATCTTACAATTTGTACCTAAAATTCATTCCCCTTTACACAACACACAACAGACCTGTTCAGACAAATCCTGACTAGTTAGTTATGTAAAGTGCTGAAGTTTGGAATCGTTAACTCTGGGTTCGATCATGCAAAGATGAACAAACAACATGTGACTTAAGTACATAATAAAGTCACGCAACAGTGACGCACTTAAAATTGGATCTCTATCAGCATTGCCATCACCGATACAGCGTCTGCAACTCTACAAAAAGTTGGTTAAAGCTGGTTTTACCTTGCCCAACTGTCCTGTAACGGACATTTGCATGGAGTTCTGTGCTTGTGATAACATCCGTTCCTTGCTGTCCAGCTTGAGTGCCAGGTCATTACACATTTGCGCAGTGGCCGCTAACCGTGCCTTCAAGGTCTGAGTCTCTTCCGTCAGAGACTGGCACAGAACGTCACGGGTGTGATCGACGTTGCGGGCGTCCTTCAGCGCCTTCTGGAGCCTCGCAATCTCTACGTCCTTGTCGTTGTCGGACGCAGCGAGGAGCTCTTGTAACTTTTTGATTTCGTGGTCCTTTGCTGCCATGTCTCTGTGATACTGCTCTTGGCACATCTGGAGTTGCTGGGGTAGACAAAAATTGCAAAAAAAAATCCTCTTAACAAGGCGAAACAGTCGTTAGTTTCAGGTCTATTCACATTGAAGTTTCACTTTCTCTCTTTGGTCTTAAGTTTCTCAGTGGCGACTGAAACGTTCATGTAAGAACCACACCCAGATGATTGTCATGTCTTTCTTAACAAGAATTAAGGTTCACTAAAACAACCCCACCCTTTGGACTGTGAAATGGGGTGCGATCACACCACACCTAGGTATTTGTTGAGTCACTCAAACTCTCAAAGAAAACAAAATAACATGTCTTACATGTTAGCTTCAGTTCAGACCTATGATTCCCAAGTTGGAAAGTTGTTGAATTACATATAATAGTACATATTAGTAATTTCACAACAATCCTTTCTATTCTAAAAATTTATTTCTATACAATTAAGTCATTATTCTGAAAGTACATGTATTTGGTACCTATTCAAGGTACCATTACTTTCAGTATGCTTCTAATACATTCAGGCAGTCTCCTGGCTGCCATTTTGTTCTGAAAACTGATTGGCTCTGAGCATGAGCATCTTTCGACCGCTGTAACCAATCACAGAGCAGGAGCAAAATTGGCAAAGAACATCCAAAAGATGGTTCTGAATCACTAACACTGACATACCTTTTCTGTATCAGTCTTGTCATCTACAAGGCCACTGTTTTCACGTGAACCCCTCAGCATCTGTTTCAACTTGGCATTTTCTCTGATCAGATTATCCACAAGTTCCTTTGACACTCCAGGCACGACGATCGCCCCCTGCAGAATACTCTTATCCCCGCTGTTACCTCCAAGTTTCGCTATCATGGCTTGCAGATCAGCGTTCCTGGTTTCCATGTCTCTTATGAGCTGGTGCTTGCCTGCGATCTCTTCTCTCGCTTCTGACAGCAGAGTCTGTAGAGTCTGTACCCCGTTTAGGCGGATTTTTAGGGACTTATTTTCCTCGCTCAGTGCTACCAGCATCTGGCTTACCGCTTCGAATTTCTGCCGGTAGAAATCCTCTCTCTCCGGGCCAACACTCGACATGGCCGAGCAGGCATTGTGTGTGGTGGACGAATCCGTACTCGTGGCGGGAGTACTATTTGTGATATCTACGCTTGCCATATTGTGTGAAAACTACAGATGGCGAAAAGAAACTTATTGATTGTCCAGTACGTTGACTGATGGAGCACACTGTTGCTTGCCTTGACAGGTTGACCAGGCCAGATATGTCAAGTACAAACTTGCTCAGACCAAGGAGCCTTGCTCAGACAGGTCAGGACTTCGCGGGGGTGGAGAGAACTAGTTCGGGTAACACGACGACAATGGCCGATCACCTCTCGAACCCAATACGGCGATTACAGCACGTCCACGGGCTTCCCGTATGGAAATTGTAGGTTGTTGTTCCCCAAACAACGGAAACCGTACCACGAGGCAGCCTTGGAGGCTGAAAAAACAAAGAGCGGAAGATGCATGAGTCATGGGGAACGAAATGACTAAGGTGCTTTTATAAGGTACGCCATTTGCTTTGAGTTCACTACTGACTCAGCGCCACCCTCGTACACAAATTTCCCCAATTTACTCAGCTATACCATCGTTGCACGTTTACTCGGAACTAAAACAATAGGGTACACAATGTCAGCATTCCTAACACGGTGCACTGTGAGATAAAACGTTGGGATCAAGCTGATTATTCTCACCAAAAATCCAGTGACTTTCCTCCCGCTCTGCACCCAGGCCGATTCTGAGCTCCAGCGGTGGTAGTAATTTATGCATGACATATTTTGTTTCACTTGCAACGGTTGGTTCTGTTTTCGTTCGAAAGCGAGGTGCGCGTATCAAGTAGCCAATCGGATGAGGCGTGCCTGACGCTTTGGATGCTTGTAGGCGGAGCTGCATATATTATAAGTAGGGGATTCCCCATGACGTCACCACCTTGTTTACACAGTGCAGTTTGCTTGTCGACAAATGAAGGAGGTTTTGGGTTCAGACGCACATGCAAATAAAGATGGCGTCAAGTGTAACTACGTGACATGGTTTGCAATATTCTAGAATCCGTTGAGAAGAACCAAATGAAGAATGAAGATTATGAAATACAAATATTACTTATTTCCGAAATGTTAGTTGGCAAGAGTAGAGTAGATACTAGTATTAAACTGTCTTTTGACTACATGTACCTCGTTTTCTGACTCACTAGCTTGAGAGCCTTTAAAACAGGTTTTCCATCAAATTTAGAAAATGAGTCATATTCGTTTATCTAAATCCATAACGTTACACTTTTCGTCAATGCAAATATATTTGCTTTTGACAATAAATTTCCAACTTCGATGGAAAACTTTGACAGCAATATGGGTGCCATACAGGCAGACTATAGCATACATCACTAGCATTTTTTGACAGTGTGACCCTTG
Source organism: Branchiostoma floridae x Branchiostoma belcheri (assembly GCA_019207045.1). NCBI lineage: Eukaryota > Metazoa > Chordata > Leptocardii > Amphioxiformes > Branchiostomatidae > Branchiostoma > Branchiostoma floridae x Branchiostoma belcheri. Next base: position 21,205,647 of record CM033026.1, on the reverse strand, counting down.
AAATGGAAATTTACCAGGGTCACATTATACCATACTAGCATAGCGGAAGAAATTTCAGGCCGTGTTGCTTCATATTTGGAATATGGCAACAAGAGCTGCAATACCAGTGGAGATTCTATCGTAAAAATATTGCTACGGGCTAGGAGGGCAACCCAGGTTGGGCGTGTTTAAAAGTCAATAAATGAAATATCGTACAAGCAACGTCCCTATAACAGGGCACATTACTAGTACTTGTGCGATCAGTTCGAAAATTTTTCTGATCAAGATCAGATGTCTATTTTGCAAAATTTAGTACTCTTCTCTAGTACAAAATGTATTAATTTATTGCACTTTTAACCGATTCCCATAGAAGTGCAGTATTAGTATGTTGCAATAACAGCCAATATGAGTCAGATCCTTACATCTGGTTGGAGATTAACGTGCCCAAATTACTAGTACCCTATTCATTCAGAAAATTGTAAATCATGAGACCATCGCGGTGGATTCATGTTTGCAGTGACCTTTCACTGCGAACCCACCACACCGCAAATATGTGTGATGTGCAATACAATTATGATCAACGTTTCGAAACAAATTGAACTGAATCGTAGACATGACACAATCTTTCATCTGAACAGTAGAAAAGTAACATTTATTTCAAATTTTCACATTGCATCCACTTGTGCGTAAGAGAACTACTGATTGCGCAACACATTTAAATACATGACAAAATATGAGCTATATTTTAATAGTCATGAACATCGGTAGACCTAATACATAATAGAGAAGTTATGTTCTAAGATGTAAAAAAAATATGTACAGTCTTTTGTTTAAGCTACTATCAATACAAAAGTTGGAACGTAATAGTATGTACCACGGTTGGCTTTATTTTGTTGAGGTCGCTACACATATACAAATAATTTTTAAGGTAACGTTTGATGTTTCGCAAAAAAATTGTTTATCATTACAGAGTTTTTCATTCGTCTATCTTTGTATCAATTCCCATTTGACAGTTGATACGATAAATAGTCCTTAAGTTATATTCTGATTTCTATCGACATTGAATATTTTCACGACATTTAGTAATTTCATTTTACTGTAGTCTTTAACCAACTAACGGTTCCCTAACTTTCGTTGACGGCAATCTTGCTTCGTCAGCAATTTCCTACAAAGTCCGACAGGCACACACTATAGAAATGACATATCAAATTTTACAACAGTTCTACAGATACATTTTATGACTTCATTTTCTTATTGAGATGTCATCAACCACAACGTAAGGAGTTAGCTACAACAGACATCTATATGTTCTAGTAGTTTGTCATGTTTGTCCTTGCTGTATTCCCTCTTGCACCTGGGACAGTACAACATGTGGTCCTTCCTTCCGGCACTTTCCTCATCACTACCAACGCCATCTGTTGTAAGGTCGTCGTCATCCTGCATACCGTCAATCATGTCGTAACCATGGTGATTGTAGGTGTGTCCTCCTCTCCGTGCAATCAACATCGACTGTGGGACGACAAAGGCGGAGAAACTGTTAGCTTTCTGAATATAGCAATAGGCAAGATTGAGTCCACAAATCAGACAAAAATAAAAACGTATTACATGTACCAGACATGCGATGACAGAAAAATGTATGTTACAAACTACGTCAATAGTTGCGCAAGCCTACCTGTTCCACGGGTTGGTTGCGGTGGTACTCGGTCTGACAGGGGCGCGGGAAGGGAGCTCGGTAGCCGGTGGCCTGCAGCTGCCGGACCTGTTCCCTCAGCATGGTTATCACCTGTTGGTCCCGCTCCTGGGCGGTGAGCAGCTCCTCCAGTCTCGTCTGCAGAGCCTCGCGGTCCTGCCGCTCAGCTTGGAAGTCCTCTGTGCATATCTGGACCTGAGAAGAAAGAATAAAAGATTTAGCAAGCAATCCCATCTTTAGCTATAGTTTTAGAATATCTTCAAACTTCGTCAAACTCATTGAAAAAAAAAATCGTTAAAATCATTGAAACACTGGGACTTTGATTTGTTCGTGGGAAAGACACCCCAAAGTGGTAAGAGACATGATGAAAAACCAGCCCACCTGTTGCTGAAGCATCTGTATGGTTTCCTCGGCATCGCCAGGCACGCACGCCCCCTGGCGGCGCAGTTCCCCTATTTCCCGCCTGGAGTGGTCCTTCTCCATTTGCAGCTGCTCCACCTGTGCCTGCAGTTCAAAGGCGATGTTCCTGGCCACGGTCAGGTCGTCATGTAACCGCATGGCCTCCTCTTTTGTCTTCTCTGTCTCCCTCTTGGCGTTGAGGATGGTTTGGTCTATTCTGCGCTGTTGTTCTTCCGTCAGCCCTGACTGTACAGGTGCCGAGGGTGTGGGGCGGCTCTCCAGCTGCAGCTGCTTCTCTCTCAGCTGTTGGACGTACTGCTCTCTTTGGTCGTTGTAGATCTGCCACCTGGTGTTCATATCAACTAGCTGAAAAGACAAAAATATGAAGGTTAGCCTAAATACACATGGTAAATTTTACCACTTCTGATAATTGGAAAACTTGTCAAATGTATTCAAATTCAATGAAAATCATCAAGAGCGTTAAAGTTTGTCTTCTGTTTTGTGATTTTTCTACTGCTAGCGATCAATACATCACCAAAATCGAATCATGTAATCAATAAACAAGCGCCGCCTACCTCTTTGACCTGACTCTGCAGTCTGTGAATTTCTTCTTGCGCTCTTCGCCTTTCCTGTTTGTATCTATTGTCTTCGCTGACAGACATCTGAAAATAACAAGGAACAGACGTGTCAAGTTTTTAAAAATAACTTATTCTCTATCAAATTGGCCAGATATCAAGGCAATGTGGGATTTGTATGTCTGCAAATGCTTCTGTAATTACATGGAGTCTAAACGGGGAACACTATGTCACGATAGCCAACCCACTCACGATGCGGTAATGTCCACAACACGAGACGACTTTTCCTTGACAACGGCATTCATTTCTACTTACAACATGTTCAGCCCACTTGGGTACTTACAATAATATTTCTCTTTACGTGGGCTAGATACGCATTTGTCCAAACGTGTAAAGGCAATGATAGTTGGGGTCAGTGATGACTCATACCCATTGACTGGAGTTTGAACGTACGGTCATGAGACTGGCTGTATATAGTGACGGGAATAGACTTGTACTGACTAGCACTGACATAGAGGGCTCTCATGTGAGTCTTCCTGAAAATCTAAATTTAGTCTGGCTTAAGTGTATTTTACACAGAGGCTTCATGACACACACTAGTACCTGAGTGAATACTTCCGGGATTTTTTAATAAACCAGAGTGGCTAATATTGATTTTTAGAATCAGCAAATTTAGCAAATCACGATCCAAACAAGTACCGACTTGTACAAGGAGGAAGAAAAAGCCTGCGCAAAATACTCCGCAAAAAGTTTCCTGGTCAATTTTCAGGGGATTTTTTGGGAAAAGCACCTGGCAAAATAATTGTTCAGCGATCGCTAGTCGTAACAATAGTCAATACTAGTAGTTCTCTTATTTTGGTCACCAAGTGTTGAATATTAGGGGTAGTTCTGCCATTCAATCGGTTCACATGTATTTCTCAGCTAAGCGGTAATTCACATCAGGAGGCAGAGGGGAACGGGTATCGTGAATACACAAAAGAAAGGGGATCCCGAGAAAAGTGGGAACCGAACACCTTTGTTTTTCACACTACAGCTGAGGGCCTAATTAACATGCAAATCCGCTAAGAACACAATGTTTGCATACAGAGATAAGCGTATGTAAATTCATCCCGCGGCAGTTACTAATGACAATGGCCAGTACAAAAACAGAGCATTTCAAATACGTTTTTATGAAGCTACAACGAATCTTAGTTTCCTACCTGTCTCATCTCTTTCTCCAAGACTTCGCTTGGGTCTCCGTTCTTTCTGCAGTTTTTCTCGGCTTCTAACTTCTTCGCAAGCTCGTTGCACATTTCCGCGGTCGCCTGTAGTCTTGTTCTCAGAGTCTCGGATTCTTCCGTCAGACTCTTGCATAGAACGTCCTGCGTCTGGCTGTTTTTCTCCAGTTCATGAAGCCTGGCTCGTAGCGAGGCTATCAGCTTGTCCTTGTCGTCTTCTGAGGAAGACATAGCGTCTTCCAGCTTCTTAAGCGACTCTCTTCTCTCAGTCAATTCATCTTCTAGGATCTTGATGCTGTTTTGTTGCTCAGCAAATCTCTGGGGTAGGGAAAGAAAGAGAAATTACTACATAATCACACTCACGACTTAGATTTGTTGAAACTCAGCCACATCTAAACATGTTACTAGCAGAGATCTTCTACAAATTCAATCATAGCTCCCGTGGAATTTGAAGGGACGCTGGCTCAGCCCGGCTGTCTAAACAAAGACCGACGCCAGTCCCATGATTTTCTAGTACTTGAATTTTGCATACAACACATAAAAGATGATTCTACACCAACCACACGTTTCTTGACGGTAGAAAGGGTGAAATTCTTGGGTGGGAGGGGAAGAGGTGGAGGGGGTGGGGGAAGCGGTGGTGCCGACGCTGCCATCATGGTGACTTCACTGTTTGCCTTCTAACGAAATACCTGATCGGGTACTGATAGACAACAACCCCACCCCGCGCTTTGCCTTCAGATTAGCTATGTATTTTAAACTAATCAAGAACTCCAACAATGATTGGACAGCGCGACTTACCCGTCTGAGTTCTTCGTCCATTGGTGCAACCTTGAGTGATTGTTTTAGCCTGGCGTTTTCCCGAATCAGTCCTTGGACAAGTTCCCGTGAAGCTCCCGGTATGACCAGTTCAGTGGAGCCGAAGCTTAGACTCGTACTCAGTCCGTTCTGGGCCAGTCTGTTCTGTAGCAAGGCTATCGTGCTCTCTCGCTCCCTCAGCGCGGCGGACAGTTGTGCGATCTGTTCCCGAGCTTCTGACAACAGTATGCTCAATGTTTCTGTGCCTTTTAACCTGATCTGTAGAGAGTGGATCTGTTGATCTATGTCCGTACCACAGGGGACATGATTGCTGTTGTCAAGCGGAACTGGGGACGTTAACGCGTCGTCACGTGGTACAGTCGAAGTGGCGGCGTGATCCATTCTCGAGTCACTGAGAAATAAAATGTTTTACAATGTGAATTATGACACTACTGACAGCAAACAAATCCTACCGAACAATACCAACAAAAAGAACATTCTAGAACATGCATTTCACTAGTCATTATTTCGTGGCAAACATGAATATGCTCAATTATGTAGATATACAAGATAAAATCATAATTGATACGTTAATCTAGTTAAAAGATATACAAGATAAAATCATAATTGATACGTTAATCTAGTTAAAATGTGTGACTATGCCTATGAGCAAGCTATGAGTAAAAATATGTGATTTCATTCAAGTGACTCAACTGAGAGAGACATTGTTAGCGTCTAGTATACTGTCTGACTCATAATGGAAATCCTATCATAAAACGGACCCAAGCATATGGGCATTATAACGTTAGGGGTATAGTGATATACTCAATTTTAACACAAAATTTTCATGCCATTTTACCATATTAACTGCTAATAGTTAAAGAGAGTTTGGCTCTATCCAGAGACATTGAAACTCTTTAGCCTTACCTATGTGGTTGTAGTTTCTTGGTGGTGCGAGCGTTTTCGGCCGCTTCTTTAGTCCGCTTGCAGTCCGTTCCCTTGCAGGTCACTCGGTTGCAAAGGCACATCGACGTAATATATATCCTTATACAGTCAAAAGAACGTAATCTCTGAGTTTGTCGAGGGACTTTTCAGTGTTTCTATACGCGAATGTGATCCTTGGCCCGGTTGACTCGCGCCTTTTATACACTGAGTCCCCAGGTAGCGCCCCCATTGGCTGATGGTGACGTCATTCCTAAAATAGCCGCTAGGTTGGACTTTCCAATGACGTGGTTTACTACGTGAGTAGTTGTCAATACTCTGGGCAGGCCCCGCTCAGTTAATAGCCGCAAAGCCACACTAATTAGAGCCTTAATCAGAAGAAATCCCCGTTTTTACAGAAAAATAGCCACTGTAAGTACGTAAGGTGTGGTATAGTGAACCGGTATAGGCCGGGATATGTAACTGGCAGATATCACTTCCGGGTCCGGTTTTAGCCGGATCTCCGTTTGGTTTTCCAGAATCTTGAAGAAAAATCTACCCGTTGTTGTCCTTGAACCCAAGATCAAAATGCAGTGTCTATTGATGTTTCTAGCTGCTGAATCTGGATGTTTTGCTTTCAAAGTTTCAAGCGTTTTGATTCCAAGAAGGACACACAGTACATTGTAGACTCATTGTAAAATCGTACGCGTGTTGCGGTTGTTGTGTGTCTGTGTGTGTATGTGTACGAGTTTCAAAAAATATCTTTTTCTTACGGGAAAAAATTGTCATTAACTCAACGCGAAGTCGTCTTTCCATATGAAATGTAAGGTTTTGACTTTTCCTCATGTCAGTTGGTCAAGGCTTCAATCGAGACATGCGATATTGAGCTTATCTCACGAGAAAAGACATCGCAGACAGTGTAAATAACTTGTTTTTATTTTATTTTATGATCACATATAACTTATAGATAATCATCAGAATTTTCCAAACCGTTCTTGTTCACTTCTCTAATTTGATTCACACCTGCGTGATGAAATATGCAGATGAGTTGAGTGACCGGACATGACACTGCAGAAGGACGTGCAGTACGTGTTTTGTGCGTCCGCAATAACACCATTATGTAACTAGACCACTACCACGTCACAATGGGAATACCTGTGACTTGTTCACATGAATACATTATTAGGCACCATACACGTTCTTGCACATTCATCTATATGTTATTTCTGTCATACCGGCTGGCAGCAGGTAGTGTACTATATTATTTAAGAAAAATAGTTGCTCGGCTTTCGGTGTATGGCAAAGGGTGGAGTATATAATGATATTAAAGTTCGATTGATCGGTCAGAAATTGGTGGGAAAAACAACAACTGCGTATCTTTTTGTAAATACAGTACATAACAAGTTCAAAGTCTGTATCACTATTTCAAGATAAATATTCACTGACAATATACAAAAACACGTTGATAAACTCACAATATAACTTCAGCTTATCATCATGGAAGTCTTGTTTCGATGTAATCATAGACATGCTTGGCTTCTTTTTGAATGCGTCAAGATTCTGACAAGATCTTAAGCATGTATAAACTGTAAAGCCACACATGTAGGTTGAAAATAACAATAAACGCATCACACCAAGCTGTGTTATTTGTAATGAGTAGAATGAACTATCATGAATTGATATGTTATCATTACATTATGTACTTTATGTACTGATAGCAACTACTTTCCTACGTACGACGGGAGATAATTTACATGAAGGATGCGTTAGTCATGCTCGGTGCGACCTGATGGTGTTTAATTGGATTTAGCCCGACCTACTAGACAGTTGAGTCATTTTTGACTCGCCAAAGAGGCGTCCTCATAACTGATTCATTGTCCGGGATAGTAAAGAAATCCCTGGAATTTTACATTATATAGTTATCTGTGAGCAAGATATCTATGACGCATCGGTAAAATTAAAGCGACATGGCAAGAAAATGTACTGATAATTATGTCCCTCTAACTGGTAGGTTCTCTCCAATTGTGCCGCCCGACTTCTGACCAAGCGCTATGAAACTCATATATCAAACCAGTGGAAATATAAACCACATTTTATCATTGATTCCAACTACTCGTAATGTACTTGTTTATTAGCTCACACATACATGGACGTTAGGAATATCAAATTGTCTTAAAAGCGTTGAGTTTGAATGATTATAACGGTCTATTGCAAAGTCATGGTCATAAAAGGTTCCATCTTGATTCAATTTACATGTAGTCTCAACAGAGTGACTACCAATGACTACGCTGGCTATTATAGGGAGAAAAATTTGCCATGGGACTTTTGGTACCAGCGGAGTTGGTTGACCGCGAGGGAAACATGAACCTAAGTGTGGACTGACTCCTCTGGCCAATTTCCCGATTTTTTGTGCCGAAGTCTACGATCCCCACACCCCCGAATGAAGGCCTGGTGGAGGCTAGATTGGATTACCAACACCGTGTTGTTGTTGTTGTAGACCCACGCACTGTCCGCGGTGGCCTGCCTCCTCGCTATGACGTAGAAAAGTTCAAGTAGGGAAAACTAAGAATCCGGCGCACCAATGAGAAATCATGGATTTACTTCATCATCATCTTGCATTACTATCCACACTGTAAAATATTTTGTTCATTTTATTCTCCTGGAAGGAAACGTTCATAAGTATGTATGTTCATAAGTTCCCCATATCTTTGCCAAATGTTGCTGAAGTTGCCATGACTTTGTAATCAAACGCGTTGAATGTATACCGATGATGTTTATTGTACATCTTGGTTTTATGGACTGTGTTGTATTATGTTGACCTATTAAATTAGGGTAACATTGTTTCCGCTTTCATTTGTATAAAATGCTACTTTCATAGCACAAGATATTGTTTATCCTTTACTTTATTGTTTTCTTTTTTTTCCGTTAAGTAACTTACGTTCTTGTAGGAACGGAGTTTCCTCGTTCTAATAACAGGGTCAAAGGCATTCTCAATATATCTACAAAGTAATTTTCTACCATACACGCATTCTCAGAAATTGACCATGTCTTTTAACGTGGTTTCAATGTAGAAACGAGTGCGACGAATCAGAAAGATACTGAACGTATTAGGTAGTCGTCGACATAATTATAAGTTCTCAATATACAGACTTGTATAGCCGTGGGCAGCGGTGTTTACATATACTAAAAGCTGTGATTTGAGTTGTGTAACTCACAAGTAAACCTTTAAAGAACACCATTTAAGATACCGACGGAATAGATCTTAAGTTTCGCATTGTCTCCTGAAATCTTGGCGAAACTTCCGCATCCAGTTTCCTTCTCGTAGCTCCGTGACGTCATAGGAGCGTAGAAACCCGGAAGTACATGTATCAGAAGACGTTTACCCCCGTGCGTGTGTATGCGCTGAGCTAAACTCCTGCGGGTTTCTTCCGCGAGAACGACGTTTCGTTTACGTTCGGTTTAGCCGGTCTATTATTGGATCGATTCCGTCACAGGGCTAGGGGGAAAGTGTATGAATTAGATAAAGGACAGATAGCAATCGGTGTCGTTTCAGAACAAACAGTAACGGAAGAAAACTTTTTTTGGAAGTTTAAAAAGATGACAAAAATAGCGCGAGGGGAAACAAATCTAGATTGCAAATTGCCTTGAGTATTTAACAGGTGGTTAACATTGTATACATCTCATCATATGTTCGACTTTGTTCTTATTAATTTTGGCATTTCAAATAAAACAATGGAAGATACAGATAAGATTATGAAGAAAATTCTGGTTGGGAAGTTTTGGTCGATTTCCCAGGAAAGACAAAAGGAAAGGAGCGAGGAAGGAAAAAATCATGGTGATCAAAGCATTGTGTGTCCCCACAATATGACCATGTTGTACGGTATCACACAAACACACGTGTTCTAGGAATTAGTTTGCTCAGTACAAGGGCTAATGCCAAGAGACCACTTCACTTTTAGGCTCTGAACTAGCTACTTACTCGATAGCCACCACGTATACGTAACGAGACCTGAGGCCACTTCGCTGAGCGGCCGAGATTTGGCGGATCGCTCAAGGAATTTCACAGTTTAAGTTTCTGGCGTTTCGTGTGTTTATTGTCTTTTCAAATAGACTTTTATAACTTGCATCATATTCCAATTATGAAACCAAGGGCAACATAAATGCCACGTTTGGTAGCTGTAGGGTCGCTCAGCAATAAGTAGCAAGCCTGACATCATGATTGAGACAAGCTATGCTCACTAAGAGTGAGGATTTACTGATCTGATATATAAGAGAAGCAGAGATTACCAGCATTGCTTTGGAAATTCCCGCTCCATAAGTTGATTACTAATGACCAGGATGTTACGATACTTGGGAAGATGACGAGATTTTCTTCTTATTAAACGTCATGCTCGCACCTTGAGACGAAAGGTGCGGGGAACGGTTCCCAGAAGTAAGGAAGTACCTTGAGGTCACAAGGAAGTGAGGCCCTTTAAACCATCCTTAACAAAGGGGAAATCCACTACTACATATACAGCCGGTTCGTAAGAGAAACGCAAACATATCAAACAATAAAACGCACAATGCACTGGGTAAGAAAAACAGAATTGTGACATTGGGGGCTTAAGTAGACATCATCAAGAAAATAGAAAAAGTTGCATGAATCCATTACTTTACCGTACCTTTATCTGACATAATCACTTTACTAAGAAATAGAATGTTCTAAAGCAAGCTTTGGTCCTTTTCTTTAATAGATACTCCTTCCTTGATTACACGAAATACTTTGTTTATCCACAACTTTCTTTGTAAATGTTGATAATGTAATTATTTATGTGCTATATTCTCTGATGCCATGTCTTTATTTTGGGATCGGTTCCCAACAGTTTGCCTAGCTAGTTTTAAAATTATTTTGTCACATGCACAGCAACTTTTCTGATCTCAAGTTGTTGTTCTGTGTTCTGTACGCTTTTCCGCGAGAATTAGACGATAGCTTTACTACTTCCGGGTGTGACGTCACTAATGTCGTTCGAAAGTCTTCTTGACGGTTGGTTCACAATATTTGGACGTTGATAACTTCTTTTGAAATCAAAACAGGAAGTTTTGAATTAACATCTGTAGGCTTGGCACCGTCACAGAGCCGTCTGATATGTAGTCAACACTCTACACACTGGAAAATCCCTTGATTACGTAGGCGAAAGTACAAAATCTGTACTTCGATCTTAACTTTTAAAAGACATTCACCGCGCATTAAGGTAAGACTTCCTCTTGGGTTGATTAGAATAATGTCCATATCTTTATCATTGTGAATACTTTTCGCCCAAATCTGTCGTTATATTTGTCTTCGATCGGTGGTCTCTCCTCTTGCTGAACACCAGTATAGAATCACGCCTAAGTACACCTATTGTTGGCTCGGATTGGCAAGTCGCCTGGAGGCATGTGTAGTACGTAATGACCAAGCTTGCCGCGTAGTTCGGCCAAGCCACGCCCCTTTCGTACGTCTACCACATGTGGGTGCGTCACTAATGATGTCAAAGGTAACAACAACAACATCATTGCTGCTATAAATGTGACTATGTTTATTTACAGCAGCGTATGCAACCAGAAAACAACACTTAATAGATACAGGCACTTCATCTTAGGAATCTACATGTTACTTTAAGGTATTGTTTTCTGATTTTTGTCATTTTGAAAGGAGTTAACGAATGTTTCACATTCTGTGTAGTCAACTTGGAAAAGACTTTATGAAGTCTTCAAAAGATATTGATTGCAGGCTTGCTTGTAAAAACTCTTTACGTTTTCTTAGCCGCCGTCAGCCATTCTATTTAGCTCTAAAGAACAGCTTGGGAAATACGAGTAATTATTTAAAACGCAAAATTGACGAAACTCATGGCTGAGAATGGCGAGACTGAAGCATCAAATCAATACTATTACGAAGAGTAGTCAAAGCTTCCAAGTCTGATTGAGAAGCGACATCCTGCGGAGAAATCCTTTACTGCAGACGATGAGACCCGTCAAGTTATCGAATTTGACATTTTGACTTACTGAGTTACTCCATAACATCACAATAAGATAGTAACAACTGTTTGTCAATTTCTATCAAATTATGGCACATGTTTTTTTTATATCCTGAAAACGTACATAGTTGCTCTTGGAACAATATTGCCGCCGCCCTAGGAGGGGGTCATTAACCCCAGCCAGCGAGAGATTGTGTAAACACAGGCTACATCAACCCCTTCTTGAATTAGATTCTTCTCCTTGAAAGTCTCACACAAAACCTGCCGCCACAGTTCATTAAAAAAAGCCCTTTACTACGTCTCGATAAACCAACGGGCAACAATGTATCTACCTACAGCACGTCCAGAGGACGAGACATCAAAAACAAAAAATCCTGCTGCAATACATAAGAGAGCCGTAAGGAGGCCATATTCTAATCATTTCGTTTGCAAATACCAAACATCATAAGGATCCATCCATTAACTTCTCGAGTTGCGCTGTTCGCAAAAAAAGAAACAAAGATACAAACAAACAAACAAGCAAACAAACAAACAGATGGACAAATAAACACACAGACCCGAAAAATAACCCCTGGCGGAGGTACAAACGAGTTGGGTAAGTCCTATTAATCGGTATACGTCCTAGTTCTGTTACCAATTGCGACCTATAGCTAGTTATTTATAGCCGGAACAAAGGGGAAATCTGTCATTACTGGAGGGTAAAACAATTACTAGTATAATGTTTTGCACCTTTCGATTTCCCTTATGTAGCAGGATCTGATGATTTTAGTCTTTGTGCCGCATTTATGGAGATCAACGAGGTTTTATGAAACCTCATTGTTGAGATGAAATTCTGAAAACTAAAACTCATTGTAATCTCATCTCTTTGATCACCTATAATAAGTACACATTTTGCACGCCACTTTTGTATTTCATTACAATACTAACGTTTCCTTTGTATTTAATTTGTATCTGTATTTATACGTACAGTGAGATACTGGCAACCCCAAACCACAGGGAACATGTGCCTACTTCGGCAGTCTACATTCGAGCATTGTCATAAATCAGAAGGACCGATCGGACAAGTCGTCTAGCTTATAGAACGAGGAACTGGCCTCCTTTGCAGACTGCACGATTCGGGCTTTGGGAAGGGACTGGTAATATGCTTTTTACTAGTAGCCGGCCACAAGAATTGAGTAAATGATATGTCATCAGAAATAAACACACTATAAGCCCCAAGGAAGCCTGACTCGCCAAGTCTTCTAAGAAGGCTAGTAACGAGAGACATCGTCGCCTGAAGGTAGACATATCCTGGTTTGTTACCCACCTTACAAGCCTGGGACCAGTGAAGCTGAAGTAATGCACGGACAGCCCATACAGATAGATCAAGCACGATCACTTCACATTGCAATTGGCTCACGATTAACTCACATATACCTGCCTCAATACAACACCAATGAAATGAATTCGGATTTAAAAAAGGTTTTAAGCACACTCCAAATGGCAGTAGCTTTCCGTTAACCTACATAGTGATACATGGTAGGTAGCCTTAGGGGTAAGTCAGACGACTGAAACACACTAGAAACAAGACATTAGTTCCAGTAGTTCCAGTTTGAGACATCACAAAGTGTTTGTCAGTAAGAATTAGAGCGTGCCATTCCATCACACTGTGCAAAAGGTACGTGCGATTTTTTTACCAGTCTGGTTATAATTTCCTCAGACCCAGCGAGTCTTGTTAAACTGTAGGTTGGTGGATAGACACAAGGAAACTGCCGTAATACATTGCTGCACCCTTATTTGTCGCTGCTTATTTCCTTATGGCCGTGAATAGGGAAATGTTGTATACTGGTATGCTGTGCATGTTGTACACATACATTGTATACGGATTTAAAATAGCTATATGTATAAAGCTATAGCCTCTACCAGGCTCCCCAGGTCGCTGGAAAAATAGTAGAAATTGGCCAGACAAACTAGACAAACCAGAGGAGTTGGTTGACCGAGGAGTACAGTTTGCGGTTGGTTGCAAACCTTAGGTTGCAAACTGTACTCCTCGGCCAACCAACTCCTCTGGTGTGTTTTCTGTCTGTTTGGCCAATTTCTACTATTTTTCCAGCGACCTGGGGAGCCTGTTAGAGGCTAGTATAAAGCAGTCAAAGCTCTGATACTAGTTTTAGTCCTGATCTAATGTACTCAGCTTGAGTTGTCAAGTCTATACGGGATGGCCTCTGCTAAAAGTTTTCGGGAATCGAACGCATTCGGAGCATGAAACGTTTGATGGTGCCCAAGGTGCTACATGTAGTTATCTAACACTTTAATGCTCCGTTAGAAACAATGTCAAGAGGTCTTTTTGTACAAATTTCCACGTCCAGCTGAGTTGATGTATGTGCACACCAACATGGATTCTTTTTGGAATGTGGTCGGGCGGGTTGTCAGACGTTACAGATGGCACTGGTCAACATGTCGGAAAGTTTGGCAGACTCGATTTCAGTCTACCGAGGCCTCCACTCCAAAACGCCTACCATTCACGATGTGTGTCCAGCTAGAGTACTTATGATTTCACATATCACAAGGAGTAGCCTAGAATGTCTTGAAAGTACTAGGCAAGATTCCTTAGAATTTCCTGTGCTCTTCCTTCCAGACGTAAGACGACTGGCAAGATCGGTCATATGAAAATATGGGAGTATTTCTTTCATCTGGTTCATGGTTCCTTTCCTCCAAAATATCCCAAAAATGTCATAAATCAATAAATAGCTATGAGCCCTCATTTGCTAGAATTGCCCAGTTAGTATCAGCAGTAAAATGGGTTTCAGGGAAAATGATACAATGCTTTTTTCATACAATTTCCTATACAGAATGTGATAATGTTAATAAGTTTGTTCAACCATTCGAATGCCAACGACGGTGCGTATGTACACTGATCTCTGCCACCCTCCCCTTTCACCTCGGCGTGCTTTAGTCACCCTGTGACGTTTGACATTTCCAAAAGTTGTCGCAGGGAGTCGCTGATTTGGAACCGAAGCCAGGGGAACCGGACAACAATAACAACAACACACACGGTCAAGAAGCAGTGCTGACATAATAAGTCACCTGAGGTGTATGGTTCTTCACGGTGTCTAGTCCCTGTCTTAACTTCTCAAGACTAAAGACACGTGCACAAGGTAAGAAGCGATAGTTACTGAGAAGACGGTAGCCGGGGTGGCAAATTATAAGTAAAACGGTGCGAATGGCAGTAGGCGAATTGCGATCATAGCTCTACGTAAGTCACTTATCCCTCTAGAAGGGTTGTAGTTATACATTTTATTGGCGTCAATATTAGTGTGCTTATTGTTTGAAAGATAAAGACTCGAACTTTCACATGTTTCATACTTTCATTGGTGGACTTACACCGACTGCTACCCGTGTGTACTGCGCCACGATAATGCCACAGGTGACATAGCTATATAGGCACTTCCTTGTATTTCTTCATACATGTATTTCCCCTTAAACTACAGGGAAATCTAGTTGAATGTATACCTTTTACATTAAGCTTACATAACTATTCTAAGCTTACTATATCAAAGACGTACGCTAGCCCTTGTTGTTTTAATAGTTAGGACGTTAAGTTTTATTCTATACCTCTATTTGTATTGTATCTATCGCCATACTCTTATTTACCGTGTACAATTGTTGTGCAATTATAAGTTCTTCATGACCCCCCTTAAATATCCTGATACACGCAATAACCAGCACCATGCACTCTCTCTGGAAGAACTCTGGAAGGTTTGATAAATTAAGCTCAGCAGGAGACTTTTGTCTACTACTGACCATCTCTGGTCATCATTATCGTACTACTACTACTAGTATTGTAAATGCAGAAACTTTCGCGGTGGTCTAATGTTCGCGGTTTTCGCGGTGGCCCCTTCACCGCGAACTTACCACCGTAACATTTTTCCATGGCAGTAAGACTACAGTGCATGGCGCTAGCTACCGCGAACTTAAAACCACCGCAAAAAGTCCCTTTTCCCGCTACCGCGAAATTAAATCCCCGCGAACTTAAATGTATTTGAAATAGGGACCCACCATTATTTCTCTCTCTATGGAGCTGTGTGGTGATTTTATAGCGGCTTTGCCTCAGGATCATCTGCATGGAGAAGTTAAGTTAATTAGAAAATGACTTACGATGACTTAAAAAGGGACAATGTACTTCTGAGAAATATGTCGTAATGATGTGATACCTGTTGAAAGGTGGGCCCGTGCACAGAGAAACGTGTCGGTTATAAAGGCAACCGTTGTGGTCACGTGATGCGAAACTCACCAACGATGAACAAAACCTGCTGGTCGTCATGGCGACTGTAGTGGTCACGTGGTGTAAGGTTTGTATCCAAAAGAAACCATTTGGTTGTCAACGTTACCTGACAGAAGCAGAAACCACCAATAGCCTGTGCTTATCTCATGTGATGTACGCTACAAAATCAAGTACACTGGTGTGAATGTGTTTGTACAGTATTTACAGACGATACTGTAAGTCAAATGGCGTATATCTATCATGGATTTTCATTTCTTATGACTCAATAACACTTGAGGGAGACATCCTCTCCTTGCCTGACCTGGATGGAACTCCCTGTGTGGTGTACAAGGGTTGTGTTCCATGTAACCTACCGGGTCATGTAGGGTATCAACCCCGCCCATTCCTCTTACTGGCGCATGCAACAAGCAAACTTCGCCAGGGCAAAGTTCTGTATAACTTACTGGTGAGCTTCAACTATCGACCTTCTCAGGTAGGACGCTATCTTTCGTCTCTTTAAGTAAGCTCTCCCTAGTCCTGTAGCCTTGATGTGTTTTACAAAATAAGTATATAGGATTTTTGTTCAGTCTAAAGGAATTGTACCCTATTAGAATTCGTGCAGATTGAGTTTTGATAGACTTAGTTCATTTCGTGTAGCCATTGAACCAGGTCAAGTGAACTTTAATCTAACTATACCAGGTGGTTGTGTTTGCACTTTGGAGAGAAAACCGGACGTTTCTCAGCGCAAAAGCACAGACCGTTTCGAACAACTGGGACAAGAGCGTGTTTCGATATATGAAGGTCGGTGTATGTGGCTCCACGGTAAGGAGTGTTGCTCGGTGTTTCCTTGTGTCTGTACTTGGCCATTTGATTTGAACTGACCCTTTGCGAATTCGGAGTAGTGTCCAGTTAATCATTAACGCAGGGATTTGCAACGTGGCGTTACAAACATTTCATTCAGGCGATTTTCTTTGTTTACTCTGTGTTGTAGTATAGAGCGATCAGGAGGGCGATATTCGTGGAGGGCAAATTTTCTGGTACATTTTACACGAATGGGCATATGTTCGTGTCACTGAGCCTCACAATACCCAAGTACACATATTCTGATCCTTAAGATACAACTTTTAACGTTAGTACCACGTCATACCTTATCAGATATGGGAATAGAGGGATACAATACTAGTACACAACGTTACCATTTCTCTCCCTACAATTTCTGAGGAATTGTCACGTTTGAAAAATGATACAAAACAGTACGGATATTCTTCGTTGTGAAATCCTCGAAAGCTATCCTTTGACCAATTACGAAACTATAGCAGCAGCCAGTTGATAGAAAACACAAAACAAGTCTAAAACTGGCGATTTATCTTAGCGAACCAACAATCAGCGTTGTTTTGAATTTCCCGCGCTACTACATGTCGTACCCAGGGTACTGTACAGCGACTACTCTCGTTTTCAGGATAGTGAAACATGATAGGTCAGCAGGTACATGTACCAGGTAACAAATATCAGACCAGCAATGGGACTACAAGACTTCGACAAAAGGGGAGGAACTTTCTAACCACTTAGAAAGTTATCCACTTAAATAGATAGCTTCACTGATCTAGTTAGCGTCAATAAATACATGATACATGTTTATTACCAGCCTCAGTCACGTCTTAGATAACATTACAATATACTTTAAGACAACTGGGGGAAAATAACGTCTAAGATGGTACAGTCCGGACCTTGTGGGGGCGAAACCACTAAGTCGAGAGTTCTTCCTGGTCGTCTTCGCCGTTAGTTGGGGTGAGACTGTTTTTTGCTGTATGGACCCTGTTTGGCTCACACCCACTCTCCAACCGGGAATTCTCCAGGTTTATGTCCGATTCGACAATAGATAGAGGAAGTCACCACGCGAGAGGTGGGGCCTTGGCGGGGAGAAGTGCACTCTGACCCGCACCTGTTGCAGCCAGTGTCCAGCAAACTACAGGTACAAAGTCTGACTAGGCTAGACTAGCTTTAAAAAGTGAACATTTGTTAACGTGCAAGCAAAAGATAACAAAGTCAAACAATTAGAAGTTCCTATTTCACACTGTACGTTAATTCACTGTTGCCAAAAACAGCCATGAGCATACCTATAGATTATTGTGGGAAGTCCTTAACATTCCTGACATACTATTTCATATAATCTTATTTTTTATGACTCGCTATAATATTATGTGTTTGCATAGTGAAAGGCCTAGCTTGCTGGTATACATTATATCCTAGCCTTATGTATGAAGGTGAAATGTTGCGGAGTTTAGAAACTATTCCAAAACTTCGTCTGTGTTTGTGTGTGTTTTCGTGTCTCTCCTTTGTTCAGGACTTAGTTATATATTAATTAGTGTTTGGCGTACTGACAGACGCGAGACTTTTAATCAAACAAAGTTGTTTTTAAAACCTCGTCCTAGATTTTAACATCGTGTTTCTCTCGTTCCTAGTTTTCCCACCGATAGTGTAGACGTAAGGTTACACGTGGGAACGGAGCCTGTACTGTGTTTAGACAATCATGGCTGAGAAACAAAAACGCATGATTTGTGCAATAAAATGCAATCCCTAAGCAATATGCCCACTTTTCTATGTTGATAAACTGACCACACTTCCCTAACTTTACAAGATGCTATTTCTGGTACCAGTTGCTACAAGAATTTTTAGCATGAAATAGAATCAATTTCTCTAAAAATCTACTGAAAACTGGGAGAGATATAATTGTAGATTTTAAAGAAAGAGAGTGGAGAGTTTGTACCCGAAGCTACAACAGAAATGAATACCATTCATTGCCAGAGAGCTGTATCGGTGGAACAAAACGGAACGCAACTACAACACCTGACACTCTTGTGCAATGGTGGCCCTTTCTCTGGTGTGTTTTACTTCAAAACAAGCCCTGTATTTCCCGTTCCCCTCGTGTGTGTTGTGACTACATACCTGTCTCAATTATTCCAGGGTCCCGTAAAACTCGCCGTGCTGTATCTTTACATTATTCACCATGCGCGAATGTATCGTCACACCAATGTTATTTGTGGCTCGAATTAACGAAGTATAGCGCGTTACTCTTGTAAGTCTTGATTTTGAGTGCCAAGACTGTCGCACACACGTGCTGGTATTATAACGCAATGAATTAAAAGCTGATATATAAAGATTCATTCATTTTAAGCATATTTGTGATTCTATACATAAATTCTGTGTATTTAAAACCTAATACAACAGCAGTTTGGGAGTCACGTGTACTTAAAAAAATGTTCAGGCACTACTAGTAAGCACTGCGAATTTCTATCCCCAAGTTCCTTTCTAACAAGATCGATGAGAAAGGGGACTGTTTTCCTGCGTGTGTTTGCTGTTCAAATAGGCGTGTAGAGGCGAACAAAAGGCGGGGGTAGTTGTCAGGGGACACCGGGCAGATCGGATGGCAGGTCCGATGAAACCCCATGCAATGGAAGTACGAAAAACGCGCGAAATGGCAATACAAAAACTTCCCAATCTAAGGATGGCTTTATTTTTCATCGGCGGAAAAGATCTGATTGACGACAAGTTCAGAAATGTAAAAAGAAGCGAATGTGTAAAAATGCATACCACCACAAGTCCATCGTTGTCTCTTTTGCTATCATTCTTCGGTATGCACGATAGACATCAATATGACCCCCATCCCTTACAGCCGGTCTCATGAATTGTCCCTATAAAAAAATCTCAAACAGAAGCTATATGTGTATACCATAACACATAATTCCATCAATATCATGCCCAAAAAGACGTTGTTTCATGCCACTCTGAGGCATGTTAAATACCTAAAGTGTCGTGCAAAAACATCCGTGTTTACTTGGCTTTCATTGACTACTCCTGCGACCAGAAGGTGTTCCACAAAAACGCTACCTGTCTTATCTTGTAACTCAAGAAGTCTTCTGTCTCCACACCCTAACGCATTCCCCTGCATAAACAAAGCAGGAGAACGTTATTAAGGTTCCTTGTTTTATTCATGGGAACCAAGCAGGAGGGCCAGGTGTCGTCACCCGAGACCAAGGTCACGGGGAGCGTCCATGGTTAGCTTGTTAGTTTCGTCAAAAACTCCAGTTGCAAAATCATTGTCTGTCTCGTAATAGCGTTTCTCTAACATCGTTACTTGATTAAGGTTTGGTATGTATCATGAGAACAACTATTAGTATCAGATACAGTATATGAGAAACTTTTTGGACGGTCCCTTAGGTGTCTTGCATTGTCAGTAATAACGTTACTCAAAAACGTTTTACAGTTTTACACTATTCAGGCAAATATCATACTCATGTCGGCCATCTTTTGGCTAAGCGGACCACTGGTAAGATTCTTGTTTCCGAAACGGGGGGAACTTTATAAAAGGTCCCTAGAAAAACTACAGGTGGTGTCCGACACAATGAGTTGACATTCAGGCAATGACCTTGGCATCCGGACACTAACCATCTTTGGGGAAGGGGGAGGGAGGGTGATATTCAATACAAACACCTAGAAATTCGCTAGAGAACGCCTACGAACAACTGTTCAACTACCACACCCTGATATCGTGCCAAAATATATAGTTCTAGTGGATGACAAGATTCGCTAGTGTTGACGTCTCTGGATGTATATATCTTTAACATTTATGTTACGCAGGAAAGGGCGCATCGCACAGTGACTAAGTCTCATCCGGTCCGGTACGCAGATGGACTTCCAAGTTCAGCTAAATGAGCCACTTCCTCTGCCGTATGAAAATACCTGTGCTCGCCTTCACACATACGAGTCATAATCCAACTTCCTGTTATTGTTTTTCTAACTCAACTTCATACATAGTACTCTCACCATTTCCCGTGTACACACTACCATTCAAACAACTACCCCTGCAAGCGTACGTACATATATACCGCGTATTTGTTGAAACAAGTGTGTAAACTGGTCAGAATTAATAAGTGACTGTTGGCGGGGTTGTTTTCCTCAGTTTAATGTTCGTTTGGCATGCTTCCAACGTTCAGCAGGTATGTATGAATACCAGGTGCCCCTCGGCCAGGTGAATACCCTTGTTCTTGATAAGAGAGACCTGTTGACGTAAGATACTGTCGGGGAATTACTCATGAGCCAGGGGCATATGTCTAAACCACAGGTGTGTTTTTCTCACTTGTCTCACCTTTGTGTTGACTTTTGCTATTAATTGATTCATTCATTGTTGAATTTTTGTGACAAATTTCAGGGAACTAACAATTATACTTACATCGATGTCATTAGATTCCATGACACCCATATAACAAGACCATAGGGAACTTTGTCGTCTAAAAGCTAACTGGTTAGATATTTGGGGTCAGTACATTTCTGTTATAAAGAGGCAGGCTAAAAATGAGAGTGTCTACCAACCATTCCAATTCCATGAGGATGAAATGAATGCGGAATATATCTAAGCAAGGACAAGTTGTTTTGCAATGCCTTCAATTTGAATTATTATTCAATTATTTGAGTTCTACCATCCGCATGTATAGTTTATGCACCCTCCCCATATGTTACTTTTAGATAAGACAATACTATAGCAATCTCGGGTCCAGTTCGTCTGCTTTTGTCCATGACCTTTGACCCGGTGAGAAGTAGAATATTCATTACCCCGGATGTGCGAGGGTGAATCTTCCCTTAAACATGTACAGTGACGTTAGTGGACGTTGGGCATACCTGGCGTAGTCAAATTACAGCACATTGATTAACCTAAAACTCACCTAGTATTAAAGATAGGAAACCGCTAAGGTGCTTGTTTTTTGTTTGTCGTATTTCACTAATCAGTCTAAATGTTGTATCTAAAAGTTTATTATATCTTCTGCAGGTGCACATACTTAACTTACCTCAAGTTTATACTTAACGTTATTGCTATGGCCCCTAGCTTTTGAAAGCACTTTAATTGTGACAATGCATTCTTTGGTTTAGCGACGTATACATGTAACTGTTAAATAGTTTGTATAGTTCCTTGTAGTTTTGGTGTTGTGCTATTATGATTTTACTTTTGTAAAAGTATAACATTCAGCGCTGCAACGTAACTATGAGTATCACGAGAATTGAGAACAATGTGCGGACTTCTCATGCACTGACTGAACATGAGACGCGCAAATGTCAAGGTCGTGCATGAGGTCATCCCTAACCATACCGGCGAGACGACAGAGCACAGGTAAAAGTCCAATCAAGTAAGCATTAAGATTAACTGGTCAGCCAGTGCTCCATAAGAACAAACATCATCCCTTTTTGTTTGACAAATATGTACCATTATTCAGCCATCTTTGGCGCAGGCTAACAACCAGGAACAAAAACTACACAGCACAAGAGACAACAAACTTGACTTCCCCCAAAATTATTGCACTGACATTTCGCCATAGCCCTCCCTGAAATATATATTTTACTACGAAACCCCCTTTACTACAAATTCCCTTTTCCATCACCCCCCACCCCACCCCACCACCCAACCCACCCCACACACAGACTAGACCACCATCGCAGCGGCCATAACGCACGCATGCCAACTGACGTGTCTATCGGAACGCCTCCGCTGTTTCCAAGGTCCGCAGATATTTCCGATAAAGGGGATATTTACTCAGGCGGTCAAGCCGGTCGATAGGTCCAAACTTCACCAAAGTAGTACCTTATATAACAAGCAACTCGGACAACAAGTTCTTTCCGGACCGGCTAGTTCCGCATGATGGTCAACAGCCACGTACGAGACTCCACCCCTGTGCGCCTATGAAATATGTACGTATCGTTGTCATAACTGTTGGCACATGTGCATCCTATGGTTGCAACCAAGAAAGGACGTGGTTGTTTCCATGTATAATAATGGCGTTGCTAGCCAATATCATATCTAAGCCATCTGAGTTATTTTTAGCAGTGTAGCTGCAGGTGCAAAAGTTGTTATTCTCCTGTGCATGTAGTGGATTTTCTAAAAGCATTTGACGCGGAAGCAACTACATCAAACTTTGCACAAGCAAAAACGCCAGTAGCTGACACGGTTAAAATGTTGTGTGGGCTTGTCAAGTCGCATCGCATGGGCATATCTATTGTTTTTGCACAAGGTTTTAATGAATGCAAGAAAAAATTATCAGAGTATGTAAGATCACAGCTGTTTAAATCCTCAAATGCAATATATTGTCGAAGAAAACCAAAGCTATGGTCGTGTTTTAACAAATACTATTTTCGCTGAAGCAACGTTTTTGCCCCCATTGTAAAGGAACTAAACTAGATTTACGAAGGCTAGTTTGTGTTCGATTTGTTTGTACTTCGGTCGGGTGGTTTATAGCTTGTCGCCTTCAAGTACACAAACCTCTAATGGGCCTATAATAACGTATTTACAACAATGGAGCTAATGGTTAATAGACGCATATTTTGCACCGGCGCAAGTGCTAATAAGACAGCTACAAGAGCACCTGGCAGAAGTATGTAAATGCACAGTGGCGGATAATGTGAACCGATTGCAAAATAGATCAATTCACAATATCGTCTATGTGACAGATGTCTGAGTGATATGATCATAATGGTTCAATAAGTGAAATTCGCAATTAAAAAGTGAAATTGATAACACGCGACCACGAGTTCCGCCGTAACCATGGCAACATCGAGTGAACCTGTCGTGTAAACAGGTCATCATGGCGTTTTCCTAATCGCTGGCCTTGATCTTTAGAACACCTTCCTTGTCCTCAACTTAGAGTTTGTTCTTCAAGGACGTTTGTTGACTGAGAACAGTGTGTGTGGTTCGTGTACATGCAAAATCAGCAACAAGGGCAGTAATGACTCCGCAAAATGTATTGAATTCATGTGGATTTGATGTCCACGTCTGCCGTGCATGTGTGTCGCAAACCGTTTAAAATGACGTAAAACTCCGATCTGATGTGTAGAGGAATAAAGTGTAATCCGATACATTGAGAGTATAGAGTTCTCAGATTTCAGAAGTTATATATAGATATAGAGTGATAACCCATAATTATAAGCTGCACTGCTCATTGCTAGCAAACCTCTTTTTTGTATCCATACCGACAAACAGTAATGACTACTGTGTCGTCGTTTGTGAAAAACAGCACTGACAAAACAGAAACGTCTCGTAACAGCATAACTGATTCCTTTTCAAGTTCATCACAAACTTTTGTAGCCTGATAAATCTCGCTTATAGCATCCCACCCAACATCCGACCGGCCTCCTAGTAGCGGCCAGTTATAGCCCTGGAAAGCAGAGTTTAATTTGCGTTACACAGACTAAAACTTTGTATCTGTCTAATCTACATAACCATTCTATTTCTCGCCGGATATAAGTTAGCTACCTCGCTAGTCACAACCGATAAGCTATGCAGTTTCCCCACAGGCGATAGGAGCGCCGACTGACTCAGGAACCCATAGCTAGCGACAGAACTGACTAGCGGCTGTGATAGGGTATCATAGGGCACCACATTAACTGTGCAATTCAAGATAACATGTATAAACCTTGCAAACGATATGTTGCATGCCTAGTGGGTTCTTACAATACTGTTCACAATGTCCAACAAAATACCAAGTTAAATGTACCAAAAGGATGTCTTGCTTACAGCTATGTGTAATTAAAAAAATCCACTTGTCTGGTTAAAGACCACAAAAGGGTTGCTGCATTTATATCCACTCTTCTGATTTTCACACACCGTAAAACCGAGCCACAAATGGCGGCTAGTAAGCTAAGTCACGTTTTGTGCCAATAACATCCTCATATCACGCTGTGGAGCGCTGTAAAAACCCCTTAATACCCCTGTCTGTTTGTGTATACTTGCATACCTATACAGTGCTATTGGAATGGTTAGGTGGGTGGCTTTCAATAGAGGTAATGACAGTAGAAACCTGTTGGACAAGTCCACGTTAGCTGGTGATTACCAGTTCTTGTGTCCTTGTGGGGAGGACGCACGGTGGGTACATTGTTCGTCACTTTTGCATTCTTTCTCTGAATAATTCTAAATATTCATTCTTGATATTTTCTGTTAGTGTTGAAGCGTTAGATTGGTGGTTCAGGTCGTTTTGTGGTGGCGCGAGGGAAATATGCGGGGCACCATTTCCTCGGTCCTGAAGGTGTGTGAGAGAGACAGTGTGTGCCTGTGTGCCTTTTCGCGCGCTCGTGCAATGGGCCCACCCGTCCAACATGGCGAATACGCCCGGTCGTCTTTTTAATCCAGTCGTATGTAGATTGGTTGCGATTTTTAAGTGAAAGGAAAGATAACCATTATCTATCAGTTTGTAATTTCTTAAGACCCAGTCTGTCTTGTCCCAGACAGTGGGCTGTCCTAATTTAAATCCCTGTATTTGCTTGTCTCACAAATGTCCTCATGGAACTGTAGACATTACCTTCGTGGGGCGCTTTTGCTTCCGTTTAAAAGTTTTTTCCATGTTTTCGTCCCGTGAAAAATGCAGTATTTCTCAACAGGACGACAATGCAGGAGGCGTCTTCCGTCCCTGCCCTTAAGGCACGCTGTCTTCGCCTTAACAGCCAGGAAGCGACGCGAAAGTCTGTGTTATCAAAACCCCATTGTTCCCGCACAGGAAATACAACGTTGCATTGAGATATTTGTACCATCTTAAGAAGCAGGACGTTGTTCCCGTGTCTTAGATTTTCTTCGTTACAAATTCTGTTTTGAGAACGCCATCTTGTCGCATACCAAGGTCACCATAATTTATTGGTACTTTCTCCGTCACTCGATAGGTACTAGAAAGTTTCCACTGAAAACCACATTCCTCTTGAAATTCACGTCAGAAAGTATCTTCGTGCGCTGCAGCGTGGCCGTGAATGCCATAAAATAAATATATGCGTGCGATTAGGCAGTGAAGAACGTTGGCTTGTCGACGTTGTCTGATGAATCTGTTTTTCTTTTTTGTGGTGGTCGCAAAGGTCACTATATAACGTGGTGGTGAGAAACACACCTAACAGGTCCGACCACTACCCGGGTGCATAGATATACAGAACACACAAACAGTGAGATCAGAGACTTTTGGATTGTCAGCCTTTGTCCAAATGGGATCTCTTTCGGCGCCTTCTTCAATGCCAAAGCTTTTGGTGGAGTAATCACATATCAAAGACCGCGGCAAAGGTAGAACTTCTATGTCGTTGCTTATGATTTCTAAAAAGATAGTTCGCGATCACTGGGGCGTGAAATGGCCATCGGTATTTTACCAGACGCTTCACCTGCAAGAAAATTACTCCTCAGGGGCTGGATTTCACCTATGGGGTCATGGCTGACAGGATCCCCGCCATTTTCTCGCAAGTCCATGGCGGGAAAATGGAACTGGCGGGAAAATGGCAGGGATCGTGTCATCCATATCATTCCATCGGGTGTTATTTGCGACCAAGTAAGTCGCCTGATTATAAACTGCCATGTAAACAAATCAGGAGACAATAGTATTGATGGCATTATCTAATGTACTTCCACCAGGTATCCTGTCATTGCATTACGCCCCTGTCACACAATCGACGAGCTTCGGCCGTATCATTTCTTGATCGACGGAAGATCGCCCGATTTTAAAGTCACGCTTTTTTTCGCCTAAAAAATCTCATTATACTGAACAGGGCTCGTTTACCTGAGAACATTGGCTGTTCCCTAAAAATGGCGCCGTGATCGGAGGAAAACCAGACGTAATACTATTCAAAATGGCATTCAACGTTGGAGTTCGTTTCACATGATGTTATGTGACTAACTCTGTTTTTCATTCTATACACACAGGTTGAATATCACCATGTCTGAGGAAGAGAGCTACGTGCACGAATCCACCACGCTGTCCAGCGCCCTACTGGGCATGCTCAACAAGCAGCGGCTGCAGAACTGCCTGTGTGACGTCACAGTGGTGGTGGACGGCAGGCACTTCCGCGCGCACCGTGCCATCCTGGCGGCGGCCTCGGGCTACTTCTACTCCATCTTCACTCAGAGGCTGCGCGATCACAGGTTAGACAATCATAGCAAGGGAAAGCGGAAGAGGGAAACACAACATATCATAAAACAATACAACAAAACACAACACAGTATCTACCACAATACAGCTCATGGATCAACACATCGCTCAACACAACACGGCAAAACGGCACAACCAATAAGGTTCAAAAAGTCTCTTTTAACCTCCTTGGCACAACAAAACACAATACAGCATAACCAAACGTACAATGCAACTCAAATCAACACAACTCAACAAAATAGAACTCGACAGAACCCAAATCAACACAACTGAACAGAATAGAACTCGACAGAACTCAAAGCAACACAACAAAACTCGCAACACAACATAGCACTACTATACTCAACACAACAAAGTATTACTCCTGCAGTACAGGACAACACAAATCAACTCAACACAACACAACACGAACACAACACAGCAATGTGTTTTCATTTCGAAACTAATATTCTGAAAACCGTTTATACATAATTTCATGTTTGTCCCACTCATTGCAGCTACCTGGAACTACAAGGAGTGAACGCCGAGGGTTTCGCACACCTGTTGGAGTTCTCTTACACCTGTCGTCTCATCCTCAACCGAGAGAACATCCGGGACATCCTGTCTGCCGCCATTCAGCTGCGCATGCGTGATGTGCTAGACGTCTGTTCCAAGTTTCAGAAGCTCGGCGGCATCATGAGCCTCTGCCAAAGTCCACAGGTAGTGTTGGCTGTACCTGGTAGTGTTGGCTGTACCTGGTAGTGGTGTACTTGACTATGATACGATATTGGAGAAGAGGTCTAGGAGACCTACAGGAAATCATCTTCATCTATGTAACTACCAACATGAGTACCAATCGCATGTGCAACATGGTTAAGCTAGTTGTTTAGGTAGTCCAACAAGAGTTGTAAAAAAACTGCATTTTTTTTAAATTCCATGATTTGATGTCTGTATATATATACGACTAGGTAAACAAAATTTTGTTACCTACTGTTACTGCGGCTGAAAAATTTGTAAGTTTACCAATGATTGTTTACCATTGACAGGACATAATTCCAAGAATCGTACCCCCCATGGCCATCCCCTTGGATCAGCGCCCCATGATAGCCTCGCCCTCAGTCTCCGCGACATCAGCAAACCAGCTTCATGGACCAAAGCAAGATGGCGGCAGGGACAATCTGGCTAGACTGACCAGCATGGTCTACAGCGTGCCGCAGAGGAGGTCAAGTACAGGCGACATCACGGATGGTGTCCTGGACCTGAGTTTGAACTTGAAGAGCGACGCTGGGTCAGAGCGTGAAGAAAAAGACGTCCTCTCACCTTCCCACAGCAAACCGTTCCCTATAATCCCCAGTAGGGCGTATCGCATGGTTTCCAAGGGAAGAGATGCGTCGCCGGCCTATACGAGAAGCGCGTCCATCCCTGGGATGAAGTACGGGGCTGACTCGGGGCAGTATCGGCAAGCATCGCCGGACATCGCCGTCAACATTCTCCAGGGCATCCGCGGTAGGCCTCCGCCACCGTTGCTGTCGAAAATGCCGTCCCAGGAGAGGTCCCGTAAGATCGGAGTCTCCTACACCAACGACGCCGCCACCGTCACCAGCCTGCTTCTGCAGAAATCTCCCACCGTCAAGAGCGAGTCACGTGCACGGTTCCCCTCAGCTGACGGTTTTGACGGTCGCCTGTCCAGGAAGAGCAGCAGTGAGACAGGAGACGCTGACGACCGGGACATAGACGACACCAGCCCCATCCGCAAATGGAGCAGCGACTCCGGAGTGTCTGTGAGCAGCCAGGAGGCCGGGTCGTACCCATCTCCGGACAGCAGCAGCGCACAGCAAGAGTTAGGGTCGGTGGCAGCGGCGGCTGGGAGCCCGACGGAAGATTCCCAGCATCCGCCGCCGTCCGAGACGAGCAGTGTCGATGGAGGAGACCTGGAGATCGACCTGTCCGGCGGGGCCAGCAAGAGGAAACGGGGGAGACCCAAGCTTCATCCCACCAGCGAAGACAGCGAGTTTGTGTGTGAGGTACGTAATACAATTTATGGGACAGTACAAATTACAACGGGTAGAAAGTTTCCTCCTTAGCTGTATTCTTGTTCAGAATGCCTGACCCAATCAAGTATTATCTGGACGTGTGACCTCAGTAATAGATCAAAGGTGATTCGAAGTCTATGTCTACCAGAAACCTGTGAACGAAAGTTGATATAGATGCTTTGCTTGGACTTCTCCCACTCAGGTATGCGGAAAATCGTTCAGGAAGTACCAGAAGTACCGATTCCACATGTCGGTGCACTCGGGAGTCAAGCCCTTCCAGTGCAAGACGTGCGGCGCGTCTTTCCGTCAGGCGGGCGGGCTGAAGTCCCACATCCGCCTGCACACCGGCGAGAAGCCCTACCAGTGCTCCATCTGCGGCGCGCGCTTCCGGCACTGTGGAACTCTGTCTCAGCACATGAGGGTCCATACAGGTTAGTGCAGTTATCATAGCAACATTATCGACAGAAAACGTTTTATGTGTGTTCTTGCCTCAACACATTTGGATGATAGATTTGCTTGCAGTGTTTTCCTTACTGAGTTGAATTCATTACAGGCAATTATAGATAGTGTTTCTAACTCATTCTTTAATGCCCTTTTCTAATTCTGTAGGAGAGCGTCCTTACAAGTGTGACTTCTGTGGGAAGCGCTTCACCCAGCTGGGCCACCTGCAACGTCACACCCGCATCCACACTGGGGAACGTCCGTACGAGTGCGAGACTTGCCATGCCAGGTAGATGTGTGAATACGTTGTGTGTGTGTGTATGCCTATGTGTGTATGTGTGTGGTGTGTGTGTGTGTGTTTCCGTGTTTCCATTCAAACGTGTCCAACTGTATCTTGAAGAAGCTGTCATGTGTAGCATGAATCCTTAACTGTCATCCTTTCTCTCCAGGTTCACCCAGAAGGAAGGTCTCCGGGAGCATCGTCGTATTCACACCGGTGAGAGACCTTACAAGTGTGACACCTGTGGAGCTAGGTTCACCCAATCCAACCAGGTGAGCGTTAACGTTACATACATGTACTTGCGGTTTATATTTGTCCCTGAACACACACAAACACACACACGCACGCATCAAACAAGTTCCTAACGACCGCCGTTCTTTGTGACAGGTCCGTCGCCACGCCATTCTGCACCAGCAGGGAGAGAAGCGGCCGCTCCGCGCCTCCAAGCGTCCCGCCGCCGAGGCCGCGGCAGGAGGCAGCGATCACCCTGAAGGCGGCGGGGAGAAGCGCCCAAGAACAGGCGAGGACGAGCTCGTCGGGCAGCAGGGAGAGCTTGTCCCCAACCTGCCGTGCGACCTCACCCAGCCCCTAGCACTGGTTCCCAGGGAGTACCAGCAGGAAGAAGACGCTGTGAAGGAGGGCGAGGAAGATCCTGGATTGCCGCCTGTCCCTCACACTGAGCTTCAAGGAGACTTCGAGGATCAGAACGTCGAAACCCAATTGCAAGGTCAAGACCAAGACAAATCCGCGCCTCTTCTCGACACGGACAAGTCAACAGAGCAACGGCAAAGTGAAGTCAGCATATAATGATATCAACTGGGAAAATGCTAGTATGCAATGCCTTTTTTCCATAGGATGAAAATTCTAGAGGCCTCATAGTCATACAGTCAAAGCGAATCGTTTACCAAACGATTCTAAGCAAGGTAGCCAAAATCAGGTGTAACTTTGGGACAATAGAATAAGAAAAGAAAGGCAAGCCTGTTATTGAAGTTAACTAAATGTTAGGTAGTAAATGATAAATGGTGAAAGAATCTGTACAATTAAAACCAAACCTAACCAAAGAACGTTATAAAACGTTTCCTCCAGACTTAAAAAGTGTGGATTGGCTATTGACATTATAGAATACACTGCCTTGTTTATATAGTATGTAGTTGACGAATACTGGGAAACTTGTAACGTGGTAATGGCTTTTTAACGAGCCGTAGTCAACCTGAAAGGTTGAACGAATTAAATTCGTATAGTTAGACTATAAACGCGACGGTGAAACCGAAAAATTGAAATCATTGCTGGTGCAGTACTAGTTAAACATATAACGAAGGATACAAACTTTTATGGAAAGTTGTACATAATACTACTGCATATGAGATCACTGAAAGTCCACAATTCGTGAATGCGTTTGGGGTTTTTGCTTTGCAAGAAATGTGGTGACTATCAAAAATCAATGTTTGTCGAAAATTTGAATAAGAAAACTTGTACAGTGCCTTAAAAAGGTTTTGCTCGCTCAAGGTTCGCGGGTTTTGCTTGTAAATGTAGCTCTTATCAACAGTGTTGTAATTAGAAATAATTGGGGAACAAGGGAGAAACATTAAGTTTGTGCCATCAGGTTGCCCAACAAGCAACATATGTTTGCTGCTATCGGTTGTTCATGTTTGGGAGATAGGAGAGATTATATCCATGTATGTTCTGTTTATATGAATATCGGTGCAAAATTGAGTGCTTGAAATGACGTATGATTGGCTCATAGTTTGATATATTTCTTTCATTGTTCTTGAAGTTGAGGCGGTTGAGTGTATATATGTTTGGATTGTTGGTTGCCATTTTTATATCAATGTTAGTGTTCATCGCTTAAAATCTGGTATTTCGGAAAATTACATCAGTTCTAGCTGGATAGATACATTAAGAAAATCCCAGAAATACGCTTGTACCATACAAGAAAATACATTACGTTACTGTATCATCAACTACTATAAATCACATGGTGACGTAATCTATGCTAGTGAAACTGACGGTATGACGTTAGATCATGTGATCTATCTTGATCGCTATTGGCTACATATGTTTCCATACAACTGCCTTATGCTATAGACCGATAATTTGTTGCTTGTAAGTTGTATCATTATCATCAAGTTCAGTGCAACTATCATACGTTTAAATAACAATCTATGCAATTTGACATCTTTGCAATCCCGAGTTAAGAAGGTGCCTTCTACGGTTGTATTCTTTCCTTGTTTTGGACATATTGAAGGTGGTAAAACGCGCAGTTTAAGTCTGTACAATTTTGCAGGGAATTCTAACGTATTCTACTTCACTTTACCGGAAATGGAGGTGTGCAGATAGGTTTTAGTACTTCCGTGGCGAATTGTAAGAGGGAAGTGCAGTACACAAGTGTGAATCAGCCAGAAACTATGCAATTTGCGGGAACAATGGTATTTCAATAAAGGGAAGTGGTATTTCCAATTGAGTGTGTATTGTATCTTTTGTTTGCGTAGTGGCATCGACTGCATTTTCCTATAAGAACAGTATCTATTCCAACATTCCACCTAAAAACAGGCGTATATCCTTATTTGAATCGGTTTATTAGCAAGACATTAATGAACAATTCGTTTGCCAAATTGGGTCCAGAATGGATGTCCCAAGCTCGATACATACCAAGGCCAGTTGAATACATCTTAGGCTTAGGTCCAAATTGCACCGGTGCCCGTCGGGGGTGTAGCCCCGGCCGGGCGCCGAAGCCACAAATTTGTCCCGGTGGACTGCCGGATACATGTGTTACCACGGGTAGGCCACGGCGTCTATTTGTAACCCGGTGCCCGGCCGGGCCAAAAAAGGGAGCCTCAAGGTGTCCCACGGAGCCACGTAGGAGTCACGCTCGAAAGCGTCAAAACAGCCAGTGAATTGCCCGGCACGGCCCTTTCTTCAATTGGGACCGAACGTCTTAAGCCTTACAGAATTGAGACGTGCGGAAGACAGTGGACAGAAATATCTTTATTAAGGCCGCTATGTTCGTGTGTTTATCTGTTTGTACAGGCCATCCTACCGTCAAGAACCCCATCAAAGAATGCTTCCGTTCTGCAGGGAAAGACTGAGCCTCTCCCGGTCCAGAAACGTCCGGTGTAACCTCCGTATCTCACTGGAACAGAGTTCCTGGTAAAGACGTCCGGTCCGTGGGACTAAAAGCAAAGTGAAGATTGGCCTTTTGTCTCAAGACGAGATTTCCGTCCGCAAAGCTCAAGGTTCTTATCTACGAATGCAGAGGCACACGTGAGAAACCGAATGTCGCAAACCAATCTGACAAAATCCCCAAGCAGATGTTGGGAGGTCTTATTGACCGTAATAAAAATGGTACTCTCTAGTAGACATCACACTTAATAAACAATAATAAACTTTTCACTCCCTAAGTCCCAGGATTTGCTCGACTAGTATATCAAATCCCCCAGCTATCTTGCCCGGAATTTTATTTCGGATCTGAATAATGAATATCATATTTGTACCTTGTTCACCTTGCAAAGTCATGGGGAACATTTGACCATGAACAAATTCTATCACGTTTCACAGCAAAACATACGGTACATAACATGTATGTTAGAGAGCGGCTGCAGTACCTTTGTGAGTCATAAAGGGGCATCACGGGTCAGAGGTCACTCCACGACAACACGGAAGTGACAGCAGCGCAGACTCATGAGACTGGTTATTACGTGCGTATATGGTGAAAGTGAATGTTTTGCACTGTGTTGTCCCAATGAGACAACGCCGGGACACCGCCTACATCTGAAGCATGATCTCAATAAAATGAGCAAGGTAAATTATTTGCCACATACACGTGCGCTTGCAACGAAAGCAGCAAACCTGCTTTGGGGGGAGGGAGAGGGGTGCTCGTCGATTCTAGTCATTCTAAAGTTGATTTCGGCCTAATCCTTTGTATGTTCCCTGTAATTTTACAACCTCGCCTTCTCTGTTCATATTCTTTGTAAATTTTGTTAAATGAAATGCAAGTAACTGCGCAATATACCATTCGTGTCCATATTCAGATGAAAATTCTCACATGCGTCATCATAGCAAGGAGGCCATGGCAAGCGCAACCTACACGTACCTCACTCTAACTTTTCTTCGCCATTAGGTATAAAAGATGGGGGCATCATCAGATAAACCCGATACGTCCAACGATACCACAGACCACCAAATAGACACTGTTCGGTCAAGCGACGGAGTCTCGACCAACAGTGTCAAAGACTCGGAGGAACCACAGCAGAAGGAGAATGTAGAGACGGCAGCTGGCGAGACTTCGAACGAGGAAAATACTAAACATCCGTGTGAAGGAGAGGGAAGCAAGCTGGACAAGATGGAAGAATTCACGGATACTGCGGCGTATTGGATTGTGTGTACGAACTGGCCGTGATAGAGAGACCCTTAGAATAGTTGGACCAAGTTGACCTCTATGGTTGGACTTTAACAGCATGTAACGTTAGCAACTCTTACATCATGGTGGTGCACCAGCGCCATCTGGCGACACTACACAACAATGGTACTGATGCTACGTACGGTTAGGTATAGTCGTTACAGCCCTAAAGACATTACCATTAAAACATGAGTGTTTCTATTGCGCTGCGTACAGTTTTTTTTCACCACCTGTCTGTAATCTATGGGCATATTAAATAAATGAAGGGGTGCCTGTCATTGGACCAAGGAGTTTGAAATAAGGAGGGAGATATAGTAGACACGATGGTCGCGGAGGGAGAGAGAGAGAGAAAGGGTGAAGAAAGGGAGGGTTGAACGAAGGAGCATTGAATCCTTGTGAAAACCAAACGTCTACTACTGTCATGCATTCTATAGTATGTCCGCCCAAATGATAAACAGCTGACCTATTTTTTTAAACCTCTAGATCCGTCAACATCGCCAGGTTTGTTTGTTGACTGACGGCGAAGAGCCCGCCAACTGTCTATTTAAAGAACTGTATATAGATCAGTTTTGCCAAAGTCCACCTGTCGATTGTTTCCCTGGTCCCCCGCAAAGATAACCATATATGGAAAAACTAGGTCGAGCTGTTTTGCTGGAGATGGTGCGCAGTGCATCATGGGGCCGCTGGCACTTGTAGAACTTCGCTAAGGTAAGTTCAACAGGTACGTTTAGAAATTATTTTGAAAAGTCCCAACCTATTGTGTAAAAAAAAATGAGGGGCAGACTTTGCGCCCAAAATGGTACATCAGTTTGATTCGACGACTACAGTGAACAATTGTGAGCCTCCAATTTATAATGTACTTTGATGCGGAACAATGAAAAGTGAAGCAATAAACAATAAAGGAAAGCATCAAAGTTCGTAATGCGGAGCGGGGGTGTAATTAATGGATACAATTATTAGGGATGAAGTATACGTAGTTCTTGTGTCTGTTAAAAATCTTAGTTTTTAGAGCGGCCACAATATGAGCGTTTGACTGAGGGCTTTCCGCCAACAGCACCTGGCACAGTAGGATTACATAACTAAAGCTGTCTCTATTCTTCCTATTTCGACGATATCACTTTCCCTCTGTGCTTCGATATTCGTCATAATTTGTTTTTCTTTCTTTTGTTATTGCCATAAAAGATGTCGTTTTCAGGAACAGTATCGTTTCACAATTTAAGCGCCATGATTTTAAAGCTGAATTTGTGTAATCTTACACCGTTATGCAATCAGTTCCCAAACGGCTGTTATTTGATATTTTTCCGAGAGATATCGTTAAGATTAATTTTGAACAATTCTTAATTTGCTATCGAAATGAATTCAATATGTAGTGCTAAGGATATCATAATAACTACCGTACACGTATTTTTATCTTTGTATATTTAAACTGACAGGAAGAAATTCGGGGCATTATTTTCACATGGGAGTTGAAAGACATTTTTTCACACGGGAGTTAAAAATTGTTCTTTGTACTGAGAAATAGGCGACTTGGGTGTTAGTGTGAGAAGTGGGGAGGGGTCGAGTAGAATTTATCCGCTTTATTGACACTTGATCCGCGTCCTTCTTTCAGGCTGTCATCACGTGACGTCTGACCTCTGCCTGACAAGGGTCGCCATTTTGCGTCTACCCTCAAGACAGGATCGACCCGCAGCACAGGTGTTCTAGACGACAGGTGAGGCGAACAGGTGTGTTTCACTTTCATCTGGCACTTTCCATATCACACGGTCCGGGCACGGTATCGGCTGTTGGAGTGAGATAGACTTAACGGTAGTTGTTTAGAGGTGTGTTAAACAGCGATAACACGAGACCGGTGTATACTAACAGACATGTATGTATGTACAGGCACGCGGGCAGGCTGCCAGTTCCAAAACTTCGCGCGCGGGTTTCCGCAAATTTACCGCCCCACACGTCTGCGACTTCCCGCCGGCCGGGAGAGTTCTGTCGTCTGCGCTGACAGGAAATTTGGTCAGAAAATCTCCCGGATGCCAGTCGCTTGACGAGAGCAAAAATCCGACCTCTCCAACAGTCTCGAGTGTCGGAATTTTAAGTGTCATCTAGTTTCTAGGAAGTGTGGGCCTTTATGCAAATGACGGTGTTAAGTGAACTAAGTGGTCGATACGCAGTGCCCTACTTTTTGCGCCTCCAACAAGAGAGAGGGGACTGCAATTAAGCGGTCGTGTCGAGCAAGTTTTTCCACAAAAGATATTCAAATTTACATGCCTGGGCTCGCCAAGGAGGTAAGGCTTTAAGCTTTTCCGTCCGATTTCCTGCCACTGAATATGGTAGATGGTAGTTGGGTCTGTTAGCAGGAGAGAGTCCTCTCGTGTCGGGCTAGTCACGCTGCGTTTCTCTTAGAGAAAAGGCCGACAGTTTAAACTGTGCACACACAGGTGAGCAGGCACGGGGAAAGTGGCGTGCCATTTTAATGAGCTATATTCTTAAAACTCCACGGATGGAATGTCCACACCACTTCCTGGTCTCGCTTTTGTCTCAGCCATGGCTAGTCTAAACGTCTAAGATTTGTGCACTCACAAATGCATCCTGTCTTGCTTTACAATTGGTTATGGCCGACGTCGTTGTGGGAAAATAGATTAAGAGAACCCTGTGTATTTTAACAAGGAGTTAAACTGTTACCAATGTCTCTTAAACGCGGCCAAACAAAAGAAAAAGATGTTTGGATTGTTTAGAAACAGTCCCGCTCAATCGCGTGGCTAGCCACCCGCAATCTGCTCCGCGCGTTTTTGCCGTGTCAAAGGTTTCACAGAAAACAAGTACATTTCTGTGAAGGTTTAAGAACGACAAGCTTAGATCACACGCTCTATTTACGGAGGGGGGGATCAAACCTTCTTGGGATCAGGTAATTCTTTCTGAGAAAGTTATCTTACAGTGAATGGCGGACGCTATCACAGGATACACCCGCGTTTTGTGTCGCATATGGGGTTTGCGGATAACCAAGTTTCGCTATGTTGCAAGAAGTTAACTTTGCAAGACAGCCTTTCTAAAAAAAAGTCACTCATTATTGTAGACTGAGGGATTTGGTTGACAAAAGTTTTGGAAATACCCGTTTATTTTCGAGTAAAACCTATCTTCTTTTCTTAGAAAAGGTTGTTTTTTCTTGTCCGATATTTATTGTTACTTGACTTGTGATCAGAATCAAAATGGATGCTCAGCCTCATGTGTGTTTTCGATCGCCAAAACATATATCTAAAACAACATCAACACCGTTTGGGATGGATGTCAGGCAACAAAGCGAAAAAATGCCATGCTTATTGCCATTGGATTGTTTCTTGATTTTCTTTGGCTTCATTTTCTTGATATATATGTAAGCATTGAGTTGTAATCCTAGCTTATATCCATGTCTAAATAATGACATTATATGATGTCATTGGTGTAGAATATAATGCTGTTATTGGTATAAGCAATTTCGTCACTATTTCCCACTTAACTACTTTTGAACCATGTCTCTGTCCGTGTGTGTGTTTGCATTTGTGTGTGTGTGTGTGTGAGCGTGTGCCCACACGTTTGCGTATGTGCATGTGTTTGTTTGCGCATATGTGTATGTTTTTGTTTGTTTGTTTGTTCGATCTTTGTTTATTCATGAAAGCACAAATCGGCCTGCAGGTCGCTTTTCATTGAAGTCATAAGGGAAAGCGTGTGTGCGCGCGTGTCTATCTTTGCATATGTATTTGCATCTGTATGTGTGTGCATGTGTGTGTGTATCAACCTCTATATTATGAAATATTGAATGTGATAATTGTAATAAACACTTAAGTGAACACATGCTCGGTGCAAACTAGCAAAAGAAATTTGGCATAATTATAATTTTGGTGAAAGCTGAAGATTTATTGCCAGGTGCCAATTGTACACCGCTGAAATATCAATGAGTGCCCGCCATTGTGTTCAGGTTGACATATGAACTCTCACATTCAAACATTTAAACACGCCTTATGACCAACTGTAATTATCGGGCGGTTCTGGTGTTAAAAATGGACACCTGCCAAAAGACTAATCACCTTAGGGCTCGTCAGACTTAATGTACGTCTTCAACAAAAGTTTAGTTGTAGACATCTGATTTTTTGTTGCCTTGGTTCAAGAAGTGCCTGGCTTGTGTAATGTAGGAAATATGGAGACTACATTTAGTAGATATGGAAACAGCAAGTCATGTACAAAATCTGCTGCCACACCGCTTGCCTGCGGAGTTTGTGTGTTACATCGAAATGTGGTTATACCGGCTCTACAGACACAGATACAGAATTCTGTAAAATAGATAATGCAGAATATACATATATAGAGAGAGATATTGCGGCTCTATCACATTCCTGTGTGTGTAAGTCATTAGATATGGGCGTTAAAAGTAGCAGTAGCTCAAAATGAAAGTGTATTAGAAATAGTGAACGAGAAGGTGATTTTCTAAAACGCCTTCATTAAGGTCGTCTCAAAGTTATTTTTACTAACGTCACAGATTCAACTCCGTACTAGAACGTTTCTTGTGTTTGTGTTAAGTATTAGGTTTTTTAAAGTTACTGAGTAGGTGACATAACGACGTTGAAGTAATATATCAAATCCATGGAGTTTGTAGATGAAGCGTGCTTTCTGCTTGATAAAACAGTAGACTGAAATGTAACAATTATAGGAACATAGAACTTTCTGGAACGTCCCCTCCCCACATGATATATCATATAATTGTTCGTCTGCGCTGCCCGCGGCTGTAGGTTGTTCCAAGAAGTTGAACAAGTTTTGCAGACAATGATTGTCTATATACCTATATGCAGAAACTGCGCAACCGTCTTACTAGCACTGGTAAGAAAGGTGAGATTTTTTCTGTTTACCTTTTCTTAAAATCCCCTTTCAATGTGTAAGCGGTATCTTTGCTGTTACTTCCTGTAAAGGTCTTGGAAAGTGGAGGACTTGATCATAATGCCAAAACAATTAGGATACTTCCAAATTTAAGTCTAAAAGATGGCATTGTAAAGGTACTTCGGCGTGTTTCCCCACTTTTAGTCAGGACTAGTTGTTTTGAAGGGTCTGTAAATTTCGAATCTTTGCAGTTGAAACTGCGGACGTGTCACCTTTTGTGAGTTGTAGAAGATACATGTGTACGGCGCAAATCCCCAGTCTCTAATAACAATATAAGTCACATAATATGGGTGTGTGCTCAGTGAAATACAAAAATCCTTAGCTTTTGTGACATAATTGGTCCTTAAACCCTACTCTACCTGGGGGAGAATTGTGAAGTAAGTTTAGCTCAAACTTGTGGAACGGTGTGAGATTACAAAGTTACCATTATTCACGCTAAACGTGAACCTGCAGTCTTTTGTACACCAGCGAGTGTTGATATACAATACTGGGTGGTGCTCTTAATACACTTGAATGTGGAATAACAATGGCGGCGGCGGTGGGGAGGGAGTTAAGTCTAGAACAATGCACTCAGCAACACCTAACAGGGATTTGAAGCAAGTTGAAGTGCTGTACTTCCAGCATGTTGGAAACTCGATCTCGGCATTGTGTGGGATGTTCGCTAAGTTTCCAGGACATGACGTATGTACGTGATAGTTTAGGGAGGCCGAGTCGCCACTGGTCCCATTTCTGTGCTGGCAAAACAAGCAAAAAGTGCTGAAAGTGGACAAGTAGGGTGTATAACTGATTTAATAATAATAGCCTTTATTGCACATTCATGCCCTATCGGGCTAAGTACAGGCATATGGATACAAAAGGTAGTAATGCAGTACACATGGTTTCTAAAACATGGATTCTAAAACTAGTCTAATACATTTGTTCGGCTTCTTCTCGTTTCTTAGTAATGTTGAATATGTAGCTTGAGATGTGTTTGTATAATGTCGTTCGATCAAACCTCATAAGAAAAATGAATTTTTCAACACTAGACAAAGATTCAAAGCGAGGGAACTTTCCTATAATAAAGCTAAAAAGAATACTTCTATCATTACTCTATAAACTACAATCTAATAAAAAGTGGGCTTCATCTTCGACCTTGTTCATGTTACAAAACTGACAGATTCTTTGCTCCAGAGGTGTGCGGTTGTGCCTCCCTGTTTCAACACGGAGTTTGTGGCAGCTGAGTCGCAGTTTGGTTATTGTAGTTCTTTGTCGATCGTTCGGAATTCTAAGGTACTCTTCTTCGTTGTAGGTGGATTTGAACAGTCTGTATGAGCGTAATTTGTTCTTTGCGAATTTGCCTTTGTTGTCATTATGGATTTCGCGTAGGAATGTCTGAAAGTAGATGTCCTTTAAACGTTGTTGAATAGCAGAGATGATTGAAGGCACTTTTGAAACAATTGAGTGTGGAGAATACCAGACAAAGGCATAACCACATTCTTCTAAAGTTTTCCGCACACCGGAAGCCCAGCATTTACTACCTAAAGAGTCTAATTCTAATTGACATAAAAGTGCGTCTGCCTGGAGACTATCAGCCGGTACATTTAAGCAGATTCTGGTGAAAAACTTAATGGCGTTTAGGGAGGCCTCCAAATGTAAGGGATACCTCCCTAATTCCGCCCGTGCAGCAAGATTGCTAGCTGTTTTGGGGACATTGAGGGATTGTTTGCAGAATTTTACATGTACGGATTCGATTGGGCAAGATTTTGAACTTTTGAAAGAACCCCAAATCTCCGACCCATAAAGTAATGTAGGTTTGACACAGGAGTCGAATAACTTGTTTTTAACAGACAACGGGGCATCAGTTTTGTCAAGGGATTGTCTGACTCCAAACAAAGCTCTTAGTCCCTTGTTATATAGGTATTTGTGATTGGCTTTGAATGTGCCGGCTGAGTTGACAATTATGCCTAAATAACAATATGAAGATACAATTTCTACTACATTACTATTGAACAAGAAGGAACAGTCTTTTGGTAACCGACCACCCTTTGTGAAAACTACAATTTTTGTCTTTTTAAGATTGACTTTCAACCTCCAGGATTTACAGTACTCTTCTAATCTAGACAAAGATGATTGTAAGCCACGTTGTGACTCTGAGAATATTACTAAATCATCAGCATACAATAGACAGGGTACATTCATACAGTGTAGAACTGGAGGATTACAACAGGCATGGTCAAATTCTGATGCTATGTCACTAATGAATAAGTTGAACAATGTTGGACTCAGGTTACAGCCTTGTCGAACCCCACAGTGAGTTACAAATGTATCGGTTAGACCACTGTTTGTTTTAATACAATTTGTAGTTTTAGAGTACATATCTTTTATGGTCAGGAGAAATTTGCCTCCTATCCCAAGTTTCTTCAATTTAAGTAAAAGACCTTCTCGCCAAACAGAATCAAAAGCTTTACTAAAATCTACAAAACAAGCGTATAGACGTGAATTTCTACTAATATATTTGCTGACATGCGTGTTCAAAGTGAATAGATTATCAGTTGTTCTAAAATTCTTTCTGAAACCGGCCTGTTGTGGTTTGAAAAGGCTGTTTTCTTCTGCGTAGTTAGACAGTCTATTGTTTAAGATTGAACAGAATAATTTTCCTAGACAACTTATAATAGAGATCCCTCTATAGTTGTCTGGGAGTGAAGTATCGCCGGACTTGTGAATAGGTACAATATGGCTGAGCGACCATTCTTCGGGGAAGTATGCGTTTTGTAAGCACAGGTTAAAAAGATGGAGCAGAGGTTTTTGAAAGATTGATTTGCCACATTTCAGCATTTCGTTCCTTATCATATCGCTTCCACTGGACTTGTTATTCTTTAATTTTGCAATAGCTCTGTCTAATTCATCTGCGGTAATTATAGAATCTAATATAAAGTTCTCTGTCTCTGTTGGAAGAGGAGTTTGATCATTTACTGGGGTGAAAGGACCGGCCACGGAATCATGATTTCCGTCGGATGATTTGTCAACTTTACTAAAGTGGTTTAACCAGTCTTCGCTGGAGATTTGGCTATTTTCTTGAGCCTTCTCGGGTTTTAATTTATTAACAAGTTCCCAAAATGCACTTGGATTCTTTTCCCGAAGGGTGGATAGTTGATTCATTATTTGTTGACGAAAATCACGTTTTTTCTTTTTTAATAATTTTCTATATTCTTTTTTCTTCCTGAAGAAACTGCCCCTCACTTCTGGATTTGATGGGTTTTTTTCTAGTAAATAGGCTAAATTTTTCATTTCACGTTTCATTTCAATACACGTTTTGTCGAACCATTTCTTATTTTGTCTTTTCGGCGGACGTTTTCTAGCTCTTTTCAAACAGAGTGACTTATTACCCGCCTCTCTCAGAATTGAGCTAAATTCAGAAACATAATTCTCAATTTCTGCCGCAGATGTTATGTTATTAGGATCCTTTAAAGCACCTAATCGTTTTACAATGTCGGGCTGACTGAGAGAAAGAAGGAATGTCTGAGCAGAGTTCTCGTTCCAGTGAAACTGTTTAGAAAGAGACCTGGTGTGTGAGCTTTTAGATTTTTCCTGAAAAGTATGTATTGATGGTTTTGAGCGAATTAATGTAGATACCATACAATGATCGGAGAATACAGTTAGAGGATTGACACGGAATGATAAAATTTGCTGGAGAAAGGACTTACTACAAATCATTAAATCAACTGTGCTGCTGCCGTTTGGTTGGTGACATGTGAATTTTCCCTGTAGGTCACCGACAACTCTACCATTTAAAATTCTAAGATTTGCTTGAATACACAAGTCTGTGATTAGTCTACCGAATTTGTTGGGAGGAACTTTGTCCATGTGTTGTCTGTCAGTGAAGTATGGGGAGCTGTCGGAATCGTCGTCAATATGAGAATCGGTTGTGTAATCAGGTAGATTTCCGAGACGGGCATTAAAATCACCACCTAGTAAAACGTACCCGACGGAGCTGAATTTGGAGATTTCATCTTCTAAAGTGTCTAAAATATGTTTTTCTGAATATTTGTGTGTAGTGGATGCTCCGGGGCTAATATAAAGAGAACATATGAACAAATCTTTGGGTAAACCGAGTAGTTGGCGGTCGATTTGTACCCAAAGGGCGTCTGTTGATTGAGATGGTGCTTTTTTTACATAGCCTTTGTATTCGTTCTTATATAGAAAGACAATACCTCCCGAAGAACGTTTCGCTCTCTTACTCTTTTGTCTATGTTGATGGAAATAGCTGTAATTGGGAATGTTAATTATGGTGTTTTCTGTACTCCAGGTTTCTAAAAGCGAGAAGAAGTCGAACTTTTTGACATGTGAGAGAAAATCAGAATCCTCTAGTTTGGAACCTAATCCGTGTACATTCCAAACGCCAAAGCTTTTGATTCCATTTCGAAATGTTTTCATATCGACAAAAAAAGGAAAAGAAGTACTATAAGTAAAATAGTGTCCTTATTCGAGCATTCAAATACAATATCTAACAACTTTCATATCGGTTTAAACTAAAATGTGCAAACTGTGTATACAGAAACAGATTCAAAACGTATTCTCAAAATATATCGGGTTAGCAGGAAGTTAAAAGGATGGAAACAAACTAAGACATACTATTACGTTAAGTTCTAACAATCATTTTGCAGAGATTTTTCACTTATGCTACGATGCTTAACTGACATACGCTTATCCTACCAAACTGTGGTAGAAACAAACTTAGAAATACTATTACGTTAAGTTCTAATCATCAAATTGTTGCAGAGACTTTTTCATTTATTCTATACCAAATGAGTTATAGCGAAGCTACCCCCTCCAAATGACAGATCATTCACCCTGTTTGGTCAATTTCTACAACTATATTACCAGCAACTATAATTACATTATTAAGTAGTCTTGTAAATTAAGGTTGCCCTTCCTCCGTACTGTTTGCAGCCGTTGCATA
Source organism: Branchiostoma floridae x Branchiostoma belcheri (assembly GCA_019207045.1). Classification (NCBI taxonomy): domain Eukaryota; kingdom Metazoa; phylum Chordata; class Leptocardii; order Amphioxiformes; family Branchiostomatidae; genus Branchiostoma; species Branchiostoma floridae x Branchiostoma belcheri. Next base: position 21,161,937 of record CM033026.1, on the reverse strand, counting down.
TCATACGCCTCATTAAATGGCTTTATGTGTCAAGGGAAAGGCCACAGTATCTTGATTTCATGACATTCCCTACAGACTCAATACAAGAATTGAGAAGACAAAACCTTGTATCACCAAGTCTTTAATTCCTGTAATCAAGAAGTGCAGAAAGTGGCGCTAGTCTAGTAGCCATGTAAAACTACAGCTACGCTCGAGGATAGCACACTAGTGACGTCATTTCTATAAGTACAGAACTATATAGCTTAGTTACACTTCTACGCTACCTCGCTAGTGTCTCTTCAAGTACACTCAAAGGTACCACACGTCATATCTTTCCATTTTCGGCATTTATATTGTCATGCGGACCATAACCTAATGGGACCGAAATGTCTTTTTTTTTAATCTGGCGAAAATCGCTGCCCGCTCGGATGTCATCCATAAAAGTTACCTACTTAAGCATACTCAACAGAATTTCGTAGAGTCAAAGGATGGGTTTATACACGACTCCATGAATTTGCACACAAGAAAGCGCGATTTGTCCCCCAAGCAAGACCGACTTGAGCATGGTTTGGAAGTTACTCGAAAGTCGAGTCTGGGAGAAGGGTACTTGCTAAGTTACGTATAAAACAGGCTCCATTGAGTCGGACTTCAGCGTTATTCCGATCGTCTGTGTCTCCATCTCAAGGTGACTTGTAGACCTTCAAGCTTTGTTTTCAAGGTTAAATGTAGGTCAGTTGTAGTGTGAGTTACGATTCCTATGGTTTACTGTGGTACAGGGTTACCGACGTCTGCGCAGACCACTAACGGATGCATGCCTGGTAAATAGCTGAGACAAAGCATTGATGACTTGTTTTTCTTCCACGCGCACAGAAACGATAGCCAAGCGGTCAACAAACAAAATATAAATCTATGAGCTCGGAGAAAAACGGCTATTAAACGTGGAAAAGGAAGGGGGGTTCGGGTCAACATAACACTGCGCGTAATCCAATCATATCCAATCATGCTTTAAAGCACGCATAACTATGCCATTTTGTATCAAAAGTATTATGGACAGCCACTCCATTGGAGTATGGTGAGTCTACATGTGCAGGTTCAGCGTCCTTCCATCAATGCTCTAGGTAGAGTTTGAAGTGGATTTTGTGTTCATTTTTACGTTTCTTTATTAGTTTTGAGGGAAATCAAAAGTATGCTCTAAGTACGTATGATTTAAGAATGCTTTATGCGTACTTTAAAACAAATTTCGTAAGTTGAGATGTAGTTCCGCATGCGATACGACTGGATAGAAGGGACTTATCGACATTGTTTACCCAAGGAGGTAAAAAAATCCTCTTGCGCTTGGAGCCCTGACTGCACACCAACCTCCACATTTAGATCTTGTAGTTAGCTCCCATGTGTCAGAGGTCAGTTTCTCTTAGCATACCACATGCTTAGGCTTGTGACGTAATTGCCATGTGTCAAAAATATTCACGGTGACCTTTTATCTCTTGATGTGCTTCAGCCTTCACACCGACACGACCCCGGGTGTCCGTAAAGCTGACTCTGAAGTACTGACGTCAGACTTCTGACGGACTATCACGACAAGTTACCCATGATTTCATCCGCGACAAAAACTATTTCGTACACAGTATTTCGGCTATGGACCATGACGTAGTTTCAGGATAGTTCAACTGTGACCGAAAGAGTCACAAGAGGCGTGGACGCGTTAGATGATAGACATGAGTCCACATGTGACATATCGGTAATTACTACAGACACGTCCAACCCTTCGAATTCCTTCAAATATAACGCCTCGGACTTGTCACCTTAGTGTAGGGAAGTATTCATTTCTGTCTGTCTGCCTGTGTTTCCGCAGTTATTTCCACATGAAATATAGTGAAGCTAATATAGGCACGTCTCGTGTCGGAATGACAGGGAAAAGGGTGAAAGGCCAGAGTTTCTAATGTGACAGGAAGTGGAGTTTTTGGTTGATAGAATTAGTCTTCTACAGCTGACAGACATTCAAATTACAATCAAACAAGACACACAACAAACTCGGATATTTTACGGAGGCATGAGGTCTTGGAACTCTTGATTATTTTGCCATAAATTCAAACACCAGACTTAGCAAATCTAGTTACATCAGGCATCACAGAGCTGACGGTTGTCATTTCCTTACATCTGCTTGGAGATAACTGTCATACAACAGTAATAATAACATAAACCTAACATCTACTTGGAGATTAGCTGGCTGGTGTGCGTGTGTCGGGTCAGTTCTTATGTAACACGAAATGTTATTGGTTCATCATGAAATCACACCACTACTTGGAGTTTAAACTTTGGTCCGGCCATGCGTCTTCCCAGTTAATGTCTTTATCTCCAGCTGACAAAGCAAAAAGTAGATTTAAGGTTGTTCTACTTCAATGAACGTTGGCAGAAGAACACTCCTCCCAAAGTAGGAGAAAGTATAGTACATTATCTTTCAATTTGCAGTTTCTTTCGATACCTGGCGCGGAATGGTTAACTTTGACTTCTACCAGTTCAGAATCAAGTACACATTTCAGACACTGGACTGACAGTAGTAGTAGTAGTAGTAGTACTGTGAATACCGCAGGTAAAAGGGTCAGATCTCATATATAAGAAACTGATGATATGCACTTAAGGACTTTAATTAACTTGAAAGCAATTTTGACTTTCAAACAGACGAGACAGCCTCCTTTCATTCGTGTTTCCTGTTTCTTTTAGACTAACGAAAGGTGGCTATACCGGTGATGTTGTTCCCATAGCAAAATTTGGACCTTTACACGGAGTTCAAGACGGTACACAGGGAAAAATCTTCACCAAAGATCAGCATCTCCTGATGACTTGGGCCATATCAGGTGATCTCATTGTTTCAAAGTCATTGTTTTTTCTTTCACAGTCATATATACGCATCAATGCGAACATGTCGCGCATCGATTTTTCCGAAGTACTAACTTACCGTGTGGCGGTGTCACGCAGAGTTGAGCGGTCTGTAGGTGAAAGAGCACGTGCCTTTACAAGTTGGTGAATCAGATGTTTGCTAAAGTCGGCCACGACCCGACGGCCCCGTTTTTCACAAACACGCCGTCATCGTTACAAAGTTCAACTACCTTGTTGTTTATGACACAGCATGTCCGCTATTACCAAAAACGTTACTCTCTCTCTTTGTAGATATGCAACTAAATGTTTCATATTTTTTTATATTTATCAATATTGATATCATATAGTGACTAAATCCACTTGTAATTGATATGTCACTTGTTATAAAAGATATAGCATCCCTCTGTAGAAAATCGAAAAGCATTGTTGCATTAAAAAACTATATTATACTAAAGACAGTTGCAAAGTATATACTTTTAGAAATTGTATAGTTTATGTCAGAGAAATCTTCAATGAAACTCAAAAAGCGCCCTACTTAAACAGAATATAGGGTCTTGTAGTACTAACTATGGTGACTTGGCACTTTTTTTCGGTGGGTCAGAAATGGGGTTAACGAGAAGTTTTTGCACACGATTTGTTTGGTATATTCTCTAGGGCCATTCAAAGTGTTCTTTGCGTAGCTACAATATCAAACATATACTGAGGCCACAATTGTACATCTTTTATCGTTCCACGTTTCTAAATAATCACGAGAGGCAAGAATCGAGTCAGTACTACCAACATACAACATCCTGTACTTCAACTTGTACGGGTATTTCTCACACTCTACTACTGGCTGTTACTGAACGGTTATGTAACGTTTCACTTCAAATCTAAGTTCACCTGAGCACAGGGAACTTAAGGACGTTAAGAAAAAATGTCAAGTCCAGTTCTTCGAATTTCAAACCACGTGAATATCTACACCATGTACGTCCGTAATTATTTACACAAATTGACCGTTGTGCCTTTTTGATATCGTCACACCGCACACTGAACTGATACGGGAAGGGTGATCTCGTACACTGAACTTTGACTGACCCCGATTTCGTACCCTTCGCCCAGGTTAGGGGTGAGCCAGGGGACAAGAAGGGCACAAAGCCTGTAAAACAATAAACCGGCGGTCTGGCGCAACTTGGAACGGGACGCGTGCAGTTCTTTGAAACGGAGCGAATTCCACAACTTACTCTTAGAAACACAATTTCGTCTTGTTTGGAGTGAATACGTGCACGCCTTTGCTCGGAGGAAGTGCATTAAAGGATCTATTCAAAGGAACGTAGAGAGAAAGGCCAGGACTTGATAAACTCGAGGTACGTTAAAAAACAACAAACTTATATCTTTCTTGGAGTTACCTGGAAATATAGGTGAAAGGTGAACTACTGTATGGGTATCTCTTGGCACTTTTTTAAAGAGATTATACCTCATTGCGTTCTGAACATAGACAAGAAGAGGCTATTCTATTGTGCATGTAGTATTTCCATATCTCAGCAGGATTTATACAGTTGCATTCAATGTAGGTTATTTCTGTCTCATAATTTATCAGTAATAAATGAAGCCTTTTGGTACATGTCTTTGATCAAGGATATGGGGTGTTAAACTTGTATTCGCGACGATTTATAGCGGTTTGATTGTTCTTGGTATATCTTTGGTCTGGGTCATGTCGTGCGATCGTCGTACGATCACTCACTGTGAACATAGATGTGTCGTAAAAAATACAGATGTCTTGTTACGGAAGAGGCTGCCTTGTAGGTGACTGGCTCTGTCACAGCCTGCTTGAAATATTCTGCAACATAAAAATCGTGCGACGACCTACGAAAAACGTGATCGCGTCGTAAGATGGGAGTCTGGTAAGGGACGTTGTAAGAAGTTTTTACGTGGAAATTCACCTGCTGACCCCTGCGCGACCCGGCCCAGCTCTAGGTGGTGTCCTATCAATATTTGTGGAGTCAGGGTTACTTCAAGCAAAGGAAACGGGCGTATTTGTCCCGCCACGTCTGGACGGCGTGACAAGTCGACATGTTTTGTCTCAGGTATTCAAAGAAATGTTATTCGGGCCCGATCAAGCGGCACTCGTTCCAAATGATGCGCGTTAGGCACCGCTGTCACCGAGAAACTAGGAGTCAAACTGTGATGGGCCCGATCACAGTAGTCGTATGATAGCTTGGTATAGGGTCGCGACAGCAAGTCTTGGGGCGGTCGTAGATGTGCCGTACAACTTGAATTCATCAACCATAGAAAAAGGTTGAATACAATACTTGTCGACGATCGATTCTGCCATACCCTCACTGGAAATCCTACCACAAAAGAGAGGAAAGTTGTGCGACGGCCGTAATCGTCCCTTAATCTGACAACAGAACAACAACTTATCAAACATAACAACAACTTATCAAACTGGCATGTACACTAAGACTACCTAGTTACTCTCCAAAACTAATATTGCACGATGTTCACTTGTGCTGAAGTTTTTCATTCATCGATGGACAGTGAACACACTGTAAGAGTAGACATATTTGCTAAATGAGGTAACGAACTCTTTGCGTTATGCGTCAACACAACCTGGGCACTGATTAAAGACCACATTCTAGTGCGCACATTCATTCTCAACGCCAAACCATTGTTCTCGCACCGAGCTCTTTCAACCGGTTTCCTCAATTAGACTTCGCTTTTAAAAGAGCCAGTTCTTGTAAATGCACAGTCGCGTGACGCAGGTATACTCTAAACATTCAACTTACTACAAAAGACTTCTTTCACACCTTCCAATTAAGAGCGTACTCGGTATAAGAGTGCAAAGGTTAACGTCAGAATCATCAGTCACCGTTAACGAAGACCCGTGTGCTTGATAAAGATATCTAGAATGGATAATCACTGGAAAGATAGGCGGTTGTAGGTTGTAGTGTTACTGATTGACTGACATCTAGGGCGCGGATCAAAACGAGCAATCGTGATGACAAGTTTTCAAGTCCGTACAGGACGAAACTACTTCCCATGTCTGTTTCTCCATTCAGAACCATCCTGATGACATTCTAACATACCGGGTGGTCACTGTTTCATTCTCTGGGGAGTTTGGATGGTCTCCGACAACTCTGGGAAAATAGCTCGATGATGTGGTAGCTACTTTGTGCAGTTTGGCTTCTTTTTCGTGTAGATGTCAGATAAAAAGATTCAAAGTTAGCTACAATCCACTAAATGTGTTACTACGATGACTCTATGTATAGATACACGTTGTTATTGTGGGACAGCATACACATGTCTGGCGTACACGTACAGCTACAGACAAACAAGTGTTACTTCTTATTGTACTTCTTCCAAAGTCTCTTAGATACAAAGGCGGTGGCAAGTTGAAGTGACAAGGTAGCGTTAGGCAAGGAGGTTAGATTTGCTCGACATGAAAAATTGTTTTTCATGTTTGCAAAAGGGGCGCGGTAGATCCGGCATTCAAAGAAACTCTTTGACCGCAAATGTCGTGGAACCGCCGACAGTTCTACCAGTGTGTTTAGGTACGTTGTACTTGTAAAGTTTTGCCAGGTCGACATGTGACGTTTGGCAAGGGTTTTTGTCTAACAGGCTTCAACGCTTCATTCCCAGGCGCAAACGGCCGGATTACACTTGACGTTGACTAGTACTGCAGGTATTTACCTCATGTTGTTCAGGACATTATGTTGTTTGCAGCTTGTCTCAAAATTAGGCAATCGGGAACTTGAAGATTTAGAACAGTGTTGCCAAGAAACTGTTTAACAGAAGATTTTAATGGACGTTAAGAATATGTAATGTCGTGAGGGCTTGGTCGAGTGAAGATTTTAGGCCCCCTGGTGGCACTTCTTGGAACTGCAAGTGTACAAGTATGCACATGAGAATGAGAATAATTTGATATGATTTCTTCGTCGTAGGTAACCCTTTATAAGTCTATATTGTCTGCTCTAAACTCGCCGCCTGGGCGCCAGACAGACACGACACCCGATATTTTACACCTGTCGGAGGAACTTAAGAACAACACCTGAGCCGTCCGCCTTTTACGAGAACCCGCAGCACCTTAAGACGGGCTCTTCTGTAGGAATAGATTTCTCCCAGTCATTCTAAAAACCTAACTTTAACAAATCCCTTTAAATTCCCTGACGCATGTAGAAAGAGTGTCAAGTCGTAGACAGTAATGCTATGTAGGAAGATAATTGGGGTCAGGCGAACAAAAGCACCCGATACTCAGTAGGCAACACATCAAAGAATAGAATTCATATGTCCCACTTTAGGTTTATAAACATGAGGCAGGTGGACAGGATAAGATGTCAGATCTCAGCATGGACACAGAGTTTTAGAGAAGTCTTACAACTATAGGTCCTTATCAAGTCACTGTCTAGGAAAGAAGTGATGCAAGGAAGATAGCCACAAAGCTCAATAGTGGCAGGAGCACGCGACTCTTTCTAATGGTGACTGACGAATTTGAGAAGGGGTGACTACATTGTGCTCCACTTTTGACAGTTATGCCACCCAAGATTGTCAAATGTGAAGACTGAATGATTGATTGGGTTGAAATTTCAACCCGAAGAAAGAGTCCAGACACATTTTTGTGCGATGTGGTTTCAGCGCGGACAAAAAGGGACGGGGAAAAGGGACCCCATTTTCTATGAAAACCCATTGTCTGTGTGGTCGCGCGGGCCATGCGCCACCTACGAATGGCATAAAAGATCTTTATTTCTGCTGTAAATAATCCGTACACTTAATCCTTTCCAAAATATTGTCGGTGTAACATTAGAAGGGGAGGGGAAGTCAGCGCAACAAATCGGACGTATCACAGTTCTATGGAAAGTCGCGCGCACAAAAGGTGTCAGAAGCGAGCTCTAATGGGACAGGGTCAGCTCTGTTTTGGTTAGCCGTATTTGTACAGAATACCCGATGCCAAAAGCTCGAGCTGCTTTTGAAAAATTAGGTCGGAAAGGTTGAGCAGTAGCTGTGCGAAGCAGACTCTATATATAGTATCAAGGAACAGGTGAGGAAACATTGTTGCATCTATAACTTTAAACCATAACATTTCTGCTACGTCTCTCCAACATCCCGTTGTAAGTATTGTTTTACTCCAAAATTTTAAGTGGTCGTGCGCCCGGTGTATAATTCTTCAGACATGTCAAAAAGGAAAAAAAAGTTTCCAAAACTTGCATTTCCAAACTTGTTTTAGCTGAAGGTCTCGTTGTTGTTGTTTGTAGACAAAACAATATGGACGGCAAAGACGTTAGATTCTAAGGGGTTTAGGAAGTTAAAAGTAGTACCAAATAGACAAAAAATGTTAGAGTAGTTTCATTGTGTATCAAAATGTATCTGCTTAAAATTCTTTGGTCATTCGATCGATGCTTCTTACAGGTTGTTGCGGGTGCGTGCGCGCGCGTGTTTGCGTGTGCATGTGTGTGTTTGTGTGTGTGTTTGTTCGCGTGTGTGTGCGTGTGCGTGCAGTATGAGTGTACGTGTGCGTGTGTGCTAAAATCCCAGAATTCAGACATATGATAACACTGTGAAAAGCTTAGCTGAAAATTGCAAAGGTCCGAAGTGCGTACATTGTACAGAAACACGTTCTGTCTTTTAAATGCAAACGTTAAACTTAGACAGTCGGCGCGGATGCAACATTTAAATCGCAAAGAAAAAGACAATATCCATAGCATGGTGTCATCAGATTAATGTCAACGTTACATCGGCTGATGCATGTTTGTCTGTACACGTGTTGAAACATGTACAACACCAGAAAGGCGTATTCTCCTCCCATTTTGTACAAGAGTAACAGTAAGAGCAGCTATCCTGGGTTGAGTTTTGCACATGCATATCTATTGTATTTGTGAGCTGACTAAGACTAGTATGTAGAGGCGTCCGTACAAGCGACATTTTAAAGCCTTTTGCAAACACAGACAGTTCCGAGAACTGAGTGGTCCGTTTGTACAGGTGAATCATCGCCCCGTGTGACTCGGTGTGTCAGTCGACCCGTCACAAACTTTGTAAAACTGGTTATCGACATGTCACATTGTGTATGTGGAGGGTTCTTAGGACAGCTGTGTATGTCTTGTGTTGGGAAACGTTGTCGTAGGTCTTTGTCGATCGTGCTTATGATCATCTTCATTCAGTACAAGATGAATAAAATTCTAAAAGGGTTATGATTAGCCCTTGGTCTCATGAAATTCAGGAGCGCGCAAGGCAGGAAAAACAGAGAAAATACAATATATATGTGCATCGGACATTGTAGGACAGTCTTCGTTGAAAATGCGTATATGAGTATCTATGTTTTTTAAACAGTTAATGTTTTTGAGATGTTTACAGCGTGCGTCTTCACATATTAAAAAAAACTAAAACTGATTCCTACAGCAAAAATCCTGCATTCCCATACAGGTTTGTTTCTGACACAGCAGTTTGCTTATGTTTTAAAATATCTGTCAAGTCGAGTGCAGAATGCTAACAATATATCACAACAACAACAAGAACTAACACGAAGTATGTGGTTGATTTTTGACTCGCAAGCAAATGTTCTTCCATGATTAAACAGCATACATGAAAGGTAAATAAAAGCGACCTTTTCCTGTCTGTTCACCCGTATAATCGAACAGACACAACTCGCAACCGACAAAGTAATTATCAACCCTGGCGCTAATTGATATTCAGGTGACGTTCTATTTCTGCCCTATAGTTCATGTTGAAGATACATTATATTTTCTTGGTGACATGTTTATGAATAGAGGACGATATCTATCCCTCGATGGGATTTTACTTGTGGAAAGTAAAAACTTGATTTCAGTTTGGAAAAATCCGTGACTCTCTGTCACACAGGAATTAGACAAAGAACATGTCAACCTCTGTGGAATAATAAAAGACGAGAAAGGTCGTCGATATTTGTGCGGCCTTCGTAATTTCAAACAGTTGACAAGGTAGAAAAACTAGTACAAACACGGTTGACAGTACTTAGAGCAAAACATTTGAAAGCAAAGGTAAGCTAGAGAGATCGATTCTTAAGAACCTCTTAAGTGTTGATTGAGACTGCAAATACTGTACTAAATTTAGATAACTAATTCTTTTAGGTATCGTAAAAATATTCGGCCCTCCGTTTGCCCTCCATTTGTCCCCACATTTTTTGCAAGTCATTAATTTGAGGATGCGGTCTTCAGTACGGACTTGTTCCACCCAAATGGTTACCCCAAAAGTACAACAAAGATGTACCCAGAAAAAGATTTTCTAAATCTTTCTCTAGATCCTTATCCTATAAAATTTGTGGAATATGCAATTTTTTTTACCTCTAACATAAGCATGTCTATAATGATTACTATACAGGCTCTAATGGCTTTAGGTTGCTACTCTCAATTCAAGTCGTAACAAAGAACAGCTTGGAAACAGATCCCCCGTGCTAACCAATCACCACTGCTGTATTATTTAAGCGTGCGCGTCCATTGTGTCCATGTCATTACAGCTGTGGATCACTTACACATCCCTGCCGTAGTGTGGGGATACTGAAGTGCTGCACTCTCAATCAGAGAGGGGTCTTAAGTCTTAAGATACGCCTTAAGGACATAATCTGATATGTCGGTACAAGGTAGACGGGATTCTCCTTAACGCTAAGGGTTGGTTTCCTGTTCTTAAAGAGCTTTTTAATTGTACTTAAGCCTTAACAGACACACTGTGAAACTTTGTGTGTGTGCTCTTGACGCGCCTATGCCTGTACGTTGTTTATTCTAAACCCAAATAGTATCGCGTTTTGGACCTGTAAAGTAATGATCTAGTTTTGTGACCATGAACTATTTTTTTTACCATAAAGCTAGCGTTACATGAAAGGATGTTGCAATACAGATGCCAACCATACGCCAGAGAGATTCAGACATTTTTTCTACGATTAAAGATAAAATTCGTTGAGCTGTCAAATCGCTCTGCCGCAGTTTCTGTGAGGTACCCACTTTTGAAACCCCATCTTGGTCATCTTACGCATGCTCAGTGACAAACTAATCCTCCTGTTTTCTTCTATCTGAAGGTATCCAGTCACGTGGCCAACACGGTGAGGGGTGACCTGTACAGCTGAGTACGTGAGTAGGATGCACCCGACCAGTACCACTCCATTCCAGTAACGCACATCCATGGTTAACAGTTAACAGGTGGGCACACAGCGCAGTACATGTACATACCTTCACTACAGGTCAACTGATAGCAATGTGTAACAGCTTTCCCTAGCGTCGATGCAGATAATTACAGGATAGCGAAAGCCTGCATTGACATGATTGGATGTACCAATCCAAACTTGTTGACAGCTGTAAATCTGTGACAGTTGGTTTTGACCGTAATGTTTGAGTGGTGTTCATATTCATGTGGTCTATCCACTTGCTTTGCAAGATCTTAGCCCCTTTGATACTATGATGCCTTTGACAATGTTGGCCTAAAACGGGGATGAATAATGATAATAATCTTTATTGCAAATTCATGCCCGAGGGCTAATTGCATACAAAGTAATGCAGTAGTGGTATACATAATCATACTTAACAAAGAAGGAAAATGATACTCATAGACAAATCAAAAGGGAATAGCGACTATCAAATCTAAATCTATTTCTACTTAAGCTATTTCATGGGTTTGACTTCTTTTCCGTATACCGTAGGAGATAAATTGTCCAGCATTTTCATATATAAAGGGGTTGGACGACTTAAGCAAGAATGACCCAGGGAGACCTCATGTGACCTAGGAGGCCTTGGGCAAAAACAAAACAAGCAAATGCAAGCAAACTCACCCTTAGATAATCTTACATTAAGCTCAATTGCAAGCCCAGGCACTCTCAAGACTCCTTGTAAGATTCTTTGCCGAAGGAAGCTTTAATTCAAGCATACTGGCTACATTGTTGACGCTTTGTTTCTGTTTGCAGAGCAGAAGAGGAAAGTGTCACATGCTGCACAATGGCGCGTCAAAAGAAGGATCCAACGAAAAGGCCTCAGGAAAAATCAGAGAACGAATCAAAGGTAGATGGCCAAGCGAGCCCGGATCCAGCGCAAGTCAGAGACAGCGGGGACTTAGCAGTGACCAAAGGGGCCCAGGCCGCCCCCGGAGGAACACTGGCCAGTAAGATTGTTGAACTCATGTTTTCTAAGATGGGAGGCCCTGCCGAAGTCTTCCAAGACTCTAAACCGCACAAGGCACAAGCAAACGGACAAGCCGACACCAGCACTCCAACAACGTCTTCCGCCGAAGCAGGGACAAGCGCCACTACTGGGGAGGACATTCTGGATCTCAGCGTGAAAACTAGAGCTTCGACATCTTCTACACGTGAGGAAGTGAGAGTGAAGGAGGAGGCAGGGGAGCATGAGGAGGATTCTGAGGTGTTTGATGACGTCGGTGCCCTGGATCTTTCCGTGAAGAGAAGGAGCAGCACAACCATGCCACAAGATGCGAAAAGGCGAAGGTCGAGCGAGAACTCGGGAACATTCCCTACTCCTCCTTGCACGCCGAAAAACACCAGCCCCAACTTTGTGTTTTCGCCTACTGGGGTCCAAAATGGCCCGTCCTTGCCAGTGACTCGGGGGCTGGTCGTGCCTCCCCCTGCGGTACGGACAGCTCACCACGCGCTGGGTGCCACGGTGGTTGCCGCCCTGATGGGCCAGAGTTCTGCTGCTGCAGGCGGCCACCCCGCAGCCATCCCCCCTCTTCATCAGCTGCCCGCTGCTGTAGCGAGTCGGGAGGCCGGGGTGAACTTGACTTCTAAGCCAGTTGTCACAGCAGGCCATCCTCCGATGATCGTCAACCACCACGGCCAGCCGACCCTGCTCCGCTTCCCGTACGCCCTGCCGCCCGGCACGTTTGTCGCGCCGCCCGGTCTCCCGGGAGGAGGCCCGCGGCTGATCTCCCCTCATCTTCTTGCGACACTGCGTCCTCCTCTCGTGGTCAACAGGCACCTGGCCGTGCCACATCCACCTATCAACATCGACAACAAAACTGGCTCCTCGCCAGCGACGTCAGACATGAAAGCACCCCACCTGCTGAAGTACATGACTGCTAGTCAGGCCAGCCCACCCTCCATGTCTCCCCCCGACAGGAGGAGTCCTAACCCCCAGGAGAACCATCATGGTGTCCGAGGGAACGCGCCTCTCGTTTTCACCTGTAAAACCTGTGGGATCCCCTTCCCGACTGTCCGCAAGCTCGCCGGCCACATGAAGATCCACAACAACGACAAGCTGTACTACTCCATCACCGTGGACGAGAACGGGCAGGACAGCACCATCTACGTGTGCCAGACGTGCGGCACGCAGTTCACCATCTACGAGAACCTCATCTCGCACATGCAGCACCACGGCGGGGAGGACATGTACTCCTTCTACATCTGCGAGGTCTGCAACGCGCGCTTCACGCAGGCGTCAGACCTGAAGATTCACTCCCGCATCCACATCCGCGACAAGCCGTTCACCTGCGACATCTGCAAGAACAAGTTCACGCACCTTCAGTCGCTCAAGACCCACCAGAGAATCCACACCGGCGAAAAGCCTTACCAGTGCAAGGTGTGTTTTCTTGTCCTTTGCTTTTTGTTCAAAGTTAGATGGGATGTAGCTCTGATAGTTAAAATGTCCACACTGTTCTGATTATTGATATGGCAATTTGCTCAGACACGATAGACCAATCACAGTTGTCCATCCAAATTTCGATAGTTCAACCAAAAAGAGGGAGGCTTTTTCAAATCTTTAATTTTATTTCTACAAATTCATTCTGTACACACCATACATTTTGACCGAGGTGGGCATGCAGGCTATGTTATCCATGCACATGTATATTGCTGAAGAAAACAACATTATACTCATGTCTTTGTTCTTCCCCTTGTTAAAGGTTTGCCAGGCCCGATTCACCCAGCTGGGTCACCTGAAGGCCCATTCCCGCATCCATACCGGAGAGAAACCGTACCAGTGCGGGACGTGTGGCGCCAAGTTCAGCCAGCTGGGAACGCTCAAGGTACGGACACTTCGTCTGTCTTTGGAACGTTTTCTTAGGCAACATAATAAACAGTGCAACTGGTGATTGGTGATTGCTTATCGATAAGCATTATGGTGCATAGTCGACTTCAATACAAAACTTTGCCAGAAAGATTTTAATCTTGCAAAATGTCTGACGTCAGCGATTGGTCAAAAGTCAGGAAGTTTATACCGCCCACCGTCTCTGTTGAGTAGTTTGCCCTGATGCAAATGGCTCTTTGTGCAGTTGGTTGGCCTGCAATGGTTCCTACTTCCTAGTGTTCAGTGCCTGTATGACTAAATTTCTCGTTACTCCACGACCAGGTGCACATGCGGATCCATACCGGAGAGAAGCCGTACCAGTGTAAGACCTGTGATGCTCGCTTCACACACCTGCGCTCCCTCAAGCTGCACACGCTCCGCTCGCACATGGACGACCTGACGCAGGCCGAGCAGGACCAGCTCAAACAGGACACGGGAACGGCGAGCGCCACCCAGCAGGCGTCACCGGAACCGCAGGCTACTGCAAGTGCAGCCGCTGCCTCTTGTGATGAGTAAAAATATTTACTGTGATACTTTCAGTTTAGAACCATTGAATGGATATTTCCAATTGGCTATATATGGAAAATGTTACTAACTCAAGCAAATTGAAAGCAACCTATTAATTATTATCTTATAAAGATACCTGATAACAAGTTATTGTTGCGGAATGCCTATGCCTCCATATTGTGGGAACAAATATGACCTGCATCAGGTACAAATGAAAACAGAATGTTATCGGCTGTCTGAAACAATTTATGATGTTTCGGAAGATCGGAAATAATTCTTAAAAGCAAATTGTCATTATATGCAAATACAACCAGTGTCCACAGACACATTGTCATTGCTTTTATATTGCATGAAGAAGAATATTGAATAGACAATGAGGCAAATCTGAAGCAAGTGTTTCTAACAGTGAATTGCAAACTATTTGTGGACAAAACTAGATGACTTTCTTGTCATCGTACAAAAAGCGACTTTTAGATTTAGACGTTTTGCCCTCTGTATAAATGAACTCCAATGTGGTGTGATTTTAGAAAGTTAAACTTTTATCGAAGGCATTTCAGACATGTTTCCTGAACGCCTATTCCCCTCGTGACATTAAAAAGAGAAGATGCCAGATTTATGTCACAAACTGTTAGTCCTGATGCTGCTGAAAGCAGAGTGCTACATCTGCACATTAATGCACAAGTAGTGGTAGAAATGTTGATGTTGATGTATAAGTGTACAAAGATATATATATGTCTTGCTATATACCGAATAGCACAAATATAGTGTTACTATCATTGGGAAATTTGTATGACTCCATGACAGAAATTATAGTTGTAAGGCATTAGCTATCGGTTATCTGATAGCCAGTGTGTGATTCACTAGTACATGACAAATTTTACAATAATAATAAGATGGGTGTTTTTAATACAATGCCTTGGTGGCTTTTAACATTTTTAAGACAAAGATTTTAGAACGTGTTGAAGTGTTCTTCCACAAGAGTGAAATACTTTTAAACTATGATTTTGGGAAATGATAGTGAATTCGTTGAAACTTCTCAGAATGTAGTGGTGAGAGTGTGCTTGCCTTTGTGTAACAAAGGCTGGCACTGAGACAGAAATTTCATGTTGAAATGATTCTTTAAAAATGTCACTATGCAAATCTCGTGCATTACAGTGAACTTTTGGAAAGCATGTGCTCTCTACTGTACTTTTGCTGTGTACAAAAAAGCGATGTTGGTTATAGGTATTTATGTATTTTGTGAGATGCCTCTTCATTCAATTGTACATACTAATTTTCCCACATCCTATCTGATATCTGTTTGTATGCACAAGTTGATTTTACATTGCGTCTTAAAAATTAGAAACTAGAAGCAAGCAAAATTGTAGCAGATATTTCATGAAAATACTATTATTACATAGACAATCACATATGAGTAACAAGTTTTTAAAAGAGACTATCTTTAAGAGAATATTAGTGAACAAGTATGATGTGTGTGCCTTTTATAGCTACAAGTAAATATTGTGGTGAACTGTATTAAAGGGATTTTATGTTAGCAAAGTTATACCATGACAAAATCATCTATGTGTACATCCTTGCAACAGCTACGAATTTTGGAAAGGGAGTAAGTACTACTTATGACATATAAAAAAAGCTGACAATCGTAGAATACCACGTAGGAACACAGTATAGTCTCAGGGTTTTATACATGCGGTGCAGATAGATATCATCAGACATTAAGATCTTCATTTCTTTCTACAATTTGCAACTTTTTCAAGAGGAAAATTTTAAATCTTACATAGAGCTTCCTCAAGTGTGGGAAATACAAGACGAAATGTTTTGGCAAGGACATTGTTTTATGTTTGCCACTGGCATCTCTTCCATATAGCTTTACATTGTAACACAAATGGTGTACGTTAGTATGAATAGATAAGTAGGGGTACATACAATATGCCATGATGCTGCTAAGAACTCTTCTTAAAGTTACATGTTTTAATACATCAAGTCTAATGTTATTAAGGGTAGTTTTTATACCAACATGAACTGTTGTGTGGTGAAACAATACAACCAGTGAACAGCAATGCTTTTCAGTAGTTTGCATTGTGAACTTCAAAGTTCTCCATTTTTTGATGTGAAAAAAATTGCACAGGGGGAAATTATACTCTATTGTTTTGTAATGAGGTAATCTGTTACTTTTGTTACCGTGTGGTAATAACAAAGTGGTTTTTTATTCCTTTTTACCCCAAAATTTGTATGTATGTATGTAGCAATGGAACATGATTTTTAAAGGAGAAATGAAAAAAAAGCAATTGCCATTGCATGAGCTACTTTAAAGATAAACTTGGGATAGACATTGGACATAACGTTGAGAAAGGTTTCTATCATTCATGTGTATTGTCAAAAAGTGAGAGAAAGGACCGTAGAGGATTTCCTTTGTTTAGGGCATGTCTCATAGCCTCTCTGGTGTTTTTTTTGCAACGATTGCTTTACAACAATAAAAATTCTACTATGCAGAAGCTTTGTGTGGTCCTTCATTTGTTACTGGGTACTGTGTGAGATAGAAAACTAGCTTCTGTGTATGACTTTCCAGATGTAGCTCAGTGGCGTCGTGTTGGCCTACCGGTTGGGGTGTTTGGCCCAGAACCCAGAGGTGCTGGATCTGACATGCCACATGCTGTGCCCTTCAGAAAGGCACTTAGCGCAACTTTCCCCACTGTACCCATGGTGTAAAATGGGTTCCGGGCTTTGGTAAGGGAGGGAAAAGGTAGGGAAAGGAGATGGTCGAGCTTCGCCTTTCAATACAGAGCACTATTAGCAGTGGTAAACAACCCACCGCGCCTTCGGCCTCAAAAAGGTATATGGGACTACCTCGGCCTTATATATAGCTACAGGTGTTCACTGCAGCCATAATCCAGCCGATCAAACGGCTCCCTCCGGCATCCAAAGTTAATTTGCGCCGGTAAGGAATCCATACACCTTGCAACATTCTAGAGTGGATTGACAAACAGAAAAAAAATTGCATGTCGCATTTGTTCCCCGTCGTCTTGCTTCACAAATTAGGATTAAAGTGTGGATGTGACAGCTCTATAGAACGAGATAAACTACAGGAAATGTACGCTCAACCACTCCTATCGTGAAATGCAAAGGGCACAACTATAACTGATATCCCATTTTGCATTGTTTATGAAATGTGCTAGACTTGAAATGGTCCCATTTTTTAAATCGGAATCAACTAAGCCAGAAGAAGTTGAACTCCTTTGCAAGCTATTCACAGTTTCCCCATTCCCGAAAAGACCGAAATTTGGCAATTTGACGGTCGTTTTTTGACATTTTTCTCCCACCGACCGGTAGCTGTACTGCAGAGAAGGCTCTGTTAGGGCATTTAGTTCTCGACCTGGGAAAATATATATATATATACGTATACATGTCAAGTCAAGTCAAATTAAAGTTTATTGCACCACAACTGTAATAGGTATACCGGATGTGATAAATGTATATAGTATAAAGTATATTGTATGGTTAAGGCTATTCATTGACAGGATGTTACTGTCTATCTCTCAATAAGAATTTCATTTTTACAATTGACAGGGTGTTTCTGTACATTTGAGTTTCCTTTGGAGATTTTTTTCACTAATAACAGGATGTTCCTGTCACTAGCCACGTTCATATTATGTAACTATGACGCTTGTCTAATGAGGTTTGCTATTTTGCTGGGTCCTCCAGAATGATAAAGTGTCATGAATAACACGACTTGACAGGCGGAGGGCCATATTAACCTGTTACGGTGACCAAGTCGAGCGGTACAAAACGAGAAGGGACAGTAGTGTTTGAACCCAAATGATATGACTGACGTATAGAGCGTGGGAGTTGGATGTGTCGGCAGGGGGCCGGAGATGCGTACCGTCCAATGAAAACATATTCGGGAGACAATTAGTAATTACCTCTGAAGCTGTTGTTTTCTCTTTCCATTGACGCACTTGCTGGCTGTTTTGGTTTGTGGCTACAGGCTATACTAAATTGATGCCATTTGTCGTCTTTTGGGATGCTTGCAGTTTTGCAACAAAATGGATGTCAGAAATATTTCCATGTGCTTGGACTCATTGATCGAAGACAGCAGAGAGGCAAACGTCTCAGCGGCGGGAATCGTGGAGCCGTCCGCCAGGGCTCAGACCGTGTTCGGTGTGCTGATCCTCCTGGCTGGGCTGACTGGGGTCCTCGGGAACGGCCTGGCTCTGCAAGCTTTTTATGCGTAAGTTAATCCAGACCACACATTCATGCGTACATGTATGTAACATGTCTGTTGTAAATGATAACATTGACACTAGTACTAGTAAGTAAACAATAGCGATTGAGGGGGTGGGGGCAAAAGCAATAGGTTTCAGGGGCTCCTGTGTATGTGTTATTTTATTCTATTTTCACAAATATCCCTTTGATAAGTTAAGGATTTCATTTCAGAAAAATAAATAGAATAAGATCAATGATATTATTCATATCCAGTACAGTAGTGCTTTTCTCGGACCAAATATTACAGGTACTGAGTATGATGTTCTTGTCATTTGGCACGATTGAACTGGACATTTTCCACATTAATTATGTAAAAATCAAGTCCTGATTTGCATAAATCACGTACAATTGCATCGGCCCTCATCAAAGTTGCACTTAAAAAATATGAAAATTTACTCAATACTTCTTGTCTTTTTTTAAAGAAAATGATAGTAAATCTGATCTTGTCCCCATGTAAAATGGTAGTAAAAGTCTTTTCTGTACCCATGTAGGTGTAAGGCCCTGCGAAAACCCAAGCACTACCTGGTGGTGAATCTGAGCATCACAGACGGCCTGTTGTGTGTGGTGTTCTGTCCTGTCACAGTCTGGGCAAGCTTCGCACACTCATGGACGTTTGGGAAACCAGGTGAGAACTTAAGAGTTCTTTTCCTATTCAATATAACAATGGTATATTGTACAATAGTACTCGATCGGCCTTTCTGTACATGTGTTCAATGGCCGAGCAAAAGATTGACAAAATGGCAGGCAGACTAACATTACGCATGTACTTTTGGAGGTAAGATGTGACCGTAATCGAACATTTGTAAACAATCTTCGCATTTCACTGGTTCAAAATGTTAGTGAGAGTTAGCAGAGGAAACGCTTAACTCTCAGAGAATGTTGACATGTGTCTCAAAACTCTACATGTCAGCTATTCTTTATACGTCCCTGCAGGTCTGGACATGATCGGCTTCAGCGTTGGTGTGATGGTAATAGTGTTGATGACCACCCAACTCGCCATAGCCGTACAGCGACTAGCCGTGTCCATCAAACCGCTGCAGGCTGCCGTGTACATCACACACGGCAGGATGCTGCTCACCGCTGCCACCACATGGATCTACTCCGCCCTGCTCATGCTGCCGCCTCTCCTGGGATGGAACAGATTCATCCTAGATCACAGTGGTGTCAGTGTAACGTTTGATTACTTAGCTCGTGACGACCTCTCCAGGTTATACGTCATTGTCTTGTTGATTTTCGCCTTTGCGCTACCGTTAGTCGGCATAGTCTGTTCTTACAGCTACATTCTTGTGGCTGTGAGAAGGTCTAGGCAGAAGGCGAAAGTGCCGACGACAGGGTCGACTCGTAAAAGAGATACGAAGACTGCCGTTGTCGCACTGAGTCTCTCGGCCTTGTTCTGTGCAAGTTGGACACCATATGCCATTGTTGTTCTTTTAAGTCTGTTTAACGTCACTGTTCCTATTATCTATATCATGGTTGCTTTAGCCATAGCGAAGTGTTCATGCACAGTGAATCCCTTGATGTTTGCGTTGACTCTACCTGTGGTCCGACAGTATTACAAGGAAAAGCTGGGCAAATATCTCAGATTGTGAAAATGTCAGTGTGAAGCCACTTCGTGCCAAGCCCTTGATGCGGTGGATATCATGTACATTAATGTCTTGAATTGATGTATAAACATGTATATGTATGTACATTAACGGGGATTCTGCACAATGTATGTATATGGACTTTCTTGTGGAAATCTTTGACAATAAAATTTGTAGTTGTCATTATGTTTGTCACGGTTTCTTTCGATGATAGTGTGAGTGGATCAAAACTATGCCCATGACCTGGTCTTGCACAACTTGTACCAAGTGTACAAAACTGATGTGCTACTGGTCTAAAAGTGGCACAACGTACGAGCAAAAAATAAACATAATTATCTCCGGAAAAATACAAAAGTAATGTAACATTAGAGATGACTGACTTCCTGCATGGAATTACTTACAGTAATCTTCTCTCTAGAGAATGTGAGGTAGCATTCACTGATCACATGACACATTTCCGCCCTTCTTAATGCTCTGAACCCACTGACAGTTTGAGGACACACTTCGAGCAAAGTTTAGATTCTATCAATCAGAAGTGTCTCCAATATGCAAGTTAGGCTGAAACTCATCCTCCCTGCTATCGGAATGGTATGATCGGTACTTTCAGCCAATCAGAGCCGTGGTTGAACACTGTTATGGGGATCACATCCCCATTTGTTTCATGTAACCATCATCAACATACCTCATGTCAAAGACTTGCGTCTGTGGGATTAGTTTTCATTCTTTTGATTTCAAGGAGTAAAGTTTCTATGAATAACATCTTGACCCAGATTGAACAGGCAATAATCGAAACTTTAACAGGTTTTTATTCATCCCTGTTGATCAGCTAGCTAGGGGGCTGATAAATTGATATATGGGTATTTCTGTAAAACTATACAGAATTCAATGTTCCCTAACTGTTATCTAAAATACTGTTTTTTACATCTTGTCTTTTTCATATTCTTTTCAAACTTACCTAAAACATTATAAATCAGGACTTTGGCACTTCAACTACTTTCTACATGTACATTTAGATCAGGTTTTTTACACATTAATCATGGTAATTCCAATACTTTTTGTCTTTGTAAAAATAAAACATTTCATTGCCAACACCCAGGCTTTAATTCAATCTTTGTCTTCACACTGATGAATAACCAATGATAACTGGACCAATGATTTTGATTTTGCTGTGAGATTCTTTGTACTGTATGAGAGTAGTGTAGTGGTCTGTTCCAACTTCCAAGTAGTAGGTAACTGTACCAAGCATTAAAATGATATATTCAAAATGCAGAATGCTTACACTAGATGATTAAGCCAAGGGCCGTCTGTGTTTAAAACTTCATGAAACTCTATTATCATTCAGGCTTTACCTGTGGGAAATACAAGAGAAACTCTATAGCATATCTAAATAAAAAATTGTACATCCAAGAAAACATGGACAAATATGGACGGTCTTGCTAGTTGATACTAAGAACAAGGGTGAAGAAAGAGTATCAATAGCCACCTGGTTTCACAGTCTCATAGATGTATGTCAAACCTAACTGTCCAAGGTATGACTAATTAATCTGGACTACAAATCTCGGAGGCCAGCGGGTTTTCCTTGACCATGGGCCCACACTCCGTCAGCAGACTTCTCTCACAGGCTTGTCCCACACTGCGGACCTCCGTCAGCTTGCTGAGAAGGCGTGGGAACATCATCGGCTCGTCCGTGTACGCCACCTTGCAGTAGGCGTGCAGACACTCCACGTAGCGCTCCTGCGCCCTCTCCAGGGTGCCATGGGCTCCGACGTTGGGACGGTCTGTAGGTTCACGCAATGGAGAACAGAATTCTGGTGAAAATCATGCACTAGAATATCCTGTTGATGATGAAAAGATGGAACTGTACGTACGGTTTCCTTTTTTTTACATGCCTGAAGATGCATGAGAAACCTACATGTACCTGTAGAGTGGTGTTCTTGCACATTTAAGATTGGTATTGATTGCTTCTCATTATAAAAAGAAATGAGCGTAGCAGGAAATGAAATAAAAAATGTAAAAGCACTGATTACAAATTCTGTGATTTTTTACAAATTTTAGACTTGCAATATGGGAATTCTAACTGACTTTCATGTCTTTATCTGTTAACAGTAAGATAGGTATGAAGACAGGCCCTGATGATCAATAAAATAGAAATAGTCATAAATTCTACTGCAATTGCCTAGCTACAAGAGAAAAAATGATGCTTAAAGATGACCTGGGGACAAAATGACGGCACAGATGAGCAGGTGCACGGTGATGGAGTCGATGTTGAGCCTCCACATCCCCTCGTACCAGGACTTCAGCATGGTCATGAACTCCTGGGTGTGCACTGGATTCAAAACTTTCTGGTTTATATATGTATACATATATGTATATTACAAATTTACATATACAGTTACAGTAAACCTGTACTAGTGAACAAATCTGAGCAAAGCCAGTCAACCACTGTTATTTTTGTAGCAGCTTCTTGTCAGTGAGTCTATTACCTTCTCATCAAGAGGCATCAAGAGGTTCAGATTAAGCAACTTCAGTCAAATTCAGTATAGATCTGATTCATGCTTTGTCTTTCTAATCCATGACTTACATACATGTATAACAGGGTATGGTAGGAAATGCATGACACATCACCTTCCTGACAGTAAGAGCCCTCTGGCAAAATATACTGAATCTGCAGCAGTACTGAAACACACATATATGCATAATCATAAGGTAGGTTTGAACACTTGCCTGGTGCCACCAGCCGTTCCAAGACTCCGATGTCAAGACCACACTCCTTCAGGAAGACTGGCACTCGCATCACAAAGCACTCAAAGAGGGAACCCTTTCAACACAATATAGAATGTTTGTGTTAAAAGCTAAGGGTGGGTACCAGTACACTGGATTGATGCTGGGCAGTTACTTTAAAGTAGAAGACTGAAAACAATCTGAATATCAGGTTTTGGTATGACCAAAAATTAACACAGAGAGACAGATTTTCCAAAGCTAGCCCCACTTTTTGTAACAGTCAAGTCATCTTGTTTTGGGATGCATCCAACTAAGGGCAGGAGATACATCTAATGCAGATTTCTGCACATTTGAATATTTATTTTAAGGGCATGGGGTTCGAATAAGGGCAGAAGTGGATTCAGTATCTAAGCATAGGATATACTGCTAAACAGGATCAGATCCAGACCTGGAAACTGGACCTGTACCCACCCCTACAACCCAGCTTTACAAGTCATTGTTATCTGCACTGTAAAAGCATCTCACCTTCACAACGGCCACTTGGTCGTCCAGAGGGAGGTCGTTGAACCCCTGCAGAGACTTGCTGAAGGTGATGTACCTCTGTACTGTGACTGTGCCACTCTGTACACACAGCATGCGCTTCTCGTGGAGAGTCCTGCATGTCAGCGCCTCCTACATGGAGAAAAATGCTTGGAGTACAGTGTTTTTCATTTCTGTGGCTGGGAATGCCAGTACTTTTTATATAGAAGGGGTAGCCTTCTTTGTGATTCCAGCCATATAGAAAATGAAGTAAAAGTTTTAGTAGTCTTCTATATACAGTGATATACATACAAATAGTTCGTCCTTGGCTAACTGTTTACACTGTGTGTCTACAATAAAAGCACTGCTAAAAGAGTTGCGCATATCACTGTATATAGAACACTAAAAAATGGACTTGGAAGTGGTAATAACAAAATGCAGAAAACAAAAAGATAAAGTGAAGTAGTAAAATCATTCTTTATTGGGAAATATGAAATTCACACAGAGCCAAGGTGACTTTGGCCAGAGTTGATCAAATCTGCAGTTAAAAATAGGACGTCACACAATTGCACACAATGTTGTTTGTCATATAACATTTACAAACACACCTTATACAGCTTCAAGGTGTGCCTGCGGCCTGCCTCAGTAGCCTCCTTCAGGTATGCTAGAATGTCAGAAATGATGGCCTGGTGGTCTGATGACAGTTGCTGCATGAGCTGTGGTCTGATAAAGAGTTTGGACATGGTAGAGCCAGCATTGCTTGTCCCTAGGACTGGCTCTTCATACTTTGCTGGGGCTATGGACAACCCTAAACAGCTATCGACACTGTTTGTCTTGCAATCAGCCACTTCACTGGAGGATGGAAGGTCTGGCTTCTGATTGGCTGAAGACCCTGTAGATTTCAGCAATGCTGAAAGACTATTGGTGGGTAAGGGGGCTTCATACTTGACACCTGTATGCAGAGAGAGAAGAGTCTGAGCATGCTCAGTTCTACTGTCATCCTGTAAGGAAGTGTCTGCACCACCTTCAGTTGTGCTGGATGGAACAGGAGAAACAGATGGGATGGTGTCCAGGCAAATCGGTTCTGACAACAGCTCTGAGCCATTTGCGAGGAGGGCAAAGAATGAAAGCATGTCTTCGCTTCCTGAAGATTCAGAACGACAATACTGGATGTTATCCTGCGTGACATCGATGAACACAGACACGACTTCATCAAAAAATGAAGAAGAATCACAAGGTGCAATGTTCTGATGAAGGGAAGGCATTTCGGATGAAGACTGTGTTGTGAGCACTCTGTCAGGACCTGCGGAACTTAATAAGCTTGCGATTTCAGAAGCAGTGACCAACGGTTGGTCTTGCTGACAAGGCTGGTCCAGAACTCCACTTTGATTGGGTGAGGGTACCTGTGCCAGCTCCTGATTGGTGGAGGACACAGCAGATTCAGGTTTGATGGGTTGTGATGCCTGCCGCTGCCTCCACAGGGTTTTTGATCTGCGCTGAGCCTGAGTGAGCAGACCTGTAAAAAAGTTTTTCAAAGTTGTCAAAAAATCTGCAAACACATACAAACAAACATACAAACACTTCAATAGTAAGCAATTGATCCATGTAAAAATTGGACAACTAAAATCAAATTTGTGCGGCCTTATAGATAGACCTACTACAGAGGCGGCGGCAGCAAATTTCGTATGGGGGGGCGAACTTTACTGACAGAATTTTGCAGCACATGTAGCGCCGAAGGCGCTACCCGTCGCGCCAAAGGCCAATCCAAAGGCGCGGAAAATTTGAAATCTTGACCCTCTAAAACGCCATTTCCTGCGTTTTGACGGGCAAATTTTGCTGCCAGACTAAGCTAAGTTTGATGGCAATTCTGCAAGAAAGACATATGGTTTTTCGTAGCGAGAGCGATGCCCCCAAAATATTTTCACGATTTCGAGTACCGAAGATGCGAGCTGTCGCAAGGTTGGTCTGGGGAAATTTCGAAATCTGCACCCTCTGAAATGGCATTTTCTGTATTTTTAGGAACAAATTTTGCTGGCAGACTATGCTAAATCTAATGCCATTTTTGTCAAAGAAAGAAATTGTTTGAGGGCGCGATGACCCACACAAATTTTCGCCATGTCGATGTGAGCACCCCAGGCGCAAGTTATCGCTAGGGTGGTCCGGAGAAAATTTTGAAATCTTGACCGTCTGAAACGTCATTTCCTGCATTTGGGGGCCACATTCTGCTTGTAAACTAAGCTAAGTACAAAAGATTTTTGAGAGCGACACTCCCGCAACATTTGTCCTGCGCCGAAGACGCGGGCCGTCACAAGAGAGGTCTGGCGAAATTTTGAAATCGGGACTCTCTGAAACGCCATTTCTTGCATTTTCGGAGGTAAATTTTGCCGTTAGACTAGCTTGATTTAATGAAATTTCCATCATCAAAAAAATACAAAAGGTTTCAGCTTGCTTTTCTGGGGGGGCAACGCCCCCCAACATATTTTCCGCCCCCCCCGGTGCCGCCCCCGGTGCCGCCGCCACTGTACTAGTATTGGTAAGTGTTATATGAGTGACAGTGCCTTACAGTCAGGCCTCATGCCAGCAGCCTTACAGGACCTGAGGCGACACTCTGGACATCTCCTCCTGGTGTACAGGTCCATACTGCACTGGTTCCCCCATCTGCAGGCCTTCACATGGCCACGGGTCACACTTCGGCGGAAAAATCCTGCATAAAAAGAAAAAGCCAAAGGGTATACGTAAGGATCACTGTGAAGAAGATAAATCTGCAGCATGACTGTAGTGTCCATATCCCCTTAAGAAGTGACTTTATCCCTTGCAATGTAACTACCATCAAAGTGTACCCCCTAAGTGTCTGTACCCCATCAGAGATTGGGCAGCAAATAAATATTGAATCACTGGGACATTTTTCATCCCCTTGGACAAAGCACAAATATTGAACCCTGAACGGGATGACTTCATGAGGGGGGTAAAGGAGGCCATCTACACGCAGCTGAGACGGGAGTTGATCCCTAAGGTCATGTGCTAAGAGTAATTGAATCATCATCCCTGAAAAAGACCGACGGATGTGTCACCTAGAATTTGAGGTAAGCAATTTCCTTATGTTGAATGAAAGTAACAAACTTCAACATGTATTATATCAACCCAGATAAGCTTTCATGCTAGTCTGAGGCATGCTTGGAACCAAATTGGTGTGGCCAGATAGGGTAGGCAGACGAACAAAGAAAGGCCGCAAACGACGTATTCACAACGGCTTATGAAGGAGAAGACGCTGAAGACGCTGGCTGCGTCACAAACTTCCTGCATGAAGTTCATTCTCGCAAGGTCCCGTATTGTCACGCAGTCACGTGGTTGGGAACTCCTTGGGTGCACGGATACTGTCCTGTGGCATCCAGTCATGATGATAAACCTTGCCTCACTCATGCATTCTGTTTAACTCACCCTTGCAGCCCTCACAGCTGTAGACTCCATAGTGAAAGCCGGAGGCCTTGTCTCCACACACCAGACAGCCTCCCATGGTCAGGTCTTGAGGCGTGAGGTCTCTCTCCTCATCTTGCTCTGACTGTGCCTCCTCAAAGATCGACGACACCGTCACTTGGAAGTTCATGGCACTGAAAATATTGGCACTAAAAATATGAAAGAAAAAATAATTGATCAACAAGAAGGTCAAATGACCCAAAGATGAATGAAAATGAAAAGTAAAGGGTCAAGTTATCATTGAATGCACCAGGTAAACAGTAAAGGGTTAACACTAACTTGCAAGTTAGGCAAGGTTGATTTGATTATATGGATGACATCCGCGCTCGCACCAATTTTCGGCCATTTCCAAAAAAGAAAAAAAGTTTTCGACCACACAATAAATAGTGCAAGGCAGCTGTAAAATGAGCACAAATATTCTGTAGATTGAAAAAAAAGTATCAGAAAACAGATAACTACTAGTAATGCCATTTATAGAATGCCAAAATGAATCTAAAGTCAAAGAAGAAAATGTGAAAGGACGGAAAGAAAAAAAATCTATTGTTGGTTGGGGGAGGTACCAGTACAGAAAATTCAGGTCCAGAGGATCATGGTATACCATACTATGTGTATTTAGTCCTATGTTCAACCTTCCTGGCCACTTTGATTTCATACTGAAGGCAACTTTTTTTTTTGGCCAAACTTTTTTTTTATTCGCTCGGTCGCATCAGTTTTGGAGTTCCCGGAGGATGTCATCCATATAATCAAATCAACATGGCCTTAAGGAAAACTGGGATGGCTTTAAAAAAAACGTCATCATGTCATGATCAAGATGAAGATAAACAACAAGATGTTCACAAAAATCTGAACAAACAACTGACATGCAGTAGAATCTATAAGAATAACTGACATGCAAGAGCAGAAGAAAGTATTAAGAAAAATGCAGAAACAGCAGCAGCACATTAGAAAAGGATTTACTTTAGAAAATTTGTGAAATTTGACCAAAATAAATTACCTGGGCATTATTTATTTACTTGTACTAGTAACAAGTTAGTAACATTTCACAGAAAAGGCTGTAATGAATATCTCTGATGAGTCTGAGCCCCCTTAACACTAACCCCAAAGAAAATGTTAATTTTCAACTAATTAAAAAAATCATTTACTAATAACTTAAGATAATTAGTAGATATCAAGATGTGTGAACGTGAGTTTGTAGCTCTCATCATTATGCACATGAAAAACATAGTTTTATTGCAGTGGTAGGTACCAAAGTGCTGTATTTTCTCATAGAAAAAATAACATTACCAGCAATAAAACTTGATCATGATGACATCATCTATATGCCCCCCCCCCCCCCCCATATCATTTAGAAAAAAATCATTCTTTCAGTTTCATGCCCATCTATCAATATTCATTACAGTTTGTTTGTTTACATTACAGTTCCATTCTTTCTTAATTCATCGATGAGAAAACAACGGAAGGTCAAAATGCCAATTTAGCCAGGTAGGAAACCTTAATAACGTTATTACTTTTTAACAGTTACTGACTTGATACTGCCAGTTTCCCGGTCTTTGGTTTTAACGTTATCGTTATAGGTGGGTGTGAATGGCGTCAAGTAGCTTGTATGTCAGACTGTTTCCAGGGCCTGTACAGCTCAAATGCGCGACTCTAGGCCAATGTTGCCTGGCCCTAAGGAAATAGTTCTACAGTAGGCCCCCTGTCAGAGTGATAAACACGAAATAGATCGTAGATATTTTTTTGAGACCGGTCTGGTATCCAGGCTCAGGCGTGGTGCACTGTGACCCAAAACTTACGTGAATCTATACACGTATGCAAATTTAGAGTCTTCAAAAGTAATAAAAGTACATAAGTAACAGTTACCTGTACTCTGGGGTAGGTTGAAGCCCTCCTGGAAACTTAAGAACTTCTTAAGTTGGTAACGACAGCCAAGAATGGGACTACCTTGCCCCGGTCACGTCACCGGTGGGGAGCCGAAAATTTTGAGAAAGGGTGAAGGCGTGGGGACGATTCTATTTCTGTTCTTAGGGGCGCAAAATATTTTATAAACCTCATATAAAGTAAGAAAAGAGAAGACACTATTACTGTATTGCTATCCAAAATAATGTTTCATAAAGTATTATTGAGAAATAGGATCTTTTGAGGGATACTTGGGTGACTAGAACGCTGTAGTCTGCCCCCAGACCATTTCATATGGACTAGTCGATTGACCTGTCGTACATTGACACAAATCAGATAGGTAGCAGACAGAGGAACGTGTCCGTCCACATTCGTGTACAACACTTAGGTTTTATAGATGTTTACCATTACCTTAGCCATGACGGTTATGTTTTCGGCAGTGTGCAAGCTATTCTTGGATTTCTTTAGCGTTATAATCTGCAAGACACTCTAACATGTCTAAGATTCCCTTCATTTAAAATTTCATTTACTGTCTATAAAATCATATTTTCTCAATGGTTATGCAAATAAGTCTTTATTAATATATATGTAGATTCCTATTACTGACTCTCAGGCTGTTGATGGCGATTTTCATGATTTTAGGCATGCAGTTAGCTTAGGCAAAGATGTCCATAATGATATACATGTTATGCAAATAAGGACTTAATTTGCATACTTGATTACAAAATTGTATAATTCTCTTGTTTTCCATAATTGGACTTCAATAGATAAATGTAGCACATGTAATTCATGCATGGTAGGTGGTACGAAAAATACATCCAAATATGCAAAGGAGAAACAGATTCGCATAATCTATGCAAAAATGGCAAAACCATTTAATGATAAATGATGGGAATTTTATACTTGTGACATGTGTAAGTTTGTCAATGATGAACAGCACCAAAGATAAATATGCAAGTCATTTGCATAAAATCTACAAAAGCTCCTCCATATTTCATGAAGGCATGAGGTTGCTGAACTCTATAGCTAGTTATCACTATTTCTTTCTGTTAAACAATTCTTATGTTAGAATTGTGAATGAGTGTGAAAGTTACCAGAAACTACTTTAAAATAAAAGTGTCTCTTTTGGACAAAATTTTGCATCCAATGAAAAGTACACGTTAGGAGGACCAAGAAATGTTAAATCTAATGCATTTGCTGTCTGTAAGAAAAATAGAGTACTAGTAATCGTCAGAAAATATATTTTTGCTAACAGCGGTGAGGCTACAGGACTGGTAAGGTGAGGTGTCTAACTCTCCAAGATAAATACACCAAATCATAACAATGGCAAGGATAAGTGGCATAAATTGTTCTAGAAATTGAATGATGATCAGCACATTATCTCTCCTTAGAAACCGAAGCACAATTGTGCTTAAAACAAAACACAGTAACTGCACCTGTCAGGTGTTTGTGGCTGATAGTACCATGTAATATGCATGTACTCATATTACCACACAAGGAGTGTAACAAATGATGACAACATGTACAATGAAATGTCATACATTTTGTAGTTACCACAAAGCCATTGTTTGAAAGTATTGCAAACTGTACATGGGGATATATACTAGTAGCTGAAAGTTGAGTCAAGAACTGTTACACAAAATGATCACCGGTACCAGCTAACCACTTCACAACGTACAACAACTCAAGCTGTTCACTGCAGGTGGCCCTTAATAAAAGTCTGGATGGGAAGAAGTACTACTGTAGATCCACATACCTCAATTTTGCCAACACGGTCACCTGAATACAAGTCTAGAGTTTCCTTTCTGATGTGTGTCTACACACACACATACAAGTATTTTTAAAAATCTGGACCCTGTACCATCATTTCGTCCATAAGTCCAGTGCATCGATTATTTTCTGAATTATATGTCTCATATGCAAGGGGTCAAATATCCAAATGATCATTCTATCTATGCCATTGCGAAAACTCTGTGAATCAAAGGCAATTAGTATCTTGCCCATATTTCCAGCAAATATTTAATGCCAATTGTCTCTCTACTACAGGCGCCAGACTTAATTCCAAAGGGAAGTGATCAAATGAGTGAACATAAATTTTAGATATACATGTAATAGAATCAAATGGATACAAGGCTTACTGGTTATTGTACTCCAATTGTATAATGTGTTTCTACATTGTATTATGAGAAGCCAAATTGTAATATACGTTTATCACAACTGTTGTAATACTATCTGCTACACAAATGTTTTTGTACAATTTGCAAGAATAATTTCTTCTCAACTATAGATTATTTTTTTTTGTTTTCAACAGCTTAGTTAATGCTAGCTTGCAACATATTTACTAAGAAATATTTACACCTTTGCTTTATTTACCAAACCCTTCCCCTTTGTTGCCAGGCATTTTTAACAAGCTAAGATATTGTTCAATTAGCAAAACCTTTGGATTATGATTGCCCTCTCACCAAGGATACAACTTTGTATATATTCTCTCTCTGTACATGTATCTGCATGCTTACTTCTGTGCTGTGAGCCACATAAATGGCATTCTTTTGCCTCCCATAACCTTTGCCCTGGCTTATTTACACTGTAGCCAACAATGTTACAGAACAAAATCACAACAGGAAGAAGTTTAGCTTCATTATCAACATGTGATATATATACATATGTATATATATATATCATATCACAATATTAGTCAACTTAATTACTGGATGCCTTTGGAAAAAAGCATATAGAAATACCCCAAATACATATAAAAGATACAGAAGAAACACTGACATCCTGAACATCTTGGTGTCTATTTCTATAATATGAACAGTGATACAGGGATCTTAATTCAAAGTTCAATTTCAAAACTTATAACCTGACCAAAGCCATCTTAAAATCATGATATGATTGCATCCAAAATTCCTTAAATGTAATTCCACCCATTGTTCAAAGAACTTACCAAACACTTTTGCAGTCTACACTGTAAAGATATGTTTGTATGTAGCTTTTCCTTCCTATTTTAGTCTTTCTGCCAGATTTCTGACACCAGGGGTTGTGCCTGAATCATGCTGGCACACTCAGGTCGCAGGTGTTTTTCACATGATGCGCCGATCTCCCGCACTTCCGTCAGCTTGCCCATCAGCCGTGCGAACATCAGCGGTTGGTCGGGGTAAGCCACCTTACAGTACGCCTGCAGGCACTCTATGTATTTCTCTTGGGCCTTTTCAAGTATTTCCCCACCTCTCACATTGGCACGGTCTGAAAGATCAAGATATTATTTAATTCTAGTGCTTCTTGTTTGTCAGAAAGGTTTTTATAGACTGACGTTTTTCAAATCAAGATGACATAACTGTTTTCGGTCACAAAATCTTCACAATCAAGCATCTTCATACTCAGCGGCCGTGGAACTTTGTGTGTTTTGTTGCCTTTTAAGTCAATACTTTTAGCATGATATTCCCATGATAAAATCATGGCTTTTTATCATGGGTAACACAAATTCAATTTAGAACACAGCAACACTGCCAACATGTCACATTTACTTCAGTGAGATATCCCCTTGATTAAGTACAGACCTGGTGACAGGATGACAGAACAGCACAGAAGGTGCACTGTAATGGGGTCCACGTTCAGCTTCCACATTCCCTCACACCACTTCATCACCCTGTCTGTGAACTCCTGCGTGTACACTGGAATGGTAGGAGCAATGACGTCACACAAAGACAAACACATTCAATACATAGTATATCTCTTTGTTTTATTCTGGTATCATTTTTTGTGGTCTCTCATTGCATTGACATTATGCAAATACCATGCCATACATTTAACATTTAAAGAAAAGAAAATGAAATGAAAGATTAATCAAGGAGATAAACAAACGTATTAGCAAGATATTTTCCTTCTTTGTGATGCTGGCTTGTGTTGGAACAAACTTATCAATGAACTACATGAGTCATGTAACCATTAAACCATGGTGGCATCAATGTGACTAGTACAGTTAAAACCTCCAGACAGAACAAGACAACTTACTCATAGCTGTGAGGCGCTGGGCGATGTTGACATCCAAACCTGTTTCCTTACAGAAGACTGGTCCACGCATGATGAAGTTCTCAAAGATGGATCCCTGTAAGATGTTTACAGTATAGTTTGTGGCCGAAATCAACAAACAATAGCAAAATTCAAATAAAAAAACAATGCGTATTTCTGAATTTTTATTCGTGTCTGTAGCATCATACTATGTAGGAGGTACATTATACAAGCAAGATTTAACCAGGCTGTGTTCACTACTTGTATGAAATTTACAGTATTGCCAGATGATGTGTTAAGGAATTTTTCGTCTTAAGTAACAAGTACAAGTACAATTTAGTCTTTTTTTTTTCATCATGTGACAAGGTGACTACATTGTACTTGGTAAATATGCATTGCCAAATACACCAAAATAAAAGGCCTTAAGTGGAAAAAAAGCAGCGAAGTCTGTTTCTTTACCATTTTTTCATTTATATTTATCTGTGGAAGCACATCTAAACCTTACAGCAATGGACAATAAACTAAATTGTGAATGAATAAATCAGGCACATGGCTCAAATCCTACAAACACTGATTGAGAAATACTGTAAGAATATACCAACAAAGTTCAGATCCAAGGCATCAATATTCGATAAGGTATCAATAGTCAGACCATTGTAGAACTTGCCTTGACAACGTTGATCTGGTCTTCCACATGGAGACTGTTGAAGCCATGCAGGGTCCGACAGAAGGAGATGTACCTCTCCACAAACTTGTTTCCATGCTCCACATACCGCAGCTGTTTCTCCTGCAGGGTCTTACAAGCTTCTGTGTCCTGAAGAAAGGAATTATGACCAATGGTTTAGGTATCAAATTTACAGTTTCCTGAAGTCTATGGATTAGAGAAGAACCCCAGCTGGTATATGCATGTAGCCATTTTCATCAGTTTGGAAAGGGAGCACACTTACATAAGATCTTTATGATTAGTATGAACGTTCCTCTGTACATGTGTTGGTACGGAACAAGTACAGCGATAAGACTTTGTTGCAACACAACACATTAGTGCATTATGCTTTTAAATGTCCTACTGCAGTCTTATTCACAACTTATTGATCACTCAAATGAATTCTGAGAAATACTGCAGTAAATGTGATTACTATATAGCTTACTTTTTGTCTTGGAACAAATTTTTAGCTCTGTTTTACAGGATAATGCTACACAAAACAGCCAGAAGCCTAAAAGCCCAGGTTAAGGTACAACACTATAAGCACCGTTGAAGCACGTGTACATACACACCTCCCACATTGCTATGGCATGTTTGCGTTCAGACTCAATGTTCTGTCCCCAGTGCTCCAGTATCGCCTTGATGAGTTCCTGGTGTTGTTTGTCCAGCTCCTGGATGGAGTCAGGTCTCACAAACAGATTCTCCATCCGCGCTACCTGGGAGAGATCCTCGGGGAAATATCTCCTGCGGATGGGGTCTGACTCGGCTCCTTTGCCGTCTGAAGTCTGAAGAGATAGCAGCGTCTCGGCGACAAGTTCCGTGTCCTCCTCTTTCTTACATTTCTCAGGTGCTACAGTCACAACTTCCTCCTTTCCTACAATGATAGGCTCCACATCTGCGATTCTTTCCAGTGATGTCGCATTAGACCTGACCTCTAAGTCAGTGTCAAGGACAGTAATGAAGGACAACATGTCATTGCTGCCTGTGGACACAGATCTGGATGGGCCATGCACTGAATCCACAGACGGGGACGTCACTTCCCTGACAGTAGAATGTGTGTCGTCATCCTCTGTAGATTGTTTGTTCACTGTTGAGGTAACCCATTTGCGAGCATCATGAGAGCTGCTCCTTGTGTAGCTTGATTCTGGAGCAGCTGGTGAAAGACTGCTTTTGTGAGAATCCTGGTCAGGAACTCCACTCTGGTCCGGATTGGGCATGGTTGGTGAGTCCTGACTATTAGTGGTACTAGACGATGCTGCGTGTTCGGACTTGACTGGTTTTGGTGCAATTGATTTTCGCCACAATAACTTGGACCTACACTGGGCCTGGGTGAGCAGACCTGGAAAGCAGTTAGACCTTTTAGAAGCACTCAACCTACTTTTTGTGTCAAGAGTTAGAAAGGAAAAGATTACAACAAGTGTGTAATTGCGACGCCTGTGCATTTTGACCCAAACATGTACCAGGAGTGTTAATGGATTAAACTGAAACAGCTGTACTATACAAATTATAAATACACTGTAATTCCATTATTCAAGAAAACATATGCCACAGCTGACAAGCTATAAGCAAACAACACTGAGGTACACTTAGTAACTTACATACATATGTATCAAAGTTTGTTTTTGTTCTGTTGGGTCATAACTAAGTATTGTACTGTAATGATTGGGGGAACATCTAACTTTAAACGTTTCTGGCATTTGGACCATGTAAAAATACTGTCAGGTACAAGGTTAACAATAAGATCATATAGACAACAAAAACAAATGTAAGGAATTCGTACAGTCAGGCCTCATGCCAGCAGCCTTACAGGACCTGAGGCGACACTCGGGACATCTCCTCCTGGTGTACAGGTCCATACTGCACTGGTTCCCCCATCTGCAGGCTTTCACATGGCCTCGGGTCACACTTCGGCGGAAAAATCCTGCAGTAGTGAGAGGATAACTTCGTTAACAAGTTCACTCACCCTCCGAATATGATCTTCCCTGGTTTATTATCTATGTGATGCAGAGCGAAAAAAAAATAAGAAGAAATATATTTCATCAGTCAATCTACTTCTGACTTGTTGTTTGAGGGTCTGCACAGGGGGATCCTGGCAACACTCAATGGTAAATTTAGGAGGGTCAGAAACAGTTAATGGTAAGTTCAGGAGGACTCGCAGTAGCCTGGATACCATTCTCCATAGCAATCCATAGTAACCCCAGGCTCAATCTTTTTGCTGGCTCCATGGCTAGGACACAAAAGACGCAAAAGATTGAACCAGCGGTTACTGCGTTGGATGGTACCTAGGTTAGAGGACCGGTAATGATTACCATTAATGTTATGTTAGGTTTTGAGTATGACTTGATTGGATTGTTCTATGGTATTCCATAGGATGACCTGACAAAAGTAGTCTGTAAATACACAACCAGATGCTCCCTTGTGACTCGTTGAAAATCTGGCATCTTGTCTTCTGACATGAACAATTTGTCAATGCCCCTAAAGCATGAAATCAGAATAATCAAAAAGATGCTATGTAGAATTAAAGGGACCAATTATGAATGATTTACAGACAACCCTTAACATTAAATCTAGAGCAAATGGCTATGATAAGTAGTGAATGAAAACAGCTTGCTACATCTCACAAAAGTACAGTAAGGCATGCAGACCCTCTTATTTGAATGCTCACCCTTGCAGCCCTCACAGCTGAAGACTCCATAGTGAAATCCGGAGGCCTTGTCTCCACACACCAGACAGTCCCCGGCAGCTAGCTCCATAGGTGGAGGAACGTCGACTCCATCTCCGTCCTTAGACAACTCCTCATCAAAGATCTCTGCTAACGTCACCTGGTTAGTCATGGTCCTATCATTTACTCCTGGACAGAAACAAATTTGTTTATCAAGCCTGTGGTCTTTTAGTAGAATATACATAGCAAGGGTTTACATAATGAACCATATGTTAGCACTGGTGACAACAATAGCAAAGAAGAAATGTATTTATACAGATCATAAATTTGAAATGATCCATTATTTGCTAAAAAAATCTGGTTTCTAATGTCAAATGATATAGGGGGCACTGTTACTGACACCACGCCAGGGTTGTAGCCAGCGCCCGTCCTTCCGTCCTTTGACGGAATTTTGCAGCTGGGGACGGAAAAATATTTTGCCCATTCCGTCCTCTGTGACGGAGAAAATCGATATGTAAAAATACAACAAAAACTAAAAATCGTGCAAAGATCTCCAAAAATTAAAAGGATTTTTTCACAGCGCCGGGGCAGGGGTCCGCATTTCAGGCTATTCAGAAGGCTTATTTTATCAGGTTTTTAGGGCCATATCTACGATAATAGTAGCAGTCACTTAACTTCTTTTCAGTTTGACATAACAATATTTCAAGTCAAAGCGTCAAAGTCAACTAAAAACTCGTAATCAACAAACTTTACTCAGCTCAACAGTAACGTTAACTATTGTCCGGTTTGCCATCCGAAGTTGAAGCGCTTATTTATAGCGCTAGTATCTTCGATGCGCCGTTAGCCGCCGTGCCGTGCGACTGTTGTTGACGGTCTTACATCCCTAAGTTGCCGCTTTGCTGTCAGACGATATACCAACGGACATGTTTCAAGAAAAATACCCGGCGAAACCATTGTTCCGCACAATATTCTATAAAACATGTGGGTTACAGTCTGATAAATATTTTGTAGAAGCACCGCTGTGGGAAAGTGCAAGGAATAATCACGTAGCATACGAAGTTCGCTGTCAACTGTCACACGACTGTTTGAAACTCTAACCAACAGCCGAGGCCTTTGATGAAGTCGGTGAAAAGGTGCACTGCCTTTGCAACAAGGAAGCCGACGGTCTCATGGTGGGCGGGGCCACATGACGAGGCTTGCCCCGGCCCCGAAAGGAAATGCCCGGGTTTTACATACAAACTTACGGTGGCTTGTACTTTACCTTGCCGAACCAAAGAGCTTCAAATTTAGAACAGGAAATTTGGGAACGCGACCCGCCCTTGCTCTAGAAATGTGTCAGAGAGAATTGATTTTATTTTCCGCACTGAAAAAGAAATGACGCAACTAATAGTAAGAGCCTATGTGATCAACCCCGCTCCCCATTTAAGGAGATTCCCGGGAAAATCTGGCTGTTCCGGGGAGGGACCCCACCCCGCTATAATAGGACCGCGCCGGATCAAACCGTGGGCGATTCTTTCAAGTGATTCGTTGTACATGCTCGCCGACTCGCCGTCTATGTTTCCAATCTTTGTAAAGTGTTAAAATGCTACTTACCTCGTTAAGATGAACTGACAGATGAAGTGTGTTGTGTTAATCGACGATTTCTCTCATCGGCGACGGTAGGAATCGACGTGAACTTTGATACGACTTAACTAAGTAAGACGCAAACGGCTGTTGTTGAAAATGTTTTATCCTCGCCGATGTGAGGGCGCCGTTATCCCTTGTATGTGCTATTGTGCTTGTGTATATTTCTCGTAGGACGTAGATACGTAATAAATTTTTTGTTGTACTAAACGTGCTGTTTCTTTTCTGTGTAAATTCTATACAATATAGAAGTGCAGCTGTGTAACACGCTTACAATCTTACCCTCATACCAGCAATCTGTGCGATCACTGCGGTGGCGGTAGCATCGGCCCCTTTCCTAAATAAAATCCAGCATAAAACCCTCGTGTAATTTCTTTTACCAAAACAGATGTATTAATAGCTCAAAATGCGGGAAATAGCGTTTCAGAGGGTCTAGATTTCAAAATTTTCCGGGGGAGCATGCCCCCGGACCCCCCTAGGAACGTCACGCGCGCCTACGGCGCTCCATAGGATTTTCAGTCAAAAGTGGAGGGGACGGAAAATGATTTCGGGCTGGCTACAACCCTGCACCACGCATATCATGGCACCATTCACTTGATGTGATGTACAATGCATGGTATATCATTGTTTATTATCATTAATTACATCGTAAATCTAACTGCAATAGTGTGATGATCATGATTCACGAAACCATACACCAACAATAACAACATGGTTATGTGAATCAGTGATTTCAATAACAACATTTCCCCAAAGTGCTTACCACAAAAATATCATGACAAATAACATTAGATGTCATATTTAATTAAAAAAAATAAATGTCATGCTGAAACCACAGACCATAACTTAAAAATACTTGTGGCTATACCAGCTTCTTAACAATTTCTATGTCGTTTGTGTTGCATACAATAGTATTTAGTACTACATTTACTAAGAGTATAACGTTACTGCTCGTTAGTACAAGAGACGTGGCAGTAGGCTGCTCATGATTTACCGACCGACGTAGTTGTTTTCATGACAATTATTTGTGTGCTGTCTGCATTTGGGAGGAAGGTCATGAAGACGGTGGGCTCATGTATACCTCCTGCCATGTCTGTTTGAGACTCTATAACCTTTTAAGATTAGAGTCCGAGCTCAGGGGTCACTGTCATGAAGTCGGAGGCGTTTCGGTTGTAAAGTGGTTTCAGCATGACAGGTATGTGGACGTGGTCACGTAACGTTACGACAGCAACCTGCGTACCTGAGTACAAATCAGGTACTAACAGATATTTCGTTAGAAACATTTATGAATAAATATATATGTACCTAATCGCGTCGGTACATAATTTTGTTGCAAACGACGGCAAGAGGCCAGCCACAACCCCCAAGAAAGCCCCCCTCCCCATTTTAAAACCAAAACAACCATCGACCACCTACAGGGCGGTCATCGCCTTCACATGCGCCCAGCGCGCCCGGTACGACACATAATTGACATCCCTCATAACATATGGTTATGAAGACATTAGAGTGAAACATAACCAGATCTTCACTGGAAAAAAAAACGCTTACATACGTATCAGCTACTTGTAGCTTGTGTGAGCTTGTGTGTATTCTCGAGCTCGTATCCTGTAGTTCCAGTCAGTCAGGTAGTCTGAAGAATGAAGCTTCTAATTGGGTACTTTTAGTCACGTGACTCAAAAGCTATCAGAATGTAATGAGATAGCCTGTGTTTACTCTTGTTTACTCATTACTTGTTTACTCAATCTCTCGCTGGCTGGGGTTAATGAATGAAGACCTTTATTGTACAGTTTTGCCCAACCGAGCTAAGTACAGGTCACAACAAGTCAAGATATATACATATAAAAGTATCACAAATCTAGTCTAACACAAAAGTTCGGCTTCTTCTCGCTCCTTGGTAATAGTGAAAATGTAGGACTGTATGGGTTTAGCTATGGTCGGTTTGTCAAAACGCATGAGAAATATAAACTTGTCAGCGCTACTCATGTGTCTAAAATGAGGGAATCTACTTTCTATATAACTGTTAATGACCCCCTCCCCTAGGGCGGCGGCAATACTATAGGGCCGGCGCTAGGAGCAATACTATAGGGCCGGCGCTAGGAGCGCGATTTTAATCAGGCTAGTAATGGGACTACTGTCAGTACTGAGAAGTTGGGGTCTCCATGCTCCT
The DNA here is from genome assembly GCA_019207045.1 of Branchiostoma floridae x Branchiostoma belcheri. Classification (NCBI taxonomy): domain Eukaryota; kingdom Metazoa; phylum Chordata; class Leptocardii; order Amphioxiformes; family Branchiostomatidae; genus Branchiostoma; species Branchiostoma floridae x Branchiostoma belcheri. The sequence goes on along the minus strand of CM033026.1, from coordinate 21,121,943 downwards.
TTATGTAAGTAGACGGGCCTTCTTAATTTCCCGTAATTCGTAGGGAAGCAATTTTATTTGACGTAAATCCGGATCGCTGGAAAATCGTAGAAATGGAACAAATAGAGAGGAATATAACCGGCCAAGGAACAGCTCGCGATCCCAGGAGTCTGTCGACTTTCGGTTAGTTGAAAGGCCATAAACAACAGACTCCGACGATCGCGTGCTGTTCCCTGGCCGGTTATATTCCTCTGGCCGGCTTACTTCTCTGATTTGTTCCATTTCTACGATTTTTCCAGCGATCCGGAGTCTGGTAGAGACTAGTAAATTGTAGTGAGGGGCGAAAGTTTACAACAAGTACAGCGCAATGCAGTACTAAGTACTCTTACAGAAGCGTCGCCTTGCGGAACAAATTATTATTACCATTCTCCCTGGAGGAGAGATTTTGATTTCTTTGAAATTTTCTGTGATTGGTTGATTTGAATATGTCTTTAGCATTTTCATTGGCAGAGATGCTACCCATATTGACCAATGCCAGTGTATTATTCAAACACCTTGTTGTTTAAGGGACACAGACTTTGATGAATAGGATGTGAATAGCGTGGTATCCATTATATTCTAATCTTGCAAACCATGTTAGATAGCTGTGTTGACTGCTGCAGGCTTTTCTTACTTACTGTCGCCACGGTTACATATATATATGAAGTGATTCCTGCATTTGTTCATTGTCTGCACATGGCAAATACACCTGTCCTTGGTGCTGAACACCATCCACACATATAGGTAAACAACTCTTGCCACTGGAATGAGGTAGTTGTAATGTTACTCATGTATAATTCTGGGTACCAACAGAGCACATGGGAAAAATAGATTATATTTATCGAAAACAGCAGGTTCCTTTATAGGTTTAGAAATAGAATGCTCTCCTGGTTGACATCTTGAAAAGGCGGTAGTCGCCTAATTTTAGAAACATTGGAATCAAAATGAATTGATAAACGTGGCTCAGTCGATGTCTATAATCAAATGGTGTCTAAAAGTCTAGAGGATACCCAAAACAAGTAAGGAGCGATAACTTGCATGTATTAAATTGCACGGGCATCATAACTTTATTGTAGCACTAGTAACGTTGACGCTTTGTGATATTGGACGATTGTCGGTGTCATTGTGAGAGATTACGACTTTCTTTGCTTTCTTAGGCGTATGTCCGTTTGTACAGCGTTAATCATGCTTCTTACTCATTTCGGGTCTCACTGCAGCTCAAGAACGCCACTATACTCAGCGTATTCTCATACCGTCATTTGCATGCCTTCATTTGCATAAGTGCAGAGAAAAATGCAATTACAGCTGGTATATACATATATAGTGGTAAGTGTTATAAGTTGTGTCTCACGATAATACAATGCTGACTACTTTTGTCCATAAAGCAGAATCAACATGAGTCTATACTCGCTAAGGATAGAATCGTGATGAACAGATAAGTAATACCATATAGACATGTTTCATCTCAAGTGTACATTGATAGAAATCGTTCAATCGTTCGTTGATATAGATGCTATCTCTGATTGATATAATGTTTTTGATATTCAGTCTTGGAAAGTGTACAAACCACAGACGATCTGCAAGGAGTGTCCATCCGTCCATTGCATTGTGAGGTATTCATAATGTTGTGTGAGGTTTGTGATACAAGCATATATGTCAATGATAGCTGTCATGTGCACTTCAAAGAGCATGCAATTATTTGTTGTACAACTTCTTGAACAAGGCATCATGGCTACAAGGGCCATTTATACATCGATTTCCTACGTTTGCTCTACTACACATTAATCTATGGATTTTTTCTGGCATATTCACGCTACTTTCTGGGCCAAATCTCCGATATCAGTGGCTGCACTCTAAGCATGGTTTCGTAGTCTGGCCGCAGGCCGTTCTCGAAGGCCTGTCCGGCACTGCGGACCTCCGTCAGCTTGCCGAGGAGGTTTGGAAACATCATCGGCTCATTCGGGTAGGCGACCTTGCAGTAGGCCTGCAGACAGTCTATGTACTGTTCCTGAGCCTTTTCCAGTGTGTCACGGTCGGCAATATGCTGGCGATCTGGAGTGGCGAACAAGGCAAGGCCAGATTGGATCCCCGTATTGGCTTCCAGTCTTCATGCAGATTGTCACATACAAGAAATGTGGACAAATGATCTTACAAAATTTTTTTTTGAATAGGGGCTTCTTCACGAACGACGTCTGACTCGACATCACCAGGCTAGCATGCATCACAATATCTACAGACTACCGTTTGATTCAAAGAATCAGCACATGCACTGAATCTCAAAGATTTGTGCTATCATTACTTCAGGAGGACCTGACTTCGCCATGGAATCAAGTCAGAAGGCATGCAAATGAGTATAAGAAACGCCTGTTTGGGAAACACCTACCAGGTGATAGGACGACCACGCAACAAAGAAGGTGTACTGTGATCGGGTCCACGTTCAGCTTTGCCATACCTTCAACCCACTTCATGTAGGTGTCCATGAAGCCCTTGGTGTACACTACAATCACATGTACAAAACCACGTCAGAGGGGGTGGGCTGGAGATGGGAAGGGGTCAGCTGATGGGGGAGGGGTTGGAGGTTGGGTAGGGTTAATCCAGCGATACCGAATGGCTGTTAATCTACCCTGTTGTAAGTGTGCGCGCCCGGGTGTATATCCATAAACACTTTAGAAGATGGTAGTTTGTGCGAGTGGGAGTCTACCTAACAGTACATTTACTATTAGAATCACTCGGTGTGATACTACTTCCAACGCCGATTTCTTTCATTAATATGTACCTGTTTTTTTTTTAAATCTTTTAAACTTTTCTGCTGTCGGTACCCACGTGCATTGTAAATGCCGCGCGTATTTACATGCACTTGTCAAGTAACCCGTATATCCGAGTGTAACTTGTCAATGGCCATTGTGACAGGCTGAATGATTATCAAAAACGCACTGTTTTAACAAATTCATGTAAATCATACCGTATCAATAAATGCAGTAGCCATCATTTACCTAAATTTGCCACCTGGTAAGTCACTTTGTTGTCTATGTCACACTCCTGACAAGAGACAGTCCATCGCATCATGGAGTACTCGAACATGGATCCCTAAAAAACAAGACAGTAATCTCATTAACGGCAAACCGGCGACTGTCGATCTAAAGTAGCACCTAATTAACTTTGGCGTCACAGTTGAAATGGATATAACGTTAGACACAGACATAGAGTCTTTGAGATTGAAATTCTTGCTATCCATGTCAGTAGCAAACATGCTATCGCAAAAGCAACCCGAAACATACATATTCTGCAGAGAAAAAATAAAGGATTATTATTACCTTAACGACCGCGATCTGATCATCGATGGAGAGGTCCTTGAATCCCCGAATTGCCTTGCAGAAGGCGATGCATCTCTGAATACAAACATCTCCGTGCTTCAGGGAGTTCAGCTGTTTTTCCTGAAGGGTCTTGCCCGCCAAAGTGTCCTGTGTCAAGGAAACAAATGAGTTTTATGAAACATCAAAACACCAATTCACTAGGTTTCAAGCAGCTGTACTTGTTCAACATATCTTGTGTAGCGAAGCTGTCCGTCAAGACAATTGTACCTCATGTGTCGGTTGATATTGAACAAATTGTATAATGTCAGTAATTCCTTATCTAAGTGGGCGTTGTAGTTTCTTCTCCTTCGTGATTTTAAATCTAAACATAGCAAGCAACAAGGCATAACGTCACACTATCTAGTTCATAGCGATACAATAGTCAGTGCAGATATTGCGATCTGGCAGAATCACCAATTGCAAGTCTAGAGTCTCTAGAGTCGATTACAGTCTCTGTCAGCAGAGACTCCAACCAGGATTCCAACAATGTGTAAGTCTTAGAATAGGGGATGTAGATTACATCATATATATATATATATATAATGGATACAGCAGAGTAAAACGTTTTGAAGATCGCAACTGAACACCCACATTACATAGTTCCTCGATGTGCCGACGTTCTTCGCTGGCATTTTTCTTCCAATACCCCAGGATTTCAGAGATGATCTCCTGGTGGTTTGGAGCCAGCAGCTGCACCAACTCAGGCTTGGCGAACATCCTGGCAACCTCAGGGTCTCCCATGATGCCCTGGGCCGTGCTGCTGCTACCGTCATCAGACCATGGTGGTGATGATGTCCCGGATGCAGAGGATGAAATGTCGCCATTTTGGTTGATGAGTGGTGAGGGTGAGGAGGAAGGTCCGGGGTTAGAGGACTGGCCTGCAGGGCGATGTTGCCGCCACAGCGACTTGGACCTGCGCTGAGCGTCCGTGAGAAGACCTGAAAGATGATCAAAGATTCTTACACGCTTATTTCCACTCGTGAAATCCAACAAAATTTTGTAAGTTTGTCAGATCTAGAGGAACGTATCTTCTAACAGACTTCCAGGGGTGTGATAATTTTGAAATCAACTCAGTCGCTCATAAAAACCTGAACAACAAATTCAGATATTTCAATCTCAAGACAATATATACCTTTACTTTTGTGTTAAATTTCATCTCATTTGATGAAAATATGAGCCTGTTATAAAGCCAATGGCATTACGGTTTGAAGGACTCTCGTATTAATCTCCAACAGTGCGAATTCTTTAGACACCTTGTATATTGTAAGGAAACAATGAAATTGCAAGGAAACAACGAAAGCACGACTTTGAAAGCAAGGCACTCTATGCATCTTCTGTCCTACAACGTGTTTGTCATTATGATATCATCGTACACCGAAAATGTAGACTCACAATCAGGCCTCATGCCAGCAGCCTTGCACAGCCGGAGTCGGCAGTCAGCACAGCTCCTCTTGGTGCTGGGGTTCAGGCAGCACCTGTTCCCAAACTTACAGACCTTCACACTGCCTTTGTGCACACTTCTTCGAAAGAAACCTACAAAAATCGACACATAATTCAGCTTGGATGAAGACTACTCAACACTGCAATAAAATGCTTTGAACATACAGCTTGCAAATGTACGGTTTTATTGTATGGTTATAACAAGGTTATGTACGTACATGTAATCTTCTTGAGCTTATGGTATGGTATTCAATCACAACCACACTACAGACTGCATCACCTGATTGGCGAAAGTAGTGAGGTTTACTTTGTAATGCCCACTTTATGAATCGGTAATATGACACTCATAAGAACACACCTACGGTACGAAAAATGAAATGATGGACTCTAAGCCCATGACCAATTCATACCATACCCATGGAAGAAAAGCATATCGGTACCCATGCTAATTTGCTTACCCTTGCAGCTCTCACAACTGAAGACCCCGTAGTGGAAGCCCGATGCCTTTTCTCCACACACCAGACAGTTCCCGCTCTCGACGTCCTGAGGGCCAGGGATGGTCATGGGCTCCTCCTCCTCAAAGATCGCCATCACTGTGACCCTCTCACTCATGGCGCACTTAAGTTCGACTGCAAGGAAGCATTAACTGAAAGTTAAGGATATCCACCGCTAGATTGCATACAGAAAGAGGGCATGAGTTATAGCCATTGGACACTTTCTCTACGTCCAAGTGCGATTTGTGTTATATATTGCAGTCAGCAGTGGTCAGACTTGTGCCAAGTGGGCGTTGTGCTCTAGTGTGCACACTGTAAGCCAATCTTGGCACTCTCGGTCACGCCTTTCTACAGGTGCTATAGTTCCCAAACGTGACGTCCTTGTAGATACATACGTACATACATACATACAAACATACATCCATAAACATGCATGCGTAGACACAACAGTCTACCAAAATGACGTTTTAGAAAAAAAATTCTGTCGTCTTCAGCAAAAGGCTATTACCAACACTCAGATCTTGTGAACTCCTCAGCTGCAACTTTACATCGAAATGAAGGTGTTTGCTTGTGTGGTCATCTAAAGTGGATCGGGGACCTTTGTACTTTACAGATGATACCACACATTTCGTTAGCTCTTCGCTTTTGGTTACATAATTTCGTTGCGATCGTTTATTGCATCATTTTCCTGTGAATGACCTACAGAAAGGTCAATGACGTGGTAGCGTACTAGAGTCCTTTTTTTTCTGGTAAACTGCCCACCTACAAAATGAACCGAACAGTTGAGAAACAGCACAGTACTATAGTACAATACGTATACGGGCAGTAATATATACAGCATCAAAATGGGCTCTGATCTTCAACTTGCCGCTAATGAGCAATATTTGGGATAGTTACACAGCTATACACCACTGCCTTGTTGTCAAGGATAGATGTCAGGCTTTACGGATTTCTTCACTAGATTGCCTACTTCAAGCCACACTCGTCGCCACATTGTAAACCTGCAACTGTAGAAATGACTTATTAATACGTAACTGCACGTGCGCAAGATATTCACTGGGGTGGAACAACAGACATTCTGATCACTGAAATGCATATACATGTGTATTTGATGTCGATTAGGCTTAAGTTAGAACGACCTATAGGTCATATAAACAATAAATAGACTTCTTCGCAGACGATTAGGTTAACTAAGTGAAGTGGCGTACTGGAAAGCCTTATTCTATGCAGGAGCAAGGTACCTTAATACTTTCGTTTCTTCATACATATGTATACGTCGACGACACACACCCCACCCGCAACTTGTACATGCTAAGTCCCGAGACATGTACACACCGGACTATCTTAATATTCTTCCCTTGTGCCTTTTTTTTTCTTTCAGCAAAACTGTGACAGAACCATGCTTCGACAAGCCACGATGACTTTTTCGGCCATAAGTGAAGTTGAATTTTTCACGACACATTCACAAATGTCACAATTCACAAAGAATTCATCGATGTCGAACGACACCGTAAGTATCGTAAAACTATCGCACGCCTAATATATGACAAGGCTTCAACCGTTAATCCCTACAGCAGCTTTTTGGAACTTGGAAACCATACGTTCCAGTGCTGCTGATGTGGTATAAGCTTCACTAACTATATGGCATGCATGTTGATTCATACAATTAACTCAACATCAAATGGGGCAAAAACATCAATATGAAAGACTCACCGTCTATGGTCTCTCTTACAAGTCCTCGGGCACACTTACTGGCATCACACAGACGGCAGTTTTGTGTATTATGTTAGGTTATCAACGTCACACAGTCACACGATATGATGTCATGAGTTTTGTTGTCCTGTGCGTCTGGAACACCGCGAAATTTTCTCGCTGACAAGGAGACAAAAGTCGACTTTGCTCCCCTCGTGTAATAATTAACAAAAGGGTCAGAGGCTATACTAACATGACCTTTATGTCTAGGCTGATTGGTTGTTTTCATTCGATGTTATTAAGGAGTCATTTCTATTTATAAACGCCGTCAGTGTTACTGGGAAAGTGATGGAAACAACCTGTTTTGGCTAAAACAGTTCAATTCATATTATATAGTGTCGGACATGGCGTTTATATCAAAGATGTAGAGAGTTTTATTTTACTAGATCCAAATGCAACTGCCAAAACAAACCCCTCAGACCATTCAAACAACACCATACAGCAACAGACCAAATATACCACACAGAGGCATTTATTGAAATTCCCACTTATATACAATCTCTTACAAAAAGTGTTCTTTCCTCTTAATGACAACAGCACAAAACTTTACATCGATAACTTACAACGGCCTAACTGACAATTGTGCACTGGCTAATTGGAAACTGGAATAGTAGTGTCAAAACATCTAAACACGGCAGTGCTGCATAGCAACGATTGGATCATGAAGACCACGTGAATTTTCCAGAGCCCCTAGTAGACTCCACCGCTCCCCGCTATCGTCTATGTCCTTGACAAAGACAGTGGTCTTTTGAACAGTCTATATTACATTATCACTATTTGTTAACGACCCTATCTTAAATCTATTACGTAAACTCATTAAAAATCGTACCGAACACTCATTAGGTCAGATTTTGAGTATCAAAAACATTACTCTTGTACATTGAACACTTGATTAGTAAGTCTGATCTCGTGCATGGTGCAAATATGCTAGGAAAGACTCGTTTGACAAGATATAGAGCCCGTGAAAACACAACAAATACAAGTTTCGTCTTAGAAGTTATAGGCCCCTTCAAACCTCGAATATATGTTAAGAAAAGTCTTGCATCTTGTCAAGTCTTATAACTTTGTTAGAACTACGTTATTTAGTATCAATTTTACGACAGCCTAGTGACAATGAAACGTATGATCAATATATACATGTATTTACAAATGACCTATCCCTGGCCAAACACCGCCTTTCAACGACGAAGTAGGATCATAATATTCAATACCTACATCATGGTGTACGTAAGAGTACATACTTCGCAGCACTTAGTACCAAAACATCAAGCATGTCCATAACATGTACAGACGGATAGACATGGTCAATCCACTACTTAGAAAACAATAACACACAATGGTAACCCTATACCTATAGCTCTAACATAGCTCACAACCTTAGAACCAATTCCAGCAAAACGTATCGGTATATACATGTACGTATAGATGAAAAAAGTGCCAACCTCTCAACATCTGACAATTAGCACCATTATACTGATTCCAAAGAAAGAAACGTTTTTAAAAATCACACAAAAGGAAATCATATTACATTACATTACACTGCAGAAGGCACATTCTCTGCTACTTGCTGTATATCTCTAACAGGTATGGCTGTGATTTAATGTCAGTCTTACATTCGGGCCGCAGCCCTGTCTCACAGCCTACTCCAACACTACGGACTTCAGCCAACTTGCTGATGAGTCGGGGGAACATCGGAGGCTCGCCAGGGTAGGCAACCTTGCAGTAAGCCTGAAGAAGGTCGATGTAGAGCTGCTGCGCGCTCTCCAGGGTCGCTCGGTCATTGACGTTGTCCCGATCTGGAAAAAAAAAGCGTGGAACTTTGGTACAAATCTATCTAACAAAACATGCAACCGGGCTAAAGCTGTATGGCATAGTAAACTAAGAGAGAATGACTAACAACAAACAAGCAATAAGTTTATTACACAACCGTTAATAGAAGAAAAATCATTTATAACAGTACGTTTTGTCAGTCAATAGCACAACGAATAAGAGTAGGTACTAAGGCAGGCCTGTAGTATTGGTCAAACAGCGAGCAGATTATCATTGGACTGAGCAGAGCAATTTGAACTGTTGCTTGAAGCCACTTACAGCTTAAACTTACATAGATGATGTTTAATTTTGTAAAAAAAAAACTTCTCTGGTACTCAACGGATCATAATGACCCCCAGAGGGGGGGGGGGGCTCCACGCCTCGTTATAAATCGAAACATCTTTTATTTGGACGTTTATTCCAAATATTTTGAGATTTTGTAGTAAATCTTACGATTTTTCTGGACAATCTTGAGATTTTTCATGAGAATCTTGAGGAATGATTATTCAAACTATGTAACAACGATTGGACTCACCAGGTGCCAGGACGATGATACAGCAGAGGATGTTAATTGTCATCGTGTCCACATCCAGCTTCTTCATCCCCTTGTACCAATCCATCAGCATGTTGGTGACTTCCTTAGTGTACCCTGGAAGAAAAGAAAACAAAGATGTTGTCAAGGGCCGATAGGTTTAATCACTACTTCAACTTATCGATGACGAAGTTGTATCTTTATTGGAAATGCAAATATATGCTTGTCCATTTCAGAATGCTTTAAATGTTTCCATAGAATCACATACATTTTGTGCCATGATGATGTAAATAATCCGTTGATGGAGTGCGCATGTCTAGATCTCTTGCTCAATGTCAGGTGGATAATATACTGTAAATGGACTTGCTTTTGCGGTGGTTTTAGTTCGCAGTAGAAAGGAAAATGAGGTTTTTAGGGGTGTTTTAATTTGGCAATTGAAAGGATGCTATAGTCCAACACATATCAGTGGTGTTATTGCTTTCGAAGTCATCGCGATAATAAAACTAATAAATTAGTAGCATTTTAGAAGTAGGATGGTACTTACACAACAGTCCAATTTGGCGACACTTCTCGAACCCGAAATCGTCAGTGCATGCAGTGCCTTTCATGATACCATATTCGAAAATAGACCCCTGTGATACAGGAAAGAAAGTTCGTTATCTCATTTGTATAATCAATGAGCTCCTTAAAATGGAACATGCCTTCTTACGCTAACTTACTTATTACACAAACTTTAACATTCATTATCTTGGTACATGATTGAATGAATGTCAAGTAGCAGGTACTCATGAAACTGGATATGGCATTGGAAAAATCACCTGGATGTCTAACCTTCAATGACGGATTCGATGAATGATAACTGAAACTAATACCACCCAATCACTGATGCACTCATGTGATACACTCATACTCAAGAAGTGACCTTACCTTGATGACACCTATCTGATCCGCCGTGGACAGGTCGTTGAAGCCCTTTAACGATTTGCAGTACGACACGTACCTCCTGACGGACATGTCTCCGTCATGCAAGGTTCTCCGACGTTTTTCATCCGGAGTCCCTTCCTTCATCGATTCCTGAGTCGAAATAAAGATGCCCATTACGTTAACCACATACAAAACTGACAGGAACATCTATCAACAGAGTCGTAAAGGTTAACCTTTGCAATGTAAATCACAACTGATCACATCATTATAGGCATATTTTATGACTTGATACTTAGACGCTTACCTCATAACACTTTTGGTTATACTTGGCCTCTGCGGCAGCGTTTTCCTTCCAGTATTCAAAAATTTCCGATATCATCAACTGGTGGTTTGGTGCAAGCTCTTCTGTTATGCCAGGCCTTACAAACATCTTTTTCGATCCACATACTTCTGGGGTGCTTTTCTGGCGTACAAGATCATCGGAGGCGTCATCGTTGGTTTCGTTCTTTCCTGGAGTCTGTGACATACGAGTAGCTGGTGCTTCTGGTTTGCCAGGAAAGCTGTTTACGCTGGGATCTGAATGAGATAACGCCAGTGATTGATCTTTGGAATGTACAATTGGTAAATCTTTTGTTGAGTCATTTTCGGAGCTGTTCGGCTGTGCTTGGAGAACCGGGAACGCTTCTGTGTGTGTTGACGTGTCCTCTACATGCAATGGGGCCACGATGGCAATCTGGCTTGTTGCTGGATGGGCAGTTGCAGCGCTGTTCACGGCACTTGGGGCTACAGTCGGGAAGAGCTCCGAGTCATTGTCCAGGAGCGACAGGAAGGACAGCACGTCTTCACTACCCGTAGAGTCGGAGCGAGCGAACATCGGATTCGTCGAGTCGACGTCGAACGATGCCATCAACTCTTCAAACAGCTGTTGGGCGCTGCTGTCGTCTGCGGCCTCGGACGTGAAGGGCTGCACGTTATCGCTCTCAGGCAACTGAAGACCGTTGTCGATGGTGGTGGGTATTTCTGACACTGTTGGGAACGAGAAGTGTTCCTCCATGCTTTGGTTGGACGCCACGCTCTGACTGGACAGTGGAGATGTCCCGGCAGATCCGCCCTTTGATCCCGCCGCTGATGACTTTGATGCTTGACGCTGGCGCCACATCACCTTCGACCTGCACTGGGCCTGGGTCAGCAGACCTACAATTGCAACCAGACACTTATGTATTGTCGAAAACTACTTTTGAAATTAATGGTTGTGTCCTGGTGATCCAGCTGATGATAAATGTTCTGTTGTAACATGGATAGTGCTACTGCTAGCTAAGACAGATGTCTTGATTACATTCAATGACTTTCAGAAATATATCACACAAGAAAAACATACTACATTCTATTGACATAAGTCTATGCATATAAATGGTAGTCAAAGATCGTTCAAAGGTAGAGAAATTAGGCCTTCAGTCATGTACATACAGATAAAACTACGTAAACAATAAAACATGCTAACAAAGAGAAAGGAACTTCATCCTTCCTTTGAGTGTGCAACGAGGTGCTGTAAACAGTTGTTGTTGAATTGTTCTTTTTCAAAGTAGTAGTAGTAGTAGAGGTGAAGGAGTCTTACAGTCGGGCCTCATCCCAGCGGCCTTACAGGACCTGAGGCGACAGTCAGGACACCTCCGTCTGGAGTGCAGGTCCATGCTGCATTTGTTCCCCCATCTACAGGCTTTGACATAGCCTCGATTCACACTTCTCCTGAAGAAACCTGAAGGGAAAAGCAAAATATTGTCAGCCAGACCCTTACCTGTGTCTTTTCTTTCCCAGTCAACGAATCGCAACATGGGGAAAGTTGGTCGTTTATATTCGCTAGTTGAATAATTTGGCAACTAGAACATTTATGTCCAAAGCAGCCAGGTGTATCAATGTAGATGAACATAAGTAAGTGCCATTTACGCTATAACACTTCTTTATACATTTAATGTTCAACGTCTCTTCCCACAATGAAAAGTAAGTTTGTTTGTTTGTTTGTAAGTTTGAATAGAGAACGTTATTAAAAGTAAAGGCATAAGTATTGAATAGAGAACGTTATTAAAAGTACATGTATAATCAACATCCACAAAACTAATGTACCATTGGATACTGGTTTGAAATTTTCACCTTTGCACCCTTCGCAGCTGTAGACACCGTAGTGAAAACCGGATGCCTTGTCCCCGCATACCACGCAGTTGGTTCGGTCCACTTCCGGTGGACGAGGTAAAGTCTTCTCATCGTTCGACCCATCCTCATCCTCGAAGATTGAATCTACTGTCACTTTGTCATTCATAATACTGGAGGGAACCTGCAGGGAAATATAGAATGGTTTGGTTTAGATTACACTGTAATGGAATATACCACTGGGCAAAATATAGGCGTGTGGAGGCATATGAGTTTTTATCCGAGATTATGACCGTCTGACTTATGATGAAAACATTGTGTGATTAAAAGGAATACATTCGAGATTGGTAACAACATGTCCTACGTTAGCATATCGATTGCGTTACAAAATGAATACTTAAGAACTTGTGCACTGTTGCAAATATATTTTGGTATGTAATGATCATGTAATGTTATAGTCTCATCTCTCTTTACCTCCTTGGCGATGATCATGTTATCAATTTACAGTCCAAATATGCTCTTCCCACAATAATGATACCACAGTTCTAATCACAATCTTTATCATAATATAATTCAATTAATTTCACAAATAGATTTGTACCAAACTAGCAAGAAGAAAATCTGATGATTCGTTGATTTTGCATGCACTGAAGAACACTATATTAAAGGATGGGCCGTAAGAGACACAGACTTAAGCTTAGGTGTGCTCTTCATCCCTATCTGTGATAACAATTAATCATTAATCGCTTGAAATGACAGCTGCGGAAGTAGGCGTTGTCCTTTATTCCGAAGGTTAAAAGACTTGGTAACGATTGACAGTTTAAGGTCAGTTGTTGTCTGTGGGCTTCATGATCACCCAAAGGACATGCTTCTAACAAACTGCGGACGTCATATGTGTACAAAATATATTAGTAAAACAGATATCGATGAGAGAATCATCGTTTCTTTAAGATTCTTTGTATCATTTACGTTGATGTTAAGAAATTGCAACCCTCATATGCTTCACAACCAAAGTATTTTGACCTCTTCTTTGTAACTCTAAGACGTTCTATTAACACTGCTTGGGGATATTCTGCCAAATGTATGATATCACGGCGAAAACAGGGGATAATGTTATGATGAAATGTACAAAAAGCCTTACCCTCAAAGTCGATTATCGATATCTAATATAGGTATAATGTATGTAAATATGACCACTCTTATCATCAAGTAGATTACCATTACTCAATACAAATATTTAGGAGAAAGACAAACAGACTTAGGTGTGGCACGAAAACCTGACAATACCTTGTATACCAATGTAGTGGAGGCTGGGTATAAACTCGTTTCGAATGACTCAGATAGCTCATGGCTGTTCTCCTTATTTAGTCATTGCAGTCAAACGCTGTGTTTACCCAAGGACCTCTTGATAGACGGGAAACCTTGTATCTTTGGTAGGATCGGCGCACACCTAGCCGGGATCAGTGTACTGTGTCGTCCTGACCGGAAATCATAAATCTTCGACACACCTGTCGCTTTCTAACGGTCGAGCGGATACAGGCTGGATCATTTCAACAGTTGGGCTTTAGATTTCTTGGAGCAGAACATGAGAGGTCACACTATATATCTTTTACAGACAACATCAATACCACCAATGAAAATACGTTACTGCTCATAGTCGCCAAGATTGGACTAAATCATTTGTGATCATTCAATATGATCATACGGTGTGCTCAACAACTATGATCAGTACATATATATGTGCCTTTGGCTATCAAGAAAGTATCTCATCATTGTAGTTAACAGTCTGACACGGCACTGAGTGTGAGGAACGTCATTTTCCCGGCGTGTGACCAACGCTCTGCGTTTTTGTCGCCGATATGAAATTCTCACAAGGTTACAAACTGGGATACTACGGAGATTTGATTACTGTCAGAGGGGGAGGGGGGGGTGAATTAGTCGCTCCTGTGTTTTGTCTCCTGATACAGGTTCATAATGGTCACGGTGATTTTTTAACGAATCTTCTTTGCTCCACTACGTCGTTACTGACCATATCTATAACTGTTGCTGTGTATGTCACAAATTGTGGGCTGTATATTATATATATGTAAACGACGTTGTTTTCACGGTGATCTTAGGTGACTTTTTACACGACACCTTCGACGCCATCTTGTTTACGCCGCCATTTTGGCTAGCTATAAGGCCATACAGGTGGCATGCTTAGTAGTGACCAAATTAGATATCTTTGTCAGCGCTTGGTCCATCTCTCAGAAACACACACAATATATTATTCACCTCTAGTCTCATAACAACTCTCACTTTATATTTTGGTTGGAGGTTTTACAAACAATACATGATATAGATTCACCTTTCTAAGTTGTTTACTTCACAGGTGAAAACGACCGGCAGGTTAGGTTACTTGCCACTGATTCACTGATGCAGTGCATTGGTATTTAAGTACAGACGGTTCTATTATTTCGTTATGTTTCTTTTACAGTATCAAATTTTTTTTAAATTCAAATCCGGAGACAAAAATTGCAACCCAGAGGCTGTCTATTATGTACTATATGTGAACGCCATAATAGGTACACACAACTACAGTTCGTAGCTTGGGAAGCTTTCGAGACGCACTCTGTCTCTTTATCAACCCGTTATGGGTAGCGTTAGGTCGAGTTGATGTTGGGATTTAGCTGCCCAAAGTTTCTCTTACAATATCAGAGTGCATGTGCTCCTTTGAACAACAACTATATAGTCAACATTTGCCTGGTCCGCCATCTTGGTAAATCTCTTGTACGTTCAGTTTCAAGCACAATCACTCGGTCGGAAGCTAAATCTCTTAGCGTTATCTTTGTCCATATCTGACTTCAGTTCATGATCGTTTGTAGCTTTGCTAGTTTACAGATCAAACTGCAATTGATTACATTCTCTTCCTATGTACTCAGTCGGAAGCTAAATCTCTTAGCGTTATCTTTTTCCTTTAACCGACTTCATAATCGTTTGTGGCTTTGCAAATTTACAGATAAAAGCTGCAATTAATGACAATCTCTTCCTAGATCTATGTACAAAGTACTTACTGATTTAAACGTATAAATTCAATCTCTTGAACATAACGAGGGCTCTTTTTTCGTAGCGAAACCCATTTTAGAAAGGTTAGGGCGCGTTGTATGTAGAACTGACTATAAGTTGCACATGAGAAAATTGACGGACAGCTCAAGAACGTGAACAAGAACGATATGGAGATGAACAGACGTTCTACCTTTGCCCTTCTTCTAGATCATCCCTGGTAACTTTCCCAGTAATAAGTATTTTGAACACTCTACAACCGCACAAACTGCAAGCAATAACCGTAAGCTGGGTTGAGCTGTTTTAATTATAACGTTTATTAAGGAGATGTGATCTTCCAGTACGTGTGATGACATTTGCTCAGAAATAAGAACTTTCAAATCTGCGAGAGACACATTATCCAGCCGTAAAACAGTATGATTTACTTTGTATATGATTGAACCTTCGATTTAGTTGTACAAAAACTGCCATGTACCATATCGAATGTTGAGTAATGTCTAAATTTGCTAACTTCCGCCAGCCCTCTTTGTCCAGTTTGGGTTGCTGGAAAATAGCAGAACTTGATCGTTGAACTATAGGCCTCTGGTTAATGACTGTTTGGTGGCATACTCTTGGCAAATAACTTCGAATCAGTTGGACATATTCGTCAAATCTTCAATAACCAAAGGAGTGTGGTGGAGGTTATACGTGAATTGAGCTGGGAATATTTTGTATCTGCTGAAAGCAACACATATAAATATCGATACAAGCATTGTGAAGTATCACTGCACATGCATGTGCTCCATATTGTATTTGCAAGTAATGCTAAAAAATGTGCACGGCATATGACACCTTGAACGTTTAAGTATCTATATCAAACCGAGCCAAATTATATACAGTTACACTTTTTAGCAGGGCTTTACCATAGGTTTACAAATTACGTTTGTGTAAAGAAAATACATATCGGATGATGAGAGGTGAGTATGATATGGGAGCCCCGAATAAACTAACCAGGCTGATACTCAAGCTAAATCTCTGGAACATCCGTCACAAAAATCATCACCACCAACAATCGTTCTAAATGAGGCCTATGGTAGTAAAACAAATTTCTATTGTATTTCACAAATCACGTATACACCGTGAGAGGAATTTGCATGAAATATAAAAGAATACAGTGTAAATGTTGACTTTGGATGAAAATTTCCTTTCAGAGTCAGATGTCAACTAATCAATTGTAAGAGCCCACGACTGACGGTTTTTTTCACGAGGATGAAAAAAAAGGAATTTGATAAAGAAAGAAAAAAGCATCAAACGTACCCATAATTATACAGAAAGGTGACCTATATTGTGGTCACGTCGTCAAGATCGTATCATAGGAACAATATATAGACTCATTTATTTGTGGAACATTACACCGAGAACAGGATGTATTGACGTCATGGAAAAAAGACAGCTTGGCAGAGCTTTGATTGCGAAACTTCGAACAGTTTCTAAGTGCAATTACCTACAACGCAGATTCTAATTTCTACGCTTTACCGTGCTCTTGGGCATGATTTATCTGTTGGAAATATGACCACTGTAACGTAAGCGCTCCATTAGTCGATTAGATTTTCTACCCACTTACAGTCTTTCCAGTTGTTTGTTGTTACTGTCAGTTCACGCAAGAAAAAAACAGCATTTCTTTCTCTTTCTTTAATATAAACCTTAGCTTGTAAACTGAATATGGTGAACGCCGAAGGTCTTAAGTTTTTTTTTTTCACGCGCGGTGTAAAAGCACGAAATTCAATCAAGGAGCCGACAAAGAAGGATGGCTTGCGAACGTGAGAAAATGTCGCCGCGGCCATTTTTTTTTCAGTTTTAGGTCATTGACCCGCCTCAAAGACCTTCTTGTGGCATCTTCCGACCTTATTGTGGGAGGTTCTCCACAAATATCACCGGTGAAAATATTCTTTTGTTTTTTTATTGACCGGTACGCCACATACATAGCGATGAACCGTACTGGCTCACCCCCAATGTACATGTTAACCTATGGAGCTGTGCCAGGGGGTCCGTCTAGACGGCCGGGCAGCCACTGTACACCAGACGGTTTTATGTTGCAGTGCTGGAACACAATGTGAACAGTGACATGTGTATAAATCATTAACCCACAAACACATCCAACACAATACCAGCAGTTGATATTTCGTAGCGTTGGAAAATATAACAGGGTTGAAAAAGGAAAACGTTCGCTGTTGGCAATGAATAAGTAAACAGTCTCGTCCCAACGTTCGCAGTCGACGCAGAGACCCTACGCCACATTGCGTTCTATTTCTTGTCCGACAGCACGATAATAGGACGAACATTCAACGATACCATACTCTGTAAAGGTATTATTTTGACCCATTCCCCACCCTTGTACATGCCCAGTACACGCGGTAACCGAGGCGATCGGGGACGGGTCGATGCATCCAGTGGCGGGCACCCTGACACTCAGGGCTGACATCGCGGCAAAGCCTAACGATATCACGATATCGTTAGGCTTTGCCGCGATGTCAACCCTGAGTGTGAGGGTGGTGGCGGGTGGCCTCGCCTGTAGCCTTCCGGGATGGGAGTTGTGCAACCGCTTGGTTGCGTTTGGCCTTGCTTGACCCAGAAGTGAAAGTCGGTAGGCGATACGGTATGTTATAGGTTTCAATACACTTTGTATATTTGCCACTTGCTTGCTCTTCTTATTGCCATGGTTACCATGAACTGTTTAAATACTCTCACTACGATGCAGGGTATGCAAGCAATGCCGGGAGCCATACATCTATAGACTATACGTACATACAAATCGCACCTGGGCGGTAACAACAGTAACAGGTACGAGATACTAGTGCATACCTAGACATATGGCACAACGACGGCAATCGCAAGGACTCAAAAGCAACACCACAGTTCTCCACTCCTATACTTTCATATTTGCAATGCTTTCAGTGGCCCCTCCCCCTCTTAGGCATAACAATAACAAAGCTAGCAGATGATCATGCGGGCACATTGGGGCTATACTATAGGCTTACCTACCAAAAAACGTGATACGATGGCTTGGTACAACTAGACCCAGCAGGTGCTCTGCAATGTCAAAGGTAGATCGAGGGATGACCAGTCCAACCTACTTGCGCACGTGGACTACCCTTGGTTCCAGTAAACCACCCCTTAAGGAACAGTTGGAGCAGATCTTTGTCCGTCGCTAACTGAACAGTGAGTCACCCCAAACACCTGAGAAGCGATGCCTAAAGTACACTTGCAACGGCTCCCGCCACGCCAAGTCGCGTCCTGATTGGTCCAGGGCCTATTTACGTCACTAAACACCTCGGCTAAATAAAGAGCTGAGTCATATCCACGGGTTCAGCAGCAGGTCATAAGTATTGTATTCGTGCCCCTCCCCTCTTTTTGACGGGATCCCCTTGATAGCCTCTACAACTAGTACAAGGCTCCTCTCGGGGTTGAATGATAAAAGAAATGAACACAATTTGCGGTCAATTATTAAAGAAAATAGTCCCTGAACAGCTCCTTTGGCCAATTATAAATACTCGCTGTGCCTATATCTTCATGTCGTTTTGGCAAGTTTTTTGGCTTGATTGGTAAACATTCAAACTTGCCGAAGGCGTTTTTAATACTACCATTCTTTATTGACGTCACTTCCGGGGATATCCTTTAACCATGGTTACCTGAATCGTGAACGACCTGTCGGTTGAAAAAAAAGCACATGACTACCTGACTCATATTTTCCATCGCTGAACAAAGTACAAGAACAATAGCTAGTGGTTAATGTAAGCACCAGCGCCCAAAATCAACGTCAGCATATTTTTCTTATCATTCGAACCCTTACAAATACGACAGGAAGGCATGTTGCGCAAGATGTCGGTGATAGAATTTATCTACAGCGTTTTGAATGATTGAGTGAATACGGAAAGAGGATAAACTGAGCGTGCAAACGAATGAGATTTGATGTTTGCTTCGACACAACAGTTGTACAGTACACGTGCAGTCCGGTATGCATCTAACAATAGATATATGGTTTATACCGACAAAAATCAACGAAGCAAAATCTAACACAAAATATAACGTTACACTCAGGCATATTAAACTTTATACTATATGCGTGCCGACCTTAAGAAACAACAATGGTAAAAACACGTGGATTATGAATGAAGTGAATAATGTGAATGTCGCACACAAAACAAACAGCCTGACACACGGGTATAATTACTAAGAAAACACATGCGGCTGGAAAAACATCCCTCTGTTGATCTTTGTTCGCTTCGTCTCACACAACGTTCTTTTAGATCGACTAGAGAACCCTTTGAAACCTCTTTAAATTTTGTGATATATCATGACCTACTTATGAATGACATCACCAAAGCAACCCCGAGTAAACCCTTGTTCTCCGTTGAGTTGAGGTGTTTTTCCCGAGGGAGAATGCCACTATTTGTGGTCACGCATAGCAGCCATTGATGGTATTAAGTGGGGCATAGGCCGTGTTGCTGGAGGTGTGTGCTTTGTGACGTCACGCCCACCTGTGTACATGTGCTCGACTTACTGGGTTCACGTGAAGCAAGCATGATGAAGATCCTCAGTCAAAAAGTCTATCACTAAAGAAGAAAAATCCATTGACTTTGCAGCGAATCTAACTGGCTACTACTTGTTTAGCTTTAGTGACAACTCTCAAAATCTTCGGAAGCCAAAAAACAACTGAAAACACATCAAAACAAAGGAAAGCTATCGGTATCAAACTGTCCTTACAAACACAGAAAAAAAAGACTGAGTAGTCTGAGTTTGAGACTGTCTAACTAGTCTGAGAAAGAAGCAAAAATTCTAGTAACAGTATTATACCATATAGTGACTACTGTAACGTTACTGCTCGGGCTTAGTGAGGTAAACAATCTCTAGAGCCGACTCTACTTATCCATTCACTGTGAGTCCGGTTTTTGACAGACCAAGGACAACTTTTTGTTCAGAACAAAATATCGGGTTTACGGCGAGACAATAACCCCATGAGACCTTGAATTCAACTCAGAAAAACAAGAGAGACTGCTGTTTCAGCCACTATCGAGGTAACAATGTTGGCTTCGGGTATATATTTGAAAATCGCTCCCGTTGCAGACAAGTGTGTAAACTGCAAACCCCCAAATCGGCCCCGCCTCCTCGATACCGAAGCGGTTGCATAATGCTGGACCCCAAGTCTTTACGTGCGAGTTTGCAGCAACACAAATAAGAATTCCCATTTCACAGAACTGTAAATTGACGTTTGAAAACTCGTAAAACGGTAACCATAGTGAAACTGCTCGGCACACTCACGTGAGAATGACTGCTTTGGTAAGTCTCAAACAGTAGGTTGTTGACCCGCAGAGCGATGTCTGGTCAGTTCCGGTCCCTGTGGTTGGGCAATCACCTACGTCACTTGTCTAAACAAAAGGGCTGGTCAAAGGTCCTCCGGAAGTGTATTTCGCAATAGTCGTCTAGTGTTTAGAAATGGGATGTGTGTATGTATACAAGCGGTTCAACTACATAGCATTGTGGCCACGTACATCCATGTGTAATGTTTTCCCAAGATAGCTATGACCAAGGACGTTATATGAGCCTCATATAACGTCCTTGCTATCCTCATATAACGTCCTTGCTATGACATAAAGCAATCCTTTGAAGCAAGGACGTTATATGTTTGAAGATATAACGGCCTTGTTTGAAGCAAGTAGGGTTTTCGTTGTGTTTTTTTTTTTTTGTAGCTGTAACGTTACAGAAAAATTAAAACGTTAAATGTTCTTGACATAATGTTTCGATAAATTCTTAGGGTTTCGATGGATTCTTGGGATTTTTTTTTCATTGTAAAGGTGGTCTTGCTTTAAGAGCGGGATTTTTATTAATCTCCTGTCAGACCTGTTCAGATAATCCCGGGATTTAAAGATAATTGGTGGGAAAATGCAAAGGCTGGTCCAACAGAACTATTTATTTTGTAGCTAACATAATCCATGGTGTTAAGAAATGAGAATCAATAATGGTAGATAACAGACACATTGTCTTAAGTGTACTTGATGTGTAAATCATTTTAAACTGTTTTTTTTTTTGCCATCAAACACATCGTAACTTTTTTTATACTCTCTAATCAATGAGGTTTTTTTAACCACCTTGCTCTAATGAAGTATATCGTTCTTGTTTTCGGAATTGGGCTGCCACAATTATCAAGCCAATTTTTGGTTTGATTATATGAATTACTCTCTAAGCAGAGGTTGTGTCGAAGAGATATAGTAGTAGACGCCTGTGTAATTTTTCCGACTACTACTATATCTCCGCTCCTCACCCTCTGCTTGGACAGTAATATGAATGGCACGTGCAACAATTTCGACTAGCCTGTGTTAACATAGTCTCTCGCTGGCTGGGGTTAATGACTCCCTCCCCTTTATTTTAGGTTAATGACCCCCTACACAACTTTAAGTGTAAGGCCGGCCGATAGGAGCGGGATTTATTTTTTAGTCAGGCTAAATTTTCGACCGTTTCCATTAAGAAAAAAAAACACACACATGGAAGAACCACACTGTAAATCGTATAAAGCAGCCGCAAAATGAGCTGCAGATTGCAAAAAAAAATCGGAAAATGTTTACTATAACGTCATGGAATGTCACAGCAAATTTCAAGGTCAAAGAAGAAAGATACAAAAGAAAGAAACTGAAAAAAATCTATTGTTTGGCATACCATTTTCTGTCTGTTATGTCATCGTCCAACCTTCCTGACCACTTCTATGTGAATAATGAAGGCAACTTTTTTAGCCAAACTTCTCGCATCAGTTTTGGGTTTCCCAGAGGACTTTGAGGATGTCATCCATCTAACTTACTTTACTTTGGTCAAGCTCCCCCTCGAACCAAACTTGAGAGCTGTCTCCACACCACCCTATCTTCCAAAAGTGACTGTATTTCCTTCAAATCATACAGCTTCACATCCACATAATCCAATAAAAATTGCCTTACTTCACACAATACATAAATACTCCTTGAATGACATGCAAAGAAACAACAGAAAAAACATGATCCATACACAAGAACAGTTTTGGACAACATCACTGTTTTTTTTTTTTACATTCAAGCCTACCACAGTTGACTCCCAACACCTTGCCTACAAAAATACATTTGTACATAACTTGATTTAATGGAATGAACACCTCTGTGATACAACATCTTTACAAAAGATGTTTTGCAAAAGTATCAATTTATTTCTAACTGTCCTCCTGGTCACTTATTATAAAGCCATGGAGCCCAGTGGCTTTCATTTCCCCCATTTCTCACAAAGGAAGTCACCAAATAAAGATTCTCATTTATATGTATCATCATCAACTGAATATGATAAAACAATAAACACAAAAGGTTTCAAAGTTAAATTTGATCAGTCATATCTTTGTTATCACTTTATCAATTGTATGGTATTTATATTACATAACTTAACAATGATATATTGGTAATAGATACTACATCTAAATGTTAAACTAAAACATAAGAGCTGACTATGCCAGTACATTGTATGTCACAAACATTCCATCAAAGGAGGTGACCATTTTCATGAGAAATGTTTCAGTGATATTGGTTATCATTAAAATAACATGGACAAACAAAAAAACATGGTTAAAGAAAATTCACTTTTTTTCAATCTAGGCCATGTTGATTTCATTATAAGGCTATGGCCAACATCTTCTGTGAAACCCAACACTGATGCAAGAGTGTGAATAAAAAATTGGCCAAAAAGTTGTCTTCATAACGAAATCTTAACCAATGATCAAAACACACAAAGTATGGTACAAAAAATACATGTAGTAGAGTCTTCTTTTTTGTTCTTTCAAATTTTCTTCTTTGACTTTGGAACTTACTTTGGCATTCAATAACATTAGTATCCATTTTCAGATTTTTTTTCTTCAATTTACAGCATATAAGTATGTTCCCATTTCACAGCTGCTGCAGGGTGTCCAGACTACCGCAGCTGCAGTACACAGTGGACTACTTTACAGCTGCTTTCTACGATTCACAGTATGGTCGAAAATTTTTGGGGATGGATGAAAATTGATGCACATGCGGATGTCATCCATATAATCAAATCAACATGGCCTTACTCAAGGACATCAATGTGTGCGGCCTTACGAGTGTGAACCTGCTGCACAGAGCTGTGGTGTGAAGACTAGTAGACTGCTGCCTACCTGTGTCAGGCACCCACGCAGCAGTACATTCAAAAACTGGATGTTACCTACTACTCCTACTCACAGAAGCAGACCTGGTGCTCATAAATGAGCTTTCACAATTATATAGATTAAAAATGATTAATCAAGATTTTTGTATTGAGTGTAATTTGGAAGGGTAAGGTCCCATGTTTGTGTTTAAGAATCAGGCATTAAACCTCTCCACGTTAAAGAATCTACCATATATTACACTAATCAATAAGTGTAGGGGGTCTGCCCCACAGTGCGAGAGGGCATTACCTGCCAGAAAGGCTTCTCATAAATGACTACCTTACCAATGTGTTCCAACATGCAAATATAGGACCTCCTCTGGTCAGTAGTGACCATGGAAAAATTCTAATGACAGGCAAATGACATGAAAACCCTTTATAAACTGTATATGTTAGAAAGTAAACAAGAGGAATACTGTATGATAGTATATGACAACACCTAACCCACAGCCAGCATGCTGGAAGAGTCAGCCTTAAAACTTTAAAATTTGCATATCTGTCTAATGTCAGGATTACATGTAATTTATGCAAATCAAACTCAAATTCACCTGGTACAAGTAACTTCCAGGTCTAACCATCCAGTATGGCAGACAATAGCACAACTTCTATATACATGACTTTTATGTTAACGAGTCAAGTTCTTTTGACAGACTGAAAATCATTTGTTTTCCCTACTATAACTACAGTAGCTCTTTCTCTACAATATTCTAAAAATCTGTGAATAGAGTTTCCAAAAGCCAATAGCACATACAATGTAGTTGTTAGTATCAAAGACCATCAATACCCAAAATGTGGTTCTTTTTTTACATAAGGCAAACATTTTTTAGTCTTCAGGAAGTAACTGACAATAAACCGGATAGTAAGTGTGTGTGTGCATGTACGTGTATTGTACATGACATTCACCGGAACTATATAATCTAATCTTCATAAAAAGCTGAACCTCGTGACATAAAGAAATGGAAATTGTTACCAACTATGAACACACAGACTTGGGTTGCAATGATACATACCCTGAATGGAACTGTAAATCTTGAAACATTTAGGGTTACCATACTTTAATGTTCACAGTTTTCATAAGGATCTCCCTACCATGAAATCACCACATTGTAACCAATACAAACTGTGAATTCTTAACACCTCCTTTTATTCCCTACCACAAAATCAAGTCCCTTCCAACATAAAATTAATCTACAGTACATTTGATCTTTTTCCTTTTTCAAATCAGAAAAAAAATGACAGATCCCGATAACCACGAAGTTCCATTGCTGTGGACTAACAGCAGTAAAACCCAAGCAGATATATCAAGGGCAAAGGCAGTATACAAGGACTGAACTGTGCCCAACTGCCTACAGTTTAGCCCTTATATACTGTCTTTGTCCTTGATAGATCTGCTTGGAGATTAGTTAGAGACTAGTCCTGGCCCCAGATCTCTGGTAAGACAGGTTGTTTCTTGATGATGGCTTTACAGTCGGTGTTCAGACAGCTCTCCACCATGAGGCCCACCTGCCGCACTTCCGTCAGCTTGCCCATCAGCCGTGCGAACATCAGCGGTTGGTCGGGGTAAGCCACCTTACAGTACGCCTGCAGACAGTCCAGGTACTGTGCCTGGGACTTCTCCAGGTCAGAAACGTTCATGATTCTTGGCCGATCTGGAAGATTACACGAAAGACACATGGAATATCAGTATACTCTAGAATCACATTTTCTCAAGATACTAACGGGGGCCGCCCTAGGACGGTTCCCGTCGTAAGACGGAACGGATTTTTTGCTGATCTTATCATCCATAAGTACACCGTGTTTGTTACCACTGACTATGCTGATTACAAAGGTAAATAAACCAAGTCAATGCACACAGCTTTAATTTGCATTCCAAGTATACTTTAACATATTTACTTCATGTTTTTTTTTAAAACAGAATTCTAACAGTAATGTTGACAGTGCTGAATCACTGCAGTCACCGGCCTCTGCGTGTTGGCGGCTCGTGTCGCTAACTATACGAACTCTTTCAAGCAGTCACAAACTGCCATGATACACATAAATAAAGCTCCATAAAACACTATGAATATGGGTCTTCAAATGTTTGTTGAGTTGAAAAGCAACCAAAAGGAAGCGACATAAACATTGCCACCATTGTACTCCCAAGGGAGTGTGGCCGTGAAAGTCGCAGACTAGAGAACGCTCCAAAGATTTATTTGACTGTAACAAATGATTCGTGCTGTCTATGAAAATAAGACTTGATAGAGAGATGTAGATGATATTTTCATATAATCAGACAGAGTTTTGTTGATGTTGGCGGTGTCGTTTTTTCGTAATGGTTTTTTTAGTCGGGCATTCACAATCAGTGCATTCAGCCCATTGCCCGTAACATCAGCTGGATTGTTCTAGGTACAGCCTTCCTCATGTGAGACAAGAAGTACATACAGTCACGATTTTACTGTCAAAAGAAAGCTAAAATATCATACTATTAATTTTTCTTCTGTGTACTTAAATTTACCACTTACTTCTAAAGAGAGCAAAATGTAAAAAAAGCGTACCGAGTTAGGCACACTGTCCAGCGTAGCACAAAATTGGAAGGTTACATACATGAAATTGTCTCGCAGTGTTTGCCGCTTGTAACACGCTGCGCGAAAGGTTCATGAACCACATGAATGCATTTCTTATTCAAGTATGTTGTTCAAATCTATGTGTAAAAAAATCAGTCATCAAAATTTGACCACTCTCAGGCAACTAGCGATGGAGCGCCATGAGTTTGAGCGCAAGAAAAAGCGTACCGTGTTGGGGCACCTCCCGTTAGAAGTGTACATTGTCAATTAATCCGCTTGTTTCAAGATCGTGATCAACTTTCAAAGGAGTAATGTCTCAAAAATCAAGTACTCAAGTAACAAACTATCTCAGACCATGTCTGAACATCTTTTACAATGAATGACTGAATCCAGCAGAGCTGGTGGAGATGTTTTCTTTACAAACCTGGCGACAGCACCACCACAGTAAGGAGGAGGTACATGGTGACTGGGTCCAGGTTCAACCTCCAGATGCCTTCAAACCACCTCTGAAATGTTGTCATGGATTCTGCTGTGTACACTGTGGGGACAAAAGTTTGTACATTTACATCACTCTGCCCAGAGACTGTCATTTCAGGACTTAGTCCACTCTTGAGTTTCTGTCTTCCATGACATGTCTTTGTCTCTTAGGAAATCAGCTTAATCAATGAAAACCAAACTTTGACCATAACATAATCCCCTATCAGGATATGCATGGAATGTACCCTACTCTAGCTCCAGTCTGCTCCTCTGCCTCCCCATAGAACAACAAGGAACCTGTTACCTGTTATGTTGACCCTGTAAATACAACATTACCATTGAAATGTTTGGCTCTTTTATCATCAATTTGTTCACATATGGAATATTTCTCAGAAGTAGTGCAATGGGAATAGGACTTCCAAATGCCTGTTCCTTCCCGTTACTATGACATTACAGAGGGCCATGTGGATCCAAGCATATTGAGATGCCAATTTGCTACTGGTGCAGACTATCTGAAAGAGCAGCAATTTAAGACACAACTTGAAGCTAGAACAAGACAAATACCAGATGTTGATGTGTACTTCTGTCTACCATTTTACTTTAAAACAAAGTGAAAAATGTCACTCACTGGTAGCCAGTAGCCCTTGTAGGTCCTGAAGTCCCAACCCAGACTCTCTGAAGACCAGGCACACCCTTATCAAAAAGTACTCAAAAATGGACCCCTGGAACAAATGATAAAATGTTATTCCTCTATCAACACACTTGTGAAGTCTTTTTTTTACCCAGGAATCATCTAGTTCTTTTTCTTCACCAAGTCCTACAACAACTGATACGACATTTTAGATGCAGTTTCTATGTTACAAAATCTGCCATTTTTTCCAGTTGCAGTACTAGAATACAAGACAAAGCTACACATACACACAGTCTGTCGTCAGTCTCAAAACCACAGGTGAACTAACTTGATAGCTGTAACTGAATGTATGTTTTACCACAACAAACGTTTCTGGGCTGTAGTGCTTAAAAAGTGCTTTAAATGCAGACAAACTTTGCAACTCGAAAAAGTAAAATAAAAAACATGCCTTTACAACAGCGACCTGGTCCTCAACAGCGAGGTCATTGAACCCTCGAAGTGTTTTGATGAAGGCAATGACTTTCCCCACCCCGTCATTCATATGCCGTACTTGGACCATCTGTTTTTCCTCCAACGTCTTGCAAGCCTGGGTTTCCTACATTTGCAAAAAAAACAACAATACAATTCTGTAAGATAAAAAGGTATGAAGATCAGTGCTTTGCCTAGCATTCTGCACTTGATGAGGAGTTTCATATCTGATAAAAGTTGAAAACACAAAATAACTTGTTACACACTGCTGGTACAGTACAATACAGTTAATTGCACAGTGGATTAATGCATACTTCTGTTAACTTAACGGAATCCCCAAATTCCAAACAGGTACAGTCCAGCTGGATAACTTCGCCTTATTGCACCAGCTGGATAATTGCATGAAATATGCTGGCAAATAGGGTGTGCAATTAAACAGCTTCTACTGTATATGTCATACCTACCTGCCATATTCTCAGCATGTTGCGTCGTCCTTCCTCCACGGTTTTTTCCTTGAATGCCAGAATTTCTGAAAGGATTGCCTGAAAACACATTTCTCATCATTAATTATCGATAAAGCACGCCATGACATGTTTGCATATCAGTGCTATACATCCATTTTTTCTTACATACAAATTTGTCACATAATAATCTTTCACTTAGTACTTTATCATTTTATCCAAAGTCATCAAAATAAGTGACCAAATCGTAAGGCTCTTGAATGCATTTGAAAAAGCTTAACTTGTAAGTAAACAAACATGTTGTACCTGCAACCAAATACGATGATGAACTACAACCAACTACTTTGATATCCAACATACATTTAATACACATTGCCACATTGGCTGACTTGTAAAGTTGTATTGATAGCAATATCTACCATGACATGAATATGCAAAAGGCTCTGCTCCTGAGGTTTTGCAAAAACAGAATTCTAGAAATTTAAAGTAATTACCAGATTTTGTGAACTAAGGTGCTGTATAAAAGCAGGCCCTTTGTCCCGTCTAGCCACAAGGGCTGCTTTATCATCATCATCTTTCCCTGCTGTGCTACCGCTGGCAACATCAGTTATTCCTGAGCATGAGTTACTCCCCTGCACAGGTGACGCCCTGCAGGTTAGTGATTTGGTCAGTTCTACATTCTGATTGGCTGTGGCAGGCAAAAGTCCTTCAGCTGACGTGGAGGGCTTTGATGCAGCAGCATCTGTGCAAGAAGGAGAGATAGGCAAGGATGGACTGCGGTCAGACGTGCTGTCCGTACAATGGGGTACGTCTGTGATGTTGTCTTTGATTGGTTGGGACAGGATCTCGGGGTCGTGGGCCAACAGAGATATAAATGACATCATGTCTCTGCCAGCCTTGGCCGCAAAGGCGTGAAAGGCTTGTTTGGTCATGGGCGGCCCTGTCGGCATGCTTGAGGATGTTACCTCCCTGGCAGGCGGAGATATTTTTTCAGTCTTTATCTCTTTTTGTTCTGTGGAAGGTAGAGAAACGGAGGATGATGACACATCCTGGAGCTGGGGACAGCTGGGGCTGGAGTCAGGACACACCGGTAACCTTGGCGATGGCTCTTCGGCACTCCCATTTGTTGGTGGCACTTCTGGTTGCTCTTGATCGGCAGACGCCTCGGCAGTACTAGTACTAGCAGTAGCACTAGCAGTGGTCTTTGCTGGATGAGTGTTTTCATTGATTTTCCGCCACATTGCTTTCGACCTGCGCTGGGCCTGGGAGAGCAAACCTGTAAAACAAAGAAAGCCGAATGGCACTACTCTCCACAGTTTTATACAGAAAAAATGTGTTCCATCAAATACATACATACATACCCACATATGGTAATAAATCATAAATGTGGGAACACATACCGATAGACACCTCTGTTAAGGAGGTGACAAAGGGAGGAGGAAATATTTGATAACAATGGTATAATGTTCTACATCTATTCACACTATGAAGGGTCTTACAGTCAGGCCTCATGCCAGCAGCCTTACAGGACCTGAGGCGACACTCGGGACATCTCCTCCTGGTGTACAGGTCCATACTGCACTGGTTCCCCCATCTGCAGACCTTCACATGGCCACGGGTCACACTTCGGCGGAAAAATCCTGCAGTAAGTGTGGTGTTGGGAAAGGGAGGAGGGACATAAGAATACCTTGGTTGAGAAGATCTTATGGGTATTTGTAGTGGCAAAAGCAATCTAGGGGAACACAAAGCAAAAAGCTGGTCTTCCCAGTATAGCTTTCACTTTCTCTGATAGTTTCCTGTTTTCTGATAATAGCCATCCTTCATAGTAAGGCCTGGGAAAAAAGGCTGTGTTTCCTGTGAAGCTTATTTTCTCCTAAGGCCACAGCAAGTAAATTTTATGGATGACATCCTCTGCAGACTGCAAAAATAGTGCGATAGGGCGAAAAAAAAACAAGATGGGTGAGAAAAAACAAGATGGCTACATGTTCAAAAATAGGCACGATAAAGTTGTATGAATGTTGTAACAAGAATTAAAGGGACAAAACATGGTATCAAAGCCAACAAGGCATTCATTTCTGTATTCAAGACACGCACTGATGTGGTAAAAGTGACACTAGTGTGGTAGACTGGCATCACCAACAAAGTTGGTAACCACACTCATGGCTTCCATATTGGTGTCACTTTTACAACTATCCAATATTAAAGTTTCATTTCTGCAACTACAGTCCTGGGTACCTCGCAAGTGTCACTACAAGA
Organism: Branchiostoma floridae x Branchiostoma belcheri; assembly: GCA_019207045.1. NCBI lineage: Eukaryota > Metazoa > Chordata > Leptocardii > Amphioxiformes > Branchiostomatidae > Branchiostoma > Branchiostoma floridae x Branchiostoma belcheri. The sequence continues at coordinate 21,091,393 of CM033026.1, read as the reverse complement.
ACAATTATTAGGCCACAACACAATATATTTGCTCATTTTAGTACTTTATCGTCATGTTGACCATCCCTGCAGAAGAAAAAAGTACTTGTTTTTTTCTTCTGAAATCAGGCGAAAATTAATGCGCGCGCTGATGTCATCCATAAAATTTACTTGCTGTGGGCTAAGTTGAGTTAGGGTCCGACTCTAAATAGTCTAATCCAGAACTTTTATACCCTAAGTCAATAACCTTAACCACCTTGCCACCTATAGGTTTTTGTGCAGCAGTCTTCAGCTATCATAAAACTTGTTGAACCGGTATGTACTACATGTTGTATGTACCACATGTTGTATGTACTACATGATGTATGTACTGTTTTGCTGTGGACTCCACTCACCCTTGCAGCCCTCACAGCTGAAGACTCCGTAGTGGAACCCTGATGCTTTTTCTCCGCATACCAAACAGTCGTTACCGGCTACGGCAGACATGGCCGACGTCACGACTTCCTGTGCGGACCCTGCATCATCATCATCCTCTTCCTCAAAAACTGCTGCGATTGACACCCTCTTACTCATGGTGGTGCATGAACAACTTTTATTTCTGAAAGAAAAACAAATTCAGTGTTTGACATACATTTAATCAACAAATGGTCCTCCTACATTGCACCTTTAACCTCTTTACTGTTGCATAAACTCGTCACTAAGACAAATATGTACCAAAAAGCTATCTCAATAGGGAGGACCTTAAGTTCAATCAAACATGCAAGCTGGATATAGTCATGCATCAGTGGGCTCATAGTCCATTTTATTTCAATTTAATTTTTTTTCTACAATAAAAGTCAAACTTATATAGATCTACTAGTAAGTTAATGGTGACATTTGTGTTCTAATACAGTAGACTATTGACCACTTATTTGAGAAGTCAATTTTCCTATTTACCCAGCTTTGTCGATTATCAGGCGTTAGCTCAAACAAACTTTTACGGGGTGGGGGTGCTGGCTTGTTCCAGATACCACACACAAATGACATAGCTTGACTAAAATTGCGCCCCTAGCGACCCGCCCTACAATTGCCACCGTGGTTTGGTGTGTGTGAGAGATTGTGCGAACACAGGCTAATAAATGACACAAATTGAATACAAACACAATAATTATCAACTATAGATTCATTTATATCAGTGCATTTTACTAGTACATTTGTATGTACAAAATAAACGTCTTCCTGTCTTGATTCCACTCATTCTGAGAAGTCCTACTAGTGTAATTTGTTACATACCTTATCCACCAAATCTGTGAATTAAACTCCACCATACTTTTTAGCTACATTCACTGGCAAATTTATCCTTTATTACATTGTGCTGAACAAATGTACTTGTAGCATTTATATGTGTGCGAATTTCTGACGTTTTTTTGGTGTAAAAGAATGATGCAGTGCACTAAAAGATCTATCGTTGCGTTGATAGTATCGGCTTGAAGGAAAGAAAATTAACACTGCTGGTACATGTTTAAAAGCTTAAAAGCTACTGAGAAAGCAAGCTACAGATTTTTTTTTTTATTAAAAACAACAACAACAACAACAGTACATTTGTCAACAACTAGGACTAGAGTTTGTACAGTCGAGTACCATTGCACATGGAGGGATAACATATACTGGTGTGTCTGGACGAATTACATGCAGTACATGGGTAGTGCAACAGTTAGAAGAGACAAATACGTGTAGTACATCTGGGGAACCTTAAGGAATATGTACAGTCTGTTACTACATTATGATCAAAAATGGAGCAAGCTCCAGATGCAAACTATTTAAACTTGATGCATTCCACTAGAAAGCGCGGCTGCAGCAGAGACTTACCATTTGCTGGGGATATGTCATATGATTGCCTGGATACCAGACCCCAACGTCAAAAATTTCTTAATGTCTATCGATAGATATTTTTGAGATCAGGCTGGGGTCTGGTAACCTAATCTCCAAACAGATCTTACTGTAAAGGTACACTTTTCCGTGAACCTTGATGCTAATTTGTAACAGTGGGGTCAAGCCCCATCAAACTGGCCAAGCCAACGGGTCCGACCTTTTGGCGTAGTGGTTAACGGCATTGGGTTTATAAGCTGGTGGCCTGGATCCGGTGCTGGTTCGAACCCCAGGAGCCAGGTGACCATTTCTACTCACCATTTGTGTTTCAAATTCTTCAGAACTTAATTTATGTGGACACAAAAGTGTCTTTGTGGAAGCTGACTGAATCTTTTAATAGTCAATTATAACTATATAACTTTGCCAATCAAATACACCATAGAATATAGTAACGTTAGATGAAACAAGGAGGTTGAAGAGGAACCTCCTTGGATGCAATCAGTCCGACTGCGCCACATAATAATTTTTGTAGTATTTGTATACAACACATTTTGCAGACACCATCTTTGATTGCTGACCAGGGACTGACTTACTTATTTCCTCAAATTCCTTCGCAAAATATGATGCCAAAAGCGTCCATTTCGTGTAAAAGATAACAAGATATAATCTAAGACGCAAACATACCGTCTCTAGTCGTCCCTTGTAACTTGCGTTGTGGTCAACTTGTGGCCCTCCCCCACCCACGGTTTACCACGGTAACGTTTGTAACCACACTGCACCGATTCCACAACACATTACAGTGGAAGGTGTACTTATATGCGTTACCTACCACACATCACGCAATGCTGATTCACACCACAGTCTTACGGTCAGACTTGAGCAAATGTTGACAGAGGTGGATTTCACGGTCTTCTCGTACACGGCGTGTTTACCAAGAAAATGGACGCATGGACGCCATATCCATAATCTTATTTTTAGCAAAATCCAGCCAGCAACTGAACGCAAATCTGGGCACGCTTTGAGCAGATACAATTGAGGTAAGAGTATTTGTAAAAAAAGAATGTAATCAACCTACGTCGAATGAGGCAGATGCTATTTTCTGGTCAGGAATTTACCTCCTGTGCCACCGCAAGGTCATTGCCCTCTAGTACCGGAGTTTGTCTAACCCCTGATGGTCAGCTGATGGGTGACGTCATCAGTCGTCAGGGGGCGGTCAGAGGTCTCATCTCTAAGCAGATGTTAGCAGAAAAATACTACTACTAGTAGAATAAAGTAAACTAAAGTATAGTGGTCTAGAGTGTAGTATAGTGGGAGGGTCTGCATGGGGGGATCCACACAATTCCTAAGTAACTTCTGAAGCTCCCCTCCCGATGCATTCTGCAGGATCACCTTTTCACATGTAGCGGCAGAACTTTTGCGTTAAAGCTGAGAGATGTGGTGACGGTGACAATTATATCGTCTAATGTCTCCAGCAGAGTGTTTTGGGGTTTCATGTCCAAGCTCGAGGGTTTGATATCTGACATTGCCTCCGCAGGAGGTCTACTCGTCACGAAGAATGATGAATGTCTCAATAACGATTAACAATGAATTCTGGATAACAAATAATGTATTAACGTTTCATAGAATTAAACGTCCAATAACGCTTCACGAACAATATACTGATAACGTGGATTTAATCAAGAGTGGGTCGGCAACAATTATTGAAATAACTCGTAACAAGCATTGGACCCTCAAGTGGAGTGGAGTAGAGTAGGATAGAGTTTTCAATTTCCGTTAACAATCAAACTTTAGATGTTATGGTATTTTGGCTTTCCAGTTGTTTTGAATTTCTACTTTTTCAGAGTCCCTCTTCAATATACAGAAATCAATTTTCTACAGTGGTGGTTTGCATGAGATCCATAAGCGCTTCCTAGCGACGATGAGAAAAAGTACAGATAAGAAAAACGATCACGTTGAAATCCGCAATCTCTCGCGAGAAGACGACGCTTGGTCGACGACAGGGAAGGCATCATGGCGGACGCTTCGGCTCGTTCGCTTCAGTACGAGTACAAAGCGGTAAGAAATGGCACTTATCAATACCCTGCAACACTGTAAGCTCATCAGATAGTAGATAAACGTATTTTCTATGGCCAGATTGCTTTAATTTTTCTTTGTTTCCTCAAGTTTTGCCAGTTTGATATGACTTTCTTGACACGTGAAAACGTGTTTTGTTGTGTGTGTCGCATGATCGTAAGGGGGAGGGGGGCAGGTTAACTTGGAAGCGTGTTGCCACACGCTTCAACATGTCCTTTCAAAAATTCATACAAACTAACTTACTGAGATGTAGGATGTGTGCCTGTTGAAAGTAAACTTCTGAAACGAGATGTATCTGTGTAGTTCGTGAAAATTATTCCTGCATGAAAATTATGAAAGGAGTCAAAGGACTAAAAAAACTTATGCAATCATACTCTTTTTTTCAGAACTCCAACCTTGTTCTCCAAGCCGACCGGTCGCTGATTGACCGCAGAAGTCGCGATGAGGCGACGGGTGAGGTTATGTCCCTGGTGGGGAAAATGCAGGAGAGCCGCATGGGGGACCGCTACCAGCGCACCAAACCGCCGCTCATGGAGGAACGAAAGGCCAAGTGTGTAGCTTCATATAATAATCTATTCTTTTTGCCAACACATCTTGGGTGGAGGCATATTCATTGAGCTTGTTGCCATAATTTTGCAATGAAGTTTCAATACTGCATGCATACACGTATTCAATTATGGATTTATATCATCATCATCAATACCCCAAAATTATAGCCCCGCGAGGGGCAACGTATGGGGTGGGGGGTTAGTAGAGGTCCCGGGTTAGGGTGGGCAGGCCTCCTACCTGGCACAGAAGGACTCAACGGTAGGAGCAATTACCACCGTGTCAAGCAGGACAAACCATAATTCATTTTGGGCGGTGGTTTCATGTTTGCAGCTTTCACAGTGACTTATTTAATGCAAACTCAAAACCGCTGCTGGTGTTTCCATTACTGCACATATGTATGTGACTATAGCACTACCTCAAACTTATAACCACCACAATCACTCCATTTTCTCCTTATTGGGCAATCAAATCGCCTCAAAAATAGTCTGTGGCAAACCCTTCATGCAGTGTCTGGAATGAGTGACTTTCATCAACTGGTAACCATTTCCTGACTGGGGAACAAAGTTTTTCTCTTTTGCACTGATGAAGACAACTGACAAGTTGTTGAAACATCTGCAGAAGAACGAAAGAGAATTGATTATGTACCGAAAAAAACTTCTCTTTCTCTACTTTGTTTTTATGACGTTGCAATGCATTGAAAATGAAATGTTCAGAAATATCTTTCACAATGTCTTCTATAAAAGTTCTATTGTCATCTCCAACTCTGATTTAGTCTAAATAACCAATTTCTTTATCTCCAATCATGTGTGCTTGGCATGTTTTGGACAGATATGTTTTATTAACCTCACCATTTTTCCCTCGTTGTGTTTTGCAGGCGAAAGAAGCGTGATGAGGACCAGTATGACGTGAAGAAGATGAAGGGGATGACGCTGCTGTCGGAGGGGATCGAGGACATGGTCGGTATCGTGTACCGCCCCAAGACGCAGGAGACACGACAAACGTACGAGATGATTCTCAGTGTTATCCAGGACGCCCTTGGAGACCAGGTAGGAACATACCTGTTTTCCTTTCTCCCTGCTGCGGAGTACTCTCGTGTAACAAGTGGGAAATTTGACTCATGAAGGTCATCTCGGCAGGTAGAAGGTCACATTATGCTACTAAGTATAAGACTGTGAGAGGACTCATGCTGTGATTTTGACATCACTATCCATAATCATTAATTGCACTTGTACACCACTGTAAGATAGGATATCTTCTTAATCTTAATATATAAATCACTATTAAATGGTTAATGCGCTGAAAGTGGTTCAACAAGAAAATTGAATTTCTATTGCTAGACCTGTGGCTATTTTACAAGTTGATAACACTCCTATATAGATTAAAATGTAGGATATTTTATTTTATATTAAGCAGTAAGCATATGCCTGTCATCAGAAGTTCACATGATACCCTTACTGCCCCCCTCCCCCAGCCCCGTGATGTCCTGTGCGGTGCTGCAGACGAGGTTCTGGCCAGTCTGAAGAACGACAGAATGAAAGAGAAGGACAGGCGGAAGGAAGTGGAGCTCCTGCTGGGATCCATGGAGGAGTCACGTTACGCGCTCATCGTGAACCTCTGCAAGAAAATCACGGATTACGGAGGGGACAAGGAGCAACGGTGGGCGCAGTAGTAGTTACCAGTAGTTCTCCCTTTCTGGGGGGTTTCTAGGAAATATTACATGGGGGAACATTGTGAGGGAATAGAGCAACTAGGGGGAGGGGTTGGTGTGGAAGGACGGATTCCCCCTTCAACATGTGGAGTTGTAGAGAATTTGAAGTTAAAATGGGGAATTTAAGGTATCTGGAGGATCAAAATCACTGTCAGACTTGTCACAGTTGAAGACTGTGGACTAGTACCAGTAGCATCCCAAGGCAATCAGAATTTTATTCTACTTTTCTAATCAGAAAATCTGCTCCCTATGGAAATCTTGTGCATGGCCAGAGCATGAGACATAAAGCCCTTGTCCCCTTCTGTAGAAAAAAACAACCAGAAAAGGGACTTGTTACATTTCCCCCTAACTTTCAGAAATCAAGATGGTTTAATTCTTTAACAAAATATTGGTACACAGCTTTATACTAGTACTGAAAGCAAATGGTGCGAAATGCCTTCAGTTGCCTGTTTCAAATCAAGTAGTTACAGATAACTAACGTGCAAGCTTTGTTTTCTGTCAGGCCGATTGAAGAGAACATAGACGAGACCCTTGGTGTGAACGTCCAGTTTGAGTCGGATGAGGAGGAGGATGATGACGATGTGTACGGCGAGGTTCGGGACGCCCAGTCTGATGATGATGAGGAGGGAGAGGAGGCAGAGATCACCGGGACACTCAAGGCCGAGGTGAAACATCCTGTGTTCTGTCTAGCAAGCACTCGCTGTTGAGTGGCGGTACTCGTGGATTGTACTGCCATTCACTTCATGCTAGAATAGTATGATGTAATTTGTGATTTAGAATTAGAGCTAAGGCATTTGCATGCAACTTGAAAACTGCTTCCTTGGCACTATAGTGTATAATTGCTTTATCATGTATTGTTGGCAGGAAGTTAAAAAGGACCTTGTAGATTATATGAAAAACTCCAGATGTGTTCCTCTTGATCAACGTCATCATCCTGACATACAAAGATGTGTGAAATTGCTTTTATTGCTGAAGTTGTTTTGAATTTCTGTTCGGTAGGGCTTGACGGAGAGTAAAGACCATGGCAAGGGGAACAAGGACCTCCACCCTCGCGACATCGATGCCTACTGGCTGCAGCGCCAGCTCGGCAAGATCTACGACGACCCGATCGTCTCGCAGAAACGCGCCGAGGAGATCCTGGAGATCCTGAAGACGGCGTCAGACAACCACGACTGCGAGAACCAGCTGGTGCGCCTCCTCGGGTTCGACCAGTTCGACTTCATCAAAGTGCTGCGGCAGTATCGCTTCATGAGTGAGTCTCTGTCTTATCTGTGCAACTTTTGTATCTTCAACTTTTACTGTTTCTTCCAGCTCATTAAAGCACCAGGAGATACAGTCGATTCATTTGCATGGGGTTTTAATTTTGCAAAGGAGTGGAAAGGTGGTTTTTCGTTGTTCGGGCATGCGGTGGAAACAGTAACGAACACACCTTTTTCCTTTGTCTTGATTTTGCGATGAAGAAATACCATTAAAATGCAATGGTGGCAAGTAGTTAAACATTGTATGAATGTCATCTGTACATGTACTCATGAGCTGTTTGTACTGTTCAGTCCTGTACTGCACCATGCTGGCTGCGGCACAGAGCGAGGCGGAGCGACAGCGTATCGTGGATAAGATGGAGAGCGACACCGAGCTAGCCGCTATCTTGCACGCCCTCCAAGAGGAGGAGAAGGGTGACCTGGTGCAGGAGGAGCGTGCACGGCGCGCGGCGGCCCGGCAGACCCGCGTAGAGGGGGAGCTGGAGGCCATGCAAGTGGATGACATCCCAGAGGTAAGAACTGAGGAGCCGAGGAGCCCAAATCACAGCGTAGGGGATACAAATCGCAATGTAACTATAAGAGGCCCTATGGTCAACTGCTCTGGTGAGGACCCTAAAGTAGAGTTTGTACATGTATATAAAATTACATTTACAATACTGCTGATGTACAAGAATGTTTTTATATGTAAACATGTAATACATGTATCACAGCATTGTTCTGTTGTAAGTTATGAATATGAACGTTATACTTAAATACTGCTGTTTAAGTTGACACTTCCCACAAAGCCTTCTGCGATACCTTCCATGCAAGGCAAAAATGTCTTTCATAATAGGTCCATGTTTCAAGAATAGTAGCAGATGTGCATATTGACCCGTCCATTTGGTTCCAGGCAATGCGACCAAGTCAGGTGTTAGACCTGGAGGACCTGATCTTTACCCAGGGTTCCCACCTCATGGCAAATAAACGGTGTCAGCTACCGGACGGCTCCTACCGCAAACAGCGCAAAGGTACGCGTTATATTCCTGTGTGTTGTGTATGCCAACAATGTATGTATATGTTGAATCACATAGAAGGAATTTGTGTGATGCAGATAAAAAAACATTTGTATGGTTACTTACTTATCAAATGCTCTATCTGTAGCTTAGCAATAAATCATTGAAACGTCTTGTTGTAGGTAGTACCTGAAAGTTAGGTACATTGTATGAGTTAAGTTTACAAATTAGACTTATTGTGTTGGCCCCTGTGTTGCTGTTCATCAAGAAGATGTATTACATGTAGACTTTTGTTTGTTGGTTCCTCTTAAATTTAACATATCTTCTTAAAAACAAGATATGTTATTTCCTGTTTCCAGGATATGAAGAGGTCCATGTTCCTGCGCTGAAACCCAAACCGTTTGCGTCGGACGAGTCTCTGGTTTCCATCGACCGTCTGCCGAAGTACGCGCAGCCGGCTTTCGAGGGCTTCAAGAGTCTGAACCGCATCCAGAGCCGACTGTACAAGGCCTCGCTGGAGAGTGATGAGAACCTGCTCCTGTGTGCTCCCACTGTAGGTTCTTTGTTTGTTTGTTTATTTGTTTGTTTGTATTGCATGCAAGTAAACCGCCTCATAGCGTAACACACCAGGGTTGTACTTAAAAGTACAAGCTGCCTATCCAGACAGATTTAATTGATCCACTCTCACCAGGAAGGCCCCCTGCTTTTTTACGATAAGTGTGATGGGTTCTTTTATGTGTTCTTTGTTTGATCAAACTTTTTAAAGTAAAAAAGAACATGATTTCAAGAACTTTTGAATACAGTAGTATTGTGTGTGTATAAAGGCTACAGTTTTTCTGTAGGTTGCTAGGAGCACTTCAATCCTGAATCAGAACATTCCTGATACTAACTCCTTTCTTACCTGTTCCTACATGACATCAGGGCGCGGGTAAAACCAACGTGGCCCTGCTGACCATCCTGCGAGAGGTGGGGAAGCACATCAACCGTGACGGGACCATCAACGTGGACGCCTTCAAGATCATCTACATCGCTCCCATGAGGTCACTCGTACAGGAGATGACTGGCAACTTCAGCAAGGTCAGGGCAATGTCAAGTGGTTTAGACCCTTGCAAAAATTCCTCACCTGTACTTACTGATGTACAATTTAGTTATAAGTTCTCTCAAATAAAGAAACCATGAAAAGCAATGTTACAAAGCTGTAATGACAATGCAGTCTTTTTTTTTATTCTTTAATTCAGATAGATTGATGCAAGGACATGTGTATATTATCAAACTTTTTTGGCTGTAAGTTGTCAATGTGTACTTGATAGAGATGAGCACACAACGCTTTCTGGAAGCTGAATAGAAAACATGACACAAGAAATATTGGAAAGATGGTTGCTATATGAATATTCCTGTGTGTGTGTGTGTGATGTCTGTATTTATGCACATTTTCTTACAAAAGTTCAAGATTTGAATTAGTGGTATCACACCTGTATTCCACAGAGACTGGAGTCTTACGGCATCACGGTGTCTGAGCTGACTGGGGATCACCAGCTGAGTCGAGAGGAGATCCAGGGCTCGCAGGTCATCGTGTGTACGCCGGAGAAGTGGGACATCATCACACGGAAGGCCGGAGAGCGGACGTACACCCAGCTGGTGCGACTGCTCATCATTGATGAGATCCACCTTCTACACGACGAGAGAGGGCCGGTGCTGGAGTGCATTGTTGCCAGGTACAGGTGTTTTGTTGGCTTGTTTTGTCTAACTGGCAGTTAACAGTCTCAGGGTGAAATATGCCAGTTTGTTACAGTTAGTACAGACTGTGTAAGACTGATAGGTCTAATCCACTCACACTGAGATCTACCACTGCTGCTATAAATGTGGTGGATTCTTTAACATGCGCTGTGGCTTTTCTAAAAGTCAAACATAAGGCCTCTGACATATTCTTCATCCAAAGGACTTGCAACCACTACCAGTTCAGTAAGTTCAGTTCAGTCATCCTTGTCAGATGACACTATAAAGCTCTTCCAGACAACTCTGTCGCTCATGACAGATAGGAGGTCTCGACTACCAGTAGCATAAGAATCGGTATATAGAAGATCAACTGAACCTTGTGACTCACATGTGGATTGTTGCCCATTAAACCACACATTTGTAAAACATGTCGAACTTGAATGTTCTAACAAAACAATCTAGAAATAACAAATACGATTCACAGTTGCTAACAATATTTGTCATGACCTTTATCCTAGAATGATCCGGAGTATCGAGACCACCCAGGAAGATATCCGATTGGTCGGCCTGAGCGCCACCCTGCCGAACTACGAGGACGTGGCCACGTTCCTGCGTGTGGACCCCGCCAAGGGGCTGTTCTTCTTTGACAACAGTTTCCGCCCTGTGCCGCTGGAACAACAGTACATCGGTATCACCGAGAAGAAGGCTGTGAAAAGGTTCCAGGTAGGAGTCTGTTATACATTTAACTGTTGAAAAGTAAGAAATTTTGCTGTTGCAATTATGATTAATTTCACAGTGTTGTTACAATCATATGTCCCACAAGCTGGTGTGAAAATGGTTTCAGCAAGGTATGGGATATGGTTGATAGAGATTAATCCTGCTGTTGTGGTGTAAGTGGCTAGGAGTGCTTCAGTTCTGAAAACATTTTATTTCCCACCTGCTCAGCTGATGAACGACATCCTGTATGAGAAGGTGATGGAACACGCGGGTAAGAACCAGGTTCTCGTGTTCGTTCACTCGCGGAAGGAGACGGGAAAGACGGCACGAGCGATCCGCGACATGTGTCTGGAAAAGGACACGCTGGGTCACTTCCTCCGGGAAGGGTCGGCCGCTACTGAAGTGTTGCGTACAGAGGCAGAGCAGGCAAAGGTACGGCATGACATAGACACTTTCATGTGCACAGAAATACCTTATCTATCATAAGGATTTCCATTTGTAAAACATTTCTATAAACTATGTAACATTTGTTATCACAGTCTTGCTGCTAATACATGTAATAGCAGTATTTTGAGTGCCCTGTTGCTAGCCTTTTCATGTTTGTATTGTTTGCATATGACGTCTGATACTGAAAATGGCGATAGAGATTTTTTTTTATTTATTAAGATTCTCCAAACACATGTGAGATTGATCAAGAAATAGCATATCTGTCAAGAGAAAAACAATGATGGAAAGGGAGAAATCTTGTTGAACTCCAGAACCAGGAGCTGAAAGACCTGCTGCCCTACGGTTTCGCCATCCATCACGCCGGGATGACGCGGGTGGACCGGACGCTGGTGGAGGATCTCTTCGCCGATCGCCACATCCAAGTCCTGGTTTCCACGGCAACCCTCGCCTGGGGTGTCAACCTTCCTGCTCACACTGTCATCATCAAGGGCACACAGGTGTGTTGAACTCTCTCTGGGCAGCATGGTTTTGTGTTGGATACAGGGTTGGGTAGTTGAAAAAAAGTTAATAATGAAACAGAAAAGAGCATTGGTTACTTGAGCTGTCATTGACACATTTGCGTCATTTGCGTCAATGCAAGAAAACTCTTTAAACCTTGGACATGTGAACTTCAGGTGTACAGTCCGGAGAAAGGTCGCTGGGTGGAGCTGGGCGCGTTGGACGTCCTGCAGATGTTGGGGCGTGCCGGCCGCCCGCAGTACGACACCAAGGGGGAGGGGCTCCTCCTGACGAGCCACAGTGAACTGCAGTACTACCTGTCGCTACAGAACCAACAGGTAGGGGTGGATAGTGGGATGCAGGCTTTTAGCCAGGCATGTCTCAAGGAGTCATTTGGATGCACTTTTCTTAAAATAGCAAGAAATTGAGCGGACTAGACGCCCTTACATTGGGGAGTAGATCCTCTGACAAGCATGAAATCCTGATGGAACAGGGATGCCACTAGTCTTCTACTATGACCTCTTTGGCAGTGATTTTGCCCCTCAGGATAGATTAGAATGCACCATTTCCCCCAGAACCCCCTACAATAGTTGCGCCTATATCACTTACCACGACTCGCCAAGAAATTTGGACCCTCTATAATAAAATCCTAGCTAAAATCCTGGTTGGATGAATGGATTGGATGATGATAAGTGCTGTTCCATGCACATCATTAACTTGCAAAATGTACATGTTCAGAGAAGATTGACCTTTGAAAAACAGTACCAAATCCAAAAGAAGTGTCAGTTATGAAACCCCCTAGCAATCTGCAAAGTGCACAGTTATAGTCGGCTGGTAAAGGAAATCACTTTGTTTTCCTATTCCTCCAGCTGCCTGTGGAAAGTCAGTTCATCTCCAAGCTGGCAGACAACCTGAATGCTGAGGTAGTGCTGGGTACTGTGCAGAATCTGAAGGATGCTGTCCATTGGCTGGGCTACAGCTACCTGTACATCCGTATGCTCCGCAATCCCACGCTGTACGGCGTCTCCTCCGACACGGTAGGGAAGATGATTCTTTTTTCCAGTACTGAGGTGAAGATGTTCCTGTGGCCCTTTTTCCTTTAGCTAAAGGTTTCATTGTATGTTTTGGATCATTTTTCTTTTGATTTTTTTACCTTTAGAAGGACGACGCATTGTTGGAGCAGCGCCGTATCGACCTGATTCACACGTCGGCCGCCACGCTGGACAAACACAACCTGATCAAGTACGACAAGAAGACTGGCAACTTCCAGGTCAGTGATCATGAACCCAGATGTCCCAACCCAGATGAACCCATTTTTTTCAGTTTTCACTGCTTAGCCTCACTATTTCTTAAAAATCTATAGAGGTCCATGCAGTGTATTCCTTGTATTGATTGATTTGATTGTGTTGTCCTAGGTGACAGACTTGGGGCGCATTGCCAGCTACTACTACCTGACGCACGACACCATCGCGACCTACAACCAACTGCTGAAGCCCACCCTTAGCGAGATCGAGCTGTTCCGTGTCTTCTCGCTTTCTGGCGAGTTCCGAAACATCACCGTGAGGGAGGTAAGTCAGAAAACTGGTGAGATGTTATAGTACTAAAATACGGCAATTCTTTGTCTCATGAAGTTAAGCCTTTACATTAGACCTGTTGCAGTTAAAGGTCTACTACGCAGTTTTTTGCGCTCAAATTTGAAATATTCTAGAACTAAGAAATCTCAGATTTACTACTACTTTTTGACACTTTTTGATACTTTTGTGTCATTATTTCACGTTTGCAATGTAGAGAATTAGCCTACAAACATTTCGTCCTACGCGCGCTGTAACTTGTTGACCCCCCTAGTTAGGCACTGGTGAGAATTCAAACAAGAATCAATCATCAACGGTTATTGGTCGGGAATCTCCGGTGAGTTCCGGATGCGTGCGAAAGGTCACGGTGAACCACGTGACCAATCTCCGGGTAGGCTCGGGCAGACTCGGATTTTGTCGGTGAAGAAACAAAATGGCTGAAACCCAGCGCGGGCGTGCAGATTCCTAGGTTTTCAAACGCGCTCGCACAGGGAAAATATCGACTCCTGACATGCCTTGAATAGTGTTCCGTAACGTGGTAGGCTTGATTCAACTAACTATATAAAGAAATGGCCGGAAAATGGATTTTTTGTTTTCAGTTTGAAGCACAAAAAACTGCGTAGTAGACCTTTAAGATAGACACTGCTAGGGGGCTCTCTTAATATAGACATATGATTTTGCAGGAAGAGAAGTTGGAGCTGCAGAAGATGTTGGAGAGAGTTCCCATCCCCATCAAGGAGAGTATTGAGGAGCCCAGTGCCAAGGTACTTGTTCAAACCACACCTCAAATGTCATTTGCAAAATTTTCTATTTTGTTGTACTGTATACAAATGATTTTGGAGTGGCTTTTTTTATATGTAATAGGAAAAGTACAGTGGGAGGGTTGTTATGACAGAAGAACCGTCTCTCTATTCCAGGTGAATGTTCTCTTGCAAGCCTACATCTCCCAGCTGAAGCTGGAAGGTTTCGCGCTGGTGTCTGACATGGTGTACGTGACGCAGTCTGCCGGACGGTTGATGAGAGCGATCTTCGAGATCGTGCTACACCGTGGCTGGGCGCAGCTGGCAGACAAGGCCCTCGCACTGTGCAAAATGATTGACAAGAGGATGTGAGTGTTAGATGTTACATGTACCAGACCTCATCACTGCTTTATAGATCATGTCACAGATATGTCCTTTTTGCAGTATGCTTTCTGTTACTATAGTGAGTCTGAAACACTCAGTGGTAGCGGTATTAATGCAAATGTTGCCTTATTGCTGTCTCCCCATGGATTGTCTTCTGAACATTGTCCTGAAGACCATCCCATAGCATTTCCTGATGTAGTTCTTCCCCTTGTCACTAGGTGGCAGTCCATGTGCCCGCTCCGACAGTTCCGGAAGATTCCCGAGGAGGTGGTCCGGAAGATCGAGAAGAAGAACTTCCCGTGGGAGCGCTTCTACGACCTGAACCACAACGAGATCGGCGAGCTGATCCGCATGCCCAAGATGGGGAAGACGCTGCACAAGTTCATACACCAGTTCCCTAAGCTGGAGCTGGCCACACACATCCAGCCAATCACAAGGTCTCTTACTTCTGAAATGCTTTTATGAGTATTCCCTATCAGCTGGTTACCTTAGTTTCTGTGACTTTTTACAGGAGCAGAATGTATGCTTTTGTTAGTGCAGCTAGCTGTCAAGGCTTCTAAACAATTTTATTCTCCTTGATCAGTAGCTTAGGTCCTTGTATTTCTTTTAAAACATGATGACAAAGTCATTTTCCAAATACTGAAATAGTCTAGTGCTTTATGCTGCTTAATACTGTAATTGGCAGTGGAGGGTAACTGACTGAATTTTCAACTATCTCCCTGTCTTGTGTTCGATTGACCCATTGCCCAGGTCACATGACAGTATGAACATGTAATGTGACACGATCATTCAGACTGCTGTTTGTAATGCTGTGTTCTCTCTCCCCCCAGATCCACCCTGAAGGTGGAACTAACCATCACACCAGACTTCCAGTGGGACGATAAGGTCCACGGGAACTCGGAGGCCTTCTGGATCCTGGTGGAGGATGTGGACAGTGAGATCATCCTGCACCACGAGTACTTCCTGCTCAAGGCCAAGTTCGCACAGGACGAACACATGGTCAAGTTCTTTGTGCCGGTGTTCGAGCCTCTCCCTCCACAGTACTTCATCAGGTAAGAGCTAAATGTACCTTGACTATCTTGATCTTACATCATGTAAAAGTGTTTTTTACACTACCTATGCAATCTTGTCGCATCAGTTGAAAGTATTTTGTACAATGTCTCTATGAAATCTTCTCTCATCAGGTAAAAGTGTTCTGTACATGTACCTATTTAATCTTGTTGCATCAGTTGAAAGTGTTTAGTTCAATGTATCTATGCAATCTTGTCTCATCAGGTAAAAGCCTGTCTGTATGCATGTCCTCTTGATGTCTAGTGGAATGGGGTTGGAATTAGGACACTCATACAGCGTACTTGCGTTCCGTACAGAGTTGTGTCTGACCGCTGGCTGATGTCGGAGACGCAGCTCCCCGTGTCGTTCCGCCACCTGATCCTCCCGGAGAAGAACCCGCCCCCCACGGAGCTGCTGGACCTGCAGCCCCTGCCCGTGTCCGCTCTCCGGAACTCCCTGTACGAGACTCTGTACCAGAACAAGTTCCCCTGCTTCAACCCAATTCAGGTCAGTCTGTTAAAATTGTGCTTAATAAACTTATATCCAGCCTTCAAAAGGTTGAATTCAATCTGAAACCAACTTTGCAGTTCATTTGTGAATTGCAAGGAGGCATATATTTGTCCAAGGTTGTATATCATTATATTGATATTAAGTTTACTTTCCGTCCTCTCCACCAGACACAAGTTTTCAACGCGGTGTACAACGGAGATGAGAACGTGTTCATCGGGGCGCCGACAGGAAGCGGGAAGACCATCTGTGGGGAGTTCTCCGTGCTGCGGTTGATCTCACAGAACCCAGAGGGGCGCTGTGTCTACGTGACACCCATGGAGTCACTTGCCGAGCAGGTAGTGTGGTGTGACTGTGCTGACAATGTCTGTTGTCTAGTGCTTTTCTTATAGAATAGAAACTGTAAAATTAGACAATGTGGCGTTTCAGACAATGCAAAGGGGGCATACATCTATGGGGTATTGGAAAAGTTACTGACAAACTAGAGTTCCACGAACACATACCTTTGCCAAATAAACCAGGTTTGTTATGTAGAATGATGTCTGTAGACAAATGCGTTACTCCTTTCATTTTCTTTATAATGATATGCTTGGAGTTGGTTTCTAAAATTTCAGCATTGATCATGCAAATTAGATCCCAAGTTACAATTAATTGATATCGAATTGCATACCAAAATCATGATGATCCTTTAATCCATTCTTGACTTATTCTCTTTCAAAGTCTTTAAATACACCTCTTACTCTCTTCCCTCTTTCTCAGTTACATATGTGAAAACTTTGATGAAAGTACTATAATGGAATACAGCGGATTTATGAACTTTTCCTCATCAATTATGCAAATTAGCTGTTAATTTGCATAATAAGTATCACATTATATAAGTCTTCACTTAGGCTATCTACATGCCAAAAATCATGACGATCCGTCAACACGTTCATATTTTCTCATTAATTATGCAAATGAGATCATCATGTGCATGATAAAAATGTATTGACATTTCTCTCTTTCTCAGCTACATATGTGACAAGTTTTAAAGTCCTATCATGGAATGTAGTGAATTTATAAAATATCCTCATTAATTATGCAAATTAGCTGTTGATTTGCATAATTTGTATCTTATTATGCAGGTCTTTACTTACGCTACCTACATACCAAAAAACATGATGATCCGTCAACATGTTCATATTTTCTCATTAATTATGCAAATGAGGCCATCATTTGCATAATTGATATCTATCGACATTTCTCTCCTTCCCAGCTACATATGTGACAAGTTTGAAAGTCCTATCATGGAATGCAGTGGATTTATAAATTTTCCTCATTAATTATGCAAATTAGCTGTTGATTTGCATAATAAGTATACCATTATGTACGTCATCACTCATTCTATCTACATACCAAAAATCATGACGATCCGTCAACACGTTGTAGAGTTATTCTCGTCCAAAGTTTGAAAGGAAACCGGTGCCTGCAGTTCAAAAAAAGCCGCTAGGGGGCCCAAACTCACAGCACTTACTCTCTGCCTCGAGGGCTATCTACCACTCAAAAATCATGATCACAGCATGTCCAGAACAGGAGATATCAAAAATTGAGGTTCTGCTGCAGTACCTTAGCAAGCCGCTAGGGGGCCCATTATCGAACTTGACCTTCGTTTTCCCGACCCCTACCCACCTACCAAATATTATCGGGATCCATCCAAGACTTCTTGAGTTATGCTGTTAACAGACAGACAGACAGACACACAGACTCACAAGCCCAAAACATAACCTTAGCCATTCTGGCAAAGGTAATTAGAATGATATGGTTAGATTTCTGTCAAAGTTTTTCTACCAATTATAGTGGGTGATAGCATTTGACCTCTCATTTTTTGTCACATTCCAATTCTCTTCCTGAAACTGTATTGGCTTATTTGTAATCACCTACTTCTTCGTAAGCATTTTTGTCCCGTAATAAAATTTGTAAATACTTTTGAAACTGTATAGAAAATGGTTAATTCTATATTTTGAGTCTTGAGTTGCTTATCTCTATTTCATTTTGCATTAGTTCTGTGTTACTCTTAAGCAGACAGTTATTCCTACATGATGGTAAAGATTCTGACCAATTACATCTCAGAGCTAAGCCGTATAATTATATTACACGGTATATTCCAGGTGTACAGCGACTGGTACGCCAAGTTCCAGGTGCAGCTGGGTAAGAAGGTGGTGATGCTGACAGGTGAGACCAGCACCGACCTGAAACTCCTGGCAAAGGGGAACATCATCATCAGCACGCCTGACCGCTGGGACGTGCTCTCGCGCCGCTGGAAACAGCGCAAGAACGTCCAGAACGTCAACTTGTTCATCGTGGACGAGGCACATCTGATTGGAGGGGAGAATGGGGTGCGTGTGTTTACATAGTAAAAATTGTAAATCAACTAGATATGATGAGATTGGCTGTTTTAATTACTTGTGCAAGTCAGGAATATTTGTTTCAGACTCGTACATACCACATAGTTTATAGATCAACCAGTCACCATTAACAATTAGAGTTAAGCGTTAAAAGGCAACCTTAACGGGAGAATTTTATGTAAGGAAGAAGTACGTAAAGACAGCACATTGTTCCTCATGTGCAGCTTACTATTGACATTGCGTATAGAGCATCAGTGCTAATTTCCATTCTGTTCTAAAACATACCATTGGTTCCCCCAACAGCCCGTGTTGGAGGTCATCTGTTCGCGTATGCGGTACATCGCCTCGCAGATTGAGCGTCAGATCCGAATCGTGGCCCTGAGCTCGTCCCTATCCAATGCCAAGGACATCGCCCAGTGGCTGGGAGCCACCACCAACTCCACCTTCAACTTCCACCCCAATGTGCGGCCTGTCCCACTGGAGCTGCACATACAGGTACAGGACAGGGCAGTTTGACATTATGATACGAATATCTTATAGTCGCCTTCATCGTACACGTACATTCCTATTCCTAAACCTACAAGAATCAAATTTTCTCCTCTCATCCCCCTGTAGATTGATGGTTAAAATGAAACATGGCGACCTGAAAACAAAAGCATAGAAAAGTAGAAATGCAAACCTTTAACAGACTTGCACCCCTTATTTTGTTGATTGACCTGCTGATTTTGATGCATGTCCAGGATTGGTCTTACTCTTATTTTGGCAAATAAAGCAGCATACGAGCTTGTGTTCTGTTGTAGCATAGTCTCTTCTTGTTTTAAAACATTTTACTACCAAAGTATGTCTTAGTATGTTGAATATGTTAACTCAAGG
This sequence comes from Branchiostoma floridae x Branchiostoma belcheri, assembly GCA_019207045.1. Taxonomy (NCBI): domain Eukaryota; kingdom Metazoa; phylum Chordata; class Leptocardii; order Amphioxiformes; family Branchiostomatidae; genus Branchiostoma; species Branchiostoma floridae x Branchiostoma belcheri. The sequence goes on along the minus strand of CM033026.1, from coordinate 21,072,098 downwards.
AATTGGGAGGAAGATGAAAATGTATACACCATTACAACTAGTTGTTGAGTTGAGAACGATACTGATGTATTTTTGCTCAGGGCTTCAACATCACCCACACTCCGTCACGACTGATCGCCATGTCCAAACCGGCGTACCACGCCATCCTCAAACATTCCACCAAGAAGCCTGTCATCATCTTCGTGCCGTCACGGAAGCAAGCGCGGATCACCGCCATCGATATCCTGACCTTCGCTGCAGCTGACCAGCAACCACAAAGGTATTGTTGATGTCATTCATAGTTAAGTCGGCATTGTACCTGATATGCGTACTATGTGAAAATGGTACAAAAATTTGGCTGAAAGTCTTACAGTAAGGACTACTAAGCAATGCATTTGCAGTGAGTGATACATTTGTGACATTACATTTGCTGGTGAAGTAATAGAAAAAGATTTTATTTTGCTTCTGTTATTCTCATTTTTTTGACAAAATACAATTGAATTTTTGGCTTGAAGAAAATTTCACTGTCTCCTTGACAGAGGTTTGTATGACCTAACATATTCTGCCCCCCTCCCACCCTGTAGATTCCTACACTGTACAGAAGATGACCTTGGACCTCACCTGAGTAAGGTGTCTGACGCCACGCTGAAGGAGACGCTGGTGAACGGAGTGGCGTACATGCACGAGGGGCTCACCGACATCGAGAAGAAGATTGTCCAACAGCTGTTTGATGCTGGTGCCATTCAGGTGAGAGATTATTCTCAGAACAGTAACATTGTCCTAAAGAAATGGCTTGCAAGCTGAAGGAACATAACAGGGTCTCCAAGTTACTAGGAGTGCTACATACAGCAAGTAGACTAGATCTCAAGCCACTGTAGTTGCTCTCAAGTTGCTCTATCAGTGTTGATTTTTGTGGTTCATTTCGAACCTGTGTACAACAGTTGATTTGATGCAAAAAGGTACCTATGAAAGATTAAATGTCCCACATGACCGTAGATTGTGTTGAGCTGGGTATCTATAAAAGACTTACCACCTGTTTGTGGTGGTTTTCCGTAACATGTGCTGGGTATCTATAAAAGAATAAACGTGCCACACTATTCCAGGTCGTGGTGGCATCCCGTAACCTGTGCTGGGCCATCAGCATGCAGGCCCACCTAGTGGTCGTCATGGATACGCAGTTCTACAATGGAAAGATCCACGCCTACGTGGACTATCCCATCACGGACGTGCTGCAGATGGTCGGGCGCGCCAACAGGCCTCTCACGGTCAGTCTGCTGATGTCATAGCTGATAAATAGTTAAAAACTGTTCGTACCTCGAAGTGCTACGGTGTAAGACTTGCACATATAGAAATCACTTTAAGATGATCAGAGCTTTACTGAGAACAAGTCTGTTCCTTCTTTCTTTGATAATTTTTACAGTATTCTGTTGTCTTTTCAGTTTTCCATTTTTGTATGTCATGAAAGACACTAGACGACAAAATGTCCCTAAAAATGGTCTACAACGTCTTATTCCCATTCTTCCTCAGGATGAGGATGGGAAGTGTGTCATCATGTGCCCCGCCTCCAAGAAGGACTTCTTTAAGAAGTTCCTGTACGAGCCCCTCCCCGTGGAGTCTCACCTGGACCACTGCATGCACGACCACTTCAACGCTGAGATTGTGACCAAGACCATTGAGAACAAGCAGGACGCGGTGGACTACCTTACATGGACGTTCCTGTACCGCAGGATGACTCAGAACCCAAACTACTACAACTTACAGGGTAAGGCTCTGTCAGATTGTTTTCCGACATTTTAACCAACTTTCTGACAAACCAGGGAGCACTCGAAGAACGCACTCGGGGGTTCGCTTCTATCGTTACTGAAGTTTGTTTACTTCTGGCAAGGTACCCAAATGTACTCCATGAGTGGAATTTTAAAAAAAATATTTCATTTGTTTCATTTTTTATTATGGCGCCCAAATCTTACAACATATCCCTTTAAAGGTGCTGGTTGTACTGAAATAATGTGCTGTTAAACTTAAAGGCATTTAAAGTGAAATTCCTTCCTTTTGAAAGGTTACAAATAAAAAATGATATGATGCCAAAAGACTGAAAGTACCACTTTGAGATTTTGGTTGTGTTCTGCAAACTTATGAAAAGTTGGTGAGTCTTGAAAACGACACGTTTACCTTGCAGGTGTATCTCACCGCCACTTGTCGGACCACCTGTCGGAGGTGGTGGAGCTGACCTTGAACGACCTGGAGAAGTCCAAGTGCATCAGTATCGAGGATGAAATGGACGTGTCGCCGCTCAACCTGGGCATGATCGCGGCCTACTACTACATCAACTACACCACCATTGGTACAGTCATTGCAAGTTGTCCTTGTACAATAGAGACAATGTTATTTGCTGTCAATGTCATACAGACAGTTACATTTTGGCTGAATTTCTGTTGTTGACCTCAACTGATTCACCTTGAAATGTTTCCCCCCATGCTGTAGAATTGTTCAGCATGTCGCTCAACGCCAAGACCAAGATTCGCGGTCTCCTGGAGATCATCTCCAACGCTGCAGAGTACGAGAGCATCCCCATCCGCCACCACGAGGACTCGGTCCTGCGCCAGCTCTCGGCGCGCCTGCCCAACAAGCTGGCCAACCCCAAGTTCAACGACCCCCACATCAAGACCAACCTGCTGCTGCAGGCCCACCTGTCCCGCATGCAGCTGTCTGCGGAGCTGCAGTCTGACACCGAGGAGATTCTCACTAAGGTAACCTTACTGGTGCAGTTATGTGTCTTCTGCACGGATAGTAGTGGGTACGCTTGTTTCACTCGTGCAATAGTCTCCTCGATCATTTTCATTGAATGAAGCAATATTGGGAAATGTGGACTCTTTCAATGTAGCTCATGTAAGATATAGAATGCTTTTTCCCCAGCTATGGTAATTTGTTTATGTTGTGAACATGCTTGGTTTGTTTATGAGCAACCCTTTCTATAGATGGTATGGCGTCATTTCTGTTTAGAATCAAACCTCTGTAAATTAAACCAGTATAGCTGTACTGTAAGAATGGAAATTCTAATCCTGTCTGTACGCTTACACTCAATAATCTGATTTCCCGTTGTTCCCTGTCTTACAAGGGCAATAGTACAGATTTTGGGAAATGTTAGTACATTGGTGGAATATCAACTTTGCTACATCTTCCATCTGCAAATTGTCTGTACAATATGAAATATTTCCATTTATTTGTTCAGGCTATCCGACTGATCCAAGCGTGCGTGGACGTCCTGAGCAGTAACGGTTGGCTGAGCCCGGCGCTAGCGGCCATGGAGCTGGCCCAGATGGTGACCCAGGCCATGTGGAGTAAAGACTCCTACCTCAAACAGCTGCCGCACTTCTCCAACGACCTCATCAAGAAGTGCACCGACTCCGTATGTACTGCAGGGAATTTTTGTGTTCTTTTTAGTACATGCTTGTTAGAATGTGTTGTGTATCCTTAAAGAGTGTTGAAAGTCCAGGGGCAATTCAGTAAATGAGAAAATGAAAATTAAGATGAAGAAAATGTTCTGCACAGTATTGATTTTGATGATAATTGCATGTAATACATGCATGTCTGAAAAACGTAACAGTACCCTGCTGCAGTTCTGGATTGTTCTGAGAGGGGGCAGGTTTGTCCTTAAAAAATCCTCTAATAGATGATCCATGTTCATGGTGAGGGTATATTTTTTCTCCCAGGGCATCGAGAGTGTGTTTGACATCATGGAGATGGAAGACGAGGACAGGAACAGTCTCCTGCAGATGAGCGATGCCCAGATGGCGGATGTGGCGCGCTTCTGTAACCGCTACCCCAACATCGAGCTGGCGTACGAAGTCATGGACAAGGACAACCTGCACAGGTGTTAACCTCACTTTCTTTGGACTGTTAAATGCTATTTCAGTAATTGGTCGGGGAACACAGTTTTGAAAAAAACTAACATCAGTGGTTCTTTTAATATCTTTTCTCACTGTTTTGGAAGGTTTGCCCATAGACTTATGTTACTCCTAGTATTTCTTGAATCTCACACATTAACTGATGATTGTCTCCCAGTGGCTCCCCTGTGATGATGGTGGTGACACTGGAGAGAGAGGACGAGGCAGCAGGGCCTGTGGTGGCTCCATTCTTCCCACAGGTACTTTATTATATATTTATTTATAATCTATGACTGTATAGTCTGTGACTGTTTCATCCTGTGCTTTAAGGCTATAGCCACATAAATTTTTTTCCTTCTACAAGAGACATTGTGATAGTAATTTACATCACATACAGATCTTGTGTTAGGTTTTGTACATGGTTCATTGTCTTAGAAAATGAAAAGTGTGAAAGGAAAACCTGCCAACTACCAGTACCCCAGAGTGCGTTCCACTTCTGTACCCTCCCTGTACTGGAGTGAGATAGAGACTGGGGTGACACTGACAGGAAGTCATGAGGGTGGTCCTGGCTGTACTGTGCCTTGGACCTGTCCTGAACTAATCCATACATTTACATTATGAACATAACTGGAATATCACAGAACACACTTAAGCTTCAGTCTAAACCGGCATTTTGAAATAGCACAACCACAGTTGTTATGAAGACCTCCTGTATTCAATTTCTGAGTGTGCTTTCATGGAATGGTTTTACTTTGTGATTGTTGTAGAAACGTGAGGAGGGCTGGTGGGTGGTAATCGGCGACAACAAGTCCAACAGCCTCATCTCAATCAAGAGGTTGACCTTGCAGAACAAGGCCAAGGTCAAACTGGACTTTGTGGCACCATCTCAAGGTTAGTATCAGAATCATTGTAACTTCATCAGACGTTTTCACAAAAAATAAATGCTCTGTTCTCCAAATGATTTAAAAGGATTGTCAGAATTCTCAAATTCTGTAAATATGAAAACTTTTATTGACTGCATCCAGGTTTCACAAATGCTTTACCATTTTTTGTATATATTTAGAATTTGCAAAAAAGAATCACTCTTAACTTTGTTGCCCCCAGGGACCCACACCTACACCCTGTACTACATGAGCGATGCCTACATGGGCTGTGACCAGGAGTACAAGTTCAACATCAATGTCGGGGAAGAGGCCAGCGATATGGACAGTGACTCAGACTAGTCCCACAAATGCATGTTTTACCAGCTGGTACTGTGCTTGTTATTAGGACAATTATCTCACTCAGCACTTTTTCACTTGGAAGGAAACTTGATACATTAGATGTACACATACATGTGCATGTACAAATGTATACTGTGCTATAGTATCTCTTTGTCTCATATGACATAGCTGTAGAGAAACGTTGGGATCTGTTATTGTTTCCAGACTAATAAAACAGAGCAAATAAACAGTAGTTACATTCTGCCTAATGATGCAGATGTGAATACATTGTAAGTCATTTATTGACACTTTAGCAAGTGCAGAGCTCAGGATTTGGGGCATTTATTCCATTAACCATGGTGAAGTTTCTTTAGACTGTAAAGCTATGTTCACTGCACTGTCTGATAACATCTTCACATCATGATAATAAGGCAGTCCAAGCTGGTATCCTGTGTAAATAGTTACCTTGCTGATTTTAAAACAAACACTTCAGTTATGTCATTTAGATTGAAATATAAATCATGAAGATGTGAAGAATAAACAAAGTGAGTATAAACAAAGTATAAACTTTCTTGTGCATACTTATGCCTCTAAAGAGAAGCAAATGATATGTCATTGCTATTAATTTCAACTTAATGTAGTACTGAAAGTAAGCCTCACAGGACATGAGGTGTATTGTAAGGTGTGAAGGACTGAATGTAGAAATGTCAGATTTAACATCTGACAGTCCATTTTTGGATTGTATAAATAAAGGAACAAATGAGTCAGTGACAATGCTTGTATGGATTTTTGTCTTGGAAAATATGCAAACACACACTTATACAATCCAACAAAGGTTTGCAATGTTAGTAGTTTGGTTTGGCTGTGATATAAATACATGCATATCTTTCCTTCTTTGTGTCATTACGTAGTTAGTGCTAGCTTGTGATAGGCTGTTGCACAAAAACAAGTCTCAACTTACAGAAAACTTCAGCACCTGGTATAGAGTAGTAATATTGGCAAAATGACACGTACATAGGACGTCACAAGCTGCTTTATGCGTGATTTTGAACAAGCCAAATAAAAACTCAGAAAACGTCAAGAGCTGAGCATGTTTGCTGATAAGTTTGTTCTATGACTAAAATTTCAACAAATACCCTGAAGGCAGAATTCAGTTGGAGTAATACTTGTATTATACAATATCTACAAAACATTACATCATCATGTCTGATAGCAAGGAAAATACAAAACAGCAGGGATACTTGCATGGTGGTGGTTAATTACTGCATCATCCGGACCAGTTTTGATAAAATACTCATGATCATAGGGGCATGGCTTTCAAAGCAAGAGGTTGCAGCATTGAACCTGGTACCTCAACTCACCAGCGATCCTGGCACAGTCAAACAGACAATGTATAGAGATGCTACGTTGCTAGCCTCACATGCAAGCCTGTATATATTTACTTAAAACATGGTTACCTCTAAATGTACAGGAAACATCCCCTTTAAATTTTGATGTTACCAAAACCATATGATAAATCATACAACTGAGAGCACAAGATTCTTCTAAGAGTTCTTTGTCCTCTTGCAACAGAAATCCTTGTGCTGGTGAAAGGCTCTTTCTTCCCACCAATGCATTCTTGCATGTTATCTACAGTACAATAGTCCTTTATTCCTCCTTATATCTCCATATCTTAACCACACCATCGTCGCTACATGATGCCAGCAGCCCTGGTTCTTTAGGGTTCCAGGCTACACAGTTGACGTCCTGTGAGTGCGCCTGCTCGGCCGTGGCTGTGAGGCTGAACTGTGGTTGGTTCCTCCTGTCTGGGGAACTCTCGTCCTCCTGAAACACCCGGATACAGTCGTCACCTGCAGCTGTGGCTATCAGACCAGTCTGGTGGCACCTGGAACAGTTGGTAGCATCTGTTAATTCTGATTTTTCTTAAGATACAACTAACACACTGGAATGTTTGATTCTCATAGAATTCCATAATATATCATAATGTACATATAACAGACAATTTGACAAATTTTTATCAGTTGAAAAGTTCT